>VDFB02271358.1:870889527-870956457 GCA_007258455.2 Sequoia sempervirens | reverse complement strand
CAATATTATAATTCAATGCAAGTAGCCATGTTTGTCCATATTGTTTATAGACATGCAGATGATAGCACTGAGGATGATAGAAAAGTTTTCAGGGAGTATGATTTTTATTTGAGTGACAATCGGTTACACTCATTAGAGTTTGTTCAATATTGTTTTAGCATATTTTATAGAAATTTAAGAGAAAGAGGAATCCATATGAAAGAACACCTCATATGGTCAGATAATTGCGCCAGGGTAGTTCAAAATGCTAGAATTGTTCTATTACAGAAATTGGCTATGAACTTAAATGGCCTTAGTATGCGGAGTTTGCCGTACGGTAAAGGAGAACATGACGGAGCTGGTGCGTGTGTCAAAAGAATTCTTGCTAGAGAACAATTAAAATTCGAGGATTCAGTAAAATTTAAAAATGCACATGAGATTGTGGATTGCTGTAATAGAATATTATCTGCACCTGGTTCGAGTGATTACTCTACAGTTCATCGATTCTTTTGGTTGGTGGAAGAAGAGAACATTGTATCTAGAGTTGATTGTGAGACAATTAGTGGATCTACTAAATGGCATACATTTAGGAGTGCGACAACAAGCACATGGACTATTTGGACAAGGGAGCTTGCATGTTTTTTCCATTTTTGTATCTCAGGAGATTGGGAAGCTTGCAAAAATACAGAATGCGTTGAACAGTGGAAGCAAAGGTCGTTGACACCTGCAGAAGCACATAATCAATATGAAAGAACTATTGAAGAAAATGATGAATTGTTTGCATCTGAAGATTATGACCATGTTTCAGACCTTATACAAGAAGGTAATTTTAATTCAATTTATTTCATTTTATTTCACTTTAATAAGTTATGTTGTAATACTAAATTATTTATATGGATATGCACGAGTTATTAAATCTAATTTTGTTGGCAGGACATGTGTATGCTGTTATTGCACATGAGGGGAATGAAGAGAAAACCGAATATTGGTTGGCTCATTGTGTGGAAACTAAACATAAGTTGATAACACCTTGATAAGATGATGATGGCTTTCATTATCCAACAGGTACGGTGATCCCCTTAAGACACCTCCTTAAGCAAATTTTGATAACAAGTTTTAGATCCTAAGCAATTTTTTAGAACAAGTCTTCGATCCCCTTTAAGAAAAATCTTGGAGAACTTCTATTTTGATGATGGTTTTTTGAACATGCTTTTCTAATAGGATCGCATGGTGGTTGTTAAAGAATTCCTTAGCTACCAAAATACTTGAGAAGAAAGAATGGCTCACTCCGCATTCAAGACGAAGAAACACATAAAAAGATTATGCATTATCCCACATTTGGTGGCAACAAATATAAAACTAGGAGCGTATTGTGGAAGACCTTCAAAAATTAAGTTATAATAATTTCTATGGAAGAGCATGAGGCAATCATAGATGCATTGCAAAAAAAGAGAGGATGCAAAGATGGTACAATGGAATAAGTAAATACCGTAAATATAGTTTTAGTTTTATTTATCCTTTTAAATACATGTTTCAACATTGGACAAGTGTAATATTAGTCAAAATTGATTTTTAATTGTTCTTTACATATCCTATATAATCACAAAAGTTGCCTCAGTCCATGTAGATTCAACCTAGAACATGGAATATCACTTGGTAAAAATAGGCAATTATCGCCAATATAGTTAAATACATGTTTTGATTACATATTGATATTGCTTGGACATTAATAGTTAAAATTGATTTATTGTCATTTTTGTATCCTAAAGCCATCATTGCATTGATCTCATACTTTGAAACAAAAAGGAGAGGATGCCCGGATTCAACCTACAAACATGTGTGGAATACTTTTAAATGCAAGTACTTGAGTTCTGTACATATAGATAGTTTTATATAAATTAAAATATGTATGTTTTGATGATTTCATTGATATTGCTTGTACCTTTTTGATATCAGGTGGCATGAAGACCTACTATATTATGGGCACAAGTTTGAGATGTTCTTGAGATGACATATCCAAATTTTGTAAACATTGTTTTGAGATGACATATATGTACATACATACTTACAAAATTAAACATACTCTATGTACTATGTATCAAATCAATATTCTATATATTTTGTTTCTTAAATGTGCATGTTTTCTGACTTTAAAACTTTATGTTTATGTGTATAATCACTAAATATCATGCATACATTATTGTTAAATCAATTATATCCTTAAGACATATTATGACCCCCTATTACACCCCCTTAAGACCTTAAGACACCCCCTTAAGACCCCTTAAGACATCCCATTTAGGCATATTATGACCCCTTAAGATGTTCTATTATGACCCTTTTAGACATCCCCTTAAGACATCCCCTTAATTAACATGTTCTATTATGACCCCTTTAGACATCCCCTTAAGACCCTACATCCCCCACTAACACGCCTCTATTTATGACCCCTTTAGACATCCCCTAAGCACCCCTTAAGACACCCCTAATTGTCAATGCTCTATTATGAAATTCCCTTTAGAAATCCCTTAAGACCCTTCTTGCAAGACATCCCCTCAAATAACATCGCTCGCCATGACCCCTTTAGACATCCCCTTAAGACCCCCTTAAGATATCCCTTAATTAACACGCTCTAGCTTACGACCCTTTAGACATCCTTTAAGATATATTATAACCCCTTAAGACATCCTCTGAAAGACTTTTCCTCTATTATGACCCCTTTATACCCCCTTAAGACATCATTATTTGTTTTGACAACTTATAAATTAGTACAGATGCTTTTATTTCATCTCTATGGTATTGTTTATTTTAAAATGATCCTTTCTGGTATATAAATAGATTGCTTTTGTTTGTAAATTATGATTTATTGATTGATTATTGATTGATGTGAATTGAATAAGTTCATTGAGTAATTATCGCTATTTATTGAATGTACATATCATGTATATCATGTATGAAATCACAAATGTCCTATATTAATCCATGTATGAGATCACTAAATTTCACATTAATGTCCTAAGTATTAATGTCTCTGACTATGAACATAAAATGCATAAATGTACATAAAATTAAAAATTTTCAAACACTTAATAAAGTCCATAATTTATGTAACATAAAGTGCATGAAACCAATATATTAAGCTACATGAAAATAAAAGTCCAACAGCCATGAGAAACAAGAAATATAGTCCATGAAATAAACAATATAACACATAAAAATCAAAGATGTTTCTAGGTCATGTAATCGCCTCTATAATCCAGAATCTCACAATCATGCAGCACTATGTGGATGACCTGAAACACCAGATAAGAGAAAGATGAAATTAGATGTAAGACAATAAAAAATGATTTAATGACAATTTAATTTATAATCCATCATAAAATTAAATTACCATCATATCTACATCTGGATGCTCTGGTGCACCTGAAGCAACCTCTAAATTCTCTAAATCAATCTACATAAACAAGACAAAGAAGCTCGAAATTAGATGTACAACTCTACAATTAATTTTTTTTAATTCAATTTAATTTATAATTTATCATATTTTAATTGTACTGTATTCTGAGGTTGTGCACTAGTCTCTTCTCCAGGACCTGTCTATACATGCTCAACTACAAGATGTGTCTAATGCTATAAAAGAAAAAGAATATTAAAAAATCTCATATTATGTATATATTCCATTTAAAATTTATAATTGACTTTAAATATAACAATTGACTTTAAATATAATAAAAAAATTAAATTACCATTTGATCTGAAACCTACTCTACATGTCCTCCTGGTGGTGTAACTATGTCTGGGTCAGGGATGAAAGTTGCACTAACAAAGTCCTACAAGATCAAAATTAAAGCATGTACAATTGAATTAGGTTAATATATATACATATTCAAGTTTGCACATTTTGTGTAGAAAGTTTTGTAAACAACCTAGAAATCAGTGGCCTCACGAATAACTGCAACATCAAATGTTTGCCCAATGCCCATTCTTATTGTGGTATCAACCTAGACATACATGTACATAGACATTTAACGCTTATAATATTTTCAAGTGTACATGCATGTGTTTCATATATCTAGTGAATTCAAAACTCATAAAATTGTAACTATACTAATGTAAACTTTAAACAAATTTAAAATATGAATGTACCTGCCCCTGATCTATGACGCTCGATAGTGGAAAGTGAGTAAGCGACAATCCCTCCGGCTGAATCGGACGAGCCGCATTGACTCACCTTAAACCAACATAAATATTTTGAAACATATATGTGATTCAATTATAAATTTAAAACTCAAGTTAAATAATTTATGATTTCATATATAATTTTAAAAATTGAAATCAAAATACCCCATAAGGGTTGCCGAGTATGACCGGTGTCGATGTATGTACTCATGGAACAAATGATTTCCCTTGCATCGTTAGTGTCATCTGTACACCAAACAATTTGATTATTAAAATGTATTGCAAAATTTTCTTCGATATATACAACCATCAAAATTCTTATAAAATGAACGTACATCTAGATGCATATTTATACCTGTGTCGTAGTGTTCTCAGGGTGATGTTCAACTATGAGGAACTCTACAAATGAATTGATACGACCAGATGAACCACCAAAATCTCCCCGTCCACCTGAACTAGGTGTGGCCTGATCAGGTCCATAGCATACTTGATGACAACTAGTACATATATGGGGGACATGCTTCGACACTCCTGGAGCGGTACTCAGACCAGCTCCATTAAAAATTCCTCCATCATCATCATCGTCTCTATGCTCCCCACTCGCTATCGCAGAAGTGTGCTGATCAAGGTCTCCTGCGAGTGTACTAAGGGAACCTAATGTTGAGACCAGAGCTTGATGATGTACAGGTGCAAGAATGGGAGGACCAGGAGCAACAACAAGGGGTTGTGCATGCATGGGGTGTTGGGGATCAACCCTTTCCCCTAATCTCTGTTGTGGCATGCCGCCACCAACACCCTGAAATGATCTAAAATCGAAACAATTGGGCTTTTTTCCAAAACAAACTCTCTACATACAATTTTTCTCAAAAAATACAATGGGCACTCCCAATTAGCATGTGGGGGACTATCAAAAACCATATACCATCAATCCCAAAAATGTGCACTCATCTGCAGATGTATGCACCACTTCATGGATATTCTAGATTTGTTGGGTGGAATGGGTTGTTGAGTAGCAGAGTCAAGAGAGTAGAGGGGGCTAGATGGGCTTTGTTATTTTAAAGGTCTAATATTTGTTTGTAAGAGACCATCAAAAATAAAATTGTCTCATTTGTTCTCTGTCTCGTCGATGCCTATCAAGATTAGAATCGATCATCCTGATGGAATCAACAACATTTTGCATTGCAGATGCAAAATGTCTCACATGTGGAGGAATTAATGCTTGACTCTGCATAGCATTGATTTGATTTTGTAAGGATGTAACTTGAACATTTATTCGTGCTCTCAAGCGAGCCTCGTCAGATGCGATAGGTGCTGGATGTGGCATATTAAGTGGAGGGAGAGGGGGAGGTGGAGGTGGAGGTGGAGGTGGAGGGGGAGCGAGGCGGATGTGGCTATGGCTGAGGTGGTGGATTGATGATATCATCAATGTTAAAATCATCCATGATATGCTCGATATAAATGTGCACCTGCATTAAATCATACAAAATAGTCCATGTGCATACATATATTAAGACCATATATTTAATTGAAATAGGATGAGCAACATATATATTAAGATCATATATTTAATTGAAATGCATATACATATACATTGATTGTTCAACTCAAGAGCATGTCCATACAAAATTCAAAATTTAACATGTACATGTACATTTAAAATAAAAATATATGATGCATAGTTTGCATGCGTACAAATCATTAAACTAAACTATGTACATACATACAAATTTCAAAATTTAAGAACTATATATGCAATTTTTTAATACATGCACATACATACTAAACAATAAACTTGAAACATTCACAAAATCTCATTTTATGTCTAACACACACACATATATTACAATTTTTTTGGCGGAATCATGATCCTAGTAGATAGTCATAAAATATATACTATTATATACTATTCATTATAAGTTCATAAATTCCACCAAATTCATAAATCCGTAATGCTAAAATATCCATCTAGAACCAAAATCATAAGAGATTCATGTCACAAAAAAGAGAAATATCCATTTGGAGCCAGGATTTATAAATTCATCACACAAAATATCCATCGTTCACCAAATTTATAAATTCATAACTATTTAAGATCATTGTTTTAATTTATAAACTATTATGGCTCTCTACTGCATAGATCTTCATTTCTTTGTGTTTTCCTTTTCAAAATAAGGAGTTCTCCTCTCCTCTAGCCATTGTCGATGCTCATCTACGATCCCATCCATAGCCCTGACAACATCAACAAGCGTTTGCATCCTAGATGCAAACATCCTCACAGGAGGTGCGACACATTCTTCATTTTGAATAATGTTGATTTGATCTTGGATGGTTCTAGTAGAAGCATTGATTTGTGCTTGCAAATGAGCATGTTCATTGATTTCAGGTGGTGGAGGTGGGGGGTTACGAGGTGGAGTGGGCGGAGGTGGAGGTGAAGGTGTTGGAGATGGATGGTGTGGAGGTGGATTGCGAATATTATTGAATGGATCCATGTGATATTTAAGATATGAGTGAACCTGCATTAGATTTGTAATTTCAAGATGTAAGATACATGTTTAGGAAATACCTTTAAAACATTCAATATAAATGGCCTTAAATAATTGAATACAAATGATAAAATTATATGTAAGCCTCATTTATATGTCTAAGGAACATGTCATTTGAATGAAAATAAAATTAACTATTGATATTGTATAATCTTGTAGGATCTTATTATTGTTAAATTTGGTTGGGCCTTGGGAAACTTTGATCACCAAATTTTAAGAACTTCTTTGATCCCCTTAAGAAATGTCATGTTGGAACCCCTTAAGAAAATTGAATTCGATTTAGGGTGATACGATGGCTTAAGGGGATCTACGCCTAGTGAGGTCCTAGGAGAAAATGACATGGCTCAAGTGAATAAAATTTGGTGAAGTTGCCCAAGGCAACCAGATTTCATTAAGATCCTTTAAAGAAAAAATGATGGCTGGGGTTTAGGGTTTAGGTATTTAGAGGTAATAAGTTATTATGCTTAATTAATTACATCACATTGATTAATTAATTAAGTCATATTCCTCTTTATTACTTAAGCTAAACTTAAGGCACATTAATAATTAATTGTGTAATTATTAAGTGTGCACACTAGGGAGTTTCATTTAGGGTTTTCTTGATCTCCTTCATAAGGATTGATCACATTGTAATAATTGATTCTCTTAATGCATTTTTACTGAGAGGTTTACAGAGAACATATTTTGGTTCTTCATATCTTTTGCATGTGACAGGTATCCATCTTGCATGCAGGTGATCTTGGATTCTAACATGGTATCAGAGCTCCAGACCTGCAGCTACTTGTTCGTGATATGAAGATATGGCCTCTTCGTGAGTTTCGGGTGCAAGGGTTTCCTCATGCAATTTTTTGATTGAATCTGGGGGTAGCCTAATTTTCTGGGCATTTTGGGACAAAACAGACCTCACCATTGAGTCCGCAGTGCCCAAAAACCCCCATTTTCATATAAAATTTGTCTATTTTGGTGCAAGTTGGTCTAGAAGGCAAAATTTTTTTGACTGGGGGGGCTGTACGGCCTCCCCAGCACGCAGATCGAGGCGAGAAATTCAAAAAAAATTAAAAAAATGCACTTTCTTGGGTTTCGGGCCGGCACTCGCAGAGTAAAAGGGTCTGCCGCCCGGCGGCCACCGGGCGGCCACCCATCCGCCATCGCCGCCGGCTTCTCCCGCCAGCACCGCCACAGTGCTCCGCCAGCCACCGGTCCGCGCCACCCAACCTCCGCCGAGGTCAGCCCCGCCGGGCCCTTCAGCTCCGCCGGCGGTCATATGGAGAACCGCAGCCTCCAGCTCCGCTCCAGCCCCTGGTCGCCCACAGGACCAGGGGCCGAAAATATTTTCATTTCTGCAGGGGGACCCATTTTTTGCGGCGACGGCCGGACGGCCGTCAAATTTATGCTCGTGTTTTGCTGACATCAGCATGACGTCATGATGACGTCATCCGTATGGCTGGCCCTCTTTGCCCTTCCTAACCCTAGTTTTTCCTAAAAGAGCAGTTTTTTTCTTTTGGCCATAACTTGGGCATACGGTATCAAAATCGGGCAAACGAGATATCGCCGGAAAGCTGGTTCCGAGCACTTTCCAGTAGTGCTGTTTATTTTTCAGTATTTTACTGTTTTCCTATATTTATTGCTGTTTGAAGTCAGATGTATTTTTTATGCTTTCGAGCTAAGCGCTTTTGCCGATCTCCAGTTTTAAAGCTAGCCTCGTTTGGGCGTCGAAGGTATTGAGAGCTACAGGTTGCTCCATACGAATTTTTCTGTATTTGTCCCAAGTTTATCAGTTATTCCAGATTTGGCCCAATGGGTTGTTTGGCAATTACTTGGATATTTTGGCAATTGGGAGAGTGCATCTTGCATCTTTGCACTTTGTTTTCAGTAATACATCATTCAATAATTTGCTTGCTACTTCGCAGATTCGAGTTGTTCTGTTTGGGTTTTGAGTGTGGCATGTCCGGGTTTTGTTCTTTATCATGATTCACTTGGAGTCAATGGGTAATCATCCGGTTTCGATGGCTATCACGAAGGTATTTCCTTGCTTGCCTATATCGAAGTTCGGTGTTACTCTCTGAGTTCTTCGGTGCTTCTTTGCAGCATATTTATCTCATTGTAAGGGGTTTTGTCCGCTGGAGTTTTCCTTCTCTTACTCATTTCTTGCATTTTGTAAATGCGAATTTTTTGTCGAGCCCTGGTTAAGGACCCATCTTTGCTTTCATGCATCTTATTCTGAGTGTTTTAGCTTCTTCCTAAGTTCATCTTAAAGAGTGTTAGAGTAATAAGTTATTATGCTTAATTAATTACATCATTGATTAATTAATTAAGTCATATCCTCTTTATTACTTAAAGCTAAACTTAGGCATTAATGGTGTAATTAGTATTAGGGTATTGCACCCTAGAGTTTCATTAGGGTTTCCCTTTTTAGGGTTTCTTGATCTCCTTCATAGGATTGATCACATTGTAATAATTGATTCTCTTAATGCATTTTTACTGAGAGGTTTACAGAGAACATATTTTGGTTCTTCATATCTTTTGCATGTGACAGGTATCCATCTTGCATGCAGGTGATCTTGGATTCTAACATAGACTTTAGAGTTTAGGGTTTAGGGTAATAGGATAGCTTAAGGGGATATACATGTAGTAAGATCCTAGGATAAAATTACATGGCATAAGGGAAAGAAATTTCATTAAGAGCCTAAGAAAAATGATGGCTTTAGGGTTTACAGTTTAGACTTTAGAGTTTAGGGTTTAGGGTAATAGGATAACTTAAGGGGATATATGTAGTAAGATCCTAGGAAAAAATTAGATGGCACAAGGGAATGAAATTTGGTGGAGTTGCCTAAGGCAACCAAATTTCATTAAGAGCCTAAGAAAAAATGATGGCTTTAGGGTTTACGGTTTAGACTTTAGAGTTTAGGGTTTAGGGTAATAGGATAACTTAAGGGGATATATGTAGTAAGATCCCAGGAAAAAATTACATGGCATAAGGGAATGAAATTTGGTGGAGTTGCCTAAGGCAACCAAATTTCACTTTAAGAGCCTAAGAAAAATATGGCTTTAGGGTTTCACGGTTTAGACTTTAGAGTTTAGGGTTTAGGGTAATAGGATAACTTAAGGGGATATGTGGTGAGATCCTAGGAAAAAATTACATGGCATAAGGGAATGAAATTTGGTGTAGTTGCCTAAGGCAGCCAAATTTCACTTTAAGATCCAGGTAGGACAAAATGAATGGTTTAGTGTTTAGGGTTTAGAATTTAGAGTTAGGTTTAGGACCTTTATAATTTGGAATATTTAATGAACTTGCAAGTTAGTGAAGAAAATTTTCTTGTGGAATAGTTGATTGAGATCTACTCTTGTTTCAATTGACCAACCTAGATCATGATGGCAACTTTGATCACCAAATTTTAAGAACTTTTTGATCCCCTTAAGAAAATCAATTACGATTTAGGGTGACAAGATGGCTTAAGGGGATTTACGTCTAGTGAGGTCCTAGGAGAAAATGACATGGCTCAAGTGAATAAAATTTGGTGAAGTTGCCCAAGGCAACCAAATTTCATTAAGAGCCTTTAAAGAAAAAATGATGGCTTTAGGGTTTAGGGTTTAGACTTTAGAGTTTAGGGTTTAGGGTAATAGGATAACTTAAGGGGATGTACATGTAGTAAGATCCTAGGACAAAATTACATGGCATAAGGGAATAAAATATGGTGGATTTTCCTAAGACAACCAAATTTCACTTTAAAGTGCTGGGTAGGACAAAATGAATGGTTTAGTGTTTAGGGTTTAGATTTTAGAGTTCAGGGTTTAGGGTTTACAAAACTTAGGGTAAAGTTTTGGTGCCCCTTGGAATATTTAATGAACTTGAAAGTTAGTGAAGAACATTTCTTGTGGAATAGTTGATTGGGATCTACTCTTGTTTCAACTGACCAACCTAGATCATGAAATCTCATTCATATTATAATCTTGCACGATCTTATTATTGTTAAATTTGGTTGCCTTGGGAAACTTCACCAAATTTTAAGAACTTCTTTGATCCCCTTAAGAAATTTGTCATATTGGGACCCCTTAAGAAATCGATTTATGATTTAAGGTGATAGGATGGCTTAAGGGGATCTAGATGTCTAGTGAGGTCCAAATTTAGTCATATTATAGCCTCATTGGTTCCATCTAGCTCTGGGTCAAAAGTGTTTACCCCTCTAATAAAAAAAAGTATCATGTTAAAAATGAATCAATCTATACATATCACAAAAATAACAATAATCTTAAATGTAACCCATACTCTAACCATAATAGAATGCTAAATGATCCCCACCCCTAACCATATCCTAATTGAATTGCAAACCTAATTGAAACTTAATTAAATTATAACCTTTACCTAATCTTAAATGTATTCCTATATTATATTATATTAAATTAATTTATATTTGTATTATAATGATATTAATATTTATTATATATTCCTAATTGTAACCTAACTATTTTCTACAAACCTAATTGAATCTTAAGCCTAATCCTCATTAAAACCCCAAGTAAATTGTAACATTACCTATCCTTAATTGTAATCTTATATTATATTTTATGATATTAAATATTTATATTATATTAATAATTATATTATATTAAATAATATAAATATTTAATTATATTTCTTTTATATGAATCATCCTCCTATATCTAAATTGTAATAATAGCATGTAGTTCCTCCAACCTATCATCATCCTCCCTTTCCCATGTAATAGGTGTACCTTGTAGGTGTTAAATGGTTCCATCTTGGTCTCCTTATTGATGCATTTCTATCCTTCCACATAAATCTATATAGTATCAAAATATAGGTAATTTTATGGTTATTGAATCTCTCTTAATTGCTAAAGAATCCATTATGATTGAGGACATGGGTGGATTATTATCTAGGATCACATCTTAAAAATCCTATAGAGGTCATGTGGTATGTTTTTCTTAATACATATATTCCCATACAAACCTCTTTCCATGTATTATCAACTCTCCTATATAATAGCCACCTTCCTAGATTTAAATATCATATGATATATTTGTACCCAAGTGTTTCCAATTGGAATTGCTATAATTATACTTTTATGGCATTCAGATATTCAAAATAGTTTTCATAAATCTACCAAATAGACCCATTCTTGACATTGAACCTACATAATTTTAGGTATGTCCAATGAAAGAAACTTTACCCATAGCACTCTCACTCATGCTCTCAGTTTTCTTCCAATGATTTAGAACCCTAATGATCATGTCTAATTGTCATAGAGAGTGATCATCCACTCTTCATAAACTTGTAGAAACCAAAAGTTTTTATATATTATGTGTTCAAATAAGTGAAAACATTACAAAAAGCTCTACTAAATGGTGACAATAGAGGGTTTTTTAAGGCAACCAAATTTCATTTTAAGTTCCTAAGACAAAATTCAAATGCTTTAGTGTTGAGGGTTTAGATTTTACAGTTTAGGGTCTAGGGTTTAGCAAACTTAGGGTGAAGTTTGGGTGGCCCTTGGCATAATTTAGACTTGCAAGTTAGTGTCAATTGGAATCGATTGTACGCGCTTAGATTTACAAATTGCTAACTTGCTAACTAAATTTGCAAACAAACATCAAGATAAACTTTATGAATTTTAACTATTCTTTAACATATTGTTTTCTAATCTAATTATAATTTAACATTGAAACTAAAGTTGAATATATATCATTTTTTCCATACAAAGCAAATAAAATTTAAAACATTTAAGCAATGCAAATGAATTTTTGAGCTCGAAATTACCTAGTTTTCAAAATCAAAATGATTTGTTCAATTTCAATTTAGGGTTTTAACAATTTTTTTTGTTCCAATTCAATTTAGGGTTTCAATTTTAAACAATTAGGGTTTTAATGCAATTTTTCGTTTCAATTCAAACTAGGGTTTTCAAATTCAATTTTTTTCGTTTGATTTGAATTCAGGGTTTCAAAAAGCTTGATTTGGATTTGTAAATGCAATGTTTTTATTTCATTTTGATTTCTAGGGTTTTGAAATGCAATTTTTTTGTTTTGTTTCAATTAGGGTTTTCAAATTCATTTTTTTTTGGTTTAATCGAACAATTTAGGTTTCAAAAGTTAAATTTTGTTTGTAAAACACAATTCAAGGTTCATCTTTTCATTTATATTAAAAAACCTTCAGGTTTCATTGCATTTTTTCGTCTATTTCTACAATTATTCATTTCTACTATAACAGTTAAAAAAATGCTTAAAATGTGAAATAAATTAAAAAAAATTCTAAATTCACTTATTTTCTTCAAAATTTCAATTCAAAATAGAAAAATGCAAAAAAATGGCATGTAGGCGGGTACCTGTAGCTGATTGTGGGGGTTGTTGTCGCCAGTACTCAGGGTTTTGTTCGCTGTGCAGTGAAATCTGTTTGTTTTTAAAAATAAATAGCAGTATAAAATGGGATCCCGATTTCTACCAAACGAGATCCCGTTTCGTAGTAATCGGGATCCCATTTCGTGACAACCGGGATCCCGTGCCTTTTCCATTGGTTCGGGATCCTATGGGAAATAGGATCCTGATTTTTAAAAAGCGGGATCCTGTTTCGTGTCAGGCTCGGGATCCCGAACCTTAACAGGATCCCGATTTTTAAAAATCGGGATCCCATTTGCTCAAAGCCGATTTCAATTTTTTGGTTAAGGAAAAAACTTTCACGTTTCGTGGACTCAACTTTGTGCACTTACCCAAGAGGTAATACATAAGAGAAACTTGTAACTTTGGTAAAATTTATAGAACAAAAAAATGCAACTCCTATTTATCAACATATATGAAACAAAAAAATGCAACTCTTATCATGATTTTGTTTGTGTGCTATATTTTGTTCTAAACTATTATCAAGATATATATTAGTTATTGGTATCAACCATTTTATTTTGATATGTTAGTTAAAATATAGCCTTGGACCATCCACTAGAACATAGACTATTATCAACAAATTTATAATTCCTGTCAAATATCTATATCATTTACCAAATAAACCATTTGAATTTTAATTCTCATCAAATATAGATATAGATATTTAAATTGAACTTATAGTAAGTATAGTATGTTAAAGAAACTACAAACATGAAATTAAGGAAATATAGAAATTTAATTTGAACTTAATAGTATGTACAAGAAATTACAAACACACAATTAAGGAAATGTAAATGAAAGTAAATGATGATGTATAATCTAAACTAATAGTTGATAATATTGTGACAAGTATATTATGAACTTATTGTTAATAATTGTGGTAAATAGCAGTTTGGAAACACTACAGTAGCTTGTTAATAATATTGTTGCAAATACTATACTAAAAAAACTATAGCAATTTGTATAAAAATTATATATATGAGGTTGTAGAAAAAAGATAGTAGAGAATATGATGGATTTATAGTTCCACTAAACTTATTGTTGGTGATTTGTGCACTTTCATTTGATTGCATGGTATTCAATTGTGTTGCATTATTTTATTGATTAATGCCATGATGTTAGGATTGAAGCATGTAAAACAGAGGAATGCATGAATGAATTTAATATATTTGAAAATCTTTGAATTATGTTCAAAAATTTGAACGCATATATTTATTCCTTGTTAGTTTTTATCCTTTCAATTGTTTTGACAACTTGATTAGTGAGTTCTGCAAATTTAATGTTATGCTTGCAAGCATTCATGGTCAAAAGGACAAGTTGTTGGGCAGATATGACTTGAAGTTATTGTGTTCATGTTGAGATATGAAACAATTAAGTTTCTTTGATGGGACATATTTGTATTCCAATCTTATTTTATGAGTCACAACTACTTTTGTATTTGGGACAATTAATATGCAACTCTTTTATATGTGAGCTTTATATTAGCATTTGTGATGTCATATCTTGTAGAAAGAGAATAAATAAAATTTATGTCATATTAGATTATTGACAATGCAATTTATATGTCAATTCTCTCCCACCTATCTCATAAAAACATATTCTATTTACCAAACACTTTAAATCTAAAGAGTGAATGCATTCATTATGATAAAAAACTGAACCTTACAAATCTCTTTATAATTGAATAAAAAAATGGTGTATAAAACATTTTTAAAATATTTAATTTTATAAATTAATGGTGGGTCCTACACAGTCAGCTCCTATACCAACACAAGAACCCATAGGACCCCACACCAGTACCAGACCCTCTCCCCTAGCAAATGTCCAATACTCTACAAGAGGTCACCTCCTTGTTTTTAACCGAGAAGTCTGAAAAATCTCCATGCTGAACAGAAGGGTGATATCATGAAAATCAGAGTGGCCCTTGAGTACTTACCTACCTTTGCTGTTTCTCAAGAAGATGGTAATGAATTCCTAGTTAGGATTGTCTTATATATTCAAATAATCGATTATGGTTTCCCTACGTGTAATTTATTATTCACTCTACACAGGTACGCTTATTTATTTTGTCTGTTTTAGATTGATTGACGCTAGCAGTTTTGTATGCTAGTAATGGAATGGAAGCCGGCTTCTCAATTATGGACTGGTAGCATATTTTTATTGGCTTATAGTTCAGTTCATCATATGACACAATCTATCAACTTATTTTTTACTATTGTTTATTATATTGTTCATTCTTTGATATTTATCAGTGTTTTATAAACGCTGACAGATTTATGTTAACATATTATAAGATGATAATATTATGTTCTTGAAAACTTTTGGATCTGACAACGTAGATATTTTTTCATAATATTTAAGATCATATTTTATGATCTGTCAGATCATATGAGACAACCTATCAACTCATCTTTCAATTATTGTTTATTATATTGTCCATTCTTTGATACTTATCAGTGTTTTGTATACACTAACAAGTACATGTTAACCTTCCACAAGATAATATTAACATTATGTTTTTGAAAACTTTTGGATATGACAGTGTAGATATTTTTTCATAATATTTTGGATCACATTTTATGATCTATCACCATATGACACAACCTATCACCTCATCTTCCTATTATTGTTTGTTATATTGTTCATTCTTTGGTACTTACCAGTGTTTTGTAAATGCTAACAAGTACATGTTAACCTTCCACAAAATAATATCAATATTATGTTTTTGAAAACTTTTGGATATGATAGTGCAGATATTTTATCATAATATTTCGGATCACATTTCATGATCTATCTTTTTTTCTCTAATTCCTTACATTCTAATAATGGATTATAAAACATGATTGAAAAAAAGTTGATAAATGTTTACACACTCGAATTCAGAAGGTTTAAAAATCTTCAAGTACCGTCCTTGCTCCATTACAATTGGAATGTAACATATTTTTATTTTAGTGCATTTGTTTCGATTGAATCTTTTCTTGTATTTACTTGAAAAACTCAATGTTTGATTATGATGAAATCTTGTATGGCAACCCCCAGATCAATTAATTAAATTTTGACTGCAAGTACACAAATTTATCCCTCCATAAACACGACAATTTGTCCCTCCATGGACAATAAATGATACAAGGATACAGTCAAAATGTTTCTTTTTCTGGACAATAAGTTTCGTGAGCCCATCCTTTTTAATGGCGTGAAGCAGACTCAACTGACTCAACTTCCATGGAAATGTAAGGCTGAATTAATACGATTTTAGTCCCTTAATGTAGAATGCCTTATTAAAAGGCCTGATTATGTCCTTATAATTAAGGGATAGATTAACATTTGCCTACGTGGAGATGGGTTGGTCACATGTAATTGTCTTACATATTAAGATATTTTAATACATCAAATAAAAAAATTGTCTTTGCTAAAGCTAAAAATGTGCTTAACATTAAGTTGAGTCAAATCGAAGCCTCCAAGCCATACAAAAACTAAGATATTGCTATCCCCACTTTTCCCTTTTTCTTCTCTCCTGCTATTACTGTCTTGCATCCTGCCTGCCACTGACAGGGCATACCAAGATTAAGGAAATGAAAAAAAACACAAAAATAGTTGCCTCTCCTATTTAAATAGAAAGTTTAGTTAGTTGGGTATCTTAAGCAGTGTACCAACAAGGGCTTATGTGATGTATGCAGCTAGGTTCCCATATATTAGAGCTGTATTTTGGTGACTGGTCTCTGGCAGTAGTGAAGCATGGTGAAATGCAAAAGCACAGTTTGTAGGATGATGGTGTTGTTTATTGCAGCCATAACTTGGGTAGGATGTTCATCAAGGCTATTGATAGAAACAAATGGAAGGCAACTTAGCAATTATTACCACTTTGCAGGATATAGAGTTGTGGATGAGTTGAGTGAAAACAAGAGATTAATGGAGGATTCTGATAATCATGGATGCAACTGCTACAAGGCAGCAGAGGGAGAGGAGACAGATCCCATTTATGGAAATGATAAAAGGCTTGTACCCACAGGTCCAGACCCTTTGCATAATAGATGAGACCTAGAGTCTACAAGAATATGTATCAATGATGTGTGTTTAGGTGATGAGCAGAGTCTTCAAGAGAAATAGTCTTGTAAGTAGGCATATACAAATGTTTGCTAAGGGTTTATATAATTTTTTTGTATTCTTTAAAGTTATGCAAAACAAAACAAAACAAATAGACAAAAATCCATAGATTTGTCTATTTATTGTTTGTAAACCACAGAGTAAGAGTGGCATGGAATCTCAACTTTTGAGTAACTTCTCTTAGATTTTATCAACATTGACTCTAATAAAATTGTTCTGGTTAGTAGGTTAACCTCTTGGTTGACTTCTGGATCAGCTTGCACAGTTAAAATAAGATGCTTAACTTTCTGTTTCTTTTCCCACAGCACAAAGGATAATCTTATAATACCATTGCTTTGATAACTTCATCTGTGGATATCAGAACAGCTGTATTAATTTTCGTTCTCCTTTACCGGTTTGTACTGTCTCACTGAGTTGCAAAAATTAAATGGAATTCTGTGTTTTATTTTCAATATGAAGGGGTACTTTCTAACATAAGCACCTATTTACCTGGATTCTGACAGTTGTCATGTGCTTGTCTCAAAGATTATGCCCTGCATCTTTAAGTATGAAATATTTCAGACTGTGAAACTGCAGATGGTTCATAAATATTTCAGACTGTGAAACTACAGATGGTTCATTAAATCAGATTCTTTTCTGGTACTTTCTTAGTCTGATGGGCATAACAGACTGATTTATGTGCTAGCACTTGTCTCTTTAGTATGATGGGCATAAGAAGCGCATTTATGTGCTGTTTACATTCATTTCACTGTAATTGAAATAGAGAAGATTAAGAGATGAACATGAAGAGTGATTAAGCTACCACTATAAGATTTAATTTTAACTCTTTTCTTACAGTTTACCAATATAATTTAACCTAGTATTTGAGTTAAGAGTTACCGTTTTTTTCACAGCTTAAACTTGAATCTTCAATCTTCATAATAAGAACTTTTTAACTACTTGATCTCAACTCGATGTAAACTTTAAAAGACAAATTACCTGTAAATTTACTTTAAAAGACTAGATTGAATCCTTCTAACTTAAAAAGACGTCTCTTAATTTAAAGTTTAATCTTAGTTTCAAGCTAAAGTTTAAACTTGTTTAGTGTAAAACAAGTTTAATCTTCTTGTGGTGAGAAGTACCGAGAAGTTTGATGTGGAGGAGTCTGTTAGGGAGAGCCTGGGTGAGTGTGTCTTCCTTCAGTCCTCCTCGTGGATTGCAGCGTTTGCCTGTCAAGTTGGCCTCTAACAAGGAAAACAGGAAGGCACCTCTTACTTCTTTCAGATTCATTCTTGCTTCTAAAAATGGAAATTCTGTTAGAAAGTATCTTGGTTTGATTGAATCAAAGGATAAGCCCTAGATTTCAGCTTCAAATAAGCTTGAGATGAGAAATCTATTGTTGTTTTTGGACAGTCATCCCAGTTCCTTCTTCATTATCCATTCTGGTAGGGTCCTGCTAATTTGCTGCTGATTTTCTGCCTTTCTGCTGTATGTTCCTTATTGGTGCTTCACATCAATGTAGTGGCTTCTTCTAACTTGGCTCCTTTGATCTTCCTAGATGGCTAGGACCCTTTAAAAATGATAGCTTTGACATAATCTTTAATTTAATTCTATTCTAATTTCTAAATAAAAAATTAGGTAGGGTGGTGGGCCTAGTTCGAATTGGCTAAAGCATCCTGTTGCAGGCAAGAGGTCACGAGGTCTAGTCTCCCCATAGCCCCCGTGGTACTGGAGTTTATAGGGGGATGGATACCCTACTGAGTCCTGCAGTCTACAAAAAAAAAAATTAGCTTGTTTAGTATCAATATAATATAAATGTTCAAAAACACAAATAATCTTTACAATTCATGAAAATTATTGTTAAATGTTTGTGGACTAAATTGTGTCAATATTTTTGCATCAGCGTTTTGGATCACACTCACTGATCCATCATCAAAATGACGACAAATAATCTTGAGATTAAAAAATAATTTAAACTTATTTTATAATATTTAATTATACCACCAACCATTTACCATTTCTACCACCTTAGGAGGTGGCTGTCTTGCAGAGTAGGTAAATTTAAGACGGGCAATCCAGCTACAACTTCTGGTTGTGGCTGATGTCATTGAAAATGACAATAGATGAACAAATTAGGTGGTTCAGATGGTGGATTTGGTGAAGTAGCAGTGCATGTTTAACCACCTCAGCACTAATTTCAAAATAGAAAGATAAAGTGAATGGAAAATGGACTCATACACACCGTGGAGTGGAAGCCACCTAAAAACTATGCATCACCATCCACATACCTCTTGGTAATCTCAAGGTCCTTACATTTGCTCCTTTTTTCAATGGGGCCTGCAGGCTGCTTATGTTTGTGTTTTAGGTAATGGGGCATTAAGTTTGAAAATACTGACAGGAAAAGATCTTCATTATTGGTGGGACCAGTATCTTATCTCATTAATAATGGCTGATAGTGGTACACTATAGAATTAGTTGGAGGTGCAGTTATACGATGCAATTGCATCTAGAAAGGAAGACTTGTTTTTCTAGTCACCACTGTGGTGGTTGAAAAGGATTTTTTATCTTCATCATATCAATGAGACTTTTTGTAGTGTGTTGTTTAGATGTTCACTGTCAGATGATTTTCCTGAAAGTGTTTAAACCTTTTCTTCAGCATTGATATAAAATTTGATTTAGTAAATGATTATGTAGGATGTTAAGTTGAGAGGAAATGTATTTCAATTTTTTGAGATTTTAAAAAATGATTTAAATATTCAAGTTTGAGAAAAGTGTGTATTAAGTTATAACAAAAATGAGTTTATATAGAAGATAGGTCACTGTAGAGATAAAAAATGTCTATTTAATATTTTTTCTTTTTGTTTAACGCATGCTTTAAGCTTCTTAGTTTTAATAAATATAACAATATTAATTTATGATTGATTGACACATAAATTGATCTTGATTCCATAATTCACTTCACATCTAACCTTCTTATATTTGATAATTAAACTTCACTTTAGTCTCTATCATTTAATTGATTTAGATGTCATCATGCTTGTGGTTTTGTCCTCTTGATAGGACTATATACATGACAGCTTTCCAAATGGTCAAAGGTTGATTTTTATAATTCTAACGTCTTCCTTTCCACCCTAGTTCACATGCCTATCCTTTTCCACTCCCACAAGTCCATAAATGACCATGAAAAATATTTATTAAAAAATATTATTAAGTAAACACAAGAGATAATCACAAGTAAAAATATGATTAAGCACAAGTAGCAAATGAAAGAACACAACACAAAATAATAGAAGCCATTAGTGCAAATGTACATACACATACTTCAAAAACTCTAAACATTTCCCAAGGATCTCCTATTAAACTCTTTCAAATATTTGATGGGGATTAACTATTATAAAAGAAGTATTCAAATTTAACTTTCTCAAGGCAAGGCCCTAAAGGTGCTTATGACACAACCATTTCCCAAATAATGTAGGTTGAAGACAAGCTACAGGTCATGACATTGCAAAGGATGAACTTGCAACCATAAAAGGCATCTAATACAATTGATGCTAAACCATATGCAATGACACTAACATAGAGGTTGAAGGCAAAAATAGATAGAGATTGTTTATATTTCAAAACTAGATCTATAAACATCATGTCTAATATGGATTAAAAATAGACAAAGTCAACAAATAATCTCCACCATAAGATACTAAGCTTCTCTAGAACCCTTCTATCTCTTTTCATATAAGCAAATCCCTCTCTTTCTTTAATTTATAAAATTAATAAGATGTTAAATGCTTTAGTAATATGATTTACATTTAATCTCGATATCCAGATTAAAGATAGTGAAGAAAGGGTGATTAAATGATAATAATTTTCTATTTTCTCCTTTACAATTTGTTGAGCTATACATCTTACACACACAGAGAGACACATACATATACATATGCACATGCATATATACACATGCATGCACATATGCACATGCACATGCACATATGCACATGCACATGCACATACACATGCACATATACATACACATGCACATATACATATGCATGTGCATATACATACACATACACATACACATACACATACACATACACATACACATACACATACACATACACATACACATACACAAACATATATAATTCCTTAAATCTTATTTTTTGTCTCTCTTATTGTAGATTTAGTTTAGAACTATTCTAGGTTTTAAATGTTTCAAAAACCTTAACCCCTCTTTTCCCACCCCATGTTTCTCTTATAGATTTGTAATGATTATCGTTACATCTTTTTATTTTTCTTCATGAACAACTTACTAATACCTATTTATTTAGTTAAGTTTTTTGTGATCATCCCATGAACATAAAATCGAAGTTATCCATCTATGCCTAGATGATGATCTCTTTTTCCATGGTTTGCTTGATCAAGAATTTGATCAATTACCAATTTTGTTACTTTTAATAGGACCAATCCTCACATTATAGAAATCGTTGTTTAATTTTTCAAGAAAATAATGATGCAATGAATACTAACTTGTCCCTACACCATAATTCTATCCCTAATCTAGAGCTTCTTGAATATTCCCCTCCTAGCAATGGTTTTCCTTCCTCCCCCAAGGAATTTTTTGGTGGCTATATGTCATGATTTAGCATTTTTCATTTTTACCTCCCAAATTTGGCCATTTTTAGGCTCTTTACAAGTGTCAAGGACACCCATATTTGTTAGCTTTTCCCTAACAATGAAATAAAATCTGTTTGAGTTGGAAAATTTAATTCTTTTAAATAGACAGACATCACACTATTGCATATAATATTTTTGGCCCCAATGTCCCTACTTTATGAGGAGTTATTTTTTATTTTTATACTCACCCCATTTCAAGATCTTTGTATAACAATTATATATTGATAGAAACTTTAAACCTTGAATCACCATAAAAGTTAAATATGAATAAAAAATTAGTCATGCTAAATTACAAAAAAATGGGTGAGGATAAAACATTGTCATCCATTCAAATAATTTTCAATATAAAAAAACACCTAAAATATTATGCTTCTTTATAGTGGATTCACATAGGTTTTTTTTATAAAATTTCCAAGTGATCATTTCTTAAAGTATACCATGTCTCCCCCTTTGCATGATGCTACTTTATTAGATAATGCAACTAATTTTCTATAAGCCATTATTATCATTTTAAAGTTATCGCATGATGATGAATAGTTTGCTCATTTTTTTATGCTTTTATTTTCATTGAACCTATTAGATCCTATATGTACATGCCCAAAGTTCTTATAAAGTTATTTGTGTTTGCCCATATGTTATTGTGGCTTTGTGTCAACCTACCTCTTATAATTGATATTTGATAATATAAGTGGGTCTTCCCTTTGTTAAAAAATCAAGTCTACCTAGCATTGTCCTCTATATGATCACCATGCTTCAAATTCTATAAAAAGTCCAAAAAATTTAAAATGTGTAGTTGTGTGGACCATTTCGTTGAAGTTCTATGAATTGTTAGACTTTTATGGTTATCCATCCCCATATGCCATCCCAACCTTCTTTTCTTTCCATTTGTCTATTAAAATATTGGGCTTCATCCTCATAGCATACCCTTCTACTTGAACTCAATAGTTTGGTCCAAACCTTTGTAAAATTTATTTGTTATAAAACTTGGACTATTAGACCTATTGGGGTTGTCATGCTAGTCATCCAAACTCCAAAATTATATGTTTATTCCTTGAAATTTTTTCTATCACTATAGTGTTTGACTTGGTCCTCCATTCATAGTGCTCCCATTGCATTCCTAATCTTTGACCCTCGATAGATTATAGTTGAATTCAAGTCTTCTATTTTCCAGGAATTTGGACATGGTACTCCTATCATATTATTTCCATTAAAATCATAATCCTTTGCAATAAAAATGTTCTAAGTCTTTTAGTGCTAGATTTTCAAGCATCTATTAAATAACGTACCATCTCCATTGTTCCCCAAAACTCTAAAATCTAACTATTTTCCTTTAATCATTTGTAGTGATAGAATGTTGGACTTTCCTTCTCTACATATCATTTCCATGGAATTTTTAAATTCTGATCTTTGAAAGTATGTTAAAACACTTAAATCTCACCTTTTTTAGACTTTTGAACTTCGTTATCCTTCGATGCCTTATGTTCATCCCTATTGGTCCATTAAAGTTTCCCTTCCCAGAGTACCCCTACCAACCTCACTCCACTTCACAATATTTGTTACCAAAATTTTCCTATCTTTTAGATCAAAAAGTTAGACCATCCTTGATCAAAGTGCCTCAATTGCTTCCTCCCTATTTTTGGACCCCTAATTCAATTTCACTTAGTTCTTTATTAGATTCAAAGTTGTTGGTTTCCTCATCCCCAAGTACCCTTCACATGTCATCCTCAACTCCCAACTCCCACCACTTTAAAAATACTCCAAGTCTTTCAAAGTTAGAGTTGCAACCTTTGCTTAACTAGGGTACTTGTTCCTTATTATCCTTGACATTTTGATCCCTTGCCCTTTGAAAGTTTCCTAAGTTTATTTTTTAGAATTGAAAACTTGGCCATGCCTCTATACCTTCCTTGAATCCTTGAATCTTATTTCAAATGAAATATTTTTTAAGTATCTTTGTCAAAGTTGTCAAACTACCCTTCATCTCGACACCTCTCCCATGGTATGGCTAACTCTCAAACCCTATTAATTTTTTTAAGCTGTTTCAAAGTTAGACATTTTCCTATCCTTCCACCTTAGTAATTTTTCCTAGTTCCTCTAAGACCCCACAATTTGATAACTTGTTGTCTATTTCCCATTTTGAGCTTGAGTGCCAAACTTCCTTTCAAAATGATAGCAAACATAAGTCAAGGCCAAACCAGGTAATCCCCAATTAACTGATATTCTATTAATTCCCCAAGGCTATTTTTTGGGAATTCCTTCTTTTGTCATTGGGAATTCCTTCTTTTGTCATGTCTTCCTAGTGATTTATAATCTTTGACACCTGTAATAGTGGTATAAGGTATGGGTTTGGTCTGACCCCTGAAAGTAAAAATAATCTACCTAATTTTGGTCAAATTTTTTCCAACTCACTAGAAGGGCCCAAAAATCCACATTGATGCCAAAAAGAGTCTTGGCACATGCCAAAAGGTAGTGACAATTGATAGAAAAACATTTTCACTATCTAAGAAGGAATAGGCATGATTTTGGCATGCGTTTTAGTTGATTTTCAATAGTGGATAGTAAAAATCGGCTAGGAATTTATTTATTGGTTGATTTATCCTTACACCAACTAGAGAACACTTTAAAACCATTTTTCATGCCCAAAAATCATGGATTTGAAAGATAATGACTCCATGCTCATTCCAAATACCAAACTTATTATAATAGATCAAATCTTGTAGGAAATATATTTTCTTATTGCTTCAATCAATTTTCTTAGTGGATTTCATAGATTTTCCCCTCATTCTACATAAATTTTGGCATGATTATCAAATATCTTTACAAAAGGTCTTGATGGCACAATTATAATGACCAATGGCATGTTCTTCAACCTTAGATGACATTTTTGAGACTAGAGGATATGGTGCATGAGTTCAATGAAATGGTTCTTTCTCATGTGCTTTATTAGCCATGTTTTTTGTGCTCTAATTTTAGATCTATGTAAGGGAATTAAATTTTCATCATAGAGGGTTGGGTTATTTTATCTACATGGGAAGAGTTCATTTGGGTCTAACTATGATTCATGTGTAACCCGTGTATATTACTACAACTAAATTTTTTAAGTTTGTTGATAATTTGTAATGGTTGTGTAAGCATTTTCATAGAATCAATATAAGAGAACTTTCATCTTTCTTTAAAATCTCTCCATTAATCATTTTGAGTTTTAGGAAATTTAAAGAAATCAACAAATATCATAAAATCCATTAGTTTGCATCTAAGGGGTGCAATAAAATATTTCATTTCATGCATATGTATGTTGTGTGAAAACCTTTTGAGATGCTACATGAAAATTTGATACTATTTATGGATTATTGAATAGATATTCATTATTATTTAAAGGGGATTTGAGGTTTTGAGATTTGCAAGATAGAGCCAAGTAAATCAAACTCATCTAAAAAGTTAGGGTTTGCAATGCCATTAGGGTTTCATATAAATTAGACTATGTATTGCAGGTATATGAATCATTGTAATAGTTGAAAGATTGCCATCAATATGCTTATAAATCAAAAAAAAAAAAATTAAACATTTTTTAATTTTAATTTTATTTTCCTAGCCATTATGCATAATCCATTGTAATGAATTTCTATTGTAACTATTGAACTCCATCACTATTAAAACATTAGAGGACTATTGCATAATGTATTCTACCAATTTATTGATGTTTTAAGTAACCAATATTGAATGCATATGAAAGGATTTATGACTTAGATCCATCCTAAGTTGCATTAGTTAACATAGCTACCTAAAGTAAGAGATTTGCAATATCAATGCATAGTAGCCCTCAACAAAAAAATAATTTCATACTAAATATAGTCATATTTGATTGAGGGTTCATCTAAGTTTTATTAAACATTTGATTCTTTAAAATATCTTTGGTATTACCCTCCTTATCTTGGTAGGGCTCAAAGTGCATAAGAGGTTTATAATCCTCTTATTCATTGGCCTTTTCAACCCCTAGTTTCATGGTAGGTGTCTTACTATTTGATAAACTGGTCACCTTATTTATATTTTGGTAAGAAATTTAGGGTTAGGGGTTAGTATAAAAAATAACACCAACAAGACCAATGGTAAGTACATTTAATGATATTAGAAATCCTAGTTTCCATGTTTAAATGTTTATTTCCTATTTCTATTAACATATGCACAAAAAAAATTGTTTCTTTTAAAATAGTTTAAACATACTTTACATGATGCAATAGTTGAATAGTTTAACTTATGTGACATTCATTTTTTTCTTTGATTTCATAATCACATTCTTAGATCACTTTATTGCTTCAGCCAGTCCAATATTCCAAACATACTAGATTATTCAAAGTTTAGGAGATAAAATAGGTGAATAATTTAGGGTGAAGATTCTAAAAGAAATCAAATTCATAAATTGATTGAATCTAGAGTATAATGTTTTCATATTTGAGGGAGACTAGATTCAAGGTTTATGGTCTTTGAGAACCACATAACATCATGTATTTGAATTTGGGAAAGATAATTCAAGAATTTCTTATGTTTTAGGGATGATACATGATGAAATTGCATCACTTGAAAAATTATAGGTTTTAAAAACATGCATTAGGAAAAACTTAGATCATGAATTCTAGGGATTTGGATAAAAGTAAACAAACTATGATAATAAAAGGTCTTTAGGAATCCAGATCCACTAAATAATAAAATAGGGTATGTTAGAAATAAATTTAGTTTGTGGAATACAAAATTCCAAAGGCTTGAAAAAACAAGCTCAAACATCATCAAGACTATGGACTTCAAAATTTTCAAAACTTGATATAAACACTAACTAAGTTTGGAGGGTGACAATCATAAAATCAATCAGTTATGAAAAAAAACCTAAGTAATGTGGTAAAGTCTAAGAAATTATAATATGACACATGATAATATAATGGTAAAGTATACGAAAAATAGTTGTAGGTCTTTGAAAAAATCTAGGAAAGATAGGTGATGACATCTAAGAAAGATAGAGGAAAATTTAAATGTGAAGGAAATTTAAAATTGGGTGTAAAGTGTTTTTTTGGGGGTCTAATAGGAATTCAAAGGAAAAAGCAATTGAAAAACAAGGGAACCAATTATGTAGAAAAGATGTGAGGGATACTATAAAATAGGCCAAGGTTATTTTTGGGTCTAGAAAAGGAAAATGAAAATTATAATTAGGCAAACCTAGTTGAAAAAGTAAATAAATTTTGTTTAAAAATATCTCTAGGTTTAGAATCTCTTGAAGACAAAAGTGATAAAAAGAAAGGAACTTCCCTTCGAGACAAAATTGATGTGAAGCATAAGTTAACATGCACATAAAGTGGTTTTATGATTGTAATATAAAGACAAATAAGAAAATAAAAATACAAAAATTTCCAAGAAATAAAGTGTTGAACATAGTGTTTTCATTGATGTCAAAGTGTTGTTGACTATCATTGATGTCAAATATATGTGAAAGTAGTATGTTAATTGCAGATGTTGGAGAATGTTAATGTTATCATTATTGGAAAAGGATAACATGGGAAGTTAGGGTACATATAGTATTGGTGGTTCCTATTTGTCTACTACCTTTGCGAAAGTCTAGAAGTGTTAGCGATCTAGTATTATGAGGTTTGTTGTTAAAAGAAAATTTTTCACTATATTGAACTGTTATTGTTTTTAGTACCATATTATGCTGTTGTTAATTGTAATGGATTACAATTTGGAAGTTAATTAAGTCTACACATGAAGTATCTTAATCTACAGTTTCAATAGATTTGGGTTACAAAGCTACAAGATACAAGTGACATAGTGAAGTATGTGTTTATTGGTTTACTGTGTACAATGTCTAAGTGTTTACATCAGTGAAGGGAAGAATGCACGAATTGGAGGAAGCATGTGAAGGTATAATAGGAAAAATTAAGAAAATGGAAGGAAGCACATGATGTTATCTTACATTGGTGGTAACACATTTGATTTAGGACCGAGTCATCTACATGTTTCATATCATTTTGAATTGTTTTTGTATTTGGCCAATATGACTATTTGTGGATGTTGCTAAAGGTTCTAGGCTAGCATGAGATGTTATTAACATGATGAAATGGATATAAATTATTGATAATTTCATGAAAAATCAAGTGTGATGAAGTTGTGTGTGAAATATATATGTAATATGATATGCAAGCAAAGAAGAGATGTCAAGTGAGTTGAGAAAAAATGAGAGATCGTCATAAGATGTATTTTCCTATTAGTGTAGAATAGGTTGTGTGAAAGAAGATTTATATTTCCTTTTGTAATGTGAGGTTTAAGCCTCTTAATTTGAGTTGTTTCATAGTGACTATGTTGTAGCTCAATCATAGGGGATTGGTTTCTCTTGTGGGTTGGTGCCTGCAAAATGAAATTCAAGGGGATTGGTGTCTCTCTTTAACATTACAATTCTTGTGGATTGGTGCCTACAAAATAATTGTAAGTTCTATATTATTTTGTGAGGTTGGATTTGGATAGCAGCTCCAAGTAGCATTTCTCACCATGGTTTTTCCTTTCAAGGTTTCCACGTAAATTTGGTGTACCCCTGTGTGGATGTGTTCATTAATTTCATTTCCATTGATTATGTTTTAGATTGTATGATGAATGAGGTAGTTTAAAGTAAAAGTATTAAATATTGACTCACCCCCCCTCTTAGTATTTGTGTGTCTAACAATTGGTATCAGAGCTAAGTTCCTTAGTGAAGTTTAACAACTTGAGGTAGATCTAGGATGAAACACATAGTAGGACAAGAAGGTCTTTCTTCAAACAAGTTGGTGCCAATATTTGATGGATCTAATTATGCATTTTGGAGTGTAAGGATGGAAGCCTACTTGATGGCATTAGGGATTTATGTTTGGAAATTTGTTGCATATGGTTAAGAAATTCCTAAAAGTCCTCCAAGAGATCAAGCAAGAAAAAAATCATGTGAGAATAATACTAAAGCAAAGAATGTTGGTTTATGTGGGTTATGCAAATCTGAGTTTGTCAAGATAACACACTACAAGATTGTAAAGGATATTTGGGACACGCTTCATAATATTTATGAAGGTGATGAAAAAGTCAAGAAAGCAAATCTTTAGACCTACCAAGGATAATTTGAGTGTCTGAAGATGAAGGAAGAAGAGAACATTGCTGCATATCTACTCCAAGTGGATGAAGTTGTCAATACCATCAGAGGACTTGGTAAAGAAGTGAAAGAGCCAATGATTGTAAAAAAGGTACTTAGATCTCTTCCCACAATTTTTGATTCAAAAAAATTGTTGTTGAAGAGGCTAAAGATATAACACTAAAAGTGGATGAACTACATGAGATACTCACTCCATATGAGATGAGGATTGTGATCGATAAAATTCAAAGAAAGAAGAAGATTTAAAGGCATCAAAGATAAATGAAGATTTTGACTCTAGTGATGAATCAAACCCTAAAGAAGAAAAGTTTGTAAGGAAGTTAAAGAAAGGCTTTGGAAAGTACAAAGGTATGTTACCCTTCAAATGTTTCAATTGTGGCAAAATAGGTCACTTTATTGTTAAGTGTCCTTTCAAAGGAGTTAGTGATAAAAAAAATTTATAAGCCCTATCAAAAGGGCTATAAGAAGTCCAAGAATAATAATAAGAATTATCATAAGTATAAGAAAAGCGTCTACTCTAAGGAAGATAGCTATTCATCTTATGAATATGATCACTATACCTCTGGAAGTGAAATTGAAAGAGAAGATGCTCTATTCATGGTGATGGAGAGTATAGATGGTGATACAAAAAAAGTAAATTTTTGAGATGATGAAGATGTAGAAGTTGATCTAGAAGGAGAACTTATAGCTGCCCTAGATGAGCTGATGAAAGTGAGAAAGGAAAATTAGAAACAAAAGCTAAAGTTAAAGGAATAAAAAAAATTCATTATAGATCTACAAGTTCAGATAAAAGAAGCAAAGAGAATAAAAGATGTCTTGAAAAAAATAAAAAGTAAATGAAATGGATTGTGAAAGGGTTGAAGCAAAAGTGGTATCTTTGAGAAAGGATCTAGAGAAAGCAAATTGTTAGAGGAACAAAAATATGAAGTTCAAAAAGAGGACATAGATTCTGGATGAGATTATCAATAGTCAGAGGTCACCCCGCATCAAAACCAACATTAGATTTGATGAAAGTCAAGGCACAAAGACTACTAAGAACCCCCTAAATATATCTACAAAGGATCCTAATGAAAATACTTTCAGATGTTCAAATGTGAAACAATCTAAGGAGATTGAAGAACTCAAAAAGGAAGAAGATGCTTTCATTCAATCCCAACAAAGGAGGAGATTCAAAAAGAAAAATCTACCAGGTTCAATTATTCATGTTTAGTTATTGTAATACCTAGAATCAATTTGGTCATAAGGCAATAAACTATAGAAGGTTTCCTACAAGAAAGAATAATTTTGTAAGTAGAAATACATTTGGACCTCTATTTGATTTCAATGTCATTTGTTACAAGTGCAATAATTTTGGACACATTACAAGAGACTATAGAATTACTTTTGAGAATAATCCTAAGCAAGATAGGAAAGAAGATATCTTTGTTGATCATAAGAAAGAGTTTGAGAAGGTGTGGAAAAAGAAGAATGAAGATCAAAATTTAAAAAAATTAATGATTACATAGACTAAATTTCATGCATGGAATTATGAGAAAAAATCATGAATCATTGATAGTGGATGTTCTAGCCAGATGACCAAAGACAAAAGCAAGTTTATACATCTAAAAAATGGAATGGTGGATCAGTAAGGTTTGGTGGCAATTATGTTGCTAAGATATTTGAAAAAGGAAAATTGAGCTTGATGGTGGAGAAACTAAGACATATGATGTCTTATATATTGAAGGTCTAAATCATAACTTACTGAGTGTAAGTCAAATGTGTGACAAGGGCTACAATCTATCATTCAATGCATAAGGATGTGAGATCGGAAAAAAAAGCACTCATAAGCTTGTTGCAAAAGGAAGTAGGACATAAAGTAATTGTTGGAATAAACGAACAATCTCTAATCCAATTTTTAATCACCAAATCACCAAGATATGATACCAATTGGTGAGATACAAGGCTTTGACTACTACAATATGGAAATCTGAAAATTGTATGCAAATCTGTAAATAACTTTTCTTAATCTTTGAAATACCATGAAGAGATTCAACTTCTTTATGATGCTAAAATCAGCCACTCTAACATGCTTGATGAAATCACCTTAGATGAACTTATAACAGCAATAACATCACCATAAGATAGCAGCAACAAAGAGGCACAAATCAGCAACATAAGAATGCAAGATTTCACAACACAAGGTAGCAATGGAACAGAAGAATAAACTCATTACACAATGTTTACGTGGAGAAACCCTTGCGCGAAAAAACTCCACCAAGAAGAGAGGCCCAAGTTGTATTATCTTCAAAACAAGATTACAATACATCCACTTCCAATCTCCTCTTGAGTCTTCAATCTTGCAGCACCCTGTTACTCTTGTTACTCTCTCTCTCATAAACTTCACTCTCAAGTCTCATATTTATACAAAATGAGTACCCACCAAAGGAATTCGTGGGAGATGGATAAAATCCAATATTTCTATCTTGGGATACACCAAAATCATCTTCTTACATATTCCCTTACACTTGTCATAGGCATCTTCCCAATATAGGCGCCTAGAACCAAGAATAGGAACTTACAAGATAATAATAGCTGTCATATGTTGTCATAGAATCTCTTACACCTTATGATAGTTGTAAGTTGTCATAGACGCTCTTACAAACTTATGAAATGAGTCATAATAGCCCAAAAATACATTTCCCTAAGATAGGCACCAAGATTCTCCACCTCACCTCATTTACTATTTACCAAGATTCCTTGAGCAGTAAAAGTAACTCTGTAATAAACTTCCAGTGAAACTTATTCATCCCTTATGGGTAATTACAAATTAAGAATAATAAATGGAATAAATACAATATTGGGATTTACAAGGTTAATGGCACCTTATCCCAACAGTAATGTGTACAATCTCAGTGAGATCAAAAGAAAGAAATGTCTCTTGGGATAGAAAGATGAAACCTGGATTTGGCATAGAAGCATGGGTCACATAAATTTTGATCATCTTGTGAAGATTATTTCCAAACAAACTATAAGAGATATGCCTAAAATTGCAAAGCCCTCATGCACTCTCTACAAGGAATGTCAAGAAGGAAAATTGCCAAGAGAAATATTTATGACAAAGAAGTATTCCACTACAAAGCCATTGGAGCTAGTTCATACAAATTTGTGTGGACCAATGAGGACAAAGATCTTACAAGGTGAAAATTACTTTATGATTCTAATTAATTATTTTTCTAGGATGTCATGGGTTACTTTCTTAAAAAAGAAAGTAGAAGCCTTTGAGAAGTTCAAAATATTTAAAGCTTTGGTAGAAAATGAGATTGGTCATATAATCAAGTGTTTAAGATTTGGTAGAGGCAGTGAATTTACTTCTGATGAGTTTGAAGAATTATGTGAAAAACATGGAATTAGGAGATAGTACTTTGTTACAAGGACTCCTTAACAAAATGGAGTTGTTGAAATAAAGAATAAAATATTTCAAGAAATGGCAAGGATAATGTTGAATCAAGCTAAGTGTTGAATACACAATAAAACTGAGAGGGGCGGTGAATTAGTTGTACATTAAAATATCAAAACCCTCATTAGCATTTAGATCCACATCAACTTTATTAGCCTTTAATTTGTTAGAATGATTTAACATGAAAGCAAATGACAAAAACTGAAACACATCAACACCATGCATAATAGAACACCAAATTTACATGGAAAACCCAAGAAGGGAAAAACCACAGTGAGGATTAGCTCACAATATAAAGTAATTGTAAAACTGAATACAATAGGCTCATTTCCAGAGGGCTCACTTCCCAAAAGAAAGAAGGGATCACTACCAGATTACAAGAAGAAAAAATATTGTTACTATGAGAAATCCATCTGAATGCAATAGAAAATTCCACCATAGCATCACCAACACATTCACATCATTTTTGAATATTGTAAACACCTTCTTCTCACTACTTCTAGTAATCTAACTCATTAAAGATCACATTGCACTTCACAAATTCACACTTCACAACTTTGTAATTTGAATATCACACACTCTACACACACATCCTCCATCAACATGACACTTATTTATACCTTGTTCAACCTTGAAAGCACACTCCAAGGTAAACTATGCACCTCAACAGTGAAAATTGAAATTAGGTTGACACCAAAGCATTCCCATAGTGGAAAGGAATGAAGGTGGACCACATCACACCTTAACTTAGAGTTAATCCACTTATACATGCCACACCATGCATCCAAAAACACCGAAGCAACTTTGCAATTAGTGTAAACACCCAAGGCCGATCAAGCCTATGTAAACACCATTAAACAATTAAGTACACACTTCCTTTAATCTTGAGACAAATCATGGACAACAAACATCACTTGAACACAATTTGGAATATTCCACAAACACCTTGAAATCCAACAAATTCCTTTGCAAAAACTTTCACCTGAAGAGAAAACACATCTTGTACACCTAGTTAACCTTTTACATATTGTAACTCAAGAAAAAACTAACTTGTGATGCTCCAAAATTTTAACTAGTTCAACTAAAGATAGATATGAGCAATATGAACATACTTCTAGAACTGCAATACCAAAACCCAAATTGTGGAGAAATGTGGAGCAAAACCATTTCTCCTAGGCAACACTATAATACACAATTCACACACTAGTGAACACAACTTTCACTGCACAACGATCCAAAAAAAGAAAATCTGAAAATAACACCAGTGAAAACCTTTTATCAACATATCCAAACCACACAAGTAGATCTTCAACACAAAAAAAATGCAAAGAAAAACTAGAACATCACCCTATATGCTAGAACACCTCTCAACCACATTGTTTCTTCTTTTACTCAAATTTTCTCAAAAGCACTTGTAAACCAAGCACCAGAGACATATTCTTATCATCTTCAACACTTCCTCATTATCACCAAACCAACTACAACACAACAACTCGACCAAATAACATCCACAAACATAAGCTTATCAAAGCAACACTAGAGGTTGACACTAGTAACACTTACTAATGACAACATAATACAACTAATCAATCAAAGCGTCAACACAAACTCATCAATGTAACAACATAGATCTATTGACATCAACGACAACACCAACTACTCATACTTGCAACATTAAGTTACTTGATATATACTAGAGATAAGTTGTTCATACTGCAGTCTACATTCTCAACAGAGGACAAATAAGAGTGAATAACACCAAGATACCTTATGAACTATGGAAAGGTAGACCAAAATCAGTCAAGCATTTTAGAATATTTGGAAGTAGATGCTACATTATAAGAGATGAAGAAAATTTGGGTAATTTTGACTCAAGATCTAATGAATGCATATTTCTCCGTTATTCAATTCCCTTTTCCATTGATGTCAAAGGGGGGGATAAAAATGAAATGAAAAACAAAGGGAAGAGAAATATGAAATGACTTGTATAATAGTGTTTCTATGATCTACAAGACATAGAGAGCTATGGTGAGCTAAAACATTAGCACAAATAAGTTAGTCATTTCTTTGTTTACCATCAATGACAAAGGGGGGGATTGTTAAACATAGTATTGTCATTGATGTCAAGGTGTTGTTGACTATCATTGATGTCAAATATAGATGTGAAAGTAGTATGTCAATTGAAAATGTTGTAGAATGTTAATGCTATCATTATTAAAAAAGGACAACATGGGAAGTTAAGGTACATATAGTATTGGTGGTTCTTGTTTATCTATTACCTTTGTGGAAGTTTAGAAGTTTTGTACTAAATTCTAATTTAAGTTTCATTAAGTTAGTTTAAATGTAAATTTATGTACTAAATTCTAGCAATAGAATTAATTTAAAATTCTAACATGTGGATGCACACATAAGGTATTTCCTTACATTAAATTATTGTAAGATGGTGGATGCATCTAGGAATTGGGATTTCATATTTCCTTATCTTATTCAAGGAGAATATTTAACATGGAACTTATGTATAAACTTTCTAGTTTGACCTTTAGGAGGTTGATTCATTCACTTTTTTAAAACACAAAAATTTTAGAGAGATTGGAGAGAGTTTTATTAGGAAAGAATTGTCTCAAACTTGAAATTACAAAAGGTTAATATTTATATTAAGTTTATATTTGAGAACAAATGGATCCAAAATTTTCTCCAAAGCCACAAAATGGCCAAATAAACATGTTAGTAAAGTTTCTACCCAGGACCATGTTTGAATTTGAAGATATTAAAGTCTCCAATTTTAAAGCTTTAAAGTCTAGTTTGAGGCACTTAGAGGCAATTTTTGGGATTGAAAGTGGTCATCACTAGTTAAGCGGGTTATATCTTTATCGAGCACTTCACAAGCTTTCTAACAATTCAAATAATTAATCAAATTCTCAAATTGAAAGTTATGGCCTCTAGAAGTGGGGTCTCTCGAATTAGAAAATGTGAAAACATGTTGGACACATAAAAGAGTTGTAAGGGAGAGTTACATGTGTTGGTGTATGTTTTGACACATCATAGGGAATATTTGATTAGAGATAATTTGGGTGCCACTTTTTGGGTGGTTTTAGCTCATAGTTTTGTAATTATTGTTTGACTATTTCACTTATTGTATCTCCTAAATATTATATGCTTGAGATGGAGGTTGTGTGTGAGAGTCTTATAGATCTTGACATGCCTCCAAATATTTAGTTGGTGATACTCCTATGAAATATTTCTCTGCAAGTATATTGTAATCATGTTGATTATTGAATAATGTATTGGGAAGATTTTGGAGTGTGGGATTTTTCTCCCAAAATGGTTTTCCCATATCAATCACTATGTTGTGGTATGAATGATATTTATGCTTATTTTTGTTTAGTTTTTATAATTGTTGTAAAGATATTAATTTTTTTGCATAACCCTCCTCACAAGATTAGTGTAGGAATTTGTTCCACTACCTTAGCTTCCTTACAAGTTTTGTAAGAGTTTTATCATTTTCTTGATATTTTTGAATTTTTTATTAGTATATTAAAATATTGGAAATTATGGAGAGGAGGAATCAAAGAAGACGAAAGAGTCTCCAACTCCATTCAATCTTACCTTGAGAGGTGATATCTCTTCTCCTTTTAGTATTTATAGATCTTGCATGTTTATGCATCGAAAATAAGTAATAATGAATTATTTTTATGGGTGATAAAGATTTGAGGAGTTTTGTGTTATGTTGTAAACTTGTGTTGTTTTTTATGTATGTTTTAATAGAGAATTTTTTTTGATCTCTTTACTTAAATGGAAGTAGAGTTGATATCACTTCCATTTTTACGCTTATTTACTTATAAGATGTACTCATGCTACACCCCAAGTTTTGGCATTCTCAAGGTATATGTTCATGCTTGGTATTATTGGGAGGATGAATAATGTTATTATTGCTTTGTGAATCTATAGGGTTAGGCTATTAATTGGTGTTTTGATGGTGCGTTGAGAGTGATATATGGTTTTTTGGGTTCTATGTGATTATAAATTATGATAGAAAATAATTATTATTCTTAATTTTTATTTGAGACCCATATTCTTAATATTTTCTTGGATATGTTTCTCTCTCAAGTGATTTTCATTATTTAAACCAAGGAGTTGGATTTATGTATAAAATTATCCCTTCATGTGCATCCTTTTTGTACAAATTAATTTTCATGTGTAAGTGTTTTGCTAGTTCTTTACTAATGCTCCTAGCTTGGGGGTTGGCTAGAGTCATGAATTGGCATTCTTGGTCCAATGGAGTTGTGGAGTTAACTATCTTATTTTGGTTGGAGTTCTTACTCGAAGAGTTATAATTATTTGTATTATAATCATTACATGAGGTTCATAGGTATTTGAATAAGTCTTAATATTGTAGTATTTAATTCTATAAGAATATTTAGATCTTCTCCTTGAGTATTGCATTATATGTTTTGGAAATTGGGTTAAAACTATTAAATGCACACTATTTATGAGTTAATTCATTTGAAATGTTGTTCCAAAGTGATTTATAATGTTATTGATGTCAAAGGATGCAATAAGAAGTTTAATGCCAAAGGTGTTCTCTGTTTAAGGCTAAGTTGAATTATCACTATATTCCCCTTGACTTACCAGAAGATTTGTTGATGCAAGTTGTATGTCAAGAGTTTAGATTGGTTATTGTTGGTAATTTTACTGTCAAGATGAAAAATCAAGAAACATATATATTATTAGTTTTGACGAGTATGTGCATGACTGTTGTATGCTTGCAATATCATGCTTGCATCTATTCTCTATGTTAGTGGTAGTTTAGAAGTTTGTACCAATATGTTTCAGTTTAGTTCTCAAGGCAGAGATATTTCTCTGATAATATAATCATGGTTCACATTTCTTCAAGAAATACATTCTTCCTCTACTCTTTCAAAGGATAGTATGCCTACACTAGTTCTATCATATCCTAGAGTTTCTGGAGGATATGTTCAGCATGCAGAAATATTGAATTGATAGAAGGTTCTTTATGTATGCCTGCCAACTAGTTGGAGTTTAAGGCATGTGTGGTAACGACTAGTAACATGCAAAATTCAAATCTTGTGTGTGGTGTTAGAATAGGACATGCTTAGGGTCCCTATGGTAGCACACGACATCATGTTTGATTGATAGCAAGAAATTTGATTTTGGCCTGACTTGCTACACGTTTCATGTAATTTGAATTTAGGTCCACCTTATGTCATCTTGGTTATTTGTGGAACCCTGGTCAACATAGAAGAGTGTTAATGTAATGTCATGTATATATTTCAAATGTTCAGATGCATTGTAAGTATGAAGTGTGTGTCTGCATGGATTATAATTATACCTGTGTGAAGAAAATTTGGTCGCTGGTGCAAAATAAAGAAAAGGTGGTGAAGATAAAAGGGAGAATTATGTTTCAGTGTGTGCATGTATCATAATATCATTTCAAGTGAGGAAGATTGTCAGTTGTGACTCTGGCACATGTATATGTTGCATTGAAGATCTACAAGCTTTATCTTTATAATACGGTAGAACTGGTTTTCTACTTGTTTATTTCAATTGGGGATTGGTATCTCTAATAGGCCAGTGCCTATAAATACATTAGGGGATTGGTGTCTTCGGTAGGTTGGTGCCTACTTTAGTGTGTAAAACTCATTTATATATTTTTGTATTGTGAGGATGGATTTGGATAGTAGATCCAAACAACTATTCTCTCCGTGGTTTTTCCCATCTTAGGTTTCTACATATTTCTAGTGTTCATGTGTGTTCTTTAAATGCTTTTATATTTTGATTTCTTATGTGCGATTTGTTGAGAATAATCATATATTTTGATAAATGTGGCAAAGATTCAAGTTGCATGATCTGATAATCAATTTTGAAGTTGAGAATTTTGAATTGATTAGATCTATTGATTCACCCCCCTCACTAGATTGTGTGCCCTTCAATTGGTATCAGATTGAAGTTCCTTTGAAGAAGACTAACAACTTAAGGGTAAAAGCAAGAATTTGGGTCCACGAAGAGGGGAAGTTTCGACCAAAAAAAATCATGTAGGAAACACATGTGTTATTAAAAAAATGTATATGCGTTTTGCTTCAGGTACCCGAGCCTAAAAAAATGTGTATGCATTATAAAACGCATACACGTTATATAACGCATATGTGTTTTATAACACATACAATTCATTTATTTAAAAAAAAAACCTTTTAGAAACGTGTATGCATTTTGTAACGTAAAATGCGTACATGTTTCTAAAAAGTATTTAATTTTTTAAATAATCAAGCAAATAAAGAACATGTATGCATTTTGTAATGCGTACGCGTTTTTACAAAACATGTACACATTTTTAAAATTTTGAATCTCCAACCCACATGCTACCTTGGTTTTAGGCTCAGGAAAGGCTTGGAAACCTGACCCTTAGCCTTTGATCTGCAACTAAAAAACTAAGGTTAAAGAGAAATGCCCAACTTTAGCAATATGGTTGGACTTTTTTTTTTGAATCAATCTATGAAATTAAAACCCATTAGAGAAAACGATGTCTAGTTTCCAAATATATATACTTTTTAAAGATTGGATTATATTTATTATTTTTTAATTAATTTCTAAGTAAACTAGTCTATAAACTTGAAATATCAGACTTTTTTTGTTTCTTAATAAATTTTTTTGGTTAATTTTCTTGTAAAAAAATATATATGGCATCAATCTTCAGAAAATTCTCTACACAATGAAGAAAGAATTCAAAAAATGTTCAATTTAGGTCCAATTATGCTATCCATACATGTTGATTTTTAAAAATAGCAATTAAGGCCAATAAAAATTCAATAAAAAAAATATTCAGAAAAAAATTACAAAAAAAATCCACATCAATCTTCATGTTGTTAGCTATCTTTCCCCAAAAGGAATTAGCAAAATACTTTTATTTGGGTCAAAAAGTGGTGTTTATACACGTGCATGGTATGGTAAAAAAATGACTTTTAAAAGTGGTTTGTATACATCCCTATCAAAATTCAATTTCTATCATCTGGGTATTTGAATAAATACGTATTTGGAAACTAGATTCAAAATGCTAAATTTCATATACTGACTTTTTTTAAGATTCATTGTGTAAGTGCCTCAAATTTTCATTCCAAGTGTGACAAATTCTAAAAAATAACAAAAACACTTCCACTTTTTGAGCTTTTTGTGGACCCAACTTCTTACATTACCCTTAAGGTAGTTCTAGGATGGCACACTCAATTTCTCATGAAGGCTTATCTGGAAACAAAGCACCACTATTTGATGGTTCCAATTTTGCATTTTGGAAAGTTAGGATGGAGTCCTACTTGGTGGCTCTTGGAATAGATATCTGGAAGTCAATAATAGAGGGATATGAGATTCCTAAAAACCCCCTTAGGGATCAGGTTAGAAAGAAGGCTTGTGATATCAATGCTAAGGCAAGGAATGCTATTCTGTGTGGAATAACTAACTCTGAATTTGTGAAAGTGATGTAGTGCACAACAACAAAGGACATATGGGATAAATTGGAAACCATTTATGAAGGTGATGAAAAAGTCAAAGAGGTGAAGTTACAAACTCGTAGGTCTTAGTTTGAAAGCATGAAGATGAGAGATGAAAATATGGCCATATTCCTACTTCGGGTTGATAAAGTTGTCAACTCTATTTGAGGTCTTGGAGAAGAATTGAAAGAAAAGGTTGTTATGAAAAAGGTACTTAGATCTCTTCCTAGAAGATTTGATTCTAAAGTCTCTACAATAGAAGAAGCTAAGGATCCTAATGCTTTGAAGTTGACTGAATTGCATGGAATTCTAATTGCTTTTGAGATGAGATTTGAAAGTGAAGATGCTATAAGGAAAGAAACTACTTTCAAAGTATCTAAGAAGGATTTTGATCAAGATTATGATATTGTATCAGATTTGGAGGAAGCCAATTTTGTCAGGAAGCTATAAATAGGTTCTGATAAGTACAAAGGCAAGTTACCTTTTAAGTGATTTAATTACAGTGAAGTAGGACATTTTATGGCTAAGTGTCCCCATAGGAATTCTAACAATGTTGAGAAAAGACATGGAAATAAATCATTTCAAAGAATAAATAAAGGTCAGAGGAAACATAAGAGTTTCTACACTAATGGGGAAGAAGACTACTCTACTGAAGAAGAATATGAAGATATCTCTAGAGACGAAAAAGAAAAGGTTGTTTTCATGGCTTTTGAGACTATTGAAGGAGATGCAGAAATGGATTCTAGAAATAATGAAGATGAAGTAGATCTTGTGGAAGAATTGCTATGTGTTGGAAAAGAAATCAAAAGGTTGAAGAATAGAATTGCAGAAGAAGTGAATGATGAATAAAAAGTATTTCATGATTTGAAGAAAGTAGAAAAGATGATTGTTGAGTTGAAGAACCAGACAAAAGAAGAAAAAAGGATTGAAGAAGTTCTGATTGGAAAGTTTCTATCAAGAGAAAGATTGTGAGAAGTTGGAAGCAAAAATTTTGACAATAAGAAAATAGCTTGAGAAAATGAATCAGCACATGTATATGAAGTTTGGTAAGAGTACTAAAACCCTAGATCAAATAATGGGAAGCCAAAGAGTTCTGCATGTCAAAATCGGCATAGTTTTTGATGATTAGAAGAATAAGGTGACAAAACAGTTTATGAACTTTGCTAAGGAAAGTCCGAAAGTGACTGGCTCCAAAAGTTCAAAGTCTAATAGAATCATGTCAAGTGATGAAAGTATGACATAGAATGATGAATTTATTCAAGTTTAGAAGAATAGAAGAAGATTTGGAAGAAAAGGATTCAACACCAGGTTCAATTATCCTTTCTCTAGTTATTGTTTTAATAGCAATAATTTTGGACATAAAGTTGTGGACTGTAGAAAATATTTGGTAAGAAGAAGTAACTTTGTTAGCAACAATTCATTTGCATCTCTTTACAATTTTAATATCATTTGCTTCAAGTGCAACAACTTTGGACACATTGCAAGGAAATTTAGAAGCAATTTTGTGAGTCCTCCTCTACCAAAAAGTGGAAGAAAAGGATCATAAAGTAGAAATCATGAATCAAATAAAGTCTAGAAGAAGGTTCTTTAAGAAAATAAGTCAAAAAATTCAATGATTTCTCAAACTGCTCTGCATGTTAGAAGGAGAAGAACCTATGGATCATAGACAATGATTGCTCAAGCCACGTGATTGGAGATAAAAGTAAGTTCATGAATTTCAAGAAATTTGAAGGAGGTTTTGTGACTCTTGGAAATAATTTGATTGCCAAAATCTTTGGTAAGGGTACTTTAAAGTATTGATGGTGGTAGAACAAAGACACATGATGCTATGTATGTTGAGGGACTAAATCATAATATGTTAAGTGTAACTCAAATGTGTGACAAAGGTTATAAGCTATCTTTTAGTGTTGAAGGGTATGAAATCGAGAAATCAAGTACTAGAGAATTGATTACAGGAGGAAGCAAAATAGGCAATGACATATATCATCTTAATGAGCTAAATGGATATAATTGTCTAACTATGTAGAGAGAAGAAAGTTGTATTTGGCACAAAAGGTTGGTACATATGAACTTTGATGACATTGTAAATATTTTCTCAAGGGAAATGGTCTAAGATATGCCAAAGATTAAGAAACCTTCATCTATAAGTTGCAAGCCATGTCATGAAGGAAATTAGACAAGAAGAAAATTTCTTGTTGTATTCTACATCAAAACCGTTAGATCTGGTGCATACATATCTGTACAAACCTATGAGGACAAAATGTCTACAAGGAGATAGGTATTTCATGATGTTCATTGATTATTATACTAGGATGACTTGGATTGCATTTCTGAAGGAGAAGTCAGAAGTATTTCAAAAGTTTAAGGCATTCAAGGCATTAGTTGAGAATGAAACTAGAAGAAAAATCAAAGTGTTGAGATCAAATAGATGTGGAGAATTCATTGTTGATAAGTATGGAAAATTTTGTGAAGAGCATGGAATTCGAAGGCAATTTTCTACTCCTAGGACTTCACGGAAAAATGGAGTTGCCAAAAGGAAGAACCAGACTATACAAGAGATGGCAAGAACAATGTTATGTCAAGAAAATCTACTAGATATGTATTGGATAAAAGCTACTCAAACTGTTGTATTTTTTTTCTGAATAGAGTTCAAATTAGATACAAGACTGATAAGACACCATATGAGCTATGGAGAGAAAGACCGACATTTATCAGACATCTCATAATATTTGGAAGCAAGTTCTACATCAAAAGGGATGAAGAAAAATTGGGTAAGTTTGATTCTAGATCTGATGAAGGTATTTTTCTTGGTTATTCTTTGAGAAGTAAAGCATATAGATGTTACACCAAAATATTGAAGAGGATAATAGAAAGTGAAAATGTGAGATTTGATGAAACAATTTATCCTACTAGTGTTCTGGAAGCATAAGATGATGAAGAACCAATTCCCAGTAGTATTGAAGATTGAAAATTTTCTACAAAAACTCTAGCAAAGTATGTTCAAAGGAATCATTCTAAAGATCATATTATAGGAGATAAAATTAGTGAGGTTTAGACCTAGAATAAACTTGAGAAGTAAAATGAACAAATACACTTTGCATTATTGTCAAAGATAGATCCTAATTCCTATAAAGAAGCAAGCAAAGAGAAAGGTTGGATAGTAGCTGTGGAGGAAGATCTAAATCATATCAAGAAGAATGAAACTTGGGAACTTGTCCGAAGACCTAAAGGCAATAATGTGATTGGAACCAAGTGGGTTTTCAGAAACAAGTTGAATGAAGAAGGTGAAGCAGTCTGAAACAAAGAAATACTTGTATGTAAAGGTTATGCTTAGGTTGAAGGCATAAATTTTGAGGAGAACTTTGGTCTAGTAGCTAGAATGGAATCAATCATGATGTTTCTAGTTCTATTAGAATTCAAGAACTTTAATGTCTACTAGATGGATGTGAAGTCAACATTTTTAGATGGATAGCTAGAAGAAGTCTACATTGAACAATTGGAAGGATTTCAATGTTGTAAAAATCTAGATTATGTTTGCAGATTGAAGGCTTTGTATGGTCTCAAACAATCTCCCAGAGCTTGGTATTCAAGGTTGAATGGATAATTGCAACATTAGGGGTTCTAGAGAGGAAGTGTAGATAGTAATCTATACATAAAAATAAAAGGTGACCAACTACTAATAGTTGTGGTCTATGTAGATGATACCGACTTTGGTGGTAGCAATGATGACATGTGCTACAAATTTCATAAGGCAATGCAAAATGAATTTAAAATGTCTATGCTAGGAGAATTATCTTTCTTTCTTGGATTGCAGATTATACAATCATACAAAGGATTTTTCATTTCCCAAAACAAGTACATTAAGGAAATTCTAAGAAAGTTTGGAATGGAAGATTGCAAACTCGTAGGAATGCCTATAGTTATAGGATGCAAGTTGAGTAAGATAATGAATTTACTCTAGTAGACCAAACCTTGTACAGATCTATGATTTGTAGTTTGTTGTATGTGAACATTTAGACTAGATATAATGCAAGTAGTTGGAATGGTTGCTAGATTTCAAGAAGCACCTAAAGAAACTTATGTTAAAGCAGTAAAGAGAATATTTAGGTATTTGAAGGATACAATGGATTTTGGACTCTGGTATCCAAAGAGTGAAAATTTCACTCTTATTGCATACACAGATGTAGATTTGGCAGGATGCATAAATGACCGAAAGAGCACAAGTGGTGGAGCATTCTTTCTTGGTGATAGTTTGGTGTCTTAGTTGAGCAAGAAATGAGACTCAATTTCATTATCTATAGTTGAAGCATAATACATTGTTGTAGAATCATGTTGTTCTCAAGTACTTTGGATGAAACCGAACTTGAAGGAGATGAAGATTGATTTTGATGAACCTATCACTATTCTCTATGATAACACCAGTGTCATAAATATCTTAAAGAATCTAGTGATGCATTCAAGGACAAAACACATTGCAATAAAGTATCATTTTATGAGGGAGAAGGTTGTAGAAAAAGAGGTGAAGTTGGAATATGTTGAGACGAAGGAACAAGTACCAGATATATTCACAAAACCACTTCCTAATGAGACATTTGAATTTTTTTGATAGAAGTTGGGAGTTATTGCTCCCTCCTCTTGAATCAAGAGGAAGCATAGGTTCAGGGGGAGCTCGGTCTCCCTACCATAAGAAGGATCGATGGTCTTGTAGAGTTTTGTTAGTAGTGGTGAAGCATGGACTCAGGGGAATCTATATAGGAAACATATTTTTGGATTGAGAAAAGCTCTGAAAATACAAAGAAATGGGGAGAAAGAAGTGTTGAACCTTTGCAATTGACGTCAAAGGGGGAGAAAGTGAACTCAAAATTTTGTATCTTTAGGAAGAGAATGAACTAAAAATGCTATATCTACCAATGAGGAGAAATCAATCAAAGGATAAATGTGTTCGTGTGTAGTCGGTTGGTTTGGTGGACCAACATTTTTTGTTTTCCATTAATGACAAAGGGGGAGATTGTTGAACATAGGTTTTCATTGATGTCAAATATTGTTAGTAATATCATTGATTTTAGTGGATGCAGTAAGAAGTTTAATGTTAAATGTGTTCTTTATTTAAGGCTAAGTTGAATTATCATAATATTCCCCTTGACTTATTAGAAGATTGGTTGATGCATGTTGTATGCTAAGAGTTTAATTTGATCAGTGTTGGTAATTTTATTGCCAAGATGCAAAATCAAGAAATGTATATTATTAGTTCTAAGGAGTGCTTGTATGATTATTGTATGCTTACAATATCATGCTTGCATCTATTCTCTATGTCAGTGGTGGTTTGGAAGTTTGTACTAGTATGTTTCAGTTTAGTTCTCAGAGCAAAGAGATTTCTCTACCAATACAATCATGGTCTACATTTCTTCAAGAAATACATTCTCACTCTGTAGTTTCAGAGGAGAGTATTCCTACACTAGTTCTATCATATCCTAGAGTTTCTAGAGGATATGTCTAGCATGTGAAAATATTGAAGTGGTTCTTTGTGTCTGTCTATCAACCAGTTGGAGTTCAAGACATGGGCGGTAATGACTAGTAGCATGTGGAATTCAAATCTTGTGTGTGGTGTTAGGATATGACCTGCTTAAGGTCCTTGTGGTAGTGCACAACATCATGTTCTGTTGGTGGCAAGAAATTTGATTTTGGATTGAATTGCTACACGTTTCATGTAATTTGAATTTAGGTCCACCTTATGTCAAAAGGGTTGTTTATGAAACCCTTAACAATGTGTCGTACCATTAAAATTTTTAATACCCTTAAAATTTTTTATATCCTTTTTAAATTATATATATATATATATAAACTAATATAGCTACAAAACATATGAAGATCAATATGATTCTTCTTAAGAAGATGTTTCAATTCATCAATATCTTTCTCAAATAACAAGAATGTTCATCATGTACAAGCTTCTTGCAATATGAACAAGTTGGCTTCTCCTTCTTAGATGATTTCTCTATGGAAGATGATTTATTCTTTGGTTGATATGAATGTGGAATGTTCTTTTCTTTCTTTTGTTTCTTATTAATACATTCTAATTCTTTCACCTGATTAGCCAATAATGCTTGAGATTTAAATGACTTGATGACACCCATCGATATAAGATTTTGTTGCTCATGTATTAACATATGAGAAAATGATGCAAATGAAGGTGTAGTATATGTAGACCCCATAGTCAACCTATAAGTATGAAAGTTAGAAATAAAAACAACATAATCAGGACCAAGTTTTTTTAATGTATTGTAGATCAATTGAATATCCTTCTTATCAATTCCACATGCTTTACATTACTCTCTTAGATCATTAACCTTAGTGATGTAGTCCTAGATATTGTCAAAGTTCTTAGGATCAAGGCTTATTAGCTCATTATCAATTTGATAGCCTCTTACTTCATCTATAGTACCATATAATGTTTTGAATTTGTTCCAAGCTTCATGAGAATTCTTACATGATTCAATTTGAAACAATAGATCTTGAGAAACTAAGCTACAAAGACATCCAAGAGCTTTGGTATGTTCAATCATCTATTTTATCTTTTTATCTGCATTTGTAGGTTCAGATACCTTATTTTCAACATATAAATAATGACCTTGACTCATTAGAGTACTCCATGCATGTTGATGCCAATTCAAATAGTTATATGATGTTAGAAAAGGAACCTTAGAATGATCCATGGAAAAGAAGAGCACAAGCAAATAGATCAAAATAATGCACCAAGAGACCCCCCAAATCACTCAATCAAGAATCACCCCTAACAATATATGATTTGAAACTTTATATTTAGTGCATTTACAGATGCCACTTGCCAAAAATAGTGAAGTGGGCTTGATCTTAGTGCTTATAAATGCCAAATTTGGCCACAAGCTCAAAATATATTTTTACACAAAATAAGATCGATCTAATCACACCATTGTAAAGTACATGAAAAATTATTCACTTTAAAATAAAAATACCCAAAATTGTTACCTAGGAGCAAGAACGAAGCACCTAAAGTTATCAAAATGAGAACAGCTCAACAACATCTATGAGAATCTGCAATTTCTAGAAAATCCAAACACCAAAATAAAAAACCATCTGCACCACTACAAAGAGAGCAAAATTTTGCCCCAAAAGAAAAATTGCTTGTAAAATGGAGGTCTTGAGCCTGAGTTATGTGAGTTTGAAAATCACCCTTCAAAATTGAAATTCAAATGGAGGGGGGGAAAAATCCTTAAGCCCCTGTTGACGTCTAACGTCAATAGGGAAAATTTGTCGAATATTCTCTATTTAACTGGCTTAAATTTGATAGCTATATGGTTGTCATCAGTTTTCATGGGTCACCCATTTATTCCTTGACTAGCCGTAATATTCCCTTTGGAGAGAGCGCCTGCAATAACCTGCTCAAACTTAGTAGAATATTCTTTTGTTGACACTAGTTTTATTGAAAAAATGTCATTGGTTTTTAATGGTCATGAATGGTTGGTACATGTGACAGTATCGCCATGCTTGTGGTAGGTGGCAGGGCCCACCTACACCACGTGGCACAATACAGAGTACCCAAAGACATTGTAGGATACCTACAAATTATAGGTTTGTAGTTTGTACTCTGTAAACCCTATTTATTTATTTTTTATAAATAAAACTTTTCTGAAAAAATAAATTTTGGCAATATAATTTTTTTTTTAAATTTTGAAAAATGTTGAATTTATATCTTTTTTACTGTACCAAATTGCATAGTTGACTTGCAAGAGACCATATACTTGGTGAAGGAGGGGGCTTTTTTTCACTGATGGCCCCGAGTAAAGTTGTTTGATTTTGATGAATTGACAGTTGATCTTGGGTTTTTTCGGGCCTTTTGGATGTGATAGAAAGGTTAGATTTGACCCAAAATGCTCCAAAATTATAGCTACCTTTTAGATCTGGCAACCACTCTTCAACTTCAAATCCTCATAGATCTAGCCTCATATGTTTGATTTGGAAGAAACAAAAGGAAAAAAATGACTTTCTTGAGCACCCTGAACTCAATGGTAAACTTAGATTTGCACCAAAAAGCTTTGATTTGAACTTGCAATACAAAGCCGCAAAGAGGAACCCCCCAAAATATAGTATTTCTATCAAGTTTTTTTGATTATCCAAATCATCATACAATGCAAGAAAAGAGCATACTCAACTTTTAAAGATCTACCAATATTTCTCAAAATAGACTAACCAAAGGCACCCAACTTGCTCTGATACCATGTAAGAGTTGGCTATCGAAATAGCCACCTAAGATCTAGATGCCAAATGGAAAGCACAAAGAGATCAATATGCAATGCTCAAGATTGCAATGGAATTGAATATTATAGAATTGATTTACAAATGAGAAACCCTTGGTTATATAGCCAAGGTGAGACACGATTATACAAGATCATGATAAGTGTCTTAATCCTATGACATGAGACAACTAACTTGATATAAAAGTAAAAAAGATAAGATTTAGACATAACGACTAAGTCTTCTAGAAAGAATCTTAGGACCTAAGTAAACTTAACATATGAATAAGTCCCCTAGTAATAATTAGCTAGGTACAAGAATTTTATTCACACCAACACATCAAACCTTCAGTTACCTTTATGGTAATGATCTTTGACATGTGTTCACAAGCTACACCACTTGTTAGTTGACCAAAAGTGAAGGTTAGGTGCCAAAAAGAGCTCAAAACCCTAGAAATGACATATTGAAATAGAAGCACAACTATACCAAATAGAGGCACCACTTTATGATGTAGAGGTGTACCTTAATGATGTAGAGGTACAAATTTGTGAAGTAGAGGCACAGTTTCACTAGCAAAGCCTTAAAATGTGCCTCGAGGTCTAAAAAATCAAGTTTTTTAATCAAAAAACTTGAGAACCTAGAACATGAAGTTAGGGAACACTAGAAAGTTCATATAGATATTTCAAAAATAGGTTAGATAATAGGCCCAAAAAATCTCAAGATGATGAAAACCCTAGATCTCGTAGAAAGCTTCAATGAAACCCTAGTTTGACAAAACCCTAGAAACCTTATTTTTTGCAGTCAAAGAGTCAAAAAAACTACAAAAAAAAAGTGTTAGAGAGATGATATCCTACAAAATAAGGTCCTAAAGGTTAGTTGAACCCTAGGCCAAACCTTAATTGATCAAATAAAATGCAAATAACAGAGGTGCCATTTTATGTGACGAAAGTGCAACTTTGTAGAACACAGGCACCTTTCTATGAATCAAAGGCACACAGTTCTATGCAACAGAGGCACCTTTCTATGAAATAGAGATTCCACTTCATATTTGAAGACCTAAAAATTATTTTTGCATCACAAAACTCACAAAAAATTTACCAAAAAAGGTTAAACATGGACGTGGGTCCCACTGAGCATGCCAAAATGAAGATGAGGAAAATATTGAAGGTAAATAAAATGGAAGATAATGCAATACAAACACAATAACTTCATCTATAATCCTTGTTCACTCCTTGATGAGCAGAAACAAAATGCACCCTTGTTCCATTTGATTTGCTCTTGTGATATGATATGAAGTGGATTGTTCAATACTCTAGCATAACCTTGGTATGCTCGCTAAATGAGAGATCAAAATTATAAAATAAGGGTATGATAGCTTAGAATGGGATTAAGAAGGATGAGAGCCTCTAAATATAGAGTCTTGAAGAGGCCAAATCATTGGCTACCTGAATGATTGATGATGGATGGATAAGATTGAATGAGGATTAGGGTTTTACTCAAAGATGTAGTCATGTGACAAGTGGCACATGAAGGATAGGATCTAAGTTTAGGATTAGGATAAGGCTTAAAAACCTTATGTGAATGACTAGGATCAAGAGGTGGGATTGAAATGAGTGGATATAATGAAAAGTTAGTTTGACTTTTGGGTAGGTGTCTAGGTTCAATGAATCTAGATAAGGAGTTAGGCATGTGAAGAGGACACTTATCACATGATGGAAATTTTAGATTATGATTCATGTGAACAAGATTGAGGGCTTAAATTAGACGGATAAGGATAGAGGATAAAGGGAAATTAAATAAATAAATAAAACATTTATTTAATTAATGGGATGATGTTAAAGAAAAATAATTAAATAAATGATAAATATTTATTAAATTAAAAGATTAAGATAAATATGGGGAAATGATGGAATTAATTAATTAAATAAATAAATCATAAATATTTGTTTAATTAATAGGCTAAGATGGGCTAAAATTAGGCATGGTTGGGTAAGGTGAGATTTTAGGTGTCTACAAAAAAGACCCAAGAGGGAAATCAATTAGGGAATATCTTTCATTCATATCGAAACTCAAAGCCTATATATTGGGTTATATTTTTCCATCAAAATTGACTTATCGTCCCTTTCTTCGTTCATCCCATATTCTTATTCCCCTTGATAAACATATTTTGTATTTAAAATCTCCCAACCATCTTTTTATACTCTCATTATGCTTCATACTTGACTTGCAATTAACAACACTTAAGCTCTTTAGTATAAATATTGTAAGATATAAGGAAAATAAAGTTTTTCCCTTCATAAACTTGTAAAATTTTCATATCTCTAACCACTATTCTAGAAAAAAATCTACTAGAACTATTTTTTGTTTTCTAGCATTTCCACACCTCTAGATAATATTAAAACAAGCTCTCCTATGGTTACATGACTATTCTCATTTTATAAAAAATAATAATAAAATAGTCATTTCTAGTATTTCTTATTCAATTTTACTTAGATATTATAGTCATCCTCTAAGGTTGTCCATATATGCCATTCTAATACAAGTTTGATTATATTTTCACTATCTTTATCAAATTTTCAAGCCCTCACTATCTAGCACTAATCTCTTTCATGTGTATTCAGAACTTATACCTAAGTTAGTATTTCTCAATGAGAAACTTATACCTAAGTTAGTGTAATTTCTCAATGAAAAATAAAGATTTTTTCTAATATAAAACTTTCCATAAAAAAAAAAGATAAATAAAAAAGAGTGTTAAAGCTTAGATTCAAATAATTATAGTTCACTAGATCCATCTTCAAGAACACTATATTAACCTACACAAATTTTTATTCAAACCACTAAATTATATTTCTTCAAGAAATGTATACATATTAACATCAAAAAATACCTTTTAAATTTCAAGTTGCTAACTATACTATCCTTCCTAAGGTTCCATATTAACCTAAAAAAAATATATTACTCTACACTAAATAACTATAAACACCATAGAGTATCAAAATGTATGGGGAGGGAAAAAAATTATGTAGGTCACCCCCAAGGTATTTAATAGACAAACCAAAATAGGGCTTGGCTCCACTTGCTTCCTCTTGCAATATTTAACTTCTTCAACAATAAGATTCAGTAAGAAGTTGATATGGAAACTATTATGCAAAACCTTAAAACACTAGAATAATGTAGCTTGATTAAATGTTACTATGTGAAGGTGGTTGGTCAAACTATCTAATTGCGCACTCAACTACTTGATCTCTTATGCATCATGGTGTAGCATAAATGATTTGGCTTCCATTGACAACATGGAAGCATTGCATAAACATTGTGCAACACTAAAAATATTTTCCCTCCTTATCAAATGGTTTGGGTCCAACATTAGCTTTATCATTGCCTCCTTGATCTCCACCATATAATTGCCATCAAGCTCCTTCACCATCCCCAACAAGCATAGCATCCATATGCATAATTATGAATTAACTATTTCTAGCTTAATATAAATTACAAACTGCTTTACCACTCTTGAGCCACTAATATTTCCTTAATTTATAAATTGATGTTTTCTCTAAGCTTATTCTTCCCTTTTACATGGTATTCTCTCCTTGCCTAGTTCCTAAGCTCATACTAACACCTATTTCTTCAAAATGCTCCCTAGCACAACATTCACAACTCAATGATAACAAGAAATGTGTATGCCAAGCCATCTAAATATCACAAGTGATACCGGTAATAAAATACTATCACCAAAGCATTAATATTGAGTATGCCACCACCTTGTGACCTACTAGATCAAGATTATAAAGTACACCTAACACCTAATTGTATCCAAATCCAAACTGTGATATGCACTTAACTCTAATTTATTCTCATTATCCAGCATATCAACACACACACACACATTAGAGTTTTAGTTTTATCATTTTGGTGCTCTAGAATCAACCTAGTCAATTGTATAACATCCACCACATTTGAACATTTTTTAGCATTATAGGTAGCTAGAGTCAACCTAATCCATTATTTTAGAACTAAGCTTGTCTATTATATCTCAACATTACATATATATCTTGTATTTTGAAACCAACTAACATCAATATACTTAAGGTCTAACCTAGAAACATTACTTTAGAACCGACCTAACTTGATTGCACTATCCAACATATCATTAAACCCAACAAGGCCTAGCCTCCATCATCACATATATTTTGTAAACTAGGCAGGTAATACATGTAAGGAATGCATCCTTGCTCCACTATGTAGATACTTGATGAACAAGTACTTATTAGTTGGTTAATTTTACTAGATCTTTTCAATCAAGTACTTATTAGTTGATTGACCTTTGAAATAGGGATTGGAGAGAGATAGTTGGAATAGTCTTGTCACATGATAAAGATGCCTACGTTATTACACTCTTTCCTCATTCATACTTGTGTATGCTTCCATAATGCTCTAGCATGCTTTGTAACCCCTTGTGTAGGTAACCTTGGAAATTTAAATTATGGACAAGTCTAAATCTAAAAATTCATTTTTATTTATAATTCCTAGAGATCAAGTAGACCTTTTTTATGAATATGGTGAACTGCCATTTATTACTTACATTTAACTTTAGATTTTTAGTTTATAAATATAAGGATAAACTCATAGGTGGGACCACAATAGTGTGTCATATTCTTGAACCACATGAAAATGCCGACTGAGTTCATTGTAGATGATATTTTCAACATATATGTTTGTGTCTCTTAAAATGTCCTATACGACAACCTTCTCCCTCAAAACAACATGCATCAATTTTATTAGATAAGAACTATCACTTTAATCCCCAAAATTTAGGATCAATTAATATCATAAAAATATTTTTAAAATTATATACATAAATAATCCTCACTTTTAGCTTTTTAAACATATGTTTCATTATATTTTATTTGAATATTATACTTTAGCATACATTTGTTATTGAAATATATTCCGTCAATGTCAAAAAATTCAAAACATAACCATCCTCATAGTATCAATGTCTTTGTTTCAATATTTTTAAATTTTTTTAAAATGAATATATATAAAAAAATTATGTGAAAATATTTTGTCTAAAATATTATCAATTAAATAATTAAAAATAAAAGATTAAATTAATCAAATTTTAAAAAAGATTCCTTAAATATGAAGATTTATAAAAAATAATAAAAAGATTCTACATTTTATTACAATAATTCAACATTTAAAATGTTGCAAATAATTCATTAATACTTCTTCAAATTCTTAATTATTTGCTATTACAATCAATAAAATATAATAGAACACAACAGTGAGACACACTATATTATTACCCTTCTTTATCAGCATGCTTGAATATAGATGTGATATATACAATATATGTAATACTTTATCCCCAAACTAATTGTAAAGCTAGAATTCTCACATCTCATCTCTACATACATTTAGAATAGATTTGTCTACAGACAATTAATAATAAGCATTTACAATGTATATCAGGTCCTAAGTTTATTTTAGGCAACCTCTAGATGGTTTATTAGTCTTTTTATTCTGTTTGGCTTTAAATATAACATCTCATTTGATAAAGGAATATAATGAAGTAGTCTTTAGCATTATTCAGTCAACTGTGAACTTATAACTGCTTCACTATTATAATTGTCATCAAGTAAATATAATACATTATTGTTATTGCATCTATGTATTTTGACCCTAAACATCAAGGTTAAAAATTCTAAGTGTTCTCCAAAATCATTCTTAATAATATCAAAGTTTTACAATTCATATAGCAAATTCAAATTGTCGTTTCTGGATTTGATTGTGTATGAAATTTTTTTACATCAACGTTTCAGATCACAAGAGTGTGTTCCGAAACGTTGATGCAAAAAAATCTCATACACAATCAAATCCAGAAACACCAATTTGAAAATCATTCTTGTTAAACTAAAACAGTAATAATATGTCTGTTTTTCAAAATCCAATCTACAAATACCCAGGGGCTTGAAACTAAAATGAATTCTGAAGAAAAGGATCATGAATGGTGGTTGAGGAAGATGGGACACCGTTCATATTTGAGAGTTGGTATTGACTATTGTATAGAGTACATGAAAAAAATGGTCAAGATTTGTACAAAGTTAATCCTAGGTACAAGTGTGTGATGGGTTGTCATGGCAGTGTAGCCCAAAATGTAGCTACCTAATATTAGGCATCTCTCTTTTTTAATTTTGGGATGAAAATTAATACCTTAGACAAATCAAAATTAGTCCTACATTTGTGTTATTATAAAGCTTCTGTGCCGTCATATTCATGATATCATATAGTAACTCCAAAGAAAAGCTCTCCCTGATCTCCAAAATGGGTAAGAAATGCCTGGTGAAATGACACAGATTCTAGCTTGGGTACTTTGATGTTATTGAATACTTACTTTTTGTTCTAATATGCAAATAATTGCAATACTAACACAATTATAGTATATATGATGGGCCCAAAAGAATATTTATGGAGAATTGCATTTATACTGGTGACAACTCAAGTTATCTACTTTCTTGCAAAGCCTATAGCTAGAAAGGATTTGCAATCTTACTGTTTACAAAACCAGCTGTCTTCTTGAGTTCAAAAACTAATGCGACAGCAACTTAAATACCTTTTCCAGTTGTACTGAATAGCAATGATCCTAAGTTATGTTGAAGAACCAGCTGTTTCTTCTTCCATATTGAATTAATGCATCTCTTACGTAGAAGACCTTGATGCTGTATCTTATTCCACAGTTAAACTAATCCATAATTACTCCAAATACCTTTACATGACAAAATGCTTGGTGGGAAAGATGTGCTTAACTCATTCTGAACTTTGAGAAGAGTTGTTCTACTCTGCATTAAGAGAATCATCCCGAATTCCAAACCATCATGTGTAACATAATCTATTTTGTTTTGAGTTGTAACTAGAATATAAATCATGATTAAAATTAAATTAAATCAAACCCACATAATGAGTCACTTGGAACAAAGAGATGCAGATTTCCCAATACATCCAAGCAGAAAGGGAGGAGAAAAAAGCACAATTTGATACCCAGAAACATGTAGAACTAAAGAGAAGATATGCAAAGCATTATCAAGAGCATACTTTTTAAGCATGTAAAGAACATAACATATTTGGATAAAATCTGTGTCTCTTCATATACAATTACATATAAATTACAGAGGGAGGTGGAATGAATCAGCAATCATCCTTGTATCAAGCTGTGAACCAAGAATCTAGTTTATCATAACATACAAATAATACACATGTACTAAACTAAATTACAAGCGTTTGTATGAATACCCAGTGCAGAATACCAGCCAAAAGGAAGCATCTCAGTAATACCCATTACAAGTTCTATTGCTTCCAATTTCCTACAGCTCCCTCAAATATTTATCAAAAAGTTTTAAGCCATTCTTGCAAGCATCATCAGCAGTTTGATTATATAAATGTTGCTGAGTTATGCAGGACTTTCATTAGTTGTGCAGTGGATTAGGGCCTGCGGGGACAATTCTTTTTTCCATCCCATACCTTGGATCTATTCCTTCATCTTCATTTTTAGCATTACATTTAGCTTGGGATTTATCCAAAGTCTGGTCACTGCTAAATTTCTTGTCATTTTTTTCTCCAAGAACTCTGTAAGCCCCCACAGAAGATATGCCTAAAACAATTATCAGCAATAACAAAACTGTCTTGACCATCATATGCCTTGCTTTCATCATAGCAGAGAATTTTGTGACACCCTCAATCAGAAAAATGGACTTCATGGAGGCTGAATACTCCTCACAAACTTCTTCAGCATTAGAGTGTTATAGGCAAAGGTCAAAAAATCTTGGGTAATTTGATCTTGTTTGGCAAGCATGAGAATGACGTTACATTTGTAATTTTCCAAAAATTCATGCTTCAAAGATATAATTGGAGCTTGCTGGTTGCTTTTTCTTTTCCTATATTGAGAACTTCTAGGCATAAATTATTACGGTTCTCTTTTGTCTTGTTTGCTTGAATATTTCCCATATAGATGCAATGGTCCCAACGTAGCAAATCTTTATCAGCGAAGGCACTTTTTATAGTCCATAATAGCTGTAAATTATTGCATGTCACGATATAAGAGATCTTTGGAAATGCAATACCCTGTACCAGGTTTAAATTAGGTTATATTATTGCCAGCCCTTTGAATCCTCAATTTTTTTGCACAAACTATTTGACACGTGAATTATATCCACCACCGTCTTTTTAGCCCAATATTTCTCTCGTTTTATCCTTAGGCCTAAATTTTTTATACCCTATCTGGGTGTGTGCCAGATGTATTTTTTTCCCGGATAAATTGGGTGGACAAAAGAAATGCTTTGGAATTGTTTCCTGGAGATTATCTTGCACCAATCAAACGGCTTGATCATCGCGCAAGAAATGCAATAAATCCAACCAGAGCTTAAGTATGGTACAAGAAACGTAAACAAATTCAACTTTATTGGATCAATCTAGTCAAACATATAAAATTGGATTGGATTTGGCTGATTCATTAATAAAAATTGCTTATGAAACAAAAAGCACGATTGCTACTAAGTTAGGCTCTTTATTAAAAACCTCTTAAGCAATTGTTTATGCAATGCCTCTTTAGCTCCTACATTGTGAATCTGAACCTAGCACAGTTATTGGTAATGAAAAGATTATTGATATAAAATGGTATTTTGGAATTATATTTGCTTTCAAAGCATGATCTGTTAAATCGTACTTGTTATCTGGAACATCGAGAAAATTTTGACACCAGGAAATCAACCCGAAGATGTTGCCTATGTTAAAAAGTGGTGCCTTATTATGGAATTGAAAAAAGTAGTGTACCATTGCACTTTCAAGCACATCATAGTTTATGGCAATAAGTCAGCCATAAAACAAGTTCCAAGGCTAGAAAAATTAATAGTGTCTATACTATTTTCGGAGCATAGTCCTGTGAAGTTACAGTGTAGTAATCAAAGCCACATTCACATTGCAAAAGATCCCAGGTTTGGAAACCCAAAGCATAATGGTATACGATACCATCTGTTTAAATAGGCTACTTCTTTAATGATGGTTGTAAAATATTTACTAAATAATTATCAAGGAAAATCCTTGGAGTTGGGACCCATGTTGTGATCACCAGTCAGCACATCTATTAATAACTCTCGGAGACCGTGGCCTTCGTGACAAAAGTAGTACAGAAGGTAATGGCAATTCTGGGAGACAAGTTTGGCTTTAGGTTGAAACTTGTCACACACGTTACGCTACCTTAGCTCTCTTCATAATCCCAAAAGTTGTATAACACATGAGGTGCACGCCACCAGAATCGATAATGGTTATTTAATTGTGGGCATTTTTGGGGGTCTTTAAAAGGGTATTGGAATCTTTGATATTACTGTAGAATTGAGATACAACATAATAATTTTCTAAAGTTTTAAAATTAGATGACCTGGCATATATACAATTCAAAGCTAGAAAAAATACCATATATTAGGAAAAATTCTATAAGAGCAAGATCTTATTACACTGAGCGTTCTATTGTAATAGCTGAACAGGGGAAACGGCTGTAACAGTGTCATTTTGTGAGGTGGGTAAACATATATCACATGCATAAGAGCTGACATTTTTTTAAACCTATTTCTATTAGATGTGTTGCCCAAGAAAAAATTGTCACTTTACACCATATTTCAACAACTTTTTAAAAATGGAATAATATAAATCAAATTATTACCATAACCAAAACAATAAACTGATTTTAAAGAGCCTTTCCACTTAACACATCAAAAATTAAATAAATACATAATTGCATTTGCACATATCATACGTAAGTAAATAATTACATAGAGCTATATAATATAACACTTTAAGTTTGATTTACAGAAATCTATATATCATATAGTCTGAGCTAGTCATGTATATTTATTATAAGAAAATCATAAGAATCTAAGAAAGGTAATGAACTTTAAATAAATATTAATTTTACACATGATGAAAGCACTCTTCATTTCGGCTTAAGTATATTTATTCTGTTCCTTTCTTTTGCTCTCCTCGACTGAATGTTTAGAGGAAAGTAACAGTGCAATTATAGAAACCACTCATAAGAATCACAGGTTTTTGATAATGTACAGTGCTTTTCTTAATAATCCAGCTAGATTACTAAGCCTTTCCTCCTGCTAGAGGGAAGATCTTATACACCAAATTACTGTTCTCTTATATGATCCAAGATTGTATACAGCAAACCTATTCTCATCAGTGATACTAGGAGTATATCTTACAACAAATTACATTTCCAGTTTATCATATAACTGGTCGTCCCATACAGCACATCACAGCTTCACACGCCCGTTTCTTCTCAAGGGATAGAAGAAGGAAATTGAGACAAACACGGGAAAAAATTAACTAGACTTTCCTTTGTGATGCCTAATGCCCCAGATACATCTTTGTTCCTCTTTCTAACTAAATCCATCTTTTTTCCCATAGATGAAAAGCTAGAATCATTCACAAACAACGAGGAAGCTTCAATTGAAGCCCACTTTTCGTTCCTGTTTTTCTCAAATTTTGAGGCTAAGTTGATTTTTGCAGCTTCATGTGTATCTTCCCTGGAGACTCGAAGCAATCTTATACCGAGTCCACGCCTGTTAAAGTAAGCTACTTCATTAGCAACATGTTTCCTTTGAGACTGCAAAATATTAACGAACACAAAGATATCTTTACATCTAACCAAACAGGTCCATCAATTTCAGATAAACTATTAGTGTTTGTTAATCCTTACAAGGAACCCATGCTCTTGGCAAACAAAACTTTTCGTTACCACTAATGATTCAGCTGACAAAGCATGCAAGTGTCAGGAATATTATTTTATAAAAAAGCACTTACTCTCATTGCAGCTTCAGGGATCTTATTACAAGCACAGTCATTTCCATGATTTAAATCAGAAACATGCTGAAGGCGTACTTAAAAAAGCTCCACTGCTATCCCTTTTCTTATATCTTCCCCCTGGTGTTCTAATCGATAGAAAGGGTCTGCAACTTTCCCCGGTTCTGAAAGGAAACATTCCAAATAGTAAGTAATTTCTCAATCCCCCAATGAAATGACTCGTAAAATTTACATCAACCAACCAACATTAAGGTTACAGTCAAAAGCAATTTGTTTTGGACAGAAAAGAGTAACACCTTCTGCTGGAACAGTAAAGATTTCTCCATCCTTCAAATCAAATTCTCCTGTCTTTCTATCAGCTCCGCTAATTATAACATACCGAGTATCATGCATGAGAGTGTGTTTTTATCCACAAAACTCTTTGTGGAGAAATAGTCCCCCGCTGGCTGCTTCTCAGCATTGAGTTGAAGACCTTTTGCAATCATCGAATGATAATCATCAAACCAGACATTGAAAGTCATCTCGAGCCTATGATTTTGATGGTTTTAAAAAAATTGATAACCCAGATACGATTCAAAAATACTTATTCCCGAAAAATGGATAAGGCAGATGAGACCCATTTCATCAGGGTTACTACACACTACACACAGACTCCACCGTTTTTGAAAGAGATTGATTCCCATAAATAAACAGAAAGATACAAAGCTTAAAGAGAACGTAGAGATATAAAAAATCAAATCAGAACTCAACTATGATAGACATTGTAACCAAAACCCTCAACTAGTTGAACCAAAACATCAGTGTCACAAACACAGATGTTCCCCTGTGGATGAAGGAGACTAATTCCCATAAATAATCAAAAAGGTAAAATCTTGCAGAGAACACGTTGATATGAAAATAATTGTAAATCAAACAAGAGCCCAAATATGATAGACATGATATCCAAGGTCCAAAACTATTAACTAGTTGAATCAAAAAACCAATTAACAAGAAAAAGTACAGACTTAAAACAGAGACCGTCTAAAGACTCTAAACAGGTTATTTTCTTTCAAAAAAATTCAAAATAAAAGTCCAAAAGAGTGCTTATAGTTATTATCAATATATTCTCCTTAATTTTTTTTTGCTCTGTCCTCAATGCATATTGTCCATCGAACTTGTTTAGTGATCCCTGTCACCATAAGAGCCTAAAGAACACAAAAACTTCATGATATAAATTTTGAAAACACTGTCCAAAATAATTGGAACATAAATAATCTATGTATTATGGAGACAAATCCCTGTGTTTTTAGACCTGTATCTTGTAGGGGATGTTTTGGGAATTTGGGGACAGGTTAGAAACATTTTCCAAATTTATTAAATTTATAAAAGTTTTGGAAAATGTCTTGAGGATACCTTTTTATTTCCTGAAGATGATTAGTCATCTTTGGGATGGCCAAAGGACATCTAGACATCCTCAACCCTCTTGGTATCAATTAGAAAAAAACAAATTTATGAAAATAAACACATAAAATTGAAAACAAAAGGGTTAGGGTGCCCACAAGGACCTCCACACCTCTTTATGCCAAGCCTAAACCAAAAACACTCATACTAACAACAAAATACAAACTCATTTTGCCATTTTCTATATGGTGACGAAGAAGACAAGGAAATAGAACAGCTATGAGAAGAAAGCAAAGGGCATCAAAACTACATCATTTGGAATAAGTTTACTATCCATTATCCATTTGCACAATCGTTTGCATTTTTTTTTCAAAGTTTCAAACACTAAGAGAGGATTTTTTTCTTTTTTTGTGTTATATTTGCACTGCCGCTGTGTTTCAAGCTTTCAAAAACAAACAATGAGCAACAGTGAGGGTAATGAAGGTAAAAAGGTTCAAATTAAATAAAGAGGTGGTAGAGGTACTACTAGGGGTTCAAGAGTGTTTTAGGGATTGTGAGATCAAATAACCCATTTGAATATCCTTGTGAAGTTCTCAACAAATATGCAAGGCCCATTTAATCATAAGAAAAACCTTTTATAATTTGCAACAGCCATAGACAAAGTTACAAGAAAAAAAAACAAAGGGGAGTGGAGTATGGCTATGTCATTTGTGCAACAAGGATTATAAGGGCAGCTACACAAAGGTTTACTCCCATTTTTGCGCATAAGTGGATAGGGGACAAGTTGTTATAAAAAAATAACCCCAACTAAGAAAGCTAAGGTGACTAAATTGTACATGGAGGGTGAGCTAAAAAATAAGAGAATGCCAATAAAGACTATCTAACCTAGTATGTAAATGCCTAACCAAACTATGGATGTTAGAGTCAAAGGGGAAAGAGGAGTACTAGTGCTGAAAGGATGCACAATGTGCAATCATAGGAAGTAGTTGAGTCTTCTATTGCCAATTTTTTATATCCATGGCATAGCATTTCATATAACATGTTCTCTCTATTTCAAATAAATGTTCAAATATGCAATTGTTGTAAGTCCCTTGTTTGCCCCCATAGAAAACACAAAGTACACATTACATTTATTAATAGAGAGTATTTTAAGGTGAGTGGTGGGTCATCCCACAATAATGGGTTACACTTTTTGGCCAAACTTGACACTGAAATCAACATTTTAAAAAAAAACTTCACTTTCTGACACCTATAGTAGGCAAACTATTAGGAATTTGAAAATGATGTAAACTAGTGATTTGTGAGATTTTTTCTGTAGATTTTAAATATATTTTTTTTAAAAAAATTGGAATTAAATTGTTTTTTTTTTGCGTCTCCTTTGATAACTAGTTTTTAATAGTAAACAACATTTTTTAAAAGTGATGTGTACTTCGACACGCATAACTTTTTTTCTACAAAGGATAAAATTTTGATTCTTTTTAATTTAGGTTGCTAACACTGGTATCTATTGGTTTCATTTTGTTTATAACATTTTGTTGAATATTTTTTTTTAATTAAGTTTTGAAGTCAAAACATTTACAGTTTAGACATAGGTGCACTTCGGCACGTATAACTTTTTTGGTATGTATTGAAATTCAATTTTTTTTTTGTTAGAATGAGGACACCAATACCTAGGGCGTATATATTTTTCAAATTTTTTTTTCTCAAATTTAATATTTTTCCACAATGATTTTTCACTAAACTTGATGTTCAGTGAAAAACCTATGTTTAGTAAAACTAAAAAATAAAATATAATATAAAAACAAAATATATTAAATTTATAGTTGTTGGAAAGCTCGTTTCAATCTCTACAATTATCCAGCTTGGTTTATCAAGTTGACTCCATTTGCACCTCCTTCCCAAGCTTCGATAGTCAAAAAAATGCATAAATTTTGAAATGGTGGAGGGGAAGGTGAAAAAAGGGGGTTCATTAGAACCCCCTTCTAATGAAGGGGGTTCATTCGAACCCTTCATTAGAAGGGGGGTTCATTCAAACCCCCCTTATATGGTGCAAAATGGGGTTCATTAGAAGGGGGGAGGGTTCATTAGAAGGGGGGTGGTTCATTCGAACCCCCTTCATTAGAAGGGGTAAACCATTTTAAATTTTTTGATGAGCATTTCTGATTTTTCTTTGTCCAAAAAATTGTAACCCACTATTGTGGGTTTACCCTGGTGATGAAAGAAATGAGACACACTTGGATAAGGGAGCGATGCTCTACCATCATGGATGGGTGGACCAATATTAGACATCAGCCACTCATCAATATCATTGACATATGTTTAACTAGCTCTTATTTTCTTAGAGCTATTCAATGTTCATGAAAGGATGCAAACTTCTAATTTCAAATTTTGAAACATGCCATGAAGAGGTTGACCTCTCTAATGTTTGTATCTTGATGGTGACTTGAATGCTTACAAGCATATTTTTTGGACCCCATGTTGTGTTCATGTGTTGAATAGTACATTGAAAAACATTGGAAAGGTAGATTGGATGAAGGCAATAGTGGTAGAAGTCAAAGAAAAACAAATGTTCATTTGCAACCATTATAGGTCACTTGTTTTGTTCAAGACTTTTTTGAGGAAGGACTTCTTCAAACCCATGGATAGTAGATATGCGACTATTTTATTTTGTTAGAGAGGATGTTTGAAGTGCAAAAACCTCTACACTTAGTGATAGTCAATACAAGTGGGGGTAGATGGCCAAAGGCAACCATGACTGAAGGAAAAAGTGTGAAACAAAAGATTTTTTAAAATAACTAGCAGTCCACAAAGAGAGAAGAAATTTTTAACTTTATTATAAAATTATTAACTTATTAATATTCTAACTTGTAAATTATTTTTATTCTTTGTAATAGCATTCACTCTATCATTTGAGTCTTACTCATTTTTAAATTTTGAATTTTTATTTTGTTTGTAGATATGTTTACTCCATCTCACCTGTTGTGTGGGTAATAAGATACGTTGATACAAAATCTCTTGGTCTTGAGAGAGATTTACAAGATATTCGATATGTTCGGGTACATGAAGTGAGTCATTCATTGTATGGGGACCTAATTTGGAATTTTATGAGGAGTATATCAAGCCCATTGTGACACAATATTGGAACACTATGAACAAGTAGTTTCATATAGTAGTCTATGATTTAAATCATATATGATATAAGCCTCGAGAGAGTGTCTCCATCCAATGATAAAGAGATGAAATAAGGGATGAGGAAAGACCTTTGAAAGATGTATGTTGGTGAGGAATTTAATTTATTTCAAACACAATGGCTAGCCTTGCCAATTTTTGTGGTCCAACATTCAACGAACCAAAGGCAAGGACAAATAGAGTTACATTAGCTCAAACCATCCCTATTAGATGATGGACATGGCAAGGTAAGTATGCGCCAAAGTTGAGGATGATTATCATACATATTTTTCATAGATTACTAATTCCTCCATTAAAAAGAAGAATTGTTCCACACACAAATTTATCCAATCAATCAAGAGGAATAAGCTTACCTCTCGACAAACAAAGAAGTTGATGGACATGCATAGTGCATTGAATCTTCATGATTGATAGACTCCCAAGTATCACCAAACTCCAATCACACATTCAGATATTGACCCTGAAGATGCAACATAGATTGATGAAGAGGACTCACACGGGGGATTAGTTGAGATTCCATTGGATGAGGCAGCCCATGATAATGGCAATGACTCAAACTCACACTTAAATTTTGATGCAATGTTAGTAGATGCGAATTACGGGAAACAATAGATTTTCTATGTTTTTTTTATTTTGTAGTTGAAATTGGTGGCCACTTAACATTTTGTTGTAATTTTATATAATATATATGCACATTGACAATTAAACCAATTAAATTTTGTTAATTATGTATCAACTCTCATGTGAGTCTCTACTCAACTCTAATGTTATGGATTAAAGTTCTATAATGTATATGATGAATGTCTAATTAATGTTATTAATAATTGAAATTTCTTATATTTTTAAATATTTTCTATTTTGTCGTCCTCTATAAAATGGCCTCTCAAAAAAATCATCCAAAAAATGCACCCCCAACTGTTATCCCTATCCCAAAGACTTGGTGTGGCATAGTAAATAACATCTACCACCTCTAGAATTTATTGTGGTGGATGGTATAAGTAATCAACTTTGACAATAGCATGAGATGACTGCACAAAGCCCATTAAAGTATATAGTTAAGCATCTAAACCTTGGTAAGAACAATTTTCCACATATAAACACTCGTGCTCCAACGAAAAAAGTTAAGGCAAAACCCATTTTAATAGTCATGTAAACAAAAGAACTGACCCAAAATGCTTAAAACCATACCAACATTAAAAATCAATCTCCTAAATTGAAAATCACTAACATTTATTCTCAATTGCTTGTAGATTAACGAGTTATATAAGAGAATGCCAATCAATGTTCTAATTCAAATCAAAACTAATTTTTGTAAACCATATCTCTATTTAATCTAATGTAAACACAAAGTATACTAAAACAAAAAAAATTTATAAATTTTATAATCCTATTCTAATTCATCATTATTAGTTCCTGCCGGTAGGCAGGAATACTTATGCATTCGCTCGGAATGCATTTAACCGGCAGCATTGACCAATCACATTTTGCCATTTAACATATTACTTATTTTTTCGTATAGTTTGAATTTGGAGAGCTATTTTATATATTGGAAAATTAGCATTTATCTATTTTTATATTCGTTCGAGTAGCTTTATAAATCATTTTCGTTTTAAAAATTCAGGAAAATGCGAACGCATAAATTGATTAAATAAATTTAAGCAAAGACATAGTTTAAAAGTTGGCGGCTAGAGGTACGTAATCCATGAATGCAGATTAAATGCATTAAAATATCAGGAAACTGCGAGTGCATAAATTGATTAATTAAAATTAAGCAAAGGCATAGTTTATCAAATTGGCGGGTAGATGTACGTAATGCATGAATATAAATTAAATGCATTGAATGGCATCTGGCTCGAGGTGAAGGCACTGGAATGGCTTGGAGGCCACGTGTGGCCAGGGTACTTTGGTCATTTAATATAGAGTTAAGTTACTTGGTATGCATTTCTATTACTTTGCGTGTGTTGTTTTTGTCTTCTGTAAGCGTGTTCTGAGGGAGAGTTTTAGCGACTGAGCAGGATATGTTATAGTTGCAGAGTCCAGACCCAGAAACGAGTTATTTGAGGTGATAATTTGGTAATTTTCAGAGTTTCGTTACATTAAAGTGCATAAAGAAGCTATATTTCATAGTGGTCTATTGTGTGGCCGAGCAGTGAGAGATGAATTGCTTGAGGTCAGAAGAGGTAACTTTTCATTTTTTTTGTCTATTTGATACAAGAAATGCAAGTAGGGTTTCATAGTGCTTTAAGGCATTCGTATACTTTGATTATAAATTCGTATTTTAAACTACTTAATGTGTTTATTCAAATTCTTGTTGAAATCACGAAGGTTTCATCTGCGTTTGATAGGAATTATCTTAAAGTCTTGTCCATTTACTTCATGCATGTAAGACCTGTAAAGTTTGTATATTTTTTATTCACTAGCCCAGGTCCCATCTAAAGAAAACAAGCCGAAAATTATGTCAGCATTAGATAATGAGAGCTTTCGACCAATGAGTCGATAGTGTGTTGCTTTGAGCTTTTCCGTTGTCATCAAAGCATAAAGGATAGAGGGGTTATGTTAAAATTCGTGGTTGTTGTCCTCGTAGGCATAAATCCCTATATTAAACTACTTGTAGTATTATCTATTCGAATTTCTTGTTGAAATGCAAAGGTTTCATCTGCGTTTGATAGGTTTTATGTAGAAATCCTCTTGTTCATTTTACTTCATGCATGTGAGCCCTGTAGAGTTTGTATTTTTTTGATTGCTACAAAGTGGTCCCATAAAGAGGGCTTTGGAACCAAAATTATGTCAACGTGTGCGATAATGAGAGCTTTTCAACAATGAGTCGACTGTGTGTTGCTTTGAGCTTTTCCGTTGTCATGAAAGCATAAAGGATAGAGGGATTATGTTAAAATTCATGGTGGTTGTCCTCGTAGGCATAAATGCAAACAATGGGAGCATAAAGAATGCAGTAGAAACCTTTTTCCTGCCAGCAAGCATAAAAATTCTGTCAGATGTCGTCGTTACTGTTTTTGTATCTTGGGGTTATAAAAAACTATGTCAAAAATGTTATAGAATCCAAATTACAATGTTGCCATAGAGCAGTTAAGTAATATTGCTTGATAGAATAGTTTTAGGCTTCATGCAAAAGAGAAGTCAAATTCATTGCTAGAAGATTTGTGGTCCAAGAACATGTGGCAATTAGTTTGTGTAGTTAATCTGATCTACATTTATACTTGTGTCTCTTGAATCTAGAAAAATGCTTGCTAGTGTTTTAATGGTTTTCGCTATTAGTATCCATCGCAGTAGGAGTACTATATA
>VDFB02271358.1:870818850-870889427 GCA_007258455.2 Sequoia sempervirens | reverse complement strand
GTTTATGATATACAGAATCCAGGGAAGAGCTGTATACACAAACACAGACCAACCCATACTTCTATTTAAGAGTTCTAATTTGTTGATTTCCAAGCTTGAAGCGACAAATGTTACTCGGCTGTGTGAGACATATAACATAATCACAGTGAATGGATAGCTTCCAGGTCCAACTCTTTATGTCCGAAACTCTTTATGTCCGAAATGGCGACACACTTAATGTTACAGTTTATAACAAAGCCAAGCACAATGCCACCATCCACTGGTAGCAATAGGCACAAGACTGCCTTAAACCTCTGTCTTGTGGAGTTTTCTACATAACTTGAATCCCCATTGCCTGAATGCATGTGGAGAACTCCATGCAATTGAGAACAAGGTTTCATATTCTTTGTTTCAGTCTTTACTCCTATTCTCAGGACTTCACTTTCTGATTCTCCATGCCACCATTCTCGATTACGATGGAAATAGAAGTTACAAACCAACTGGATAAATTTCAGAGAGTAGAGTTGTACTCTGAAGTGAGGTATATTTACTAATATTATAAAAAATGAAAAGGTCAATAAATATATGAACCAAAAATTTCCTATCAAACCAGAACTACTAAGGTAAAGTTCATGCTCAATAGCAACAGTATAGAATGATTGAAAGAATGTGACCAATTTTTGATTGAACACTAAGTTAAAGTTCATGCTAAATAGCAACAGTATAGAATGATTGAAAGAATGTGACCAATTTTTGATTGAACATAGTTCATGGATATCATATTCAAACATCGTAGGTTCTTTAAAGTTTAGTCTAAATCATACATTGAAATATAATTTGAAAGCTAAAGATTCATCTCACCTCACAATTCTAGCAATGACAGTATTATGGAGAAAGAGGGGGTTTCCCAAAGCTATAATTCAATCCCCTGCTCGTAGTTTGTTGGAGGAACCAAGTTTAGCCACTGGCAATGAAGTATTTGTATAGATTTTAACAACAACAATATCAGTTTGAACATCTTCATTGATAACTTTCTCTTCAAAGCTCCACCCATCTGGAGTCATTAGCAATGAAGAATGACGAATTGATCTAAATCCAACTTTTATCAACTTTCTGCCTTTAAAATTTCATTCTCCACATCCTCGGTAGTGATAGATTAGAATTATCTTTCTTTTACTAGCCGCGCTGACCTCATTGGATTCTTTCTATTTTCACTCTTGATTGTAAGGAGACTGGATCAGTTCAATTTTAGATAATTCTACTGTAGCCACTACTGGTCGTGGATACTTTTCCAACTTAAAATTTTCAAATTTTCTTTTTTCATTAAGGGAGGCCGCAAGCCTTTCTACCTTGTCAGACAACTCTTCCACTCTATTTTTAGTTCTCTATAAGAAGAGAACTTTAGTCTATGCATCTTCTCTGAAATTTTTTTATTCAGACATCATACCAAAAAAACTCTCCTTTCAAAGCTTCCTCCTTTAACAGGGTTATCTCCTCCTCTTGACTTTCCATTCCATTTATGATTGAAGACTGTTTATCAAGAATTTATTTTGCAGGCACAGGGTGGGCTGATGGACCCGGGTACATTACACAGTACCCCTTCCAACCAGGGGGAAAATTTACATACAATTCACCATTATTGGGCAGGAAGGAACGTTGTGGTGGCATGCACATGTCTCATGGCTGCGTGCAACAGTTCATCTACCCAAAGAAGGGCAGCTCTTATCCGTTTACCCAGCCCCATGCTGAGATTCCTATAGTGCTAGGTAGTGGAAAGTAGTTTCGATTATGACTTTTTTAAGGCCCGGGTGTATTCATAATTTCTCTTTATTTTAGTAAATTCATTTTTTTTAAAGATAAAGATAAATAGGGATCAGTTTGAATAGTTAACCTACTAGTTTAATTACTGATTTTTAAATTTCTATTAGTCAAAACTATCTTTTAAAATTGATCGAGAATGTTTAAAGTTTAGTATTAAAAATGTTGTTTTCAATTTTATTCTGAAATATTCAGTTTTTTAACATTAGATTATATGCATGTATCTTTTTTATTGTTTATTTTTTTTTTTGAATATTTTCATTATCTTTTTAGTTAATTTAAAGAATTAAACAAACATATTCAGAATAAGTTATAATCTAAGAGATTCTTTAATTGAATTAATTGTGATATTTGAAGTAGGAATATATCTTAAATATTTAGAAAACTAAATTTTTAGATGCAAAATTATTATTTATTATGTTTATACTTGAATATTAAATTTCAATGTTATGAAAGGTATAGTTATCAAATATTGTCATTTAATGTTTGTTTCTTTACTTTTTCATTTAATGATTTACTTTGTAAGTTGATGGAGGGAGAGAGAGAGAGAGAGAGAGAGAGAGAGAGAGGAGGGGGAGGCGGAAGAGGGAAGGGGAGAGAGGGAGGGAGAGGGAGAGGGAGAGGGAGGTTGAATTTGAAGTGGAAATTTGCAGAACACATCCAAAATCATTTGTACGAAAACCAACCTTTGGTGACGCGCAACCAATATCTGACATGCTCGACACCCGAACACAACCTCAACGCTTTGCCGCATGAAGCATCAAACATCATCACGAATCGCCTGGCCTTTATTTATTATGTTATATATATATGAGTGCATAGCCGGGAATATGGGCCGAGGAGCATGGAGATGATGAGCGCTTAAATGAGGACGGGATTGCATATACATGATGCATATATTATTATTATATATATATATATATATATATATATATATATATATATATATATATATATATTATTTTATAACAGTGATATTATGACCCGCACCGCATATTATCGACGTCACGCACATTACGATGATGCAAAATGAATGACATGCATTTTGCACGATAAACATTTATTATTGATGCACCAGATGCAAGCAAAAGACCTGATGACATTACATTACACATACACATTTACATGATCAACATTTTTACGCAATGATGCATAAAGATGATGATGATGCCATTATCTGGCGCGATGAATCTATGACATTTATTACACCTGACATTTTCGTCTACATTATCTGCTATTCGGCGATTATGACGACTGCACGACCTGCGACGACGACATGATGATGAAATGATTATGATTATCAAGATGAATGTGGATTGGGCCAGATGATGATGTGATGATACGATGATGATGACAACGACAACGATATTTACGTGACCTGATGATGTGACGACGATGATGATGAGCAAGGATAAAGATTTTACCAACGATTATCATACGCTGAAAGCGATATGATGATGGAACGCGATGCGATGATGCGGATGAAATGATCTACTGATACCCAGATGATGACTTAAAGATGAAATGGCGTGATGATGACAAACGATGAGATGCGTGATGATGATGATGGTCCACCTGATCTGATGGATGATGCACCATAACCCGGACGGGGACACATACACGGGATTAGATGCATTTTTATTACTTAACATTTTTTATTTCAAATTCAATTCATGAGATGCATATTATTTTTATTTACAAACTATTTAATGATGGATGAACATGCTTTGTTGATGTGATGATGAGAGGGGAGGGTGATGCAATGATGAGGTGATGATGACTGGCATCCGGTTATTTAAAAACGATGATATTTATGATGACATGATGATGATGCGATGATGATCCATGATGATGACATGACATTTTATTTACGGAAACGATGCGATCCATGACATGATATGAACCAGATGATGATATCGCATTTACGCATTATACGTGACAGTATTATTACCAGATGACATGATGACGGTGCCTGGTTATTTATTTATTTTTATTGAACCGTGATGATGACATCGCGACATATCTTATCACGGTGACGATGACAAATGATGATGCATTGATGACAAATGATGATGCATTTATTATGAAAACCAGATGATTATTTTATTATGATACCGATGACGACATGATGATTTATGATGACATTTATTATGATGCACAACGATATTATTATTTATTGACAGCATTGGAATATTTTTTATGAAACTGATTAAACCATTATTCTTACATGATGATGATGATGATGATGAACACCAGATGATGATAACGACACGATGATGATGCATGTGACATTTTATGACATTTTTATTTATTAATTTTACCGTATTACGATAAAGATGTGAATACGATGTGATGACAATGTGAGATGCATTTAAGATGATGGATACGAGAATGATGATGATAAATACGTGATGATGTGGAAAGATGATAAAGAGATGATGATGATGACGATGATGATGATAAACATGATGTGATGATGATGACATGATGATGATGACAAAAATTCCGTGACGCAATTATGATGATACGATGATGATGGGCGATCCCGCCGAACGATGAACATGATGATGATGATGATGATCCGGATGATGATTATTCATTGTCGATGATAAACGATCCGACTATCGATCGTACGACCGATGATGATTTGATGATAAAGTTCATGATGATGATAATATACAAGGATGGAAGGAGGAATTAGGGAAGGAAGGGGAATAGGAATTATTATTATTACATATTATTATTTTAACGTGGAGGGATAACCAATGGATAAAGGGGGGATGATGGATGAAGGAAGAACGAGGAATGAGGATGATTTAATTTAACATTATTACGATACTGATGTGATGATACGATAACATTATTATTATTATTAATATTACATACATATTACACATTATTACATTATTATGAGAGATTATTAGAGAAAGAGGAGAGGGGGAGGAGGAAGGAGGAAGGAGAGAGGGAAGGAGGAGGAGAGAGGAGGGAGGGAAGGGAGGATTACGAATGACCGCATGACATGCATTAAACATTACGGACGCGATGACCGACATTGCCGATGACATTATTATTTGATGATGACATTGTTACGACATCAGCGATGATGCATATGAACGATAAGATGATATGAGCATGATGATGATGATGTGGCAGCCATATCTGTGCATGATGGCACCACAAAAATGCTAAAAGCATATTTGAATGACCAAAAACGATACATTATGCCAATGAGGAGGCATGATTATATATATACCATGATATATATATATGATGTGATGATATATTGATGCATGATGATATGATATATATATGATATATGATGATATATATATATAGATGAGAACCGCGATGTGATGAGATGAGAGACGATGAGAGATGAGACGAGATGTGATGAGAGATGATGATCGGTCATGATATCCGAGAGACAGACCATGTGATTTAGAAATTGTCGGTAATCCGATAGATGATGTGATGATATGTAGATGGAGGAGGCCATGGCCTCGTGAGGATATGATGGATGATGGAGGAGATGATGCATGATGAAAACCGTGACATGATTATTATAATTATGCACATACATATTTTTACATACACATATTATTACCACACATATTATTTATTTATTATTATTATTATTACATATACATATTACATACATTATTACATTATTATTATTACATTATATACGGATATTGATGCACATACATATTATTTATTTTCTATATTTATTGTTTCACAAGAACATATTTATCAGATATTGGGAGGGGAAAAGAGGGAGAGAGGGTATAGTCTGTGTATTGGACAAACAATGCCCACAATAAGCATTCAGAATAAAGGAGGCCAATATTACATACATATTATTATTATTATTATTAGAGACATTACATGGTTTCATTATGGAAGAATGGACGCGGAGGGGGAAAACAGGGAGGGAGGGAGAGAGAGGGAGAGAGGTTACCTTGCGTAAGAAGGGTACTACAGAGAGTACCTGCTTGCACAAGTACATAGCAACTAGTGGAGGCCACGTTTCCTACTAGACGTGGCACTCGTGGGCCCACAACAATTGGTGGTGATCGATGTTTCAAAACTAGCAATTGATTTTTAAAAATTTGGCGTCCTTTTCTAAAAATTGGTAATAGTTGTTAAAAATGGTAGCCTAAAATAGAGAATATTCCACATTTGAAAAGATTTTATCTAGCTACACTGACATAGCGAATATTCCCTCAAATATTCTTTCTAGAGAATATTCTGACGATGTCAATAGCATATTTCAATGATTGGGGTATATTCTATTGTGACAACTATTGATTGATCAAATTTAACCTTGTGAATTGCTAACGTCAGCAGGTTGTCAACACCTTTTTTGAAATTTTAAGGTCCCCTCACCATTTGCATTTTCAATTTGGAGGGTGATTTTCAAATGACCATATCTCGAGCATACAACCTCCTTTTTTAGTGCATTTTTTTTGGTTTGGGGTAGAATTTTGTGCTCTTTGCAGTGGTACAATCAATTTTTGATTTTGGTGTTTGGATTTTCTATAAATTACAAATTCTCATAGTTGTTGTTGCATCGTTCTTGTTTTGGGAACTTTCAAAGCTCTATTCTTGCTCTTATGGTAACATTTTTGTCGAATTATTTTTGAAAGTGCATATTTTTTCATGTGCTTTCTAGTGGTATGATCAGATTGATCTCATTTTATGCAAAAGTTTCACTTTGATCTTGTGGCTAATCTTGGTATATGTAAGCACTAAGATCAAGTCTAGTTTGTTGTTTTTAGCACCTAGCAATTGTAAATGCACTAAATATAAAGTGTCAAATCATATATTCCTGAGGGGATTCTTGATTGAGTTATTTGGGGGTCTCTTGGTGCATTGTTTTGATTTATTTGTTTGTGCTCTTCTTTTCATGGATCATTCTAAGGTTCCTTTGCTCTCGTCATATAACTACTCAACATGGAATCAAAATGCATGGATTCTAATGATTGAAGGTCGCTCACTATATGTTGAAAATAAGGTACCTGAACCTACAAATGTAGATAAAAAGATAAAACAGATGATTGAACATACTAAAGCTCTTGGATGTCTTCGTAGACTAGTTTCTGAAGATCTATTATTTCAAATTGAATCATGTAAGAATTATCATGAAGCATGGAACAAATTGAAAATATTGTATGGTACTATAGATGAAGTAAGAGGCTATCAAATTTATAATGAACTAAGAGCCTTGATCCTAAGAAATTTGACAACATCCAGGACTACATCACTAAGGTTAATGATCTAAGAGAGAAATGCAAAACATGTGGAATTGATAAGGACATTCAGTTGGTCTATAATACATTGAACAAACTTGGTCTTTATTATGCTTCTTTTTTTTTCTAGTTTTCATACTCATAAGTTGACTATGGGGTCTACATATACTACACCTTTATTTGCATAATTTTTTGAGATGTTAATACATGAGCAAAAAAATCTTATATCAATGGGTCTTATCAAGACTTCTAAATCTCAACCATTGTTGGTTAGTCAAGTGAAAGAATCAGAATCAGATAAGAAACAAAAGAAAGAAAATAATAATCTACATTCAAATAAAGTAAAAATTAAATTCTCTTCCAAAGAGAATTCATCTAAGGAGAAGGTAACTTGTTCATTTTACAAGAAGCTTGGACATGATGAACATTCTTGTTATAAGAAGGATATTGATGAGTTGGAACATCTTCTCAAAAATAATCACCATATAATCAAATGCTCCTCCACACATGCAGAACCAAGCCTCAAAATTTTCAAGGATATCAAAGACATCAAGAAAAAAATTTGTTCAAAGTTTTAGGGGTTGATCATGGTGGAAACTCCAGATATGGCAATTTTATGGTTTATTTCAACCCTAGGTAGGGTTTGGAGCGAGTTTCAGTAAATCAATGATATCTCCTTCAATACATCATGAAATTTAACCAAAGAAGAAGCAAAACAAAGCTAGAAAAATCCTTCACATCATACATACATCATTCATACCATACAAAGCATTGTAAGTATGTATAGATGTGACAAAGATATGCAAAATGTAGGAAAACACAAAATTTTCACTGTGAAATGCAACAAACTGTCATTCATAACTTTCACACAACACCAAATGAGGCCAATTTCTCTAGTCATATTGTAGATAACCTAGTTATAGAATTTTCCTCAAATTTTTATGAAGATCTAACAGTGTAAACAGAAGTTATGCCACTTTTCCCAAAACAGATAACCTAGGTACAAATTCAGGCGAATTTTAGTAAATTTGCAATAACTTTTAAAATACTCAATGAAAAGGAACCAAACCAAATGAAAATGAAAAATAGTTCATACATCTATAAAAAAAAACCAATCTTAGTACTTTACCAATCCATACCAGTCTGTACCATGCAATGGAGCAACAATTTTGCAGTCAATTTACACAGAAAAATGCATAAAAATGTGTCTAATTGGCGTCTTATTCCTCCAAACTGCTCTCCAATCTTGGGATTCATGTTTACATCACCATTTTATTCTATTACAATCAAATTTAAACTACCCAACTGACCATAACTTCTTTTGTTAAGACTAATGACACTTTTACAAGATTTGTTGCATTTTGACAACTTTGCAACTTTTACAATTTTGACAATTTTTTTGACAACTTTTGCATTATGACTCCAAAACTTCACAAATAGTAGCATATGACCCCTAATGGGCCAAAATTACCTTATTCACCTTAAACATTACAAAAAAAGACAAAACTCAAGCTATGCCATCATTTTTTGATGGGGCTCCTAATGCCTCTGCATCATTCAATTGCCATTAGAGACTTGGAGAGTAGAGAGATTATTGCTATTGGGATGGTAGATCATTCATCTCGGTTGTACACATTTACAATTCTACTTTTGATGATGACATTGTTCCTTCGACTATTGATCACACTTCTAGTGTGAACCATGACTTTGAAGAGACTTTTGGCTACTTGAACTTGGGTGTTCTCACATCAGATCCAGTTCTCGAGCCTTGCATTTCATCTCCTCCATCTTTTGTTGTAGTTGATGATGCTTGTGTTGCTATGGTGTTGGATTCTTGTGATTCAATGCAACCGGATCTTCATAGTCTTCTAGCTACATCTACTTGGGATGCATACTTGGCACACATTGGTGGGTTGTTTATTGAGTCACATATTTCAGATTTGGGAGACATTATTGATTACATGCATCTTCTCTTTGATGGAGATGATCCTTCTTTATTTGTTATGAGGGAACACTCTGACCCTCTTTTTCATTCTCTACATGATCATTCTTCTCAATTTGATGTGAGTGTTAATACTTTTAGGCAACATTTGGAGGAGGATTATTTATCTTTAGAGGAGGTATCTTTGTCTTTGGATTATGCTCTGCATTCATTTCAACTAGATTCTAGATTGACATCTTCAGTTGTGTGGCCTAGAATGCAAGGTAGAAGCATGAAGCTGAGTCCACTTTAGGTGGAAGTTTCAACCTTAGTGAAAAATGTGAAATCGGGTTAAATGGAATGAGATCCCATTTAGGTTTGAGGTCTCGAGCCGAAAAATGAAATGAGATCCCATTTTGTTTTGACCTCCTGAGCCTAGAAATAAGAAACGAGATCCCGTTCTTTACAAATCGGGATCTTGTTTTTTACTTTTTACAAAATGAGATATCGATTTGTAAAGAACGAGATCGTGTTTCATGATGCTATATATTTCTTTAAAAAGGTGAACCCCATCTCATTTTTCAGAGGTGCGATCTCGGTTGAGGTAGGCAACCACCAGTGACAGTGACAACCCAACAAGCACAAAGGTAGGTGATTCAACCCATTTTCTTGCATTTACTTATATTTTATGGTGAATAATCATTAAATTAGGGTTTTTTTATTCTCTGTAGTTTTCATGAATTTTACCTATCAAAAACCTTGAAACTCTACAAAAACATCAAACAAAAAAGTGAATCTGGTGTAAACCAAAAAATTACATGAAACCCTATATATATTTATGTATGTATGTATATATGTATGCACATATGTATGTATATATGTATGTGTATATTTTTCATCTCTAAAATATGAAATAAAACCCCTTAAATTTTGTGGACACTGATTTTGGGTGTCCAAGGGTTCTCTAACTCTTCTAGGGTTTTTCACCTAAAAGAAGAGAAATGGACCCAAGATGCTAATGTCTACACTCAAAATTAATGCAATGATGGATGAAATATGCCTAAATATGATGTCTAAATGCAACAAACTAAAGAAGAAAGATGATTATTAATGTTAAACCTAAGATATGCAAAGTGTTTGAAAACACACTAATGTATGCAAAAACAACTAAGAATGGAAGTAAATGATAAGAGAATTGAACAAGATTTGAGAGGTGCACTTGAAATCTAAAGTATGATGTAGAGAGGCTCTGGAATCCTACATATTTGATTGGAAATGTTGACTGGGACACTTGTGCCAAGCTGGGCGACTTAGTCCAGTTTCGGGGAAAATTTGTCAGAATAGGAATTTTCCAAATGGGTATCCAAAAATGTAGAAACCACTTTTAGGCCTGGTAGTGGGACTAATTCGCCACAAATGACGACTTAGTCTACCTGGGAATTTTGGGGCAGAATTTTGTAGCTTTCGGTCTGCACTTCCTTTTTTGACAGATGTTCGGTCCAGATTCTTTAGAAAACAGACTGAAATGGGTCTCCAAGCTTCATTAGGGTTTTGTTGACTTTGATGATTTTGATGGATTGAATACACCTTTTTAACACCTTACTCTTTGACAAATCTGCATACAAGACCTGCAAACACACATGCAAAGAGGGGGAAAATGGTTAAGGGTTAGAGTATAGGGGTTTGCCATGGTCAAACCCCATTTTGGTAATTAAACCCTAGATAATGAAATGAAATAAAGATAGAATGATGAATAAACAACATGCAATGTCACAAACTCACCAAACCCTTGATGTTTAAATTTGAAGATATGCAATGAAGTGCTCCAATGGATGACTTGATGATGCTTAAAATGCTTGAAGATTGCTTGATAATTGCTTGGGTGATTAAGTGAATGAATTAGGGAATTAGGAGATGCAAAATGAGGGGAAAACCCTTTATTTATACTTGATTTTACTAAATTTCCCAAAAATAACACATCACAGACCGACCTCAAGGGTAAGAGAATAAAATCCCGCTAGAAAATTGAAATTATTTTGATTTTTGTGCCTAGTGGGACTAAGTCTCCCCAGGTGGTGAATTAGTCCCACCGGGGCAATGTTATTGGGTGTCAAGAATTAAAGTGCATTTAATAAGGCTTAATGGGAATATTCTCAAAAATACACTTAAGTAGGGCCGAAAAGTGCATTAAGGGGTCATTTAAACATAAGAAAGGGTTGAATTAGTGATGACAAGTCTAGAAAAGTGTGAGTTTGTTACAACTCTTTACAACACTTTGAAATAAGACTTGGTAAGTGATGAAAATGAGTTATTTAAGTGAATTATAATGAAAGGGTCCTAGAAAAGTGTGAAAGCGGGTTACAACGCTTTTACAAGACATCCTTGAATTCTTAATGATTCTCAAGGGTCCAAGACCTAATGTGAATGTGTTGATCGCATTACAACATTAACTCTAAGCAAAAATCAAGCCAAAGTCCATGAGAGAGACTCAAGTGAGCGTAAAAATGTCCAACTATACATTTTTTGGCAACACAAATTTAACCATTTTGAAACCACTAAAAGACTTTTTCAAAATACATATACATACATACATACATACAAATTCTTATATATACATACATATATACATGCATACATATGCACATACATACATATACACATACATACATACATACATACATTCTTAATTATGTATATGTATAGATATAATTAAGAATGTATGTATGTATGTATGTGTATATGTATGCATCATATGACTTACAACTGTTCAATTAGATCCATATTAAATATTGAAATCTTGTGGGATGTCATCCAATGTGTGAATCCATTCAATGCCCAAGATTACATGTCACAACAAAATTGAAAGGAAAAATACATGTTAGATTGTAGAGCATAATCCCTCATGGAAACCTTGAAATTTTGATATTTTTCTTACATGTCAATATACCACTATTAGCAATCATCACTTTAAATTAGTTACATTGGTATTGATAATGTACTTTTCTTTTCAACTCAAGGGTTAATGAACTTATGAATATTAAGCAACATTCTTTTCAAAATGACTCAGGACCTTCATAGTTAAGGAGAAGGAGGTCCCTAATAATGTGCATGTGCGTATATATTCTAGGAAATGGGTCATTTTCCAAAAAAAATTTGCATATATCTTTTTGTCATTTCATTAAATTATTATTTTCTAAATATTTAAAACTTATAGGCTAATGGTATGCAATATTTGATTACATTATGAGATAGGTCATAGAAGCTCCATAGAATACATGTTTATAAATATATGTACATTTACATGCATACATACATATATACATACATGTACATGTACATACATATATGTGCATACACATGTATGTGTGTGTATATATATATATATAGATTGTGTGTGTGTTGGTATGCAAGTATATATGTTTGTATGTACGTACATATATATGTATGCATATATGATTTTTTCATTCCATATATGTTATTTTTATTAAAAGTAGATGATAATGGTATGCAAGTTAAACATTTGTGGCTTTCAAAACCAAAAAAACTTACCTTGAATACATTGAAAGTATAACATGTAAAGACCACTAGACCCTAAACCCTAAACTCTAAACCCTAAACCATTGTTAGGGGTGTTAATGCCTCAAACATTTCAAGAGAGGCTTCTCATGGAAGGGAAGCATGAAGGATTCTCGTGATAAGATCATGCAATATTATAATATGAATGATATTTCATGAGAGGCTATTTAATCCAAACAAGAGCTAACCCAATCAACTGTTCCACAAGAAAATGTTGTCAGGTGTGAAGAAAAAATGGTTTGCTAAATGATTGAATTTCATTGCATAGTATGGGTATAATTCAAAGGCTCTACACATATTTTACATTCCTTCATGAACACTACCTTTTTCACTAACTTGCAAGTTCATTATTCCAAGGTCCACCCAAGCTTCAACATTTTTAGGTTCTAACTATCATCACACTCAAAATGAAGAACCCCAATGTTGTTTAAAATAATTCAATAAACAAATTTCTCTAAATATAGGTGCATTTCTATAAATTCAAGGGTAGACCATAGGTACTATCCTAAATTGTCAAAAGTGGGTTAATATATGGAGAATGTAACACTATACATTACATATAACATAATGATAAGTTTAAATTGTGGTTATTGCAAAGCTTGTTATGTTTTAACATGCTTCATAAATCCCCTTAAGCCATCATTTTGTCCTAAGACCTTAATTCATAGATCCCCTTAAGCTATCTTATTACCCTAAACCCTAAACCCTAAAGCCATCATTTTATCCTAGGACCTTAATTCATATATCCCCTTAAGCCATCCTATTACCCTAAACCCTAAACCCTAAACCCTAAAGCCATCATTTTGTCCTAGGACCTTAATTCATAGATCCCCATAAGCCATCCTATTACCCTAAAGCCATCATTTGTCCCAGGACCTTAATTCATAGATTCCCTTAAGCCATCCTATTACCCTAAACCCTAAACCCTAAAGACATCATTTCAAGTCTTAGGGCCTTAATGAAATTTGGTTTCCTTAGGAAACTTCACCAAATTTTATTTCCTTAAGTCATCATTTTGTCCTAGGACCTTAATTCATACATCCCATTAAGTCATCCTATTACCCTAAACCATAAACCATAAACCCTAAAGTCATCATTTCAAGTCCTAGAACCTTAATGAAATTTGGTTGCCTTGGGTAACTTCACCAAATTTTATTTCCTTAAGCCATCATTTTGTCCTAGGACCTTAATTCATAGATTCCCTTAAGCCATCCTATTACCCTAAACCCTAAAATCTAAACCCTAAACCCTAAAGCCATCATTTCAAGTCCTAGGACCTTAATGAAATTTGGTTACCTTGGGAAACTTCACCAAACTATATTTTCTTAAGCCATCATTTTGTCCTAGCAGCTTAATTCATAGATCCCCTTAAGCCATGCCTTAGAAAATTAATGAGATTTCACATATCACATTAACCTATATTTATTTTTTCATTTACATGCCTTAGAAATAAATGATCCTTACACATTGTTTATTTGTATTCAATTAGGTAATTTAAATTGAATGGTTTAAGGGTATTTTTAAACATGTACCTTATATTTTGAAATTACAAATTTAATCTAGGTTCACTTATATCTTAGAGATCATGGATTAATTCAATATTGACAATATCCATAATCCATCTCCACACCCTCCATCTCCACCCTCTTCACCTCCACCTCCACCACCTAAATCTGATGGCACTCACTTGCAAGCACAGATCAATGAGAATGTTAGATCCATTCAAGATCAAATCAACACTATTAAGAATGAAGAATGTATTCCACTACTTTTGAGGTGTTTTGCATCTATGATGCAAAATGTTGTTGATGTTGTTAGGTCCATGGATGTGGTCTTAGAGGAGCATCAATGATGGTTAGAGGAGAGGAGACAGTCCTATTTTGAAAAGGAAAAAACAAAGAAATGAAGAGATGTAGTAGAGAGCTGCAACACTTTATTTTAAGACAATGATCTTATTGAATTTTATAGTTCACACTAACAATGATATTATTTTTATAAAGAATTTAGTTGGATGGATCTATTAATTAATATTGCATTAACTTTTTAACTGGTGTTTTTTTAATTCTAATTTTTAAAGGTGTATCTATGATGGATTACATTCACACATTTTGAATGTTTTTAGAAATATTTTGATATACTTAGTTTGTGATACTTAGAATTGTTTTGATATACTAAACCTTGAACCCATCATTTTGTCCTCAAATATGGCTTTGTTTTGATATTATTTGGTTTCCTTGAGTGACAACAGTTAAATTTTATCCCCTTAAGGCATCATTTTGTCCTAGGACCTTCATTCATAGATCCCCTTAATCCATCCTATTACGACCCCTGAAGCCATCCTACGAGGACCCCTTAAGCCATCACAATTTATCCTAATAAAAATTATTAATGATGTAATTTTTTATGAGATTTCATATCACATTAATGAGCTTTTTGTGTATGTTTTAAGTTTATTTTTTAGTATGTGTACATGTATGAAAATTACATAGTTAGATCTTACATTTTGAAATTTGTATGTATATGATTGAAAGTTAAATGATGTATGTATGTGTATGTACATGTATCCTAGATTTTTTACACTCATGTACGTTAATGATAATGTATGTGTATGTGTATGAGATTTCATATCACATTAATGAGCTTTTTGTGTATGTTTTAAGTTTATATTTTAGTATGTGCACATGTATGAAAATTACTAGTTAGATCTTAGATTTTGAAATTTGTATGTATATGATCAAGTTAAATGATGTATGTATGTGCATGTATGTTAATTTTGTATAATTTTTGTAGGTTCATTTATATACATCATGAATCAATTTGACATTAATGTATTCTTAATGATCCACCTATTCAACCTCTCCTCCACCTCCCCCTCCACCTCCTCCACCTCATAACCCCCCACATCTAGTACCGGGATCTAATGAGGCTCTCTTACAAGTCTAGATCAATGATAATGTTATATCCATTTAGAACCAAATCAATGCTATTCAAAATGAAGCATTGGTTTCTCCACACTTGAGGTGCATCGCATGCGATGCAAAACATTGTCGATCTTGTTAGGAATATTGATTCGTACTTAGATAGGCATTGACACCATCAGGAGGAGATGAGACAATTTTATTCAAATGGTCTCTCCTACAAAGATATTTTGGATCTGAAAATAACAAAATCCCACCTTGCACCTTATTTTATCGACCATGTCACTAATCAACCCATTCTTGCAAATAAACCTAGGATATCCATGAGGTGGTGCAAACATCCACAAATTTCTGCACATTTTTGGGAGCGATGGTGGATAGTATTTGACCATCCACCACATGCTAATTTGGAGGTCCCTCTTTACTTTTTGAGGAAATTATATGTAGAGTTTGTTTTGGGGAAAAATCCCAATTATTTTGATTTTAAATCATTTCAAAGTGTTGGTGGTAGCATGCCATAATAAAGGTTAGGGGAACAGGTTGATCCCCAACACCCCATGCATACCCAACCATTTGTATATCCTCCTACTCCTGCCATTCCTACACTTGGAGTGATGTATGGAGTTGGTCCTAGTACCACTCCATGAGTATTGACACCACACATATGTACCAGTTTGGGTGGACATGGAGATTCTGGTGGCATCAGTTCATATGTTCAATTTCTTACTGCAAAGCATCACCCTGCAGACCACTCGAGACAGGTATAAATATGCATGTATGTGTTTTTAATGAACATATATATATAAAATCACAATGTTTTAACAATCAAATTGTTTGGTGTAGATGACACTAACCATAGGGGAATCATCTACTCCTCAATTTATATGTTGACACAAGTGCTAGTTAGCAACCCTCATGGGGTATTTTGATTTCAATTTTTTAAATAATATGAAATAATTTTTTAACTTGAATTTTTTATTTTGTAATTCAATCATGAACACATGTTTTAAATATTTATGTTGGTTCAGGGGAGTCAATCGACTTCCACGTCGATTCCACTTGAGGGGTTTTCACTCAACGCTCCTCCATTGTTGGGTGTCTCGCAAGAGGTGCAAGTACATGTATATTGTAAATTAAATTTAAAGTTGCTATATATACTTATAATTTTGTATTTTGAATTCACTATATGTCAACTATGCATGTACAGGTAAATATTATAAGCGTTATGTCTATGTATGTAGGTTGACACAACAATGAGAATGGGGATCAGACACACATTTGATGTGGAGTCAACTCAAGAGGCATCTAACTTTTAGGTTGTTTAAAAAAATTCTACACAATGTGTGCACACATGAATATATATATTTTAACCTAATTCAAGTACACATGTGCTTTAAATTTGACCTTGTAGGACTTTGTTAGTGCCACTTTCTACACTTAGGAGGTCATGCCAACTCAACTAAGACATGTAGAGCAGCCTCATATGGTAATTTTAATTTTTGATTATATTTATTTAGTCAATTACAAATTATACATTATGAATAACGTAAATTGAATATATATATATGTTAAATTCTTTTTCTTTTATAGCATGAGACATGTCCTGTAGCTGAGCATGCAGAGATAGGTCCTGGAACAAAGGATGCACAACCTCTTATGGTACAATTTAAATATGATAAATTATAAATTAAATTGAATTAAATCATTTTTAATCGTATTACATATAATTTCAACTTTCTTTCTCTTGTATGTAGATTGATTCAGAGCATGTACAAATAAGTCTAGGTGCACCAGAGCATGTAGAGAAGCCTCACACGGTAATTTAATTTTATGATAAATTATAAATTAAATTGTCATTAAATCATTTTTAATTGTCTTACATTTGATTTCATCTTTCTTTCTCTTGTACAAAGTGATTCAGGTCATTTGGGTAGTCTACATGGTGTGAAGAGGTCTCTTGATTATAGAGACAATATGAGTTAGATCTTATTTCATGGGTTGTATTTGATTATTTCATGGACTACATATATTGTTTCTCATGGACTTAATATATATTGTTTCATGGAATTTATTTCATTTCACTATTTTATGCTCTATTATTGTTAAATAGTAATTTACACACATGTGCATTTATGCATTTTATGTGAAATTAATATGAAATTGATAGGACATAAATTTGTACTTTACAAAAATTTCATTATCAGGACATTAATAGGACACTAATGTGAAATTTAATACTAATATGAAATTAAATTTGAAATTAATAGGACATTTAAATACTTGTACTTTACAAATTTAGTGATTCATAGCCAAGGCATTAACTTATTAGAGAAGTTCTAAAAAAATTACTTAAGTGGATCATATTTACTTCAAAGTACATGTCTCATATTTAATCACTACAATTGCTTAAGGGGATCAAAGAAGTTCTCAAAAAATTACTTAAGGGGATCAAATACTTCAAAGTACATGTCTCATATTTAATCGCAATTGATATAATTAAGTATTAGACTTTAGGGATACTCATCATATAAAAAAATGATATAATTAAGTAGTAGAAATTAGGATGAATCATGATTTAACAATCTCAAAAGTTATAAAATAATAATGTGAATGTTAAAATAATTTATGTTGTAATAGAATGTCTTAAGGGGTCCTAATAAGACTTCTTAATGGAATCAAAGAATTCAAACCACATGTCTTATGTTGGATCACCATTGATATAATTAAGTATTAGACTTTAGGGTGACTCATCATAACAAATGATATAATTAAATATAAATATTTAGGATATGTCCTAATAGAATGTCTTAAGGGGATCAAATACTTCAAAGTACATGTCTCATATTTAATCGCAATTGATGTAATGTTAATATAATTTATGTTGTAATAGGATGTCTTAAGGGGTCCTAATAGGACTTCTTAAGGGGATCAAAGAATTCAAACTACATGTCTCATGTTGGATCACAATTGATATAATTAAATATTAGACTTTAAGGTGACTCATCATAACAAATGATATAATTAAGCATAAATATTTAGGATATGTCCTACTCCTAATAGGATGTCTTAAGGGGATCAAATACTTAAAAGTACATATCTCATATTTAATCACAATTGATGTAATGTTAATTTAATTTATGTCGTAATAGGATGTCTTAAGGGGATCAAAGGAGTTCTCAAAATTTGGTGAAGTTTCCCAAGGCAGCCAAATTTAACAATAATACAATCAAATTTAAAATAAATTCAAAGTAGCAAAACATGCACAACCATCATAACAAAATATATAGAATATTGATTTTGATATATAAAAGTGTAGAGTTTAATTGCATATGTACATGCATACAAATTTGTACAAAATGTGTAATTGTGTAATTGTGTAATTGTGTACATGTACATATATGCCAACTCAAAAAAATATTTACAAAATGTGGCTATGCCATCTCAAGTAAATCCAAAACTTGTGGGTAATGTAGCAAGTCTTCATGCCACTGATATCAAAATGATACAAGAAATAACAATATATCATCAAAACATGTACATTTTAATTTATATAAAACTATCTATATACACAAATTGTGCTTGTATTTACAAGTGCCTCACACATGTGTATAGGTTTATCTGCATCCTCTCCTTTTTGTTTCAAAGTATGAGATCAATGTGATGATGGATTAAGGATACAAAAAAGGATAATAAATCAATTTTAACTATTTTAAATGTCCATGCAATATCAATATATAATTTCAAAACATGTATTTAAATATACTTTAACTAATAATCACCTATTTTTACCAAGTATTCCATGTTGTCTAGGTTGAATCGATACATGGATTCTCCTTTTAGTCCCAAAGTATGTGATGATGACCTAAGGATATAAAAGGACAATTTAAATCAATTTCAACTAATAACGCACAAACAATATCAAAACATGTATTTAATGTATTTAAAAGGATAATGTAAAACAAACTATATTTACCTATATTTACTTATTCCATTGTACCATCTACATCCTCTCTTTTTTGCAACACATCTATGATTGTCTCATGCTCTTCCATAGAAATTTTCCATAACTTTTTATTTGCAGGTCTTCCACCACACCTCACTCGTTTTATATTTGTTGCCACCACCAAATGTGAGTAGTGTATAATCTTCTTATGTGTTTTATAATATGTGAATGCAGGCAAACCAGTCTTCCTTATTAGGCATTTTCGTAGCCAAGTGTCAACAACCACCACCAAACCTATTGGATAATGATAGCCATCATCAAAGAAGTTCTCAAAATTTGCTTAAGGAGATGTCTTAAGGGGATCACCAAACCTGTTGGATAATGACAACCATCGCCATCTTCTCAAGGTGCTATTAACTTATGTTTAGTATCCACACAATGAGCCAACCAATATTATGCTTCCTCTTCATTCTCCTTAGGTGCAACAACAACATACACATGTCCTGCAAACAAAATTTGATTCAATAAATTGCAAATGTCCATATAATTTGACCAATCCACATACATGCATTCATATGTATATAAATAAATAAAAGCACTAAAAAATAGTAATAAAGTGAAATAAAATGGAATAAATTGAATTAAATTACTTTCTTGTACAAGGTCTGAAACACGATCATAATCGTTTGATGCAAACACTTGATCATTATCTTCAATTGTTGTTTCATATTGATCGTGTGCTTGTGCAAGTGTCAACGATCTTTGCTTCCACTCTCTAACCCATTTTGTATTGTCACATGCTTCCCAATCTCTTGAAATAAAAAATTGAAAGAAAACATGCAAGCTCCCTTGTCCAGATAGTCCATGTGCTTGCATTTGAACTCTTAAATGAATGCCATTTAGTAGATCCACTGATTGTTTCACAATAAAGTCTAGGTAGAATGTTCTCTTCTTCAACCAACCAAAAGAATTGGCGAATTGTAGATTACTCGCTTGATCCAAGTGTAGATAATATTGTATTGCACCAATTGACAATCCCATGTGCATCTTTAAATTTTACTGCATCCTCAAATTTCAATTTCTCTCTAGCAAGAATTCTTTTAACACATGCACCAACTCCATCGTGTTCTCCTTTACCATGTCTAGTTTAAAAAAAAATCTGCATATATTGGACATTATGTTCCTTGTGAACCCTACTTAACTAATAGAACATTCGAACATTCTTGAACTACCCCATACAATTATCTAACCATATGAGATGTTATGTCATTTGGATTCCTCTTTCTCTTAAATTTGTATAAAATATATTGAAACTGTATTGAACAAACTCTTACGATTGTAACCGGTTGTCACTCAAATAGAAATGACACTCCCTCAAAAAATTTCTATCATCCTCTATTCTATCATCTGCATGTCTATAAACAATATGAACAAACATAGCCACCTGCTCTGAATTGTAATATTGTGAGTAGATTTCTTCTTGCGAAGCTAGAGTATAGTTTTTTGTAAAATCAACCACTGATAGCATAGTACCAACTGGAAATGTGTTTCTACATGCACAAAATGGCCCATCAATCCATCGAGAATGTTGAGAGTGCTTGACATATTTTGGTACAATCTTACTCTTAAATTATGATATGAACAGATGTACACTAACTTATTCTATAATTAAATCATAATGCTTTCCAATTTTTCCATCTTTTAAAGAATAGTCAAAATTATTAAATTTTTTAACATCCACTAATTGTTGTCCAAAATATTTTCAACACTTTCAAGCATACAAACTTTTAAGAAAAAAAGATTGCCACAATGAGTGCGTTGTTTAGAAATACATGAACTTAAATAAAATAATTTCCCATTAGATATTTCATAAAATAAACTTGATATAAAATCCTTTATTGTTTCAAGTGGCATATTAATACCACATTCCTGCATAATCATGTTAGTATGTAAAGTAGGTAACATATATATTGAAACACATTATACTAATAATGAAATTGAACATGCATTTTACAACAACAAGATATTCGTTGCTTATTAATATTTACATAAAAAAGTTTACATTTTTCAAATGATCTTTGACTTATTCTAATATTACTAGGTAACACTAAATCACCACAATTTTTTTTATAAAATTCATTTTGCATTGTATCTAATAGGTGTTTTGGATGAGGATCGCGAACTTTGGACCCCACTCTTAATTTTAAAACATCTCTAGCATTAGATGATACCCTAGTATTACCATGCCAATATTTTTCAATCAAAGATTTGATTTCAACATTCAGTTTCATGTCAGATCTCGGGAGTCAACCACTAAAACTCCAACATTGGTCAATTGGATCATTTTCTATACTTTCTCTTCTCTTTGTCGCTCTAACCAATGTTTTAGGATGTATTTTTTAGGATTTCACTAATATTTCTTACTATTCTTTTATTCAAAGTTGTTTTATTAACTATAGTAGTTGTTATAGCTCGTCTTGTTAAATTCTTATCTTTAGATCGACTATTCTTTCCAATTGAATCAATGGTACTAGCAACAATAGACATAACATGTTTTAGTGATTGATATTTTCTTCTTGGTTTAACAAAAATGCCTAACTTTTTCATTACTTTTCTCATTTTCCACATTCTCATTAATTGCATCATTAGTTGACATTGAAATGATAGTTTTTTTACAATAAAAAAATTCTTTGTATAATCTATTGGCATGTGTTCTTATTTGTCTCCAATAAATCTTACCAAGAAGATTATCCAAAACATCTCTTTTAATTTTTTTTAAAATATTTTCATTTTCAACATCACATCTTGGATTTTCATTTTCATTTTCAACTTCAAAATTATTTTCATTTTCATCTTCATTTTCATCAACAAAATAGTTTTAATTTTCATTTTCAATGAAAGGATTTTCATTTTCATTTTCAAAAACAAAACAGTTTTCATTTTCAATAAAAGGATTTTCATTTTCATTTTCAACAACAAAACTATTTTTATCTTCATTTTCAACAACAAAACAATTTTTATTTTTATTTTCAACAATAATTTGACCCAAATCTTGAACTCTACGAATATTATCAATGCCAACATTGTTATATCCAACTTCTTTTAAATCTCTCATAAACACCCTTTCCATTTCATTCAAAGGTGGATTTGAAGACATACCCAGATTTGTGCCTATTGAAACATTCTCCATAGCATTGAAAGTGGGATTTGAAGACATACCATGAGTAGTTTGTATAATTGTATTAGTTTCCACATTCACCTCTTGCAAATCTTCATCGTTTACATCCATGGTCTCCTGAATATTTTTATCTTCAATAGTTGTGGAATTGGATGCTTCAACATTATTCATTGATCAAATCCTCATTCTTCTATCTCTTTGTATTTTTTCCTCCTTCTCTCCCTTTGCTTCAATTTCTTCAGGGGTCAATACTTTCTTATCTTTCCTCTTATTACGACATTGTGATCCTATGATTAAAAAATTATGAAGTATGTACAAATGAATGCCAAAAACTTGAAATTCTTCCTTCTTTATTCCTCCTTCAAACAAGTAGCAATTGAACAAAATTCCACTCAAACAGTGTCCCAATGATGTCTCCTTTCAAAATTGAAAAAATTCCCAAGTTGGAGAGCCTCTACAAGACAAAAGTTGATAGAAAATAGGGAATATGTCACTGTCGGCCATATAGAAAAATTTCCAAACCCAAAGTGTACTTGTTCAATAGTAAAAATTTAAAAAATGGTCAAAAATAACTCGAAATCCTATTTAATAAATGGGATCCTGCACTATAAATCAGGATCTCGTTTAGTAAACGGGGTCCCGTAGTAAATAGGATCCCGATCCCTTTTCAATGAACTGAATAGGAAATGGGATCTCGTTTATAAACAAAATGGGATCCTATTTGTAAAATTTGAATTTTAGGCTGGGTTTTTGCTTTGTTAACAAGTTCGGGAAAAGGGTTAGGGACCTGAACCTAGACCCTAGACTTGGTTTGACTCGCAAGTTGAAGGTTCTAGCAATGTCACAAGAAAATAGTGACTTTGAGCATATGTCTAAAGACCTTTCTTTGAAATTTTTTTGACGAAATTAAAACTCAATATAGATGAGACAGTGTAGATTCCAAATATGTAATTTTTTTTACAATTGGATTATTTTTTCTATTTTTCAATTAATTTATGTTGAAACAAGGCCTTAAACTTGAATCATCAGGGCTTTTTAGTATTTTAATAACTTTTTATTAAAATATTTTTTTGAAAAACAAATTGTACGAAAGCGTACTTTAGACAATTCTTTTCAATTTAAAAAAATCAAAAAATGATAAGTTTAGGTCATCTTTTGTGTGACATACATGACAATTTTTCAAAACACCAAATATGGCCAATAAAAAATTAACCAAAAAAATATTCAATAAAAAATACAAAAAAATATGGAAAGCATGCTTTGGTGAGTTACAAAGCTTTTCCCAAAAGGATTTAGAAAAATATGATTATTTAGGTCAAAATATGGATGACGTACATGTGCATGGTATAGTAAAAAAAAGTGATTTTTAAAAAGTGGTTTTTAGAAACGCATATTGAAAATCAATTTGTATCATCTGGGTATTGAAATAAATTACATATTTGGAAACTAGTCTCCGAGTACTACATTTTATGAGTAGTGAATTTTTTTAAGATTCTATCTCTAAGTGCTTCAAATTTTAAGGTTAAATGTGACAAATTCTGAAAATCAGGGAAAACACCCACTTTTTGGCCAAAAAGTGGACTTAACTTTTTTCCAGCACCCCACATGTTTGGGGTGTGATAGCTTTTTCCATTGATATGGAGACACTTGAGTGTATTTTAAAGACTTCACATCATCCTTCTTCCCATATCTTCCTTTCAAGATTGGGAAGAAATCCTACATAATATCTTGGTTTTTTTCTTCTTAAGGGGAGGAACATTGTTCGGCGAGATTGGATCATCTTCAGCATTCAATGTTGAACTTCAACCATTATAGGAGACTCACCATTGAGGGGGGGTTTCTTGGTCTCTCTTCTTCTCTCAGGTATTGGGGGTCTTTTTTCCTCACATGGGGTTTTGTCCTCATTCTTCATTGAGAGTATTTTGTTTTCATCTCTCTTTTGGGGAGGAGTTTTGTCCCACTAGGTTTTCTCCTTTTCTCCATTTTTGAGAGATTGCATTATAATTTTACAAGGGTACCTAACATGGGATAGTAGCCAAAATCCATATTTGCATAATAATCTTCTCCCTAAGTTGCACTTAAGGGGGGGTGTTGGTGTGAATAAATGTCTTGTACCTAGTTAATTCACTCACTAGGGACTTAGGGGACATGTTTACATGTTTACTTAGGTCCTAAGATTCTTTCTAGAAGACTTAGTTGTCATGTCTAGATTTTATCTTTTCCTAGGTAGTTGTGATAAGTTGTCTCATATAATAAGATTAAGATAACTTTGTCATAATCTTATGGTATCTTATGTCTCACCTTGGCTATATAACCAGGTGGTCTCATATGTAAATTATATTGAATTTTGGGGTACTCAATTCCATTGCAATCTTGAGCATTACATATTGATCTCTTTGTGCTTTCCATTTGGCCTCTAGATCTTGGGTATCTACATAGCCAACTCTAATAAGATTCATCTACTTCAAAAATAACATTTAAGATTTAAGTTTGCAATCAAAAAGTGGTTTGATAATGCATTAATAGTATAATTCAATTACATTTATTATTATTAAAGAATAAGAAAAATCTCTTATTTTTTATTTAATAAATAATTTGCATCTTATTAGTAACTCAGTTCAATAATATTTGTATAAATTCTAATTAAAATATTAATTAATTAGGCGATAGGCTACATATAGTGTGAGATTTGAGCTTGAAACAAGTCTCGTGCCTAGAAACCACTATTGAGTTGTTGGAAAACAAGCTTCAATTGTTGTTTAATGGTAAACCAGCGACCATTTAATGGTAAAATCCTCCAAAATATTAGGTAAAAGCCTCCAAAATCTCACTTATCACATAAAGGCCAGATAAATATTGATTTGACAATTGGATGGGAACATTTTATTTCCATTTGTTGTGGTTTTTCTCAATTTGATTGCAACTTTCTTTTTTAATTTGCATTGCTTTATGTTTTAAATTTGTATGCAAATATTTCATAATCAAATAATACTTAATTTCTTTAAGGAAAAAATCTAGATTTGGCTAAGTTTATTTCATTCCATTATTTAGCATTTATTATTAATTATTTAATCCACCCACATGCAACTAGAATTTGCATGCACAAACACATACTCTCTAGGGGAGAGGACCCAGTTGTTGAGCACCCTAACTTTGTACTTCTAATTATCCTATGTGGAAATTGCAAATTACTTCCAATTTTTTACAGCAACTTACTTGGCAAGTCCCCTGCTTATAGCTTTCGTTTCAGGGCCACATCATCAAATATGATGCCACATCAGCATGCTTTTTGTCAATATGTAGTTGACCAATACTTATGCATTCACATCATGGGTAGTTGAATGCTAATGTGGCATCACATAATTGGTTGCTTTTTAGATCAAAGAAATACATTTTGCTTAATTATGGCTAGTCATGTCACAACTATTGATCATTATATAAACAACTACTATCACAACTATTGGGAATTATATAAACAACTATTATCACAACTATTGAAACATGCTCAAGCATTGGGTCCTCTCCCCTACCATATTAACATACATATAGTTTTCTATGGACATAATCTTTGAACCTCCTTTAAAGACAAATTTCTTATTTTTTATATAATAAAGAATTTACATATTTTATCAATAACTCAATTCAATTATATTTGTCTAAATTCTAATTAAAATATTAATTAATCTTAATTTCTCTAAATATTTATATTTTTAAAATATTTTATTACACTCTAATTAATCAAATAATTATTATAATATTTTACCAAGATTTAACTAAATTTTTTAATCAAACTTAAAAACTATAGAATTAAATCTTAATAAAAAAATACCTCTTGAAACAAATGACTCATTAGCTGCTTATCATTAAATCATTTCTACTAGTGAAGCAAATTATTTGTTATTATCATTAATCATGGCCTCAACTTTAAATAATCCTTCCAGTTGTCAATTGGGCAACATGTGAAATAAAAACTATTTTTTAAGAGAATTAAAACCCCACAAATATGTGTAATGAGACAATACAAACTGACATATATAGAAATTGATGAAGGTAGGTGTTGAGTTTGAATCCACGAAACATTAAAAATAACATAAAAAGTAAAGAAAAGGATAGAATATTACATCATTCAAGGATTGTGTATATTGATTTTATCTTAAGAAAAATGAATTATTTTAATGTTTATGTGTTATGGAGTATGGGACAATGCCACAATGGTACTTACTAATTCATCATAGTCATGTAATAGAGGTACATTGGTATTCATTCTCATATACTTGGTTTTTAAACATCTAATTTTTATTTTGAGGAGGTAAAATATCATTCCTTTATAAAATGAGATTAAGAAAATAACATTATGGTTTTATATTAACTTTGTATTTTTAACAAGTTTTTTGTGTGAATATGTATAGAGAGGGAGTAGGGTGATTTTTGTGAGAATGTTTATTATGGTTAATAACAAAGTTCTAGGATATGATACTTTTTTTATACTATTGTAGTGTATAAAATTGTATACCTTTACAATTTCACATTATGTTTTTGGTCCCTTAAATTATTTTACTTAATTAAGCTTCTAATTTGTCAAATTATGCATTCCAAAGCCTTATTTTTATTGTTTTCCTAAAAGGGAACTAATATTAAAAAAATGCAATCAATCATTAAATTGCCTTGGATCAAGTGTGTCTTAGAAATTTGGGCTAGGATCAATTCACCCAGGAGCGAATAGGTCCCCCTTCTTAGCCATGACCCAAATTCAAATATGTTATTGGCGATATTTTAATATTCAAAATTCAAATATGAAGTGTTAGCTTTTGGAATCCAATTTCTAAGAAATTAGAGAAACATAGGACCTAGTTATTTTATCATTTGAAATAGAACACACTTTATGAAGCAATCCTATTGAGAAAATTATTGTCAAGAGCATTCAAGAGTAGCATATCAAAGCATTATTACATCAATTCAAGATCCAACATCATGTTAAAGTTTATGTGTGTTCATGTTCATTTTGTGTGAAGGCTAACATTGTTGTAGGTCTTCAAGCATTCAAGCATTCAAGAAAATCAAGCAAGCAAGATCCAATACCCTTGAAGAGATGTGTATGTCTTCAGTCCTTCAAGAAAGCAATTGAAGGGTGGTGAGTTGTAGCATTTGTTCATTCATCATTTCCTTCATTTCTATTCAAGGTTTTATCATTGATATTTTTCCATAGTGAAAGTGAGAACACTATTCACGGGGTTTGATTGAGGCAAACCCCTATATGGCACAACATTTTATCCCTTTGTGAATGTGTAGGTTTCAAGTTTGAAGTGGATTGAAGAGAGCTTGAAGATCCATTTTACATTGTTGCATTTATTATCATCAACCTTGCCAAGACATGGAAACTCGCCTACAGGATTTATTTACAACATTTCAATTGTGAGACATGCATAAAAATAAGCTTAGATTTGACTTCAGAGGACCTCAAAAGTTGAACAAAAAATCATTACAAGAACTCAGTGTTAGGGATTCAGGCAATAACTTATCAATTAAATGTAGAAAAATAATGAAAACACAATAGATTTGTAAAACCTAGAAATTATGAACAACAAAAGAACACCAAGATTTAACGTGGTTCACCCAAATCAAGACTACATCCACCAATAGAGGATCCAAATAATATTAATCTCCAAGAAAATAACCTTTACAATAACATGCAACAACTTGCAACAACATTTTTTTTCACATTTTTCACTGCTGATTTTACACAGTCTTTACTGTGTGCACCTGCGACACTTACTGTGTTTTTCTAGCCACTACTCTATGACTTTCTTCATTCATTTCTCATGACCAACAACCATAAATAACCCCAAAAATGTGTGGAAAATTCCTTCCCATGCATGTAGCAACTTACACAACTAATAACTCCTTTCTTTTGGGAGGTTACTAATTATTTTAGCCATTCATACAAGAGTGCAATAAAGCAACAATTATTTAACAAAAAACAATGGTGAATATTTATAGCATCCTATTCTGATTGGTCTCCAAAACACAATACTCAGTGGTTATATGGAAACCCCGTCCTTGTAGGCCTAACAAAACTATTTTTTTTGGGAAAGTACATATCAGTCTACACCTTCCAGATCTACTGTATCTTGACTATTTTTGTTTATCAATTGTTGGATAATTACATTTATTGTATTAGGTCATATATTTTAATTAGGTTAATCAATCACAATTATTTCCAAATAATTCCATCCCCCTAAAGGATACAGATCTAGGTCTGATCAACTCACCATTGAGGTTGATAGTCAATCTATACACCTTGTTGATCTATATCCCAATGAAGCCATATTAATGTGGCCAAATGTACCCTAGGTTATGAGTACTTATCTTAGGCTACACATATTTTTATGTTTCAACTATAAATTTTTACTGGTTAAAACTAGCAATGATTTTTTCAATGTCTATTTGGAAGTCTATATTCAAGCTTTTTAGGTAATATTATCAATGAAGGTAATATCAAGTGTATACTTAAATCTAGAAATATTGAGGATATATAAAAATAGAGGCCAATAAATTTACTCAATGTCTCCTAAAAAATTATTTCCAAGGCCCTAGCTCTTCAATTGTTTCATTTGCTTCCTCTCATTTTTTGTCATGAGAAAACTAACTTCAAAAAATCAAAGCACTTTTTGACAATATCACTGCACCTTCTATCAACAATGAAATAAAGAGTGGAGCTAGTTTTACCCACCCCTCCTTGTAGAGTAGGGGCCTCAAGTGGAGACTCTAGTCCTCGAAGGGACACCTACTAGCTAGTTCAAACCGTTCAATAAAAAAAAGTAGGTTTGGTTATGACTAGGTGACTTGGAAAGGAATGGAACAAGCCAAAAAATCTCAATGTAACAATCCATTTTTATTAAAATTAATTTTATAAAATAATATGACTACATTGAATGGGAAAGAGGACTCGTCATGACCCACCAAAGACAACTTTAGCATAATGTACAATAATGTTCCCCCCGTAGGAGAGAAAAGAAAGAAGGTATGTGTGAGTCCCCCAAAAGGTGAGAAGGAAAGAACTCCATGTGAGGAAATGATCCCTCCCAAAATTGAGATGAGAAGAGAAACCATAAATCCTCCCCTCAAAATATATGTAGTGTTGGTAGATGCTCAACAATAGATGTTGAATATGATCCATCAATATTGAACATTTCTCTCCTTATGAAGAAACAACACCATAAATATATGCAATATGATTTCCCATTCTGGATAGGAATATGTAAGAAGATAGATGAATGTATTTAAATTATACACATCATCCAAAGATAATGATGATGCATTTGAATGATTCTCAAACATCTCCAAGCCAATGATAAACTATGAAAAATGTTGATAGGATTAATCAAGTACCATATAGGATTGAAGTAAAAGAATCATGGATGAATGGTGACAATCAGACCAATGAGAATTTAATAGTGATGTAGAGGATTCCAAAAATAAATGACAACTAGGTCAAATATGTGAACTCGTGAATATTTATAGTCTATAGAATTTGTCACTACAAAAGATGATGTAGGAAAGGTAAAAGCAAGATGTAAATATTGAGAGACAATTGTTGATTTGACTATCACCAAATAAAATACCAATGTTCTCAATAATTTCATCCAAATGTACAATGTGGGATTCTACAAACAATGATGATATGTGTGGTAGAAATGCATCCCAATGTGGTAGATCTATAAAAATGATATCTATTTCCTAGTACATAGAATAACTAGAAGCCATGGAGATATAAACTCTAGATTCAGATGTAGCATCAAGTGATGGACAAGAATTGATTTTGAACAACAATTTGGGGAGATAATGCAAGACATGAAAAAATACATCCTCGTGCTAATTTCTCCCACAATATGTATATTTTAGTTTGTAATTTTTAGAAATGGTCTAATGATGAGAAAGTTCAACATAGAAATGCAAGTTTCCCCCCACAAAAAGGATGTGCAAGAGAAATTACAATGTCATAAATTTTAGATGCCTAAATTGAATGTTTACAATGTATGGTGATTTTAACAAATGCTTATAAAATGGAGTTTTAAAATCTTAAAATGACATACACAAGTGAGTTACTTGTGAAATTTTGGTGTCAAAACATTGTAAAATTTTGATAACTAGGGTTCAAAAGATATAACCCATCAAAATTTGCTTACAAACTTGACTTTAGAGGAAAAAAAACTAATCAAAATAGCATAATTTTATAAAATTAATGACACCACTACACTCTTGATGGAACTAGATTTTTGTTGACTATTTGAATGAAAAAACTTAACTCCCCATTTGCAAGATATTACAAAATGAAAAAGAACCCTTTTTTTACAAACTCTTATGTGAGATGGCAACTAGGATGTTGACCTAGCAATTTGCACTACTAGTTTAGATTTGATGTGGTAGTTAAGAGACCTCTAGAAGTTAGTAAGTGACTAGTAATTTATTAACCATGATGGGGCAATCTAAATATTGTGAATAGGTCTGGAGAAGTTGAATTGGAAAGATGAAACTACGATTAGGGAGTAAGCTACTAATTGTTAGTAAGTAGACCACATTGCTAAAACAATTGGAGGTGGACCTATTTTTCTTGGAGGTCACCATTGGAAGAAGGTAGAGACCACAGATTGTGTGGAAGACACATGCAGTCAAATTATGGGCCATGTGTATTTTAAGCCCAAGTCAAGTGCAAAGTTTCATTGATGAGATGTTGTGGTAAATCCACCAATACAAAAAACTGATAGATGGAGTTGGCATTGGTGAGGATTCTCCCTCACTTTACCAATGAAAATATCTATTACATGGGAAAGATGGTAGAGACTCAAACCTATATATATTACATTGCTCACGATCACATGTGATCATAGAATAAAAAAATGAAGCAATGCTTAAGCAAGAATAAGGAGGTCATGCGCATGTGGAGAAGGTCATGTTGTGTGCAAGTACCTTCGTAATAAAAATTTAATTATGTTTGGACTTCTATAATGAAAAGATAAAGCTTTAAAATCATATGAATTTTATAGTAATTATGAGCTACAACACCAAAAATATGAAACAAGTGCTTCACCTTTCCATCAAGGAGATGCCCAAGTAGGTGCCATGAAATTGATTCTTTACAATAATAAGGAAAAGTCACCAAAATGAATTTTTTTCCAAAACCTACAAAAAATTGATCAAAAGCTCCACAAAACCCTTCAAATATAGATTTTAACCTACAAACAAGATGAATAGGCCACATAAATCTACAAAAAAAAAAACCTAAAATGGAAAATGCCCAGAGGGCAATTCAACCCTCTACAAAAAAATTATATATTTAAAAAAAAAATCCATATAGTACAAAATTGTATAGTATATAGGGGTAAAAAAAATGTACAAAATTTGTACCAAATTTGTACCATACAATAGGATATAGGGGTAAAAAAAATGTAAAAACTAAAAGTTGCTAGTTTATTTCCAAACGAGGGGCGATGGGCCTATCTCAATTGGCTAAAGCATCATGTTGTAGGAAAGAGGTCACGAGGTCTAGTCTCCCCACCATCCCCATGGTACCAGAGGGAATTTCATGCTAGCGTCACTGGTCACATGAAAAAAATTGATCAGGCACGCTGTAGTTTATAGGGGCAACTAACCGATTCTGATTCCTATAGTCTAAAAAAAAAAATTTCCAAACAAAAGGTTATTCTATATTTCTTAGACCTTCTAGACTCAATGGTAATGTTCATTTGGCTCCATGATGCCTTTGATAGGACTTTGAAATTTTTTAGTGGTTCCATGGTTACATTTCAAAAAATTTGGGTTCTAACTAGTCATCTGAGCATTAGGGTTTCATTCTCCATTCTCTAGGGTTCATTCTTAGGGCTAAAACTATCCTAAAACCCTAAATAATGCAAAGGTCTTAACCTTTTGTTCCAATCATTCATTGACCCATGTTTACCTATTCCCAGTTACTTTAGTCATGACTTGAGTCATCTATGTCGTTTGGTTAACTGACCCTTTCATCCTAGCAATACCGGTCATGTCCATTTTTAAATATTTGCCTAAGTCCTAAGTTCGGGCTGAAAAATATAGTTCTACATTATGTTCTAAACCTAGGTCTGAGAAAAATTAAGTCATAACCTTTTTATATTAACCTAGGGATGACCCTACTTTAAGTTATAAACTTAAAGCATGTTCAATAAAAAATCACTTAAGGACCTGGCCTTGCCCCATATATGTCAAAAACTCAACACTGATTGGTTCCCTGCCAGCCCACAGTAATAAAATATTCAAGAAAAAGGTAGTGCGGGATAGCGGGTGCATGTCGCATGGCAAGTCTCCTTGGTGGGCCTCGTAAGCTTTTAAAGTGGCAACATTGGTGGGCCCAAGATCTAACGGTTGAGGTAAAATATATAGATGAAATCCAGACTATTCCCTGCCATCCTGCGGGAGGTCTTTAAGCTGATCTAAGATGCTTGTGGGACATCGAGAAGCTGACACACGACCTCATCTAGAGTGTCAAACAGACTATGAAACAAATGAAATATTTCACCAAATATTTCTAGGTGACTTAGGGAAAGTTAAAGGTCATGCTACTAAAGGGACTTAAAGCTTTATGGCTAAAAGGCGACTCAGATGTTATAATCTTGAGCGTCCATCTTGAAGAGTTTTAAAACACATGTTTAAAAGTTTCTAAATATGGGCGCAATCTTTTAAGGTTAAAAGGCATACAAATTGGAGCATACAGATTCAATTTGAACCGTTCCCCGCCAGCCTACAACCCTTGATTTGCTTCCCAACAGACTTGTGTGGGATATCGGGAAAGTGACACGTAAGCTTTTTAAAGGCTTCCAAAGGATGGTGGAGCCCATGGTGATGATGCAAGACCTTTCCACATGGTGTTTTCTCATTGGTTAGATATTGAAGTCAATCTAAGTCATGTTTTCCAAACTCAATTGATTCTATTTGAGCCATCAAATGATCCAAATCACCATAAGATCAACAGTTGAGATTTAAAATTATGAATCTAGGTTGATAGAGTCGTTCTAGTTCACAAGCAGTAATAGCGTACATGATGCTTTCCCATCGAATTAAAGGGATTTATCGCCATAAAAGCAAGAGATAAAGCATAATTTGAGATCACCAGAACTTTCTAAGCTATCCATAGATCAATTGCATCATTTTCAAGCTTTCTTGCATCTAGAATTAGGGGATTTGGTATTGCAAACACCAATAAGTGAATTTTACATCCTTTGTACCCAATTTCCTTTGAATTTGTGTGCATTTTTTAGTTTCATGCTTAAAATTTCTTGTTGTATTTCTTTTAAGGTTTGACGTTCATTGATTGTTGTCAAATTACTTTAAATTTTTCCCTAGTTTGTGTGTGCCTTTTTAAGAACACCTTAACCACCTTGCATAACCCTAAGTTGCATCTTATAAAACCATAGGTTCTAAAAATATTAAGAATGGAACCCCCAAAGGCCCAAGCTTCTGGTTCTACCCCTAAGAGAGGCCTAAACATGAGGACATACTGAACCACCTAAGAAGCTGTATGTCTTCTCAAGAAGAAGAAAAAAGGAGGTTGTAAGAAAAGAAGAGACTATTGCTACTCCTACTCATTCAGAGGAATCAAGAGCACCTTCCCCACCCCCAATGTTTCATGCATCCCCTGTTCAAAAAGTTATTGAATTGGATTCACCACCAAGAGAGACCTCGCCAAAGAGGATAAAAGTTGAATCACAGGATTAGTTGATTATTTCTTAGATTCTAATGAGGAAATTGTCGTCACAACCGATGAGGTAATGCAAAACATTCCATCACCCCCATGGGAGGTGAAATTTCCAGTTCAACAACTCAAAATGAATAAGGCTATTCTAATAGGAACTGAAAACACTGATGATGTGAGGGAGAAGGCTTGCAAATAATTCATGGATGATGATTCATTTGTAAAGTTAAAGGTTTTTGAAGAATTTATGTTTGAGAACAAGGAGAGATGAATATGATGACAAGGTGAAGGAAGGGATGGTTAATTCTTTTGAATTACCAAAAGATGTGATTGCATCAAGATTCCTTGTTGAGATGAAGGAAAAGTAGAAGGAAATGACACCTGCTAAAGGTAGGGAACTTATAAGAAAAAGTGGATTGCTTCTCTTACTAGAATGGGATATGGCATCTGCCATAGCATTTGATACTATGGGAAGATAGGGTTCAAAAGTTTTTGCAACAAATGAAGAGGCAATATGTGCATTATAGGGGTCAACCCTCAGTCCTAAATGAAAAACATTCCAAAAATTTGGGCACTAGCTCCAAACACTAGCAAGCTTGAAGTTGCAGAGCCTACTACAGATTTGAGAGGAGGATTGATAATAAAGAGACTTTTAGAAACTCTAGTAGTAGAAGCAGCTACTATGGCAATGAATGTGGCTCAATTCACCAAGGCCACTATTGAATACTTACAAGAGAAGTATGAGGCTGAAAATAAAAGGTATAATGATTTAGTAATCTCATACAATAAGGATGAGTAGAGGATTGCAAGATTGAAACTACAAAATGAGATGCTAAAGCAACAATTACAATCATTGCATTCAGGGAAATCAATGCCACAAGTGCAATATGATGTTCCATCTTCTCTACCACTTCCTCTTGTCCATTCACCTCCTCCTATCCACTCACCTCCTCCACCTTCTCTAAAAATGGTGGTATATAATGAAGAAAATGTACCAATTTCATATCTTGCTCCAAGTACTTCAACAACACCTCCCCTAGTAGGAAGAAAAGTAAGCAAAAATGAATTAATTGAGCAGCTAGAGGCATATGAGGAATTGTTTGCATTGTACAATGATAACAATATTTTTATTGTTTCTAATGTTTTGGAACATTGATTAGCTGAAGCAATAAAAAGAGTGAACAATGTTCACTCAAATTATTCTTTAATGTTCAATTCAATAAATATGTTTGAAAGGGATAGACCAATTGTTATTCCACTAATGCAAACATGGGTTCCAAGGCTGGGTGCATTGAAGAGCATGGTTATAGGATCTACACATGATCAGAATAAACCACTACAAATTGTTCCAACTTACAAGATGATGAAAGAGATTATTTATTTCCAAGGGTTAGTAGATCCACTAGAGAAAAGGATTAAGACATTGCTTTGGAAATCTGATGAGAATGATCTTGGCCTCTTGCCAGACATTATTGATAATAATGGAGTTGTCAAAACCTATGAACAATGGAGATCTCATATGGATGCTACTATTGCTAAAAAAGCTACTTTAATTTGTGAGCATGGGGATGTCAACATAGATATGTTGAAGGATAACATGAAAAAATTGTTTCACTAGAACATTTCTAGAGGAGTTTGACAAAGATGCAAATCAGATAATGACAAGGTGTGGTCCTTATATAACAAAGTTGGATGAATTCATGGCCTTCAATTGGCCCACAGAAGAGGATTATACTACTTGGGACAAGAAATACAATGGTATTCTTGATTTGTAACCTTTGTTAATGGTGATGTGGCAACAATTTTTTTTTTGCATATTTAATAGTTTCAGAGGTCTTTATGGGTGCCAACGAATGTATTTTGTCCTCTTGCACAACATGATTTTGTCTTCGCCTGTCAGCTCAACTTTCTTGGGTCCAAAAATAGAAGAATGGAGAAAGGAAGCGACAAAGGCATCCACTAACTGTTTCGAATATTTTGGGAAGGCATGGTGGATGTAACAAATTTTGTAATTGCTATGTACTCAGAATATTCCCTCCACAAGCTTGCAGTTGCACCTATATTTTGAAATGTAAATGAATGTCAAATAAAAATATGACATGTGTAATGGCCCAAAGCTTGTTGCTCCAATGTTTTATAAAAGGGAATTCAAGGCCATTTACATGGGTTATTGATTGATTTTCTTGAAGATTTTTTTGTAATACAGAGCACAAATACTTTTTGTCTAAGTCTTTTTCTAGGTTTTGAGTTTTGATTCTCTTGTGATTGTTAATGTTGTATAACATTACTAACATTTCTAGAATATAAATGAAATATTTCCAAAGCCAGTGTTCTCCATTGTATAATTCACATGAATTATGAATGAAATGAATCAAATATCATTCACTTCATTTTCATTTTCTTTCCTTTGAGTGTTTATTTACTGTTAAAGCACTTGTTCAAAGAATGAGTTAAATTTTCTTTAACAAAGATAAATATTTATGTGAGTGTATGCAAGGATCATTTAAGTATTATTGGCTTAGATTTATGAGTTTAATGGTGTGATGCATCATTAAATAGCTTTGTTATGTTTAGGTGTAATGTTGTTATATGTTTTAAATTGCATCGATTAAGAATCCATACCCCAGGATAAGACACTAATTACCATTAGTTGTGTCTATGTTAACAGTTACATCTTCTTGGTATTTCACAAACCAACACATTCAAATCAATTAAATCTTTACTTTCTATTCAAAAATGTATGTTGGAATAAAGTTCTAGAATATTTTCATGCTTTAGACTGTTTAATGTTGTAAAGGTTAGTCAGATCTTTAAAGTTTTTCATCTATCAAGCAACATAAAGGAGAATATCTATGTTATTGTATAATGTATGAGATAATTGGCACAAGAGTATCTTAAATTGCATTGTAGGGATCACTCTCCTAGGTTTTTCAAAGCCCAACGTGTAGAGGGAATTTTTTGCAAACTTTCTCTTGTTTGTTGGCCAATCCCTCCAGATAGCTAACCATTGGAAATGGAAAATCCATAGGTTATCTATGAGATCATCTTGGGTATTAAAAAAACATCAATAACCTCAATGATAGGGATAAGTGCTAGATACTCTTTGATTTAGGAAGGAATGTGCAATCATGGCTCTAATACCATGTTGGAGAATCTAAGATCTGAAATCACAATCGCTTGATATTTTCCACTATTGAAATATTGAACACAAAAGCATGCCTATCATATATTATGAGAGTGTGTAATTATACAATGAGAGCCTTGCATATATAGGCAAGGTAGAGGAGTTAGGAAGGTATGATTGAACAATGGACTAATCCTCCAAAGGCACAACATATGTATTCTCATTTGGTATGTGTTTGAGCATGTGTAAGGTGTGCATGAAATGTGTCTTGAAAGGTGAGTACATGTGTCTCAACCACATGAAATCAAAAAATAATATAAAAGTCCCTCATTGAACACTTAACTAGTGTAAATAGGTCAACATAGAAAGGGTGATGCACTAACTAGATATGAAATAAACATATTTACACTAATGTTCATTTCCCATGTTGATAAGAAGTTGGATTATTGGATCACCAAAACTCTTACTTTTGTAAGAAAATTTAGATTTTTTCTAAAGTTTTCTTGACTACCCATGTTTATTATTCTTCTTATCCAGTGCCCTTTGAAAGGATTTTAAGAGATTTTTTATGGGATTCCTCTAATTGGGGGAACCAAACCTCTTTCTTTGGCAAGAACATTTTAGGCTTGCTCTACAGTTTTAGTAACCACCCATGTTTATTATTATTATTTCTAGGTTCCCTCTAAATCTTTTATAAAAATCTTGAGAAGCTCTTAAGATTTATTTTTGGATCTCCTTTCATCAGGGAAACCAAACCTCTTTCTTTTGCAACAAATGTTAAGACTTGTTCTAAAGTATTAGTGGCTACTCATGTTTATTATTCTTCTTTTTGGGTGCCCTTGTTTGAGGCCCACTCTTATGATAGACCCATTATTTATACTATCTTGATTTTAGTTGTCGATGATACTTGATGACACCATTGATGATACGGTGATTTAGAAATTTGACTCTATATGATGATTTATTTATATGGTTTATACTACATTCTTAATTAGTTCATGATATTTGATTTAAATTGCATATTATTTTAACATATGATGTTTAATCTAAATTTTGAAATTTAATGATGAATAGATGAAATGTGATGCTTGAATGAATTATGATGCAATTTCTATGAACATGAATTTAGATTTATGCCAATGGGTAATTGGGATATTAATTTATTTTCAAGGATACCTGGTGAAATATCTATGACATTTGAATTGTGAAAAATTGTGTGAATTGTTGGAGTAATAAGGACATCACTTGATAATTAATTAATCATTAATTAATTATTATGTCCCTTATTACTTTATTCACTTAAGCTAAACTTGAGAGTTTTTTAATTATTAGATTGGGCTATTTATAGGTTAAGTTATCTCATTGCATTAGATTAAGAAATTTGTCACAATCTAATCAAATCCTCATATAGGTTTTTCTTTTTCCTTTTATAAGGAATGATCCTTCATTCTAATCAGATCTAGGAATTCAATATTCAATACAAAAAGAATATCTGATGCTTTTATAGATCATTCTTTTCTCTCTTGGTTGCATAAAATATTAGTTGTTGTAATCTCTCATTTGTGATAGGAATTTTGGTTACAAGTGATTTCTAGGAGCTATGTGGTTCACTATCAACTACAACATGGTATAAGAGCTCCAAATTTGTGACTTCTTGTCCAAATTCTAGGAGATTCAGTCTTGCGAGATAAATTGGTTCATCTTGGAGTAAAATGGGAATTACCGTTGAGTCCAAAATGACCAAAAGCCTAAGGATTGCCTTTCATTTTGTTGAATTTGACAAAGTTTATAAAAAAAAGAAAAAAAATAGAGCCAAAATTTTGTACAGCTCTGTATAGTCTCAACTCTCTATCAGTGAGCATGCATAGGGTTATTCACAAGTACTCGGTTTTAAATTTTTATCTTGAATCCAAAAAAATCAAACATATCTTTTTGTAGAATTTTTTTTAAAAAAGAAAAAAATTCTATCAAATATAAAAAATATTTGATTGGATCTAGGGTACACAATACCTTGCACTAATCATAGGCTTTAAAGCACATTCAATAGGCCCACTTGTCACCCGTTAGCCCACAAAAGGTCACCAATGATATTCTAGGTCCTCGACAACAATGCCCTGTTGCAAAACCCTCCTCACTAACTAGTCAATTTTCAACACCCATTAAAATTTTGGCAAAGGAATGAAATCTTTAATGATTCTGATAGAATATTGTTGCAAGGTCAATGATTTGGACAAAAGAATCTATTGGTATGTGGTAACTAATCACACAAATATTGTACACTCGTAACATATTGTGGGGTTCAGGGCATCGCCCCAAAAAAGAAAATTCATTTACATGTCAAGGTTTTCCCACTGACACATCAAGGTTTTTTCCTTGTTGACATGTCAAGGTTTTCTGGTTAACATGTCAAATGAAAAATGACCTTGTAAAACACTAATTTTAGAAGGTTCCAAAAAGATTGTTATAAGCGGTTGGGATGTATGTTGAGGTGTGTGATTCGTGAGATTGTAATATGTTTTGCATTGGATAATAAAATCGTTGGGTGATTGAGTTTCTGTGGATGTAGCCCATATTGAGTGAACCATGTTAAATCTTTGTGTTGATCTCTTTTGTGTTATTCTTCATTGTTATTTATGGGTTATTTAATCTACATATAATTGTTAATGTTTATTGCTCTGATCTACCTGAACCCTAACAAAATCTTAGGTAAAATAAAGAATATTCTAGAAGTCTAGGGAATATGTCACAACCCTCTTTAATCACAATTAATTATTCTTTTATGAGTAGTCCAGTGATTATTCATTAAGTACCTTATTCATGGGATTAAAGTATTAAGTGCGTACACTCGTAGTGATTACAATATAATTCAAATTTATATATAAATTTATCTGAAAATATATTTAATAGTTAACAAATTGTCATTTCCAACTATGTGGAAAGTTATATTAGAAACTTGACATTTGAAATTGGAAAAAAAAAAAAAGAGAAAAGAGGTTTCGCCTCAAAAATGATTTTTTTGCTATTATATTGTAATATAACTTTTAAGTTATTGGAAAAATGCTAAATTTTCCTATAATTAAAATCACACGTTTACCTTTAAAGAAACAATCATTCTTGAAAGATTTGGTTATATTAGAAAGATCTAAATATGAATTGGGAAGGTATTTTGAGAGGGGGGAGAAGAACAGGGGGAAACATATGTGGTTAATCTTGGGAAAAAATCGTGCAACAATAGATGATTAACACCGCAGGCAACTGGACTATGTTTCCTTGTAGAGTTGAGATGTATGTGGAGATAGGAGAGGTAAATCTCTTTTTCATTGAATTGTGACCTACGAGCATGCAGGGTATAAGATAAATGTTTTCCTAGACTTCAAATAGGGTTGACAAAGAATTACCAGACACTGCGCTAGGGTACCAGGTGATTTCATACATGCATTCTGATATGTGAGATTTAAGAAGTTGCATGCCCAAGGGAGGTGTGAATTTAAAAGGATCGAAATGGAAACTTGAAGAGAGGGGGGAAGAGGAGGAAACAAAGGTTAGACTTCTGATGCATGCATGCATGAATCAACATTATCTCAGCAACTCAGTGTAAAAGCTTCAAGTATGTAATCTCTCCTCAAAAAACATTTGTCTACAGGGTAATATAAAAGAAGTACTCATGTATGGGAATAAAGCAAGGGTATCTGTAGTGAACCGTGAATATTTAACCTTCAAAATGGTGAAACCAAACAATAAACATTCCTTGCGACTATATTTTGGAAGTTTGTCTCCACCAAATTTCTAGCTATTGTTTGATTTCTCTCTCCTGAATATTTACAATGTCTAACCCATCTTTGAGTAGCGAGTATGCAGACACACAAGAAAAAGGAAATTAAGCACTCCTTAAATTACTCCATGATGCTCGGTATCATGCAAAGATCCTTTCGTGTAGATGGTGAGTTGGTAATGGTCAAGTTTGGACAATAGATTTCATTATTATTTGTATTGAGAATCTTGATGTCGGTTCGGTCATAATCTCTTCCACGGTTGGTTTATCGTCTACTTCAAAATTTATGTCCTCTTGGTTACTTGAATTCTCACCTGTTCATTCCTTATTCATTTGCTTAATTAATCATGAGACTGTCTTGAATACACTTTTCTTAATCTTGGTCTTATATTGTGTGACTGTAATAAGCCCAACTTGATAATTTCTTGCTTACGTTATATCAAATTGTAGATTAAGCGTGGATAGTTGGATCTTTTCCGTGCGACATTGCCACAATTACTAATGTTATTGAGCTCAAAATCAATGAGGTAATGATAGTTTTAGCTTGAACTAGAGGGAAACGTATTATGGATCAGTCCATTTCTTTTGGCACGAGTTTGATGGCACCGCCTAGCCCTCTACCCTCACACTTCAATTTTGACATTCAAATCTTCGCAGCACTAACTTACTCACACAATCATTTATAATTCATGACATATTAGGGAAAGACTTATAGACTATCACAAGACAATTCAAGACTCCCACAATTCGACATTGCATTCATATACAACCTTTAAAGCATTTACTGTTAAAACGAGAGACAAAGACATGTAACTTATCCCCATTAAATTACCAAATGATGGCATTGAAAGTCTCAAACTCCAAATCTGCAACTAATTGGTGGTTCTTTACTCACTGTCAATCAATCAACACTAAAGCTACAAGAACTTGTCATAACAGGGCATTTATTAACACTGAACAAAACTCACTTAAAACTAGAATCATTAACAACAACAAAAACATTCACTATTATATTCATCTTGTTCTTGCCATTACTCTGGCTTACATGGACCATGATCTACTCTAAATCAGTCTGTATATTCTACAGTAATCCATCTTTCTTTTCACATTCAAACATTACCCCTTCCTATTTGAGTGCTTTTTCTGAATTCTTCAACCTTCTTAGAATCTTTATTGACCTCTTATCTATTGCTCCCTCTGGTCTTTCTTATCACCCCCTATCTCATAGTCGTTCTGTTCACTCTAAACTTGTGTGATTTTCTAACTTCCCCTCTAGATTCTTATCATTTCCCTTCATCGGCTCCTAACCAGTCCTTTCGTTCTTTCCCTGACATGTTCTCTTGTCTTCTTAGTCAGTCTCCATTCAAAACTTTCTCCATATCGACATTCATTTCCTCCTTCTCTATGGTTGTGTCATAACTTAACCACCGCCACCTCTTCCACACTTTTCATCTCTTCATTATCGACCCCAATGATCTGTTGGATCTCCCCATTATGTCTTCAACCTCTCTTTTCTAAGTTGATTACCTTTCTATTCCTCGGCCACTTCATTGGCCTTGACTGTTCAACTTCTCCTGATCGAACCGCTTCCCTTCCATCCAATGCATTTCCTAACTTTACTGTGTCTTCTCTTCCACCATCGCACACACTTGAATGCCAACTGCTTCCCATATTAACTACTTCATCTCCATAACCAAGTACCGCCAACTGCTCAACTCCAAACTATCCACAATCACTCATTAATCTATGTCGAAGGCAAATTTATCGATCAACATGTACTTCGTGTTGCTAAGGAGACATAAACTTGGCTACACCACATCTTGTCACAAAACTGAAATAATCAAGAAAATAGTGAAACTAATAAAATATATGCGATGCCCTTGCATCAGAATCCCCAGGGGAAAAAGGTCATGTGCTTCTGCACATGAGGCCAATTAAACATACTGCCTTTTTCCTTTCTTCCGCTTCGTCCACAAATGTTCTAGAACCATTAATACATTCCTTCGACATGGCTATTCTCCATTCAATTCCCCTTGCATAAGATACCTGCCTTGGTCAGGCACACATAAATCAATCCATTTTGCATTTGCTTCCCTAATTATTTGCACCTCATCTATCAGTATTTCAACTCCAGTAAAAACATGCTTAGCCTTCAACAAATTTGCATTCATCATTCCATATACTCACTTTTCCATGTCCCAATTAAACAACCAAAAATAATTTTTAATATCCTCTCGCTTATCACAAACCCCAATATCATGCTCTATTATAAATTTATGCTCAACCTATTCATTGATTAGACCACTAAATAAATACAAATCCGCATTCTTATAAAAGACATTTTTGTTTACCTTGGACTGCATTGTCGCTCCAACATCTCTATTACCATCTACAATCTCTTTTTCTTAAGCCTTCTTCGTTGTCCCACTTATATACATTCCAATATCTTCCTGCAATTCTTGTTCAATCACAGAGGATTGTGCCCACAAACCACCATTCTTGTTTGCTTCCCTAACTTTAAATTCTGCCCCTTTTATGCTTCCCTTAAGAATGTATTTGTCTTCATCTTCTATACTCTTTGCTCCCTCAACTTCTCCTGTTGCTTCTTCAATTCCCATGCCTTTTCTAGGAAAGTCTTCTATTGTCCATTCTTGATTTTCACTCGTATTCTTCGTATCCCTTTTATACTCACTTCCAAATTTTCTAATTTTCCTTCCTTTGCTAACCTTCCTCATTTTAGATCTTTCTCTTCTCATTTTCTTTTCATCCACAGTCAGCCATAACTTTTCCTCATATTCATAAATTTCATTCAAAGCCTCAACATCATCAATATCATAACCAAATTGACTACCTCTTACCTTGTTCCTACCATTCTGCTTTTCCTCTAACTCTATTGCATGCTCTGGGGCTTTATCCTCCTTTCCATCCTCTATGGATTTTATCATATTTTCTTGTCCCTTGGACTTTTCCTCTTCTTCACAGCTTCTATCATCTTGCATTGTCTTCTTATCACCATCTTCTCCCATTTCTATCCCATGCTTCGCTACCCATAGTAGGTTCTTCATCTTCTTAGGTTGATGCCTTGCTACCTCTGCACTTGGCCTGTCCTCAACTCTCCTTTGACACTTCACCATAGCTTCCATCCTTGATGTTGATTCACTGCCACAGGCTTTATCTTCAACCATTCCTTGCCTCACTTCTTTTTGTTGTTCATTAATAACTGGTTTCCTTTTTCTAGAAGGGTACTATATACCCGTGATCTACCAACTTTACTTTCTCCTTTCTAACTTGCATATTTCCATTCCCATTCCAAATTGCATAATAAAAAATTCCATCAAAATGAAATTTTACCTTTTCATCGATCTATTGTCCCATTTGGCTCATATTACATCTTACCATCTCTTTCTCTTTAATCTTTCCTACAATAGTTCTCCTTCCATCTTTGGGGCATGCTACTGTAACTTGTCTTCTTTCTTCCTTATCTCTTTCCTTATCTATGGGATCTCTTCTTTCCTTTCCTCTTTGTGTCTCCAAAGGCTTGATCTCAACCTTCTTCATACCTACATTCACAACTCCAAACAAATCAGTAGCAAATAAATCAAGAGGCCGTGTTGTCTCCTTGAGTGCCTCTTTTCTGGACACTTTCCTTTCCTCATTATTTTCTATTCCAAGTGTTTCTTGCTACACTTTTTATTTCTTCACATGTTCTCCTCAACCATTAATACATCTTCTATCCTTTCATTAATTCCTATCTCTACTGCCACCTTTCTATTTACTGCATTCATATTATTCTCTTTTTCATTTACAAAACCTTGATGCACTTCTCATTGCATCATTATTGTCTTCCATGCCTTCCAAAAGACATGACACTATTATAGACTTGTTGTCCTCTACTTCTAGTCCTAATTCTGTAATCACCACCTTATCAAGAAAATAAATCTTTTCCAAAATATCCATTCTTCTTGCAATCTCTTCCAATTCTTTTTGAAGCTTTCTACTCTCCTTCTAATCCCAATAGCTATCCCAATATGGGATTATCACAGGTCTTCTTACACTGATACCCATCCTTCACACTGCTGCAATCTGTTGCACTTATTCATCAATCTTCTTCCCTCTCAATCTCCAAGAATCTTTCGTGGCTCCTTCACTACCCTGTGCAACAAATTCACCTAGGGTCTTCTTGAGACACAATTGCATCTTACTCTTCAAGTGTGAACTACCTCTCAATCGGTGATCAGTTCACACAACTACCCATGTCACACACAGGTCCAGGCATAGGTTGCCTCTCCTTCAACTCTCTACCTATGCATACACTACATCTTTCTATTCATTCTCATATTATAGATACCTCACCTAGGGCTTCTTTCTTGTCCACTTTGCCCAGTATTTTGGTACCTTTCCTTTCTTATTAACTTACCAAACTACAACATACATTAGACTGCAACACTCGTACAACAATACCCATCAAAATCAAGAACACACTTAGTGCTCGCTACCCAGATCTTTTGGGCTCTGATACCAAATGATGGCACCACCTAGCCCTCTACCCTCACACTTCGATTTTGATATTCAAATCTTCACAACACTAACTTACACAATCATTTACAATTGATGGAATATTAGGGAAAGACTTACAGACTATCACAAGACAACTCAAGACTCCCACAATTTGACATTGCATTCATATATAACCTTTAAATCATTTACTGTTAAAATAGAGATAGAGACCTGTAACTTATCCCCATTAAATTACCAAATGATGGCACTAAAAATTTCAAACTCCAAATCTATAACTAATTGGTGGTTCTTTACTCGTTGTCAATCAATCAACATGAAAGCTACATGAACTTGTCATAACATGGCATTTATTAACACTAAACAAAACTCACATAAAACACATAATCATTAACAACAACGAAAACATTCATTATTATATTCATCTTGTTCTTGCCATTTCTCTGACTTACATGGACCATGATCTACTCTGAATTAGTATGTATATTCTACAATAATCCATCTTTCTTTTCACATTCACTTCCTATTCAAGTGCTTCTTCTGAATTATTCGACCTTTTTAGAATCTTTATTGGCCTCTTATCCATCTCTCCCTCTGGTCATTATTGTCACCCCTATCTCATAGTCAGTCTGGTCACTCTCAACTTGTGTGATTTTCTAACTTCCCCTCTGGATTCTTATCATTTCCCTTCATCGACTCCTAACCAGTCCTTTCGTTCTTTCCCTGACATGTTCTCTTATCTTCTTAGTCGTTCTCCATTCATTTCCCCCTTCTATATGGCTGCGTGTCATAACTTAACCACCACCGCCTCTTCCACACTTTTCATCTCTTTCTTATTGGCCCCATTGATCTGTTGGCTCTCCCCATTATGTCTTCAATGTCTCTTTTCTAAGTCGATTACCTTTCTATTCCTCAAACACTTCATTGGCCTCGACTGTTCAGCTTCTCTCGATTGAACCCCTTCCCTTCCATCCAATACATTTTCTAACTTTACCTTGTCTTCTCTTCCACCATTGCACACACCTGAATGCCAATCGCTTCCCATAACTACTTCATCTCCATAACCAATGAACCCCAACTGCTCAACTCCAAACTATCCACAGTTGATCACTAATCTATGCCGACGACAACTTTATTGATCAACATATTTCCTGTCGCTAAGGTGAAAGGAACTTGGCTACACCACATCCTGTCACAAAATTGAAATAATCAAGAAAATAGTGAAACTAATAAAATGTATGTGATGCCCCTGCATCATAGTTCCACCAAGCATCACTATCCAATGATATAATATTTACCCATCTATTGTGTTTTGTCATTTGTTAATTACTTTATTTGAATCCTTACTATTTTTCTGATATTTAGGGTGTTCTTCTTTCATCTATTATTTATCAATGTAGCATGTAACACCTAAAACATTTTTAGAGTATTCTTATGGGATGTCTCGTTGATAGGGTTTAGGCTGTGATTTTTCCTTTGTTGACACCTTGTTTCACTATGGAATAATGCCTTGTTTATTCTAGATCTCTCCTCATGTTTGGCTGAGCATGTGAAGATGGTGACACTATTAGCTATAGTATTATGTTTTATCTTCATTTAATACTAGATTGTGATAAATATTGCTGGGCTATTATTATGTAAACTAGAAGTCAATCATGAACTGATTATAGAACCAGGTACTATTGTTTCCATTTCTCATTGCTCATAATATCCTTTGTAGCAGTAATCGGGATAATAAAGCTGGCCGTTTCCAAGAGCGAAGAAATCCTTTCTACTTGCAATGACCTTCCACTCATAGGAAAATCAAAAGGCAGAGATCAAGGGAGTTGTAACACGCCAACTATGGTGAATGTGTTGGGAGGATATCTAATCTTAAAATTGGTGTAAAAGGATCCATCTTCTCCATCGATTGGTGAAGTTAAGGTTATAATCAAATTTATTAGTCTTAACTTTGAAGAAGTCTTCACATGCTTGGGCTTGTATTCAACAATACCTCATGGTAGATACACTCCTAGGCTTGAGTTTGTAGGTGTCATACGAGCTATTGGTGATGATATAGATTCAAGATTAATTATTGAAAATGTATTTGGTCTAACTAGATACAAATTTATATGCAAACTTTTAATGTTAAAGATAATGTTTAGTAATGTAATGAATAAAATTTCGATAAGGGAATCTTGCTCTCCATCATACCATAAATGGCATCACTAAGCCTCTTAGGACTCTATCAATTCCCTTGAGAAATGAGAAACCATAATAGACCGAACAAACAATATTTTGCAAAAAGAAAATACACACTAATAGAATATCCATTTCCATCTCATAGACATCCTACTCATGAAATAAAACTATCATTCTCTTCTGTCCTAAGCAAGATTGAAATTATGCAAAATTAAACAACCCCCATAATAAAACATAACTCAATCTTTACAAGGAGAGGCAAGGAATAATTATCTCTATATGGTTTGTAAAAAATGAGTCTTTTGATTCTCTCCAAAGACAAGCCAAGCTTGCAACTCCAACTCCAAAATGCAACAATCTATTTTCTCTCTCAATACTCAACTTTCAACAAACTCTCAACAAAAATAAAAAATAATGAATGGAGAATCACTAAAATCTTCATCAAATGAGAAATATAAAATATTTCAATCTTGAATCCCTTGGATGAGGGAGTGACACTTTTCACCCTCTCATTCACCCTTTAAGCACACATCCCCAAAAGTGATCACACATGTGTGAGACTTTTAGGGAGATGAAGAGACAAATAATGTAAACCACTCCAACGAGAGATATACAATTTTATTACGATAGGGGAGGTGTACTAAGACACTCCACCTCCAAAGTGGTTGAAAATGGAGGTAATTATGTAGCTCAAAACTTGTAAAACTATGAGATTGTAGATCTAATTAATTGTTCTTTGTTACAATTCTTTGTGTATGATTATCTGTTTAGATCAATTTTACCAATTGTGGAAAGAGATAGAAGATTGTATAAGAATGAGACAAGAAGATAGAATTGACACAACATATACGTGGAGAAACCCTTTTGGGAAAAAAATTCACTAGAATCAATAGTGCTTCTATTATTTAATCGTAGAACAAGATTACAATAATACTGTATCAATCCTTGATTGATATGCTTCCTTTGCCTTCAACAATCCATCTTCACAACCTGCAATAAACTATGATAAAATTCTCTTCAACTTGTAATTAATAGACAATTATGAGCATTGTAAACTACAAAGAGTTTATCAAAACAAGAGCACAAAGCTCCTCACACCTATCTACACCTAGATTGTGCAAGTAGAGTTCCACACTGTAACATGAAGTCAAAACCAAAGTCTCCTCAATTTAGGCACCCCAAACTGAACACTTAACTGAACTCTGGTCAAGAAAATATCTTCCATGCATCACCTCAAAGTTGGCAGCCAAGAATGGGCCCACTTAAATGAGCCTTGTAAATATCTTGTCATGCAAAAGGTGTTAACTTAAAGATGCCAACTTGGGCACCCAAGGTGGGTCCAAGTCAATATTAGTTAACTGAAACATATCTCTCCACCAATTCATGCAAACATTATGCATGATTGATCATCTCCATTTAACTAAGAGTATCCACCTGTTATCTTCCATGCAACTGAAGTCATTAGTCATGCAATTGAAGTCAACTAAAGTCAACTAGCATTCAACTCAAACTAACTACATGCAACTATAGATAATTGAACCATAACTGAACTGAACTGAACTAAACTGAACTGAACTGAACTGATCTGAACTAAGCTAAATTGAACTAAACTCATGTAAATATCAATCCCTAATTTGTAGGATCTTTACATGCATTACTGAAGTGTTATGAATCCTCCAAACAGTTAACTTAAGCAAGGTGGGTTCCACCTTCCATGTGGGTGCCCCATGTGCTCCTATTTTGTAGGAGATCTTCTTGGGCATCCCCACATGTTCCTACCATTTAGGAATAATCAAAAATTTCAATTGACATGTTCATTTCATTCGAATTTAATCTCTTTCTAATCTTAGTGTTGGGGAACACTTCCCAAGGACTTAGGAGGAGATACATGAAATATGTTTATGATTGCAATTAAATGGCATCCTATTCCCAATATTCTCCCACTTGACATTATACATTGCAATTATTCGAAACAAGGAATCATTATTATAAATCAAGTACAAGACTCAAGGCCAATGGTATTCCTGCACCAAGAGAACCAATCTATAGAAACTGGTTTCGCAAGGTAATTTGCAACATTGATCAAAGTGTCAATTTTCTCAATCAATACCTTCCCACTCTCAACCATTTCTCACACAAAGTGATATTGAACATCAAAATTCTTAGTACGAGCATGATACATAAGATTTTTGGCTAAACAAATAGCACTCTGACTATCACATTCAAGTTTAATTTGCTTGCAATTAAAACCAATACCTTTCCCAAGTCTCTGTAACCAAACTACCTCTTTAGAGGCATGTGTAGCAGCCATGTAGTCTGCTTCTATGGTGGGAAAAGAAGCCATGGGTTGCCTCTTACTCATCCAACTAACCATAGCTCCAAACAAAGTAAACACATAGCCACTTATCGACCTCTGACTGTCCAGGTCTCCTTCCCAATCTGAATCAACAAAACCTTGTATGTCAAATTATCTATGCATAATATCAATATCATTAGCACCATGATAAACCAAATAGTAATCAGAAGTACCTCATAAATATCTAAACACCCTCTTAACATAAGTCCAATTTTCTTTACCAGGGTTAGACATAAACCTACTTAGAACTCCTACTTCTTGGGCTATATCTAGTCTTGTATAGACCATTGCATGCATCAAACTACCAACTGCACTAGCATATGGAATTTTAGACATTTCCTCATGATCAAAATCAGATTTAGGACTAATATCTAAACTTAACTTTGTGCCAATTGCTAAAGGAATATTAATTGGTTTACTATCATGCATGTTAAACCATTTCAAAATAGGATCAACATAATTGCTTTGACTTAAGCAAAGATTTATGTTACCTCTATCTCTAGCGATCTCCATACCAAGGATATATTTTGTAGCCCCTAGATCTTTCATCTCAAATGTGCTAGAGAGTTGTGCTTTCAATTCTTTGATCATTACCTTGATGTTACCAATAAACATATCATTAACATACAAGATAATAATTAAAAGTTGATCATCAATAACTTTTATGTAAACACAATGATCTTCCTCACTCCTAACATAACCAATTCTCAATGCAAAAGCATCAAACTTCTGGTACCACATTCTAGGTGACTGTTTCAATCCATATAAAGATCTCTTTAACCTGCAAACCAATTCTTCTTTTCCTTTTACAACAAAACCATTAGGCTACCTCATATAAATCTCCTCATCAAGATCCCCATGCAACAAAGCAGTTTTCACATCCATTTGCTCTATCTCAAAATCATAAGTAGCAACAATAGATAAAAAGAATCTTTAATAGAAGTTAATTTAGCAACAAGAGAGAAGATTTCATTAAATTCAACTCCCTCTCTATGGGAGTAGCCCTTGGCTACTAATCTAGCCTTGTACCTTTCGAGATTACCATCTACTCCAATTTTATTTTTAAAGATCTGTTTACAACCAATGGCCTTTATTCCTTTGGGAAAGCTCTCAAGATCCCATGTGTCACAAGTATCCAAGGAAACCATTTCCTCATGCATAGCTTGTGACCAAAGCTTGTTCTCATCTGAAGACACAACTTCCTTGTAAGATCTAGGTTCATCATTAGTACTCATCAAAGAAAATATACAATAGAAATCAGGTGGGCTATACCTATCAATGAGATTTTGTTGTCTTGTGGATCTTCTCAAAGGGGGTTCTTCTTGTTCCTCAATATGCTCACCATGAGCATCTATCTCAGAACTTTGTGAACTCTCCTCATCCAATCCATCTAATTGTTCTTCAACATGTGCAACTTCCTGCTTCTCAGTATTTATCTCAAAATGCACTGTTCGAGAAGTATCCTTTTCCTTTGGTTGTTCTTCTCCTAAATAAGATCTAAATTCCATGAAAATCACATCTCTAGATAAAGAAATTTTTTGGGTTAGAGGATTCCAAAGCTTGTAACCTTTTACATTTTCACCATAACCTATGAATATGCATTTTTGTGCTTTTAGATCAAACTTAGACCGATTTTCATTAGGCACATGAACAAAAGCCTCACAACCAAAGATCCTTAAATGTGCAACACTAGGTTTCTTACCTAACCACATTTCATAAGGGGTTTTATCTTCAATAGATGAACTAGGAGATCTATTGATTAAATAACAAGAAGTACTTACAACCTCGACCCAAAGGAACTGATCTATCTTAGCACTGCTTAACATAATCCTAGCTCTTTCCATTAAGGTTCAGTTCATCCTTTTTGCTACTCCATTTTTTTGAGGTGTATATGGAGTAGTTTTATGTCTCACAATTCCTGCATGCTTACAATAATAATCAAATTCCTTAAAAAATTATTCACCACCATTATCTGATCTCAACACTTTTATCTTATGATCTGATTGTTTCTCAACCAAGCCTTAAATTCTTTAAACTTATTAAACAAATCAAATTTTTTATGCATAAAATAGATCCAAGTGTATCTTGAGACATCATCAATAAATGTGACATAATATCTAGATTTTCCAATAGAGTCAATATCCATAGGGTCCATTACCTCTGAATTAATAATCTCTAATAATCTTTTAGCTTTATTTGTTCCATTAGGAAATGAAGATCTAGATTGCTTTCCAAACACACAATGCTCACAAAAATCATTTTTGCTAATATTATAATCAAGAATACCATCAACCAATTTCTTATTAAGAATGGTCCTAAAACCTTTTTCACCAATGTGGCCCAATCTATGGTGCCACAACATACATGCATTTTCAGCTTTAGTTACATTGGCTAATTTATTCAAATTGGAGGTATTAAGCTTAAACAAAGTCCCAATCCAAGATCCTTTAGCAACCACCATATTCCCTTCCACCAATCTGCAACCACCTTTTTCAAATGTCACATGCATTCTAGAATCATTGAACTTAGATATAAAAAGTAGATTTCTAGCAAGTCCTAAAATATGTAAAACATCATTAAGGGTCTTAACCCTACCATCACTGAAACACAACTTTACCTCTCCTTTTCCCACAACCTTTGTTGTGCTATTATCTCTAAAGAAGACATTCCCTCTATCATATGTAGTATACTTAGTGAACCACTCCTTGTTAGGAGTCATATGATAGGAGCAACCTCAATCAATAACCTAAGAGTTATCACAAATAGTATTAGAGGAAATGACCAATGCATCATTATTGTCATCCGAGGATTTCTCTGTAGAAGCATCAAAACTCTTTTGCTTGCTCTTACAATTCTTCTTTATATGTCCTGGTTTTCCATAGTTCCAACACTTTACCTTACTCTTACCAAGGGTTTTATACCATCCTTTGGACTTACCCTTTCCTTTCTTATCTCCCTTAGGTTCCCTTTCCTTAGGCCTACCTCTTACAAACAAGGCATCTAGGGATCTCGTTTTAGACTTCCTCCTCATCTCCTCTGATAGGAGAGTAGGAATTATATGTTGAAAATGGAGGTAATTATGTAGCTTTAGAACTTGTAAAAAACTATTATACTGTAGATCTAAATAAGTGTTCTTTGTTACAATTTCTTTGTGGATGATTATCTGTTTAATTCATTTTACCATTTGTAGAAGTAGACATAAGATTGTAGAAGATTAAGACTAGAAGAAAGAAGTTACACAACATATACCATGGAAAAACCCTTTCGGGAAAAAACTTCACCAAGAATCAATGTATTATTTAATCTTATAATACGATTACAATAATTCCAATCCTTTCTTGAGATGCTTTTTTTTCCTTTAACAAATCTTCTTCACAACTTGCAATAAAATCTAATAAACTCTCTTCAACTTTCTACAATAAATAGACAATAATGAACCTTGTAAACTCCAAAGAGTTTACAATTACAAAGCACAATGCTTATCTTACAAAACCAAAACTATTATTTGCAAGTAGAGTTCTACCATGAAGAACAATGTCAAAACAAGTCCTTCATCCATTGGGCATCCCAAACTAAAGTCATAACTCAACGTTGATTTTGAAGATATCTTCTAAGCTTATCCTCAAAGTTGGTGCCCAAGAATGGGCCCACTTAATTCAACCTTATAAAATATCTTATCATGCAAAATTTTTAACTCCAAGATGCCAACTTGGGTGCCCAAGGTGGGTCCAAGTCAATCTTTGTTAACTGAAACATATCTCTCCACCATTCATGCAAATATCATGCATGATTGATCATCCCCACTTAACTAAATGTATCACCTGTTATCTTTCATGCAAATCAAGTCATTAGTCATGCATTCCAAGTCAACTGAAGTCAACTAGCATTCAACTGAAACTAACTACATGCAACTAAAGATAACTGAACCATTACTGAACTGCACTGAACTGAACTGCTTAACTGAACCGATACTGAACTAAACTAAACTGAACTAATCTGAATTGAACTGAACTACTCCATGCATGTGTAAACATCAATCCCTAACTTCTATGATCTTTACATGCATTACTGAAGTGTTATCTTTTACTCCAAACAATTAACTTAACACAAGGTGAGTTCCACCTTCCATGTGGGTGCCTCATGTGCTCCTATTTTGTAGGAGATCTTCATGGGTGTCCCCACATGTTCCTATCATTTATAATTAATTAAAAATGTCAATTTACATGTTCATTTCATTCAAATTTAATCTCTTTCTAATCCTAGTGTTTAGGGAACACTTTCCAAGGACTTAGGAGATACATGAAATAATGTTTAGGATTGCAATTAAATGGCATCCTATTCCCAACATTCTCCCACTTGACATTATACATTGTGATTATTCTAAACAAGGAATCATTATTATAAATCAAGTACAGGACTCAAGGCCAATGGCCTTCCTGCACCAACTAATCAATCCATGACAACTTCAAATGCAACCTGCATAATCATGAACCTCCAAGCAAATGATTAAAACCAAGAGAACTTATCTGTAGGAACTGGTTTCATAAGATAATCTACAACATTAATTAAAGTGTCAACTTTCTCAATTAATACTTTCCCACTCTCAACCATTTCTCGCACAAAGTGATACTGAACATCAACATGCTTAGTACGAGCATGATGCATAGGATTTTTGGCTAAACACATAGCACTTTGACTATCACATTCAAGTTTAACTTACTTGCAAGTAAAACCAATATCTTTCCCAAGTCTCTATATCCAAACTGCCTCTTTGGAGGCATGTGAAACCGCCGAGTGTGTTGAACTCACGTCCAACCAAGGTGTAGGCTTCTTGGTCTTTACTGTTGAAAAAGCTTTTCTTACAAGTAACCTTTCCAACATATATCTCTTACCATAAGAGAACTCAAGCCTAACCTATTTCTCCAAGTATCCATGAGGACCTGTAACCAACCAATCCATGCCAAACTCCAAATGCAACATAACACTATCATGAAATAATCAAGCAAATGATTAATGTACCCAATACTTAAGAAAACTACACAATATCAATGTCAAAGCTCCAATCATGAATCAAGAACGTAAACATGACAACATGATTTAACCATCTCCTACTAGGAGATCACATGCACCATAACATATATACATCCTGGTCTCAAGAGAACAAGTACCATGCCAAACTCTAAATGCATATCAAGAGTAAACCATGACATAATAGCAACCACTCTAAACCAAGAAAAAAACAAACCATATCCCCAATCACATGAAGATAACCTTACTAATGATGCATCCATGTCACTACCAACAATTCCCACTGAACTGTGGTACGAGCTACACATGGCATCATGACTACCATCCTCCTCATGAAGATCACTCTTTAACATTAAGCAAAGAGTCATCACTAACATTTTTACATGAAATTATCAAAGAATGATTACCATCATCTGAGGATTCCTCTATAGAGGAATCATAACTCTTTTTCTTTTTCTTACAATCCTTCTTCACATGTCCTGACTTACCATAGTTCCAACACTTTACCTTACTCTGTCCTTCTGACTTACCCTTCCCTTCCTCGTCTCCCTTAGGTTCCTTTTTCCCAGGCCTACCTTTTACAAACAAGGCATCTTGGATTTGTGTTTTAAACTTCCTCCTCATCTCCTTTGATAGGAGAGTAGGAATTATATTTTCCATCTTTGGATCTGCACCACTACCACCGATAGCAAGAATTAGATTTTCCCAAGATTCTGGTAAAGAAAAAAGTAACAATATGCATTTATCTTCATCTTTTAGCTTACATCTATAGATGTTAACTAACTTAGAATCAAATTAAAAGCATTCAAATGATTTTCAACAGAATCACCATCTTTCATCTTTAAAGAATACAACTGTCTTTTCAGATACAACTTATTAGTAAGACTTTTGGTTTGATAGATATCGCCTATTCTCTTCCACAACTTATATGTAGTAGTTTCTTCTAAAACATTCAAGAGAACAACATCAACAAGACATAATCTTATGGTCCCTCTTTCCTTCTTATCAAGCTTAGCCCAATCCTCATCTGACATCATTGTAGGTGACTTTGTCTCATTACCAATAGCTAACCATTAATCTCTCTCTTCAAGGAGATCCTCCATTTTTAGTTTCCACATCTCATAATTAGATCCATTGAATCTTTCAATAGCTAAATGAGAATTAAAACTCATTGTAAAAAACTTATTTTCCAAAATCAGCAATAACACAATAGTAAAAGCTCCCACTACATCCAAAAAACCTTCAAACTTTTAAGAGAAAGGCGTCCCAAACTCTACCCCAACCGTTAGCTATGATACCAAATGTTGAAAATGGAAGTAATTATGTAGCTTTAGAACTTGTAAAAAACTATTATACTGTGGATCTAAATAAGTGTTCTTTGTTACAATTTATTTGTGGATGATTATCTGTTTAATTCATTTTACCATTTGTAGAAGTAGATAAAAGATTGTAGAAGAATAAGACCAGAAGAAAGAAGTTACACATCATATACCGTGGAGAAACCCTTTTGGGAAAAAACTCCACCAAGAATCAATGTATTATTTAATCTCAAAATAAAATTACAATAATTTCAATCCTTGCTTGAGATGCTTCTTTTGCCTTCAACAAATCTTCTTCACAACCTCCAATAAAATCTGATAAACTCTCTTCAACTTGCTGCAACAAATAGAAAATAATGAGCCTTGTAAACTCCAAAGAGTTTACAATTACAAATCACAATGCTTATCTCACAAAACCCACGCCTATTCTTTGCAAGTAGAGTTCTACTATGAAGAACAATGTCAAAACAAGTCCTTCATCCATTTGGGCATCCCAAACTAAAGTCATAACTCAACATTGATTATGAAGACATCAACTTATCCTCAAAGTTGGCACCCAAGAATGGGCCCACTTAACTCAGCCTTATAAAATATCTTATCATGCAAAAGTGTTAACTCCAAGATGCCAACTTGGGTGCCCAAGGTGGGTCCAAGTCAATCTCTGTTAACTGAAACATATCTCTCCACCATTCATGCAAATAGCATGCATGATTGATCATCCCCACTTAACTGAATGTATCACCTATCATTAGTCATGCAACTCAAGTCATTAGTCATGCATTCCAAGTCAACTAAAGTCAACTAGCATTCAACTGAAACCAACTACATACAACTAAAGATAACTAGACTTAACTGAATTGAATTGAATTGAATTAAACTGAACTAAACTAAACTAAACTAAACTGATACTAAACTAAACTAAACTAAATTGAATTGAACTAAACTGATCTGAACTGAACTAAACTAAACTCCATGCATGTAAACATCAATCCCTAACTTCTAGGATCTTTACATGCATTACTGAAAGTGTTATCTTTTACTCCAAACAGTTAACTTAACTCAAGGTGAGTTTCACCTTCCATGTGGGTGCCCCATGTGCTCCTATTTTCTAGGAGCTCTTCATGGGCATCCCCACATGTTCCTTTCATTTAGAATTAATTACAAATGTCAATTTACATGTTCATTTCATTCAAATTTAATCTCTTTCTAATCCTAGTGTTTGGGGAACACTTTCCAAGGACTTAGGAGATACATGAAATAATGTTTAGGATTGCAATTAAATGGAATCCTATTCCCAACATTATAGTTTCCATATTAAGATCTACACCAATACCACTGATAGCAACAATTAGATTTTCCCAAGACTCTAGTAAAGAACAAAGTAACAAAATGCATTTATCTTCATCTTCTAGCTTTACATCTACAGATGCTAACTGACTTAGAATCAAATTAAAATAATTTGAATGATTTGCAATAGGATCACCATCTTTCATCTTTAAACAATACAAGTATCTTTTCAAATACAACTTATTAGTAATACTTTTGGTTTGATAGATATCACCTATCCTCTTCCACAATTTATATGTGATAGTTTCAACTGAAACATTCAAGAGAACAACATCAACAAGACATAATCTTATGGTTCCTCTTTCCTTTTTATCAAGCTTAGCCCAATCCTCATCTGACATCATTGTAGATGGCTTTGTCTCATTACAAACAACTAACCACTGATCTCTCTCTTCAAGGAGATCCTCCATTTTTAGTTTCCACATCTCATATCTAGATCCATTGAATCTTTCAATATCTAAAGGAGAAGTAGAACTCATTGTAACACATTTCTTTTACAAATCAGCAATGACACAATAGTAAAATCTCCCACTACAACCAAAAAGCCTTCAAAATTTTAAGAGAAAGGCGTCCCAAACTCTACCCAACCATTAGGTCTGATACCAAATGTTGAAAACGGAGGCAATTATGTAGCTTAAAACTTGTAAAACTATGAGATTGTAGATATAATTAAGTGTTCTTTGTTACAATTCTTTGTGTATGATTATATGTTTAGATCAATTTTACCAATTGTAGAAAGAGACATAAGATTGTAGAAGAATGAGACAAGAAGATAGAAGTGACACAACATCTACGTGGAGAAACCCTTTCAAGAAAAAACTCCACCAGAATCAATAGTTCTTGTATTATTTAACCTTAGAACAAGATTACAATAATACTGTATCAATCCTTGATTGATATGCTTCCTTTTCCTTCAACAATCCTTCTTCACAACCTGCAACAAACTCTGATAAAACTCTCTTCAACTTGCTGCAATTAATAGACAATTATGAGCATTGTAAACTCCAAAGAGTTTATCAAAACAAGAGCACAAAGCTCCTCAAAATATCTATGCCTAGATTGTGCAAGTAGAGTTCCACGCTGTAACATGAAGTCAAAACCAAAGTCTCATCAATTTAGGCGCCCCAACCTGAACACTTAACTAAACTCTGATCAAGAAAATATCTTGCAAGTATCACCTCAAAGTTGGAACCCAAGAATGGGCCCACTTAATTGAGCCTTGTAAATATCTTCTCATGCAAAAGGTGTTAACTCAAAGATGCCAACTTGGGAGCCCAAGGTGGGTCCAGTCAATCTTAGTTAACTAAAACATATATCTCCACCAATTCATGCAAACATTATGCATGATTGATCATCCTCACTTAACTGAAAGTATCCACATGTTATCTGCCATGCAACTAAAGTCATTAGTCATGCAACTCAAGTCAACTAAATTCAACTAGCATTCATCTCAAACTAACTACATGCAACTGAAGATAACTGAACCATAACTGAACTAAACTAAACTGAACTGAACTGATACTGAACTAAACTGAACTGAACTGAACTGAACTGAATTGAACTGATCTAAACTAAACTAAACTAAACTAAAATAAACTCATGTAAATATCAATCCCTAATTTGTAGGATCTTTACATGCATTACTGAAGTATTATGAATCCTCCAAACCGTTAACTTAAGCAAGGTGGGTTCCACCTTCCATGTGGGCACCCCATGTGCTCCTATTTTGTAGGAGATCTTCTTGGGCATCCCCACTTGTTCCTATCATTTAGGAATAATTACAAATGTCAATTTATATGTTCATTTCATTCGAATTTAATCTCTTTCTAATCCTAGTGTTGGGGAACACTTTCCAAGGACTTAGGAGATACATGAAATATGTTTAGGATTGCAATTAAATGGCATCCTATTCACAACAAAACCCTCCTCTCATTAATGAGATTTTAGAGGATAAAACTCTTTCTCTTCCCAAAATCCACAAAATCCACCACCCTTCTTAATGGGAAATTAAGAAGGGTCATATCTTGGATATACTCCATGATATGGACTTAATTTGACCTCAAACCCATAGGTAATCATCTTAGGGGTTCAAAAATAGATAAAATGGTCAATTTAAAGACTTTTTCAATCCCAATAAAATAAAATAAAGGTAAAATTTTGAAATTCAAGATTAAAAAGGTCAACAAAATCTGAAAACCCCATCTAAAGACCTAGTTAGCCTTAAAAAATTTAACCACATGACTTCACACTCAAACACCACACAAAACACACTTACACATAATTCACAAGCATTATCCCCATAAACACAATTACACATTAAAATAAAACCCTATTTACTTTCTAGGTCACAGGGTTTGAAATTAAAACTTCACAATTAAGTATTCAATTAGGGTAAAAAATATTCTCCCTTTTTTCATTGGTATAATTCCCTACACATTAGCCACCACAATAATATATCTAACATACACCATAGTTATTTCATAGTAATTGAGCAAATTATTGGTTAATCTAAATTCCCACAACTATAATTATTGATAATTCATCTAATTAATACCTAATTTGTAGAATAAAAAAATTAAGATTTACCTTAAGGTGACTAAAATAATCAAGGTGGGATTACTTAACAAATATAAATTTACCTTCATCTTGGGTAGGGTTACCTTCATCCATGCTTGATCGTGATTTTTCATCCAACCCATACAATTACTCAAAAGGTATTGAAGAACCCGGTCCATCCTTTGACTGACATCTACCTTGTATAACATGAATCACATTAGTAAAATATTCAAATAATAACACAATTTCTCTCTTAGGTTAGCTTAAATTCTTTCATTGTAAGATGACTCTTTGATCAAAATTAACTCCATCATTTTGTATTAATTATTATCTCAACTAAATAGTTACTTTGCTAATTTTTATAGTGCACAAGAACTTACCTTCTATTTGCTAAGACATTTAAGAATTACATGCATGAATACATAATAATTCCAATTAGGTAACAACCTTAAAATATAAAAATTGAAACAAAAAGTATAAGTTATCGGGATTATTCATAAAACAACATATAATTTCCTTTGCTATATAATTATACTCACATTATGGTATTTAGAGAGAGGGGAAGAAGATAATATTTATTCAGCTTACTAATGCATCCAATGATATCCTTAATCATGACAATCACTTTTGATCTAACTAACCATCGATTAATAGAATATAATAAGAAATTAGAATCGCATTAATCAAACATAAGGTAGGGCCTTACAAAATCACACTTTTCAACCTACAACATTAGGGGACACACAAATGATCATAAAAGACCACTTGGCTACTATACTCAAGAAAGAGCCATAATGGCTAATCAAATTGTTGTCCCCTTTTGGGGGTTTGATTAGGAGTGAAATTGATGTGATTAGATGTGATGTGTGTGATTTTGTAAATGTAAACTAGGTTAACTATACAACTAAAAAAATTGATGCAAAATTAGAATAACATAAAACTGTATGACAAAAATTGGAAAAAAAATAATGAGAAGAGATAGAGTAACTTGGCATTCAAATTTGAGTTCAAATTGACTGGTCAAGGGCGTGGGTGCCCTAGACTAAGAATTAGTGTTTCTATAATATTATAATAGGTACAAGTTGGTTACAGTTTGTAGGTGCTTCCCTAATGGACTCACCTTTGAAACTTTGTCTATTGATGAATAATTGATCTTTCCCTTATTTGATGAATGGATGTGCTTGAATGCTTGATATTATCACTTCAATCTTCTCCAAATCCACTTTGTATTTTCCACCTACAAGAAAGAGGGAAGAAAAAGAGTTGTGCCATATAGAGGCTTCCTTAAGTCAAACCCCATTTTTTTTCCACCTCCACAATAGCTATGATGATGCTAGATAAAGAGTGCTTACCCTAGTTCAGGTAGAGGCAAATGGGTAAAAATAAATGACAAATCACAAGTGTTGCAACTTACCATTTAGATATGCTTTTCTTTATGGACTAAATTCACGATGCACATCTCATACAAGGAGAATTTGATGCTTGATAGAAGATCATGTAAGTGGGTATGTGCAGGATCATCACAGAAAAAATAGGCCCTTAAGTGACATAAAATTTAGAAAAATCAGAGTTAGGCAAATTGACGTAAAAATTTGAATAAGTTATCTATATTATTTCAAAATAATGTAAGAATAGAATCTGTAGCAAATTGAATGTAGTTTCTAAACTACTATGTTTATTAAAAAAAATATCTATTTGGTGAAAATTTGAAATTTCAATGCAGTAGTACTTAAATTTCAGGGAAAAAATAAGTAGGTGTTTGTCTAACCACCCTAACCACAATAAAATGATAATATTTTTTTATAAGATTTCAGATATAAGTAGAGGACTCATGTCCCGATGTGATGCATATTTTTTTGTAATTTTTCCAAGTAAATAATTAATTGTGAATTTTTTAGTAGACTTAAAAAATATAAAAACTTGTATGTCTGACCACCTTAACTTGGTCAAAACTTCATGAAATTCTTTTTTTTTTTAATCCTATAGTATGTGAAGCATATAATATGACACATGTTTTGGATTCAAAAAATGTGATACCGTTTGAAAGCTATAGATGTTTTTCAATCAGCCTATCAATAAGGACTTTAGTCGTAATTCAAATAGAAAATGAATAATAATTATTTATTAAATTCAAAGTAAAGCATAATTTATATTGGTGGAAAGCTAAGAATCTCCTTTAAAAACCCTTTTCATTTCATCAATTTTGGGTACGAAAAAAGTCATCAGCCACATACCCTACACATATCCATCATATCGCCACTTTTTGGCCCATCATGATCCTACACATACCCAAGTGTTAGTACTCAAAGGAGAATGAACATAAAACATAAAACAATCTTACTCATGACGTGACATGAACTTGATGATGCATTTCTAACATGAATCTTGAATGATGAAAATGTTGTAAAATGATGTATATTCTTCTCTTTGAATTGCTTTGACTACTTTTTAGGATTCTCAATTATTCAAAATTTCATTAGGTCTTCAAATGGTGAGAAAGGTTTGTATTTATATGCCTTTCTTTATTTCCCACAATAATTATTTTGAAAAGATGATAAATGAATTTAAACTTGCAAGCATATTAATGCTCACAAGAAAATATTAAAAATTGGGCCAAAATAGGGTTGTCAAGGGTGAGGGTGCCCTTGACAAGGCCTATATTGAATTTTAAATTGTCACTAAATAAATAATTAATTTTAACTCCTAATTTTATCTTGATTTTTTGAAAATGATGATATAACTAGAAAATAATAAGCTTAATTAGGTCCAAGCACATAAGGGGGAGCCAAACATAGTGTGAAATTGTCAGGGTCAACAATTTATGATGCTACATTTGATATCTTGTTTAAAGATTACTAAACTAAAACTAATAAAGAATAAAATACTAACAAATGGTTTCATTAAATACAAAAACAAAATTAGAAAAAAACACATATTCAAAACTTAAGCTTAAAATGTAATATTCTACAATAATTACAATATAATTTATATAAATATTAGATATTAACAAAATCAACTAATTATATTGCATAAAATAAGGTTTAATATAAAAACTATTAATTAATAATTGCCTATTGAACAAAGAAGAAAATAATAAAACTTAATCACTAAGCTTGATAATTCTAGTTCATATAGCTCATCAAGCATAAATTTTAATTTATTTAGGTGGTCTAAACATTTAATCCAATTAGATAACTTAGTTGTCAATATTCTAGGACAATAGAATATTATGACCAATATTTAGGTTTATTAATGGTACATTAGATTAATATTAAGTACATTCCTCAAACCAATTTGACTTAAATTCAAATTTAAATTTGAACACAATAAATAATGATCTAAATAAATTAATCAAAAAATGCTATTTTCATAAGAAAATCGCTAGATAATAATCATTTACAATTATAATTAAAAACTAAATAAAACAAGATAAATCATTAATATATTTTGATTCCTATTTAATATTTTATATAACCATATGTTATATATGTTATATATTGACACCATCGATATGTAGAATGAAATTAAACTTTCATAGGGCCTTGTGAAGAAATGCCAATTTCTTTGGCATAAGATGTATTTAATAAAACATCATGTGGGAGTCCTCATTTGGGCAATGTCGAAGTAGCTTCACCATGGCTCAAATAATGAAGTAGAGATGGATGCACTACTTGAAGGTTTGAAATAATGTGCAAAGAATGATATTGGTTCCCTTGACATTGAAGAGAACTCCATGTTGTGGATCAATTTAGTGAGGCTATGGAAGGTGATGAAATAGAAACTTTAAAAAAAGGTGGATGTGATTGTCACCTTATTGAATCAAATTAATTATTTCTCCATTCAAAATTTATTTTTGGAGACCAACAAGGCAATAAAATTTCTAGAAAATCGTGTCTACAATAAAACAATGAAAGTGAAAATCTCAAATGAATATCAGTATTGGGAAAAATTAGTAATAATTATTGTTGTTGAAGGGACTTTGGGTGATGAAAATGACAAAGTTGGAATTTTGAGTCATCTCTTGGTGCTTGGTGATGATTCCCTAGTTGGTGGTTGATATGGCTAAATTGCTTCAATTCTCATTCCTATGTTGGGATGACACATATATTAATGGGTTGTGATGATTTTTGTCATTCCCAATATGGCAGATAGGGTGACAATCAACAGTATGAACTATGAGTGTCTATAGGAGGATGTCTCCTTATAGCTTTGATTCCCTTTCAACATTCAAAATTTAGAGATGGAGGTGATTGGAGTGTGAAGGCTTGAACAAGGTCATGGTCATGAATATGATATCGTGGGTGATTGCCTCACAAAATTTGTGGATTTTTTGGGTAGAAAAATGTATGTGACACTAGCTACTCACTATTGTCTATTGGAGGTTTGGGTTAAGAAATCCTACATAGCCATTTCAAACTATGATTGAAGGAGGACATCTAAAATCATTGGCTTCATTTACGAGAGGGCCAAAATGAAATTGTTGATGGAGTAGGGGTCTAATTTATAGGTAAAGTTGATGATTTAAACATGATGGAATATGCCCAAAATTGATAGAATATTCCCTAATGCTTGTAGCTATGCGAACGACCAAATATAGCAATTTAATGATTAAAAATAATTAAAAAATAGCATTTCACCCCAAAAATATGGTCAAGAATATGTTATTTTTATAAAGAATATTCTTTACAATATTTCTAATGGTGGATGGTTGATAGGTGATATAGATTTCCATATGGATATATGATTTTTGTACAATCATGCAAACATATTCTACCTCAAAATTTGTGCCCTCAAGAAAAATACTTAGAATTTTTTTGTCTTTGAAATACGAAGAATTCATCTCTTGGGCCTTTTGAGTGTAATGGAAATGTATTTTTGGATCCAATATACACCGTATGAAAGGATGATTAAAACCCCCTTGATTTGAGATGTGAAGGTAGGTATATGGACTCTAACTTCCTCTTTGAGTGTAGGGTATGTTTCCATGATGTGTCATGTGCATGGGACAAGTGTGACCAAGGTGTCATATGAGATAGGTGTCTCAAAAGGTGAGTACATATGTCTCAACCACATGAGGTGATATAGAAAGGGACAAGTCCCTAGATGGAGACATAACTAGTGTGAATATGATTCTCCTAGGTAGGCTAAAAGCTAACTATTTTGATAATGCCACTATTTACACTAAAAATAACTTCTAGAAATCTAGCATTAAGGGCTACATTCTTACAAAATAGTATTTTAAAATGACTTATTTTCTTTTTATTAAGGGTAGAAAGGGGTTTTTGAAAGAGTCACATCTCTTTTACAAATTAACAAAACAAGAGGATGTAGATAAATTGCTAGAAGAAGAGGCATTTTCAAATGAATTTATTTGATCTTGCAAAAGATAAAGAAAATATATTTTTTCAGCAATTTGACAATTGGAGAGGAGACTCTATTGAAGGTTTGATTTAATTGTTGGAGGTTTGTCTAATCCTCTTTAATCAAACCCCCTTAGATGGAATCCATGTATGCTTAATCATTAGTTTTCTAAAAAACATGTAATTTTGGGTAAATTTTAAGATGTCTATGCGATCATCTTGTGTGTATCTTTGGAGATTGCAACCTCAAGAAGATTATGAGGAAAAATAAGGTACATCTTCCAAGATGTATCATTTTTAATGCATACTTGTTACTTATTGTCATATCTTATTTTAGAGTGCATGATTCATTATTGATTCATATGCTTAGAAAAGTAGACATAATATGTAGAGTAGAAAATTGCCTACTACACATTTTTTGACTTAGACACTTACTTTATCCTTGTTGATAAATATGTCATTTTGGTGCTTATTTTGAGAAATTTTAGTGCACAATTTGACTAAACTCAACCTTTATCCATTATTTTTCTTGATTTACCACCTGAGGTTTAGGTTTAACTCAAACTTTACCCATTTCATTACTTGAACAAAATCATGCTATCATTTTATCTCAAGTAGACACAACTATTGATATGATCATATTTTTTATATTCAAAACTTGGTTTCACTTTTCTTAAGGTAATATGATTTTAAAAATTGACAAATACCCACTAGCTTGCACATAAAGTCTTTCAAATTATCATATAGGATTGCATATTTAAATTCATGCTCCTAAGAAATTTTGGGTGCTCCATCAAATCATCTAGAAATTAGATCAAAGCAACGGGCATTTAGTTATATTTAGAAATCATAACCGTTGCCTCAAGAAACGAGCTACCCCTTAAACCGTTTTACAATGTTCTTCAAATAAATCATCCCTGCACAGAAATATCGTACAAGCATTCTGATTGATTCACGATCTGAATTTTAAGAGAGTTAAGAACTTATTCTGTTAAGATGGGTACTGATGAAAACACCCATTTGCAGGAATTTTCTGATTGATTCACGATTTTAGCTTTTAAGCGAGTTGAGATCTCGTTCTGTCAAGATGGGTACTGATGAAGGCGAGTATTGGTGGTGATCATCATATTGTGGAGATCCATGAAGCGCGGATAGCAGGGGCCGACTGTTTCTGCTTCTCCTCCACAACAACCACTCGAAGAAATTGCAGGTAGCAGGGGCCGACTGTTTCTGCTCAAACTGTGGCAGAGGGAGGAGGATTCAATGCATTAGATTAGAAATCTTCCAACTTGCTTGTCTCTTTTTTGCTTTTCATGGAATTTTTCTGACTCTTCTTTTTACTGGTGTCACTCAAGAGAATGCTGACACTTGTACGAGATGGTGGATCCCTGCTACTATGTCATTTGCGACCTCTTTGGTTTTCAGTTGTGTTCTTCTGCACAAGCTAATTGGTCAAGGAAACGCTGTAAAGATCTTGCAGAGGGACAAGACTGATTTGAGGGCTCTGAGCAGATGCATTCAAAGACTTGAGAATGAAGGGCGTGAGCTTTTATTTGTCAGAAGAGCCTCAGCCTGCTAAGAGGTGGAAGAGCTCTAGCGTGGAAGTTTAATTAGGGTGCTCTCAATTTTCTCTTCCCATTGCTTTGACTTTTATCTCAGGCCTCCTCCTATGGTCATGCAAGATAATTTGAGCACACTTTGCCTAAGGCTTACTGTGCATGGAATTTTTGTGCAGTGGAAGAGCTGAAGTGAAATGTCTCATTCTCTTTCCCGGATGGCTTGTTGGCTTTTATGGCTGTTCTTGAAAATAGTCAAGCCTCAAGGTATGTCTTCAACTTTTGAATGTAGAATAGTGTATTTCTTGTCGAATGAGATGTTTGTGATAAAAAGGCTAGTTCACTCCATGGCTTGAACAAAATAAAATGGCAGAACATGGACAAACCTAGAGGTACACCCAGTATAGTGATTTTTTCGTTTCTTTACAATTGATTGGGAATGCCATAGATAAGATTTTCAAATTGAGATTTACCCTGTTCTGAAGATATTTGTAGGGATTTTCTCAAGGTACTTGTTGATATCCATGTGGTGTGTTTTCAAAGTGATATTTTATTTATTGCCTATGAATATGTCCAGTGTAAGGGTTTTATAAGCCCTCTGTTAATGATCCTAATACATTAGTTTTGCATTCAAAGCATAATTAGCATGCTGACGTTCCTATAACTGAAATCCATAAAAGAAATTACCTGTCCTCTGATGAATCCTGAATACCCATGAGGTGGAAGTTAAATTACCTGTCCTCTGATGAATCCTGAATACCCATGAGATATACTTTCAAAAGACTTTATCCATTGGTAAAAGATGAACCCTCTCTGCTTTCTTTAGCACTGGGGTGCAGCACAGCACCGAGCTTATTAGTGCCTTGCTGATATTTGCGGAATGTGTTTATATCAGGGCTTTGCTGATATTTTTTCAATATACATGATGCATATCTTAGACAGATTCCTTTGCATTACCCGATTCTTGTTGCTTAGAGTCATGACCAAATTGGCGGGGGCTAGAATTAGGGGCTGCATACCTGATAATTTCCTATAGTAGACATTGTAAGGAGTTTTCTCCTCGTGCAGTGCTGGTTTTGATGCGTTCCATTGTCTTTATAGACTTGGCTAATAGCCTCATCCCATAAAAGGAAGGTTGCTTAGAATCCCTGACCTGTGCATCTAATTTATTTGTTATGTAATAAAAGTATTAGTATGTTGGCATGCCTATCACCTAATCTATTTTTAGAATATTTTTCAGTTTTATTTATTGTCTATTTTTAAAATGTATTTCAATTGTTATTTTAGTGTGTGTCCTGTTCATTTCTGGAATTGTGTGCTGAATAGATTAATTATTCACTTTTGATATAACAATTCTTGAAAATTGAATTGTCCTGTTCATCTCTGGAGTTGTGTGCTGAATAGATTAATTATTCACTTTGGATATAACAATTTTTGGAAATTGAATTGTATGTTTAACCTGCTTCATTTCCTATAAGTGAATTTGGTTTAGTGATCTTAAACCATTGGAATTCAGGAATAAATTTTGGAAAAAATTTAAGATAGAGATGATTATAGCAGGAAAAAATGCAACAAGGAAAATGCAAAACAAAGATCTTTTAATTCAATCTAATCAAATGTGTTTTAAGATATCAACAAAGAAATAACAAAGATAGTTTTAAATAAATTGTTAACATCCTCTTTTCTAATTTCTCAACTACATTTAGTTTCATATTTGCTAGCATTCATCCACTGTCACATTGATCAAATTTGAAACTGAATCTTTGTGTTTGCACCTTTGTCATTGTTTATACTAATGCAATTAGATCCACTTGAGTTGGATCAGAATCACTCCCAAGCTCTGATCTTAGCTGAATGACGATCTTGGTAATCTCCTTAGCCTCCATTTCCAATTAATTTAGTTGGTTAGAAACAATATTAGAGTGGAATTCGAACTGTAGACTTCATTGCTCCAAGACATCATATTTAGCATGAAGTTGTCCAACTTGAGGTCTACGATGGAGCAATTTCTCTACATTTCTCTAAATTTCCTTCTTGTTTCCACTGTCATTTTGACTAAGGCAACTGCTAACTAGGATTCTCAAAGTTGATTCTCATGGCAAGTTACCATAGTCTTCTCAATTCCTTGACCCAACACATGCATAGGCAAATCAAATTAGGATTGCAAGTATGCAACTTCAATTCTGAAAAATGAGCAGTTGTCTAGACTTAGTAAACCATGGCATAGGAACTTGGTGGGGTCAATAGTTGTATGCCCAATGCATGCTGTGTCATCCAAGTTGAGGTCTCGAGCACCAAGCAAATCTAGGTTACTGTCTGTGATAACCGAGTTGAGATCCTCAATATTATATCTTTGCACCAGCGATGGTAAGCATTCAGTTCGGCATTCCTCAATGTATCTTGTCCTCACCGCTTAGGGAAATTTCATCCATGTTATCCATTTGTTTATGGCTCTGCAAACTTGGCACAGCCCAACTTGTAGTTAGTCATTACCATCAACTCGAAATGGCTTGTGTAACTCCATTCTCCCTGAATTTTGCTAGCTGCTATATTGTACCAATTTTTCATCATGCGTTTATACCCTAGGGTCATAGCTTTTACATAACTAGCAATTGTGCCAATGGTTATGTGGATAGGAAACTTTTTAAATTAAAATAGTGAAGTATTTATGTATTTTGTGAAAATATAAAATTTAGCATTTTAACATTTCATGTCATTTATTTTCTTACTATTTTATGATATTTTGTATTTTTATTGAGTTTAAAAATAAACATAATTGTAGTAAGTGTATCTACAAGTTAAAAAAATATATATATTATAAAAATTATGAGTGAAGTCAAATTCAATGCAAATATAATTTGTAAAAAGATTTCCTAGCTTTCTTAGCAATCTTTTTAAGTTCATAAAATAAAATGTCAAATTCAATTAAATGAATCCTCTAAAGATATACAAGCAAATACATGCAATACTTAACTCGTCAATTAATTAATAGATAAATAAGTTAAGCACTTATAAATGATTCTTATTTATCAATTTAGAATTTGTCAAGCCTAATGCATTTTTCTACTAAAGTAGTTGCTTCTCTCTCCTATATGTGAGTTGAGTTGCTCTTGATAGTTTATTTGAGTCTAGAATATTCATCTACTTATCTTTAACTCT
>VDFB02271358.1:870793663-870818750 GCA_007258455.2 Sequoia sempervirens | reverse complement strand
AGCATCAATGGATGATGCAGCATAGTCAATACAAGAAGATAAACCGTTGAAGCAAAAACTCAGACTATATCAATATCAAACTGCCTTGAAGATCTCGCACTTGATGAAGGATGAATGATAAGAATAAAATTGATGATGAACAATGAGAGGACCAACCAATATATATACAATATGAGGAGACGCCAACCTTCAAGACAAGTCGACCAGCATAGAGAAAGACGCCCTTTCATAGAGACTCATCCAATAAGAGATAAGTCGGCCACATAAGAACTCGTGCCTCTTAGAGAAATCACGTCACTCCACAAGAGATCGACTTCCTTGATAAATCATGCATCTTCATAATTTAGCCAATAACAAATGTAATCTAATGTTTAACAAAAGGATGTGGCCAATAATAATTAAGCATTATTTAATGAAAAGGCGTGTATCTCCATTTGTCTCAAGCCGGCCAAGATATTGAATATCATAAATACAATTCAAATAGCCATTGGCTATATTTGAATTGTCTCAATCGTGGATCTAGAAGAAGCAACCTGACGCTATTAATATCATCAACAAGAGGGAGGGAGGGAGAGGGTAGGGGAGGGTGAGGGAGAGAGGGATGGGGATAGGGAGGGGGAGAGGGACAGGCAGGGGGACAAGGGGAAGGAGGGTGAGAGGGAGAGGGGGAGAGAGGGAGGCAGGGGAGAGGTAGAGGGTGAGATGGTTGTTTGTTGTTTTTGCATCTAGCAATTGTAAATGCACTAAATATAAAGTGCAAAATCATATATTTCTGGGGGATTCTTGATTGAGTTATTTGGGGGGTCTCTTGGTGCATTGTTTTGATCTATTTGCTTGTGCTATTCTTTTCTTATATCATTCTAAGGTTCCTTTGCTCTCATTATATAGCTACTCAACATGGCATCAAAATGCATGGGGTATTCTAATGACTAAAGGTCACTCACTATATGTTGAAAATAAGGTACCTAAACTTACAAATATAGATAAAAAGATAAAATGGATGATTGAACATACTAAAGCTCTTAGATGTCTCCATAGACTGGTTTCTCAAGATTTATTATTTCAAATTGAATCATGTAAGATTTATCATGAAGCATGGAACAAATTGAAAACATTGTATGGTACTATACATGAAGTTAGAGGCTATCAAATTCATAATGAGTTGATGAGCCTTGATTCTAAGGACTTTGACAACATCCAAGACTACATCACTAAGGTAAATGATCTAAGAGAGCAATGCAAATCACGTGGAATTGATAAGGACATTCAGTTGGTCTACAACACATTGAACAAACATGGTCCTAATTATGCTTTTTTATTTTCTAGCTTTCATACTCATAGGTTGACTATGGGGTCTACATATACTACACCTTCATTTGCATCATTTTTTGAGATGTTAATACATGAGTAACAAAAGCTTATATCAATGGATCTCGTTAAGAATTCTAAATATCAAGTATTGTTGGTTAGTCAAGTGAAAGAATAGTTGATGGTCAAAATAACACAAAAACGTTAAACAAAATATCTCTATTCTATTTCTCCTGAAAAAGATAACTAATATTAAATCACCCATCTTCCAAGGTCTCGGTAGTTGATTCTCAACTGTGCTGTCATCATTCAGTGGTTCATGCAATTGTAATATTCAAGGGGCCTTTTGTTAGTAAACAAGATAAAAAAACTGACGATTTTGAAGTATTCTAATAAGGGGGTTTTCAAATAAACAAAAAAAGATAGATAATAGTTTTGGAATAGTAAGATGTGAACAAACATTTCTTTAAATTCAAACATACAATTTCTATTACAAGCATTTCCTAAACAGTCAAAAACTGTAGAATGAAATATGGATTATTTTAATGTTTATGTGTTATGGAGTATGGGTCAATGCCACAATGATACTAATTCATCATGGTCATGTACTACAGGTACATTGGTATTCATTAGTTAGATCTCATATACTTTGGTTAGATATACGTGTTTGTGTGTGTATTGAAAAATAAATTATCATTGATTAAAATGAAAGTAAGAGAATGACATTTTTAGGATGACTTTAATATGGTTTTATATTAATTTTGTATTGTTTAACAAGTTTTTGTGTGAATATGTATAGAGAGGGAGTAGGGTGATTTTTGTGAGAATGTTTATTATGGTTAATGACAAATTTCTAGAATATGATACATTTTATTATATTATAATTTTTTACTTGATATAGCTAGCAATTATTTTTTCAATGTCTAGTTGGAAGTCTAACATTCAATATTTTTAGGTAATATTATCAATGAAGGTAATATCAAGTGCATACGTAAATCTAGAAATCTTGAGGATATATACAACTAGAGGCAAATCACTTTACTCAATGTCTCCTAAAAAATTATTGCCAAGGCCTTAGCTCTTCAATTGTGTCATTTGCTTCCTCTCATTTTTTGTCTTGAGAAAACTAACTTCAAAAGCTAGTAATTATTTTTTCAATGTCTATTTGGAAGTCTATCATTCAAGCTTTTTAGGTAATATTATCAATGAAGGTAATATCAAGTGCATACTTAAATTTAGAAATCTTGAGGATATATACAACTAGAGACCAATCACTTTACTTAATGTCTCCTAAAAAATTATTGCCAAGACCCTAACTCTTTAACTGTTTAATTTGCTTCCTCTCATTTTTTACGCTGAAAACACTAACTTCAAAAAATCAAAGCACATTTTTAACAATATCATTGTGCCTTCTGTCAACAATGAAAGAAATGATGGAGCCAATTTTACCCATTAGGACACACCCTTGAAGAAGAATACTTTCATGTACTACCTGTTTATAAATACAAGGAGTTTTTACACATCCTAGGTGAGAGATTTGGCCCCAATTGTCTCTTGTTGTTTGGTGAATCCATCTTACGTATGTTGATCTGAACAAGATTTTTTGTCCAATTTATGGAAAACCAAATCTATATGCTATGAAGTAAATTGTTTCGATACATTGTCACAACCATAATCACCATACAACAATGTGTGAGAATGATTTTAAGTTTTTTGAGGATCTATGATTTCTTTTACTCTATTAGATGTTTTCCTCACTAACACATTGTAATTGCTTCTATCACCACGTTTAATACTAGCCTTTTAGGTGGCCAAAAAAACTATTATAATTGACACCTTCTTTGTTAAAGATCTATGCATTTATAATAATTCTATGAATGCACTTCCGATGTGTGGTTAGTTCAGTCAAGGTTCCAATTGTAAGCTTTGCAGTTAATGGTGTCTGCCCTTTTATGATGCTCTAATTTTTAGGTAGTTGATCTTCTTATAATACCCAAGTTCTTTCCTATCTTTCGTTGCCATAATTTATAGCTAGAAATTTACAGTATAGAAGAATTACCAGTGAGCTAGTTAGAAATTCATAGTTTTTAGAGGATGAAATGGAAAACTTTAGTTATAAATCCATGGTTAGAGGGAAAGTGCCTCAGTCATCTACATATAACTATGACTATAAATTATAAATCATAAATAACTATTAACAAACCAAAATTATTCTTAATATACTTTTGTTCACTCTTTTGCATCTTAATTTAAATCATGTCTTACATTTTTGGACTCAAGAAAACGACTAAAATTCAATTGACCCATCTCTTTTTAAATATACAAATTCCCCATATCAAACAGAGCACATATTTAACATTCATTTCCATACAGGCGTCTATTTCTTCATAGTTATAAATTTTTAGTTCTAAAACTATCCATCTTTGCACTCTTTGTTCTATATTCAATATTTCTATCGTCCCTCTCTATTAAAGGAGTCCACCTCTAATCATTTCTCCATTAAACTAGGGTCCAATCCTTTCTATACATATCTCTTTAAAAAGTAAACTTGTGCTACATATCTTCAAATTAATGCTCATATCCTGAAGGGTCTCACTTCAATAATAGTGGTTTACCTTTTTGGCCAAACTAGACACCGCACTATTATTTTAACTAAATCTTCTACATTCAAAGTAAACCGTGAAGAATATGAAGATAATGCAAACTAGAGTCTCGTCACATTTTTTCTGTAGATTCTAAAAATATTTTTTTCAAAATTTTTGGAATCAGTTTACACTTCTTTTTCCATCTCCCATGGAAACTAGTTTTTTTCAAAAAATAACATTTTTTAAAAGTGACGCAGACCGTATAACGCATAACTTTTTTCCATGAAGGATAAAATTCTAATTCTTTCAAATTTAGACTGTGAATCTGATATCTAGTGCTTCCAATTCTATTAGATAGTTTTATTGAAATATTTTTGTTTAATCAAGTTTTGAAGTCAAACCACTACAATTCGCATTATTAGCGCCGACTCAGATAACACAACTTTTTGTATATATCAAATTCTTTTTTTTTTGTTGATCAAGGAATTCAATATCTAGTGCACTCATATTTTTCAATTTTTATTTTTGATAATCTATTATTTTTCACATGTACGAACATAGACCTTCATTTTGATGAAAACCTATATAGTTTAATAAAACTAAAAACAAATACATAATAAAACCAAAACATATTAAGATTATATTCATTGGATAGTTTGTCTGCAGGGACTAAGTGATTCCAAATGGGTTTGTGAAGATTCCCCATTTTCATCATCAACCCGAAATTCGGCGCAAAATTCGTGGTTTTTGTGTCCTCGAGGAGGGATGAGATAAGGGGGTCTCGAATGGCTTGTATTTGAGCTAACCCTTCCGAGGGTTCGCCGGAATGTAATTCATTCAACCCCCTTTATAAGGGTTTCTTTTTTTGGCATTTTTACGGAAAGCATTAAAAGGATTCGGCCGAACTCCAGGTTCTAGCTGGTCCCCCAATGGGTCTCTACGAACCAGCATGTCTGCATCGAACCCCTAAAATCAAATTTTTTTCCATGCATTCGTTTTCTGTGAGTTTTCCTTCCTCACTTCAATTGTAAACCACTATTGTGGCTTCACCCGAAAACATGTTGGGCCCATCTGTCCAAAGGCATTATCCATTCTCGACCCATATTAAATGAAATTGTCTATCTTTTTGAATGTTTCCTTCTAAAGAAAAAGGCATGCTAAAGAAATTAGTGCCATGTGCTATATTTTTTAAGAGCCAATCAAAACAAAATAAATATGAGGGACATCCTTTAGGTAAAACTGAATATGTTAGTCTTGTTGCATCCTTTTAAATTGGAGGAAAACACCACCTGACCCACACCTGAGCCACATGTAGGAGAGGTGGGGACACTCCTCTTACTTGATCCTTCAACAACTTGATTGTAAAGAGTCTATAGAGCTGTTCATTCCTTTTCTAATTTGAGATGACGCTATTTAATATACTACACAAGAAACCTAGTAAAGGAGTTATATAATTATCTTTTCAAACAACCTATAAACATTTTAATTTTAATAGATCAGACCCTTATAAATTATATTCTCTCTTCATCCTTCCAAAATTTATCGATTCAAAATGTCATTTTTTTAATTAAAAAATTATTTTGAATTAAAAGGAAGTTTAAGATATTAATCAATACCTTACATTTGAAAAAGAAAAAGGAAAAAAAAAATACATATAGATAAAATAAAATAGATTTATATATACATATATAAAAGAAATTAGTAAACTTAAAATGACATGACCTACAAAATAATAAGATATGAAGAGAGAACGGTTATAGAAATCAAGGAAAATAAACAAAAACCAAACAATGAAAAAAGAGAATTATACTGAAGGCCAAAGAGATTAAGACATAATATGCAAAACGTTGACATGAATGCTAAAACATATTATCACAAAAAAAGGAAAGAGAATTATACAGAAGGCCAAAGAGACTAAGACATAATATGCAAAATGTTGACATGAATGCCAAAAGATATAACCATGAAAGAAGGAAAGCAAACAAAAGAACCAATATTATTTCTCTTCTGTAAAGTACAACTCTGTTCAAGATTTTTGCATAGTAGATTTTTCAAAGGACTTAGTGTATTCAAGTTTCAAGTAAGCTTTTTTTATTCTGTTGTAAAACATGGACAGAGAAGTGGTGGTATTTGAGCCCAATAATCAGATTTTTGTATCAAATTATTTTTTTCCCATATTTTCAACCTTCAAATCAGACTTACATTTCCAGATCTCAAGCTTTTGTTTCAAAAAAAATTGTATGTACTTTTTCAGGTGCTTATCATGTGGTTGGTTTCTTATTATTGTATGCACTTTTTGCTTTCTATTTGATGCAATAATACTAACACCAAATTAAAAATTAAAAAATCTAAAAAGTTATCTATCTTAATTTCTTTCAACTATCCTTGATGCATAGTTAATCCCTACATGTGCCCTTAGATTGATGCCATAAGACAATTCTATACTTCACAATTTTTGTGCTTGTTACCTTGCAAATGGTTGTTGCCCAAGGCTTGTTTATCGACACTTGTAGCTCAAAATTATGTTCTTTTTTCAAAACATTTTCTTACCCAAGATTATTTCCCTGAACATATTAGGGAATGGTAATTGAAGCTCTAGAATAATGATTATTGAATTATGATTGAAGCTCTAGAATAAGTTATTACTCCTTACTAGACAACTATGGGTTGTTGCCTTTGTTAAATTAGGAGTTTTTGGAACAAGGTGGATGCCCTATGAATGTAATCCAGGAATAAGTGTAGAAAATCAATGTGAGCCAACTCCTAACACCTAACTAGCACTAAACATCAAATGGCATTCACCATATATATGTGTAGATAAGTTTCATGCTCACAGTTTGGAAACACCTGTTGCATCGACATTTACATGCAGATATTAAGTAGACTGTCTATAATAGCCTTTAAGGATGTTCCTTTTCCTAAGAAATAGATTTCACAATAATTGGGAAACTGCACCCAAAAATGGGCAAACAATGGTGACTCTTCACACTATTAAGGGAATATGCTGACATCCACAATAATTACGAAACTGTCCCTGAAAATAGAGTATACTGGTATCCACTTCAAATGTTGTTTCATCCCCTTATAATTTTATAACATTTTACCTATTTACCATGGATCACCTTGCCTGTACATACAAATACAAATGGTGAAGACAACAAGAGTGAGAATTTGTAAATAGATGTGTGTATCTCACCATTTAACTATGGGTATCATGAATCAATATTAAGTTTGATCAAACCTGCAAGGACAACACATATTATAACCATCACCAAACCCCTCTATTCATTATTGTCGTATTTTGAATTTTCAATAGGTATAACACAGTTTTAAAACCTGGCTAATACTCTTACGAGTACTTGCTGAAAATTGCAGGCTGTGATCATGGGGAAAACTCATGACAGGTTTTTTGCAAGTCACTTGGCATGGCTTCAATGAGTTTTTTTTGGGTGGTGGGGGAGGGAATCTGTACATGGCCAGTTTGTTTTATGTTGTGTTTTATTTCATTCTAAATCAATTTTGTTGTTATCTATTAACTTGAAGGCATTGGTTTTGAATTTTAATATCAAATTAAATGATCATAGAGATTTACTGTCAATGCCTAATAGTTACAGATCCATATTTTTCAATTGAATTGAATGTTTGCATTAAGAATACTATTGCATTTAAAGGATTTAAATTTTTTTTGTAAAGGTAAAGATATCAGAGATATATCTATGTTCATAGTTCGATTGTTTGCTATTTTTATAACACTATTGTGTCCAAAGTAAATGTAAAATAATATATATATATATATATATATATATATATATATATACATTGCTTGTATATTCTATTGTGCATTGGTTGTTTTTTTGACTCTGGCGGATTTTCGGGCGCGAGTCTGCGCTTCTATCACGCTGATTCTTACAGACAAGTGAATAGAGAAAGCCGAAGCAGCATGCGATGGCCCCCGTGATTGCTTGGCGTAATGCAGCAATGGGTACTCGTATCAAGCAGAAAGGGAGTCAAGGACTCCGGTGATACCAATTTGCTGGTATCGAAATGGCAACATTGCCAGGTGTTGTACCTTGAGCATGAGGCCCTCGGGCCAAAAGCGATGGGTTCAAAATATGACATGAATCCAGAAGAGCTAAGCAAACAAGCTGGCTGCTGCTCGATGTAATGGTGCCGAGCAGGGCTACACACAAAAACAAAAGCAGAATATGAAATAACCTACAGAGAAATATGCCTAGTTAAAGCAAAACTAGACAACTCAATTTGGGGAATAGGATTGACTCCCCAAAACCCTATGACGCATTGAGCTCTTTACATAGTAGACTGTGGTTGCCTCAAGTTGCAGTCAACCTAGAGCGAGGCTTTAAGATGAGCGGTTCATCCACAACCATAACAAATAGATAGCCACCACGCAACGAAGCTAGTAGCACAAAAGAGGAGTTAGGAGCAATCGGGGGAAGGGTTCTCTTAATCATACTAAAATTAAAAAGAGATGAAATCCTTATACAGTTTGGACCAAGCAAATTCATGAAGAAAGATTACATGTTGGGAAGGGTTTTAACAAGTATTTATTGATGTGCACCATCTTATTTTTTGCAACATTACTTCCTTTTACTCATTTTTGTAGTATTAAGGTCAAAAAATTAAGAAGGATAAATGCAGGCTTGTGCCATAAGTAATGGTTTGCATTGTTTTGTTCACTAGTTACATGAACATGTTTCAATGATGGTCAGAATATCTGATAGAGAATTTTTATGTGTTTCTAAAGACAGGAAGAGGTTGTTTGGTTTTAAATTTTGAAGCCAACCTCCAATCATTGTTAAGTATAAACCATAAAGCCTAATATGCAAATTTTATTGGTTGTGAGCTGTATACCCCTCAACAAAAATAGTTTCTTGGCCATTTCCATCTATTCACAGAATCTTAAGGGATCCTCATATAGATCACGAGTCATAGGCGTGAAATCTATATCTTATAGCTTGCCCTGGTGAAAACAATGAAAGACATTCTTTAGATATCATTGACATGAGCAATTAGTTTGACTTGTAACTAGTAAATACTACACCGTCTAGGCTAAACCCTTTGACCATTCTCTATTTTCTTTGGTGGCAATAGTTTTTCAAGTTGTGTGCAAATTAAGTGTGATGATCTTGAAGACAACCTATTTTTTCTTGAATTATGAATATGATTATTCATACCTTGAGATTCTGTTACGAATAGGTGCATTACTTCTACGTATATTCTATTCCTATGAAAAGTCTATAATAATAATGGGAGTCATTTAAACCTCACACGGTACTTTATTTTCACTAAGAATGAGTTGTTGAGATTGCGATGAAGATCAGATTTTTTTCAAGATCATGAACTTGCTGGTTGATTATCATCTAAAGTAAATCTCAAATCTTTTTCACAATTTCCTACTTGTTAGGAATCTGCTTTTTTATGGTCTAACCTGGTATATTATTGAAGAGTCTCATTATTAGTTTTGGTTTTTACAGCTCCAGCATGGGAACAATGATACTTATATTTCTTACCCTGACAATTGGTAAAATGGACAAAAATCTTGTACAAGTAGATGCTCAATAAATCACTCCCTGCAAGAATTACTTGAGAAGAATGAGTGTGGACATGCATGCATCATATGTTTCAATCATTCCTTATGGGATAAGTAGTATTATGGATTGCACATATAATGTTCACAAGAAAGGAAACAAAATCTATTAACTTGATTCATTGAATCAATGTACATAGATGTATATTTGGAAAATGAGCAGAAAAAGAGACGAAGTATAGTTTCATTCACGGATGTGCCTTCACATGATAGACTGATTTCAACAATTAGCAATTCCATTGTTGTGGAAAAAAAATTTGTTGAGGGAAAAACATTTAACATGTTCTACGCTGGACTTACTGCATTATTGGAGGAAATTATTTTCATCTATTATCTATCAAATATATAGAAAATAACCTAAGTTCCCTATTGAAAGATTCAAACACTTCTAAGGTCTTATCTGTTTACTAAATGAAAAACAAATGATGTATGTGTATTAATCTAATTATAACTGTGTTACCACATGAAATGTTAAACTTCGATTGCATTGGTCACTGGCCTCAGGCGGCTATCAAGAAATAGCCTTTTTGAAAACGCAGATCCTATCTTCTAATAGAAGCAAAAGTGTGCCTACTGCCCGGTTCTTGTGTTTGGGAAAAGTGTATTAGAACCATGGAATTCAATAAACATGAAGCCTTACAATTGTAATGATAAGTAGAGTATGTTGAAGGGAACCTATTTTATCCTAAATTACCCCAAACAACAAAGCTATGTAACTAATTCTTTAGTTTACATTTTGAAAACCCGTGCAAGTTGTAGAAATATGAAGAGAGTAGACTGTAATCAAGCTTTATATCTTCAAATTTGAAACTTCTTCCCAAAAACATATTTTCAGAAAGCACTATAGTCAAACAAATTACCTTGTAGTGCATGATTTCTTCTTATCTTCATCTTATATGCTATTATGTCTCTGGTTGGTTTCATTGCCCCCACCTTAACTGGTAGTCTTCTTGTTTTGTCTCTCTTGAATTTCGTATGGGTTGCAAATGCATGCTCTGCACTATATTACTCTATTCTCTTAAAAATAATCCACGTACACATCAATTGCTGTTATTTTATTTTATTCTTCATTCGATGCTATTTTAGTACGCTTGGGAGAGCCCATTTGTTTGTTTCTTTGTTGGTGAATTGAGAGGTGGGTAGGTTTCTTGATTTATTTGCTCCATTTGTTGTGAGTTGCTTCACTTCATTTTGTTTGTGAAATCGTTGATGGTTTATGAGATTTCTGTGATATTGATAGACAGTTGAAATTGCAAATATTAAGAAATTGAATATCTCTTGCAAAGAGCCAAATAGTTATTATCTCCATGTTGTGGCCTCTCTTAGCATGCTAATTTTTCCTACTTCTATTGGCTTTCCTTCCAATTCAAGAGATAGTGTCAAGAAATCCAACCTTTTTGTACAATGACTCCATTGCAACCTTCATTATTACAGTCAGAGGCACCTTTCCTATGACTTCCAAGGGTTTATAGGAGGGATGCAAACTTGACTACATGTAATACAAGTATTTTTAAAATTTTGTTGACAAATTTGTTATATTGAAAAAAAAATATATAAATACAAACTTAACACCTTAAAATTTTCAGCTACATATATTATTCTATCAACTTATTCCTTGCACCCCCTCCTAGCATAAGTGTTAGTCTAAATAAAGATGGATTATTTTAATGTTTATGGGTTATGGAGTATGGGTCAATGCCACAATGGTACTTACTAATTCATCATGGATATATATATATATGGTTTTATATTAACTTTGTAATTTTTAACAAGTTTTTGTGTGAATATGTATAGAGAGGGAGTATGGTGATTTTTGTGAGAATGTTTATTATGGTTAATGACAAAGTTATAGGATATGATACATTTTTTTATACTATAAATTTTTACTTGATATAACTAGCAATTATTTTTTCATTGTTTGTTTGGAAGTCTACCATTCAAGATTTTTAGTTAATATTATCAAGGAAGGTAATATCAAGTGCATACTTAAATCTAGAAAACTTGAGGATATATACAACTAGAGGCAAATCACTTTACTCAATGTCTCCTAAAAAATTATTGCCACTTGGTCTTAGCTCTTCAATTGTTTCATTTGCTTCCTCTCATTTTTTGTCTTGAGAAAACTAACTTCAAAAGCTAGCAATTATTTTTTCAATGTCTATTTGGAAGTCTACCATTCAAGCTTTTTAGGTAATATTATCAATGAAGGTAATATTAAGTGCATACTTAAATCTATAAATTTTGAGGATATATACAACTAGAGGCCAATCACTTTACTCATTGTCTCCTAAAAAAATATTTCCATGGCCCTAGCTCTTCAATTGTTTCATTTGCTTCCTCTCATTTTTTTTCCTAAGAAAACTAACTTCAAAAAATTATCAAAGCACATTTTTGACAATATCATCATGCCTTCTGTCAACAATGAAAGAAAGGGTGGAGTCCGTTTTACCCACCCCACCTTGTAGAGTAGGGGCCTCAAATGAAAGAAAGGGTGGAGTCGGTTTTACCCACCCCGCCTTGTAGAGTAGGTGCCTCAAGTGGGGACCTTAGTCCTTGAAGGGACGCTTACTAATTAGGTCAAACCATTCAATTAGAAAAGGTAGGTTTGGTTGTGACTAGGTGACTGCACGGAAAGGAATGGAACAAGCCAAAAAATCTCAACAACAATCCATTTTTATCAAAATTAATTTTACAAAATAATATATGACTACATTGAATGGGAAAAAGGACTTGTCATGATCCGCCAAAGACAAATTCTAGCATAATGTACAATAAATGTTCCCCCCATATGAGAGAAAATAAAGGTATATGTGAGTCCCCCAAAAGGTGAGAAGGAAATAACTCCATGTGAGGAAATTATCCCTCCCAAAATTGAGATGAGAAGAGAAACCATAAACCTCCCCTCAAAATACATGTAGTGTTGGTAGATGATCAACACTAGATGTTGAATATGATCCATGAATGTTGAACATCTATCTCCTTATGAAGAAACAACACCATAAATATATGCAATATGATTTCCCATTCTAGATAGGAATATGTTGGAAGAAGGATGAATGTCTTTGAATTATACACATCATCCAAAGATAATGATGATGTCTTTGAATAGTTCTCAAATATATCCAAGCTGGAATGCTAAATTATGAAATGTTGCTAGGATTAATCAAATACCATATAGGATTCAAGTAAAAGAATCATGGATGTATGGTGACAATTGGACCAATGAGAATCTAATAGTGATGTAGAGGATGCCCAAAATAAATGATAGCTAGTTCAAATATGTGAACTCATGAATATTTGTAGAATTTATCACTATAAAATATGATGTAGAAAAGGTAAGAGGAAGATCTAAAGAAATTGAGAGACAATAGTGTTGATTTGATGACTATCATCAAGTAAAATACCAATGTCCTCAACAATTTCATCCAAATGTACAATGTGGGATTCTACAAACAATGATGGTATGCATGGTAGAAATGCATCCCAATGTGGTAGATCTATAAAAATGATATCTATGTCCTAATGCATAGAATAACTAGAATCCATGGAGATATCAACTCTAGATTTAAATGTAGCATTAGGTGATGGACAAGAATTGACTTTGAAAAAGAATTTGAGGAAATGATAAAAGACATGAAATAATGCATCCCCATGCTAATTTCTCCCACAATATATACATTTTAGTTTGTAATTTTTAGACATGGTCTAATGGTGAGAAAGATAAACATGAAAATAGAAATGAAACTTTTCCCCCACAAAAGGAGGTGCAAGAGAAATTACAATGTCGTAAAGTTTAGATGCCTAAATTGACTTCAAGTTCCCTATTTGGGTTCACTTTCTAGAGTTGCTATTGGAATATTGGAATGAAAAGATTTTTATTATCATTGCCAATTCTTTTGGGAAATTTTGGGCTACTGAATCTATCACCAAACTAAAGTAGTGTGGTGTTTTCTAGATTTTGCATGCTCATGGAGAAGAACAAGGTGATTCCCACTCAATTTACCTTTTCTTTCAAATATGGTAATTGGGTGTAGCAAATTGAATTTGAAAGATCTATTATTTTCAATATTTATGGGAAATTGGGTCATGCTACTACTACTTGTTTGGCCAATAAGGAACACCAATTCTTTCGAAAAAAGGAATAAATACCTTATATTATTGAGAAGTCTTCTTCTTCTTGCATGGAGGAGCATATAGTGGAATATAGGGGAAAATATCCTATAGATAATTTTACTTCTATTAAAGAAACAAGGTTCCATGATGGATTTGGTAGTGTTCTTATGGATTCTCCTTGTAACAAGAAAAAGAGATTGGGAGAGAAAGATATTGGGTCTAAGGTTAATTAACAATCTTTAGACCATTTCTTTAAACCGCCTTAATTTTAATTTTATTTTTAGTTGTCTCATTGTAGTTCCTTTGATTTTTTTTCAGTTATATCATTGTAGTTCCTCTTGGTTGTTCCTTCTTGATTTTTTGTGCATTGTTACTTATAATCATGACCTTCCCCTTTTTCTTTTTAAAACTGTCTTACCTTTTGCCTTAGTCATTTTACTTAAACCTGTGTTTGGGCGGTGTTTTGTTGTACTTCTTGAACTAAGGCGGGCTTTTCTTGGGTTTTTCTAACCTCTGATTTTACCGCTTGTATTGTTACCACTTTTGTTGGGCGATGTTTTATAACCTAGTTCTAACCTTGTCCTTTTTAGGAAAGGTGTATGTATGTGTGCAAGTAACCAGCGGGATGAGTTGTCATGTGTCAAAACTTACTCGATAGCTTCCCTCACAAGTTATGCTTGTAGGCGGTATTCTTTAAACTATTTGAAACCTAGGCGATGTTTTACTAAGTTGTGTGAACTACCCATTTCATCACCCATGAAGATTTTTAGTGATTAACGGAATAACATTAAGCTTAATTCACATAAATAATGCATTATGCAAAAAAAAAGCCAACATTTTCAGATACGATATGAACAAAAACAAATAAAAGCCATGTATACAAGAACATAGTGATATCAAAAGGAGTATTTTATTTATATAGATGTACATTTTTACATTGCATTGGCACTACAAATTTTTTTGATTCGACTACAAAAGTTCATATCATGGGAAAGAGACAAAAAAAGAGACACTTTCATTCAAGTACACAGGGCATTGAACATTAGGACTTGAATGCCCTCAATAATAGTCTGGAGGCATTTGACTTGATTTGGTAATGTTAGGTTCTCGTGCAACTGAAGGAATTGCACGAAGACCCCCATATCATTTCTTATGATTCTTGCACACAAAAGAGCTACATCGTCCTCCAATGTCTCATCCTAAAGGGTTGACGCAATGCAGATGGTGTCAGATATTAGTCCATTTCAAGGGTAGTGGTTGAGCCCGGTGATCGCCACGTTGATGTGATGGTGGAATTCAGGCTTTACCATGCGCTCCAGTGCTCTCACACCCCATTCACGACAACCAAAAGTCCTAATGAACATGTATATAAAATGCTCCAACATGGTGGTGTTGTGTACAAGGGCTTGGCTCATAAATGCTTCATCTAGGATGTCGTGAAGCACTTCCTCTTCTACCTCGCTTTGTATCATGAAGACCTCCTTTAGCTAATTTGACATATGTCTGAAAAGCGAAAGGTGACACTAGCTAAATTTATAGAAGATTGATTAGACATTGGTGCTTTTTCCTAAGCTCGATGAGATGGAAATTCGGTCCCAATTTATGGCTGATTTGAGCTAGTTTAAATTGCATTTTCCCATCAAACAACATGCACGTGCTATCGTTTGATATTCCCTTGATATTAGATTAATTATTTGGTTGTGTGAATGGTCATTTGGTGGCTGTTGGTGAGATCAAGATTGGTTTTTCTTGCTCGATGTCTATTCATTTGCTAAGATTAATTATTCCAATTGATTTTAGCAATTTTCAAGAAATGTTGAAGAAACAAGAAGGCCACTAATTTAGTAATGGCTATGGCAACCGTTCAGTGGTGTTTGTTTTATTATAAAATTGAAAATAGAGAAGAAGATAGCCTGGGTTCTCTAGATATGCACTTTGTGGTGTTATCGAGAGGCATGGGGCATTTATTTTAGATTTTAATAGTTTATGACCTTGGTGTTATGAATTTAATGATATGCTTAGTACATTGATCTTGGTATCATGCGTGCAATATAGTTATATCTTCTATGTGAGATAGGTTGCATGGTGTTCATTTATTACAGTATGATCTTATTTCTTTGATTGGATGGTCATAGGTTTTCAATTGTTGTGTTGGTCATTTATGGATGTGATTTACGCTCTCGTGTTAGTTTCATATTTATGAATTGGCGTTTGTTTGCCTTTCCCGCTTTCTGGTCAAAATCATACCCGTTTTCATTAGTTTAGATAAATTCATTGAAAATCTTGTGAGGGATTTGTACCTTGACAAAATTTAGAGAAAAACCACAAATGTAATTGTGGTCTTTTCGGAGCTGTTAGCGGATTCATACTAGCACTAATATGGGTTGAGAGTCATTTTATTTTTAGCATGTTTATCATGATTCATTCCATTCGCTAACATGCACAAAGCTATATCTTTCTCTTTGTACAAGATTTTGGGCCCTTCCATAACTCTACTTACCTAATCAAAAATATTATATTTACTTTCATATTTGGTGGCATATCATCCAACCCTCTTTCTCAAAATTTTATATCTCTTCTAGTTTAAAGTCATATAGTGAAGTTAGTTTTTTGTATTTAAGCAAGTCAACCTCCATAATTCAAGTTTTATAAGGATTTAGCAAGCCTTCCCATTTAACAAAACACATTTTATATTCCCTAAACATTGTAGCGACCAATTTTATATCCACCACTCATTTAATATATTTCTTATTTAGTGGGCTCTTGGTCCAATTGTTGTCTTCCTCGTCACATTGATCATCATTCATCCCAACATAATATGAATAGAAGTCAACTACATTAAAAATAGGACTAATTCCCAAATCCTTACGAAGGTCAATCAAATAAGAATTATCATTTATCCTCTTCACAAGTCTACAAGGTCCAATTTTCTTGAGCTTTATTTGTAAGCACTTTGAGAATTATTGTGTTCTCTGCAAAATCTATAACATCTCATCTAACTTGTGGACCTATTGGAAAATCAATTAATTCTATAATTATTTTAGGAATTAAACCATACATGGTTTGAATATCAAATTTACCTTAATAAGTTTACCAAAATCCTATTTACTACCTCTACCTCTATTTGACCATCATTTTGGGGGTGGTGTGCTAAACTATATTACAACCCATAGTCTATTTCTTTCACAACATTCTCCAAAGGTAGCTTAAAATTTAATGTCCTATTACTAGTTATGGTTTAAGGAATATCATGCAATGGCACTACTTCCCTAAAGAACAAATGTGTAACTTGAATTGTATTGTTTGTCTCTAACAACGTATGGAATACATCATTTTAGAAAAGTAATATATTACTACAAACATTGAATAATGTCCTCTTTGGGCTCATGAAAATCTCTAGACAAAATCCATGGAAATATGAATCCATGGTTCATTTGGTTTAAGTGAAGGTATAATTTCATTACCCCTTCCTTCAATAATTATAATCAATATTCTAAAGTAATTGTAAATTTTTTATTAATAAGATGTAATTAAAAATTAAAAATTTAATAATAATTAATAAATAATTATAGTAATAATTATTTTTTAAATAAATAAATGATAATTGATAATAGAAATAAAATATTGTTTTTTTTTTATTAAGGTAAGTTGGGTTTTTAGAGGGATCAAATAGTATTACAAAAGTGCCATGGCCCCTTTTATTAAAATTATAAAACTTTATAATTGTAAACAAGTGCCACGTAGTGGTGAGTACTTGCCTATTTACTATTGCAATAATTATATTTGTTGGTAATCCATAAATTATTTGTGGAAACTAATTTTAATAGTTTGAAATAATAGATTTTTGTAAGTCATATGTGTTGTATTGTAATCACATAATGATAAGTATCTATTTTTATAGGATTTTAATACAAGTACTTGTTGTGTAGTTGATGGATGAGTCATGACAACAATTTAAAGGTAGGTTATATAATAGTTTGAGATCAACAAATTATTTCAAGTTGAATGTATCATGATTTTATTAGGTTTATGAATATTATAGTTGTTAGGGAAGTTTGATTTATACTAGATGCAACTATGACTAACATAATTGAAGTTGAGTATAAATATTTGTTAAATATTTATGAGCAAATGATTTTTTAAGAGCCTTTGTGATTTGATTGGTTGATTTTAAGTTTGATGGAAAATAAAATAAAATGTTTTTAAATAAATAAAATTGTCTTAAAGTAGGTACTAAGAAGAAGAAAACTCTTCAATAACTAAAATAATTTAAGATTGATAGTTTAGACATATATTTAAAATAACTCTGGAGGAACTAAAAATAAATTTTCAAAATAAAATAATTTTAAAATAAATATAGATTCTCTCAATGCAATCTTAATTTATAAAGAATTATTTTCTTTCATTTTGTTTACATAAGACTTATTTTTAGTTTTATTTTTTGTTAAATCTATATATTGGTTATGTTTCAATTTTAATGTACACTCTTGTGCCACTATAGAATACATCTTAGCTTAATTAGATTACAAAATTATAAATTGTTGTAAATTAATTATAAATTATTGTAAATTATATATTTATGAATTAAATTATAAATTAAAGTACATAAAGTATATTCTAATTCATAAAATAAATTAAGATTAAACTCTAAATTATTAAGTTTTATTATAAATTTAACAAATTAAATTATCTAAAAAAAATAAACTAAGTTAAATTACTAAGGTTTAAATTGAATATCAAAATTAGAAAAGTAAAAATCAATATATGACAAACATGTAAACATATGAAAATTCTTATGTGCAAACCTTTGCCTCACTCATCCCTATGCACCTCACATGTTGTTGCACATCTTCCCCAAAAATTAAATTGTAATTAAAGCTACACAACCATCTATTTATTTTTGAGACTCCTTATAAGTTCACTAAGAGTGACACTCTAAGAGACTTAGAAAATAGTGAAGCACCATTAGCCTTCATGGCAAGTTGGAATCCATTTCATTAAATGAGTTCTAGGAATTCTATCATGAGCAACAAATTGAATGAGAGTCAAATTCTTACTCTCAAAGTCCTCCAAACTCAAAACATTAATTAATGAGGAAGATCAATTATAACAAATATGCATGGGAGTCAAATTTCTAATCTCAAGTGTCTAGTGAAGTGTTCAAATAGAGTTTGTTCATTCAAAACATAAATGAATGAAGAAGTCAAGTTTTAACAAACATGCATGAGAGTCATATTCCCAACCTCAAGTGCCTAGTGAAATGTTCAAATAGACTTAGTTCACTCAAAACTTAATATTTGAAGAAATCATAGTGAAAATCAATCTACGCTTGCCCAATATCCTTACACCAAGAACTAACCAAAAGAAAAAAAAATAGATAAGTTCACCCATGACTCAAACTTTGGGGAAATGAACGACTACAATAGTAATCAAGTGTTACCAAGCAAATCACAAAGTCCAAAATTCTTAACTTCGAGTTATCAAATAGATTAAAAAAAAAAAATACTGTAATACAATCATATTTAATGTATGCCATGCCATTTTAAAATTTGAAGCAGTTACTCTTGTGTAAAAAATGGTTGGTGATCTAAACAAAGTTTGCAAATAAAGCTTAATAGATCGAGTGAATAAAGTGCATTAATTTCTTTATAGACCCCTATTCTTTTATCCATAATAACACAAAATTGGATAGTAATTGGAAATTCAAGGGTTTGTACCATAAGTATCAAGAAGATAAAACTGTTAAAGACTCCTCATAAGTTAATGTGGAGCTTTGGCTTGACTCTTTGAAATTGAAAAAAAAAATAGTACCAGAAAGCAACGGGCATTTTTTTATATTTAGGAACTACCCGTTACACCGTTTTACAATGTTCTTCAAATACATCAACACTGGACAGAAATATCGTACAAGCATTCTGCCATTCCTTTCACGATCTGAATTTTAAGATAGTTGAATTTTAAGATAGTTGATTTCTTATTGTGTTAAGATGGGTACTGATGAAAACACCCATTTGCAGCAATTTTCTGATTGATTCAGGATTTTAGCTTTTAAGAGAGCTAAGATCTTATTCTGCCAAGATGAACACTGATGAAGGCGACTATGGGTGGCGATCATCATATTGTGAAGATCCTTGTGGATGGGGAGCAGATAAAGATCAACTCTTCTTCTCCACAACAACCACTGGAAGAATTGCAGATAGCAGGGGCCAACTGTTTCTGCTCAAACTGAGGAGGAAATTGTTAGAGAGCATCAGATCAGAAATTTTCCAACTTGCTTGTTTCTTTTTTGCTTTTCATGGAATTGTTCTGACTCTTCTTTTTACTGGTGCTACTCAAGAGTCATGAGAATGCTGATACTTGTAGGAGATGGTGGATTCCCTCTGCAAAAAGGGCGCGAGCTTTGATTTGTCAGAAGAGCCTCAGCCTGCTAAGAGATGGAAGAGCTCTAGTGTGGATTGTGGAAGTTTAATTAGGCCCTCTCAGACGGTGCTGTCAATTTTCTCTTCCCACTGCTTTTACTTTTATCTCAAGCCTCCTCCTATGGTCATGCAAGATAATTTCATGCAGCTAACTATTTGGTAAGATGATTGTACGTGGGGTGGTTTATGTTTAACAACAGAAGAATTTCCAGCACATTTTGCCTAAGGTTTATTGTACATGGAATTTTTGTGCAGTGGAAGAGCATAAGTGAAATGCTGATTCGCTTTCCTGGATGACATGTTGCTTTAATAGCTGTTTTTGAAAATATTCAAGCCTCAAGGTATGTCTTCAACTTTTGGATGTAGAATAGTGTATTTCTTGTCGAATGACATGTTTGTGATAAAAAGGCTAGTTCACTCCGTGGCTTGAACAAAATAAAATGGCAGAACATTGACAAACCTAGAGGTAAACCCGGTATAGGGATTTTTTTCATTTCTGTACAATTGATTGGGAATGCCAGAGATAAGATTTTCAAATTGAGATTTACCCTGTTCTGAAGATGCTTTTCATTTATAGGGATTTATCAGGTACTTCTTGATATCCATGTGGTGTGTTTTCAAAGTGAGCTTTTATTTATTGCCTATGAATATGTCCAGTGGAAGGATTTTATAAGCACTTTGTTAATGATCCTAATATATCAGTTTTCCATTCAAAGCATAATTAGCATGCTGACGTTCTTATAACTGAAATCCATAAAAGAAATTACCTGTCCTCTGATGAATCCTGAATACCCATGAGATATACTTTCGAAGTACTTTATCCATTGGTAAAAGATGAACCCTCTCTGCTTTCTTTAGCACTGGGGTGTAGCACAGCACCGAGCTTATTAGTGCCTTGCTGATATTTGCAGAATGTGTTTGTATCAGGGCTTTGCTGATATTTTTTCAATATACATTATGTATATCTTTTACAGATTCCTTTGCATTACCCGATTCTTGTTGCTTAGAGTCATGACCAAGTTGGTGGGGGCTAGAATTAGGGTTATTAAAGTTTTAAACTGCTACATACCTGATAAATTCCTATAGTAAACTTTGTAAGGAGTTTTCTCCTCGTGCAGTGTTGGTTTTGTTGTGTTCCATTGTCTTTATAGACTTGGCTAATAGCCTCATCCCACAAAAGGAAGGTTGCTTAGAATCCCTGACCTGTGCATCTAATTTGTCTCAAGTCATGGGAAGATTTATGCAACTTTTGCCCGTGGGCAGGCTACCATGAATCTCTAACAAGGGTTGTGTGGTTGCTGGCATCTCTTATTTATACGGTAACACACTCCAAAGGAAATCTGCACACCATGTATGGAGAATGCCTCGTCTGAAATGTGTCTTGCATCCTCTTTTCCCTAACGCTCAAAAGTCAGGGCAAGCAATTTTTCTTTAAATTCTGTCAATATTTTCAAATTCTTCTGAGCAAACAAAAAAATTCCAAAACAGTCAAAGAGTAGTTATCTTCTTGCAAAAATCACAAAATTTCACAATTAGGAAAGATCATACATATTTGGTTGTGCATGGTTCCTGTGTAAAAAATAACAAGCTACGATCACTGTAGTCTCTGCCCAACGCATGGACTAACAAGCATTGTAATGAACATGGAAATTGCGATAAAAGTAAGCTCCAACCACATTCTAGTTTAGACAAGGAGGGCGAACTATTTAAAATTTATAAAATAACATGTCGAGCTTCTTTCAACATCCAAAGCATTTCACTCTTTCTTGTAGTCCAGGCTATTAAATATCTAGCTGTTAAGAGACACTAAACAACTCGAAAAACAATTGAAGGACATCCTTACCTTTTCCTTCTTTAGTGATGAGCAAATTTGCAGATTTAAGGTCTTCTAATATGCAATTAGCACATCCTGTCTTGCAAGCTTTGGTAGTAATATGTCTACCCTCCTTAAGGAACTCTGAAATATCAAAGCAGGGTATATCAGGTCTTAGGAACATTTTCATAGGATACAAAGGAACTGTTTATAACTAGTGATAAAGAACCACAAAGTATGAAAAAATCTTTTAAGAAATATGGAAGGAAGAGGGAAAAATGTATTTGGATCGGCACGAGCATTTTGATCAATACTGATAAGTTTTAAAAATAGTAGACATAAAACATCTTCTTAGTATGGAAGCTCACCTCCAATGACCATCCTAGCTCCTTAGTTTGTGTTTTTACTTTCAGAAGTTCTGTTTGTAACTAAGATTATAAAGAAGATGAAATTACTAAAGAGGATAAAATTAGAACTTTTAAAAAAAGAAAGAAGGAAGAGAAAAAAAATATAGTATCTGGATGAACATTCATAAAATGATAAAATAAGCCCTCCTTGTGATTTTTGTAAGACCAGACATAAAACAATTTCTTGAGATGGAAGCTCACCTTTAATGTCCTATCCAGTCCTTTGATTTGGGTTTTTTCATCCAGTATTTCTGCCTCCGATAAAGAAACAAAATCAAGTTTACCTTTTAGTTCAATGACTTCAGATGTTTCTTCTTCTTTATCAGTAATGCAAGCATATTCATTCGCAATAGTCTCATTAAGAATAAGGAAAGATTCTTCGATCGGACTAAACCTAGACCCATCAAAGCTGTGAATCCCTCCAGCAGTAACTATTTTTGGTTTCTCTGGTGTAGAAGTAGAAGTAGTAACCTCTTTCTTTGGCAACAGTCCAACAGGGAGCAAATTCAAAGATAACAATTCTTCTTTACTAGTTCCAGAACCGAGAAGATCCCACTCAGCTTCATCATCTACAACTGCTGAATCACTCAGAAATCTTGGATTAGAAAACCATTCTACTATGATGCTTCCTTTTATTGGAAATTGTTGATCCAGAAGTGTCTGTTGTCCACTGTGATGTTAAACAAGAGGACCTCATTCTATATGCTTTAGAACTGTGAAAGGAACATGAGTTAGTAGAGATAATCCCCTCCCAAAAACATTGTTCATCTGAGCATCTCTTATTTACACACAACCCTTAAATTGCAATGAACTGGCATCTCTTATTTACACGGTAAAAATTGTTCTTCAACGCACAAAGACTCATATATATAGAGCAGTATAGCAGTCAAAACACTCCAAAACAGGTTTCATCATGGCACTAGACATGAAGAGAAAAAACTGATGTGGTAAAGGTTGATGGGAGGAGTATGAAATTTGTAAGCATTAACCCTCACCTAAGGTGTTGGACGACCAAGTCATGGAGGAGATAAATGTATGATCATGCAAGGTTGTTTCAAAGCCACAAAACCATTATTTACCATGGGCAGTAAGGGGTTTAAACTTTAGGATAAAATGAATGACCTTTTTTACTAAAAGAAACCCTTAAATGCCTTCATGCCAGCAAAGGTTTTTGAAGTATTGTGAATCTCAACAAGACAAGGAAGGTCCTTCATGCACTTACTAAAGTGTGAAGTATATCATTGGAACATTTTAAAACCTAGGGTAATTATGCCAAACCTTATAGTTGTTGGTTTCGTTGATTTTTGGGTGGATTGTTGTTGCTTATAAAGATGGAAGAATTAATCTGCAGAGATTTGACTAAGAATTCAGCATAAATGTCACCCAGCTTGAGGAATAACACCGATTCTTATTGCTTAGAGTCATGTACAAAACAGGGATTGCCTTTGCCTGTAAACATAATATATCTGTTGGTTGGGTGATCGAATTGAGATCAGCGATGAAATTTTCCAGGTATCTCCTGAGGATCCAAAGCGATCAAATATGTTTTAAGTCAATATTGTCCTGTTGAGGTTATTTTAATCCTTTGCAAAGAATTTTAAATATTGTCTTGTTTTGGTGTTTGTCAGGGCAATTGTCAGTCCTCAAAAATCGTCTGGTTGGATATGTTTGGTTCTTGATTCCTCTCACCTATGCTTATATAGAAATCTTTACCCATTTTTGATATGTTTGACTCTATTCAAGATAGTATTGGGCATGCCTATCACCTAACCTATTTTTTAAATACATTTCAGATTTGAGATTTATTTGTTGTCCATTTTTAAAATGTATTTTAGTTGTTATTCAAAGTGGGATTTAATCAATTATATGTTGATATTTTAAAATATTTGTTTGTCATGTAATAAAAGCATTAGTATGTTGGCATGTCTATCATCTAATCTATTTTTTAAATATATTTCAATTGTTATTTTAGTGTGTGTTTTGTTCATCTCTGGAGTTGTGTGCTAAATAGATTAATTATTTCACTTTGGATATAACAATTCTTGGAAATTGAATTGTGTGTTTAACTTGCTTCATTTCCTAATCTTAAACCATTAGAATTCAGGAATAAACTTTGGAAAAAATACAAGATAGAGATTATTATAGCAAAAAAACATGCATCTTTGAACAAGGAAAATACAAAACAAGGATCTTTTAATTATCTCTAACTTCTATTTAGATCAAATGTGTTTTCAAGGTATCAACAAAGAAATAACAAAGGTAGTTTTAAATAAGTTGTTATCATTCTCTTTCAAATTTCTCAACTACATTTAGTTTCATATTTGCTAGCATTTCATCCACCCTCCATTTTAATATTCTAAACATCTTGGTTTAGTCATATTATGAGGTTGTGGAAAGCACACAAGTCTTTATAATATGAGAATATTTATGCATCTTCTTACTCTCTCTATCTTTCATATAATCAACTGTGTTTCTAAGGTGTTAAGAAAGAAATAATAAATAGCATTATGGTAACATTACATTTACTTTCATATTTGGTGGCATACCATACAACCCTCTTTCTTAAAATTTTAACTCTTAGTTCAAAGTCATATATTGAAATTATTTTTTGTAGTTAAGCAAACCGACCTCCATAATTCAAGTATTATAAGGAGTTGGCAAGCCTACCCATTTAACAAAATACATTATATATGCCCTAGACATTGTAGCAACCAATTTGATATCCACCACTCATTTAATATATTTCTTATCTAGTGGGTGCTTGATCCAATTGTAACAGTCTTCCTTGTCACATTGATCATCATTCATCCCAACATTATGAAGTAGAGAGGAAA
>VDFB02271358.1:870756790-870793563 GCA_007258455.2 Sequoia sempervirens | reverse complement strand
AATGATGGCTTTAGGGTTTAGGGTAATAGGATGGCTTAAGGGGATCTATGAAGTAAGGTCCTAGGACAAAATGATGGCTTTTAGGTTTGCTAGTTTAGGTAATTACTGGACATTACAAGGGATCTAAGGAATTAATGTCTACTCAGTTTTAGGGTTTAGGGTAATAGGATGGCTCAAGGGGATTTATGAAGCTGCAAGTTAAAATATAACAAGCTTTGTAGTAACCATCATTTGGATTTATTATTATTTTCTATGTAATGTATAGTGCTACATTCTCCATATATTAACCCACTTTTGACAATTTAGGATAGTACCTCTGGTCTACCCTTGAATTTATAGAAATTCACTATATTTAGAGAAAATCATTTATTGAATTATTTTAAACAACATTGGGGTTCTTCATTTTGAGTGTGATGATAGCTAAAACCTAAAAATGTTGAAGCTTGGGCGAACCTTGGAATAATGGACTTGCAAGTTAGTGAAAAAGGTAGTGTTCATGAAGGCATGGAAAATATGCATAGAGCCTTTAAATTATACCTGTACTGTGCAATGACATTGAATCATTTAGCAAACCATTTTTTCTTCACACCTCACAATATTTTCTTATGGAGTAGTTGATTGGGTTAGCTCTTATTTAATTGATTGACTAGCCTCTCATGAAATCTCATTCATATTATAGTCTTACAAAATCTTATCATGAGAAGCCTTCATCCTCCCCTTCCATGAGAAGCCTCTCTTGAAATGTTTGAAGTATTAACACCCCTAAGAAGGGTTTAGGGTTTAGGATTCATGGTAATAGGATGGATTAAGGGGATCTATGAATTAAGGTCCTAGGGTAAAATGATGGCTTTAGGGTTTAGGGTTTAGGGCAATAGGATGGCTTAAGGGGATCAATGAATTAAGGTCATAGGAAAAAATGATGGCTTTAGGGTTTAGGGTTTAGGGCAATAGGATGGCTTAAGGGGATCAATGAATTAAGGTCATAGGAAAAAATTATGGCTTTAGGGTTTAGAGTAATAGGATGGCTTAAGGAGATCTATGAAGGAATGGAGGAATGGAAAAGATGTGTAGAGCCTTTGAATTATACCTGTAATGTGCAATGGAATTGAATCATTTAGAAAACCATTTTTTTCTTAACATCTGACAACATTTTTTGTGGAACAGTTGATTGAGTTAGCTCTTATTTTGATTGATCAACCTCTCATGAAATCTCATTCATATTATAATCTTGCACGATCTTATCATGAGAAGCCTTCATCCTCCCCTTCCATGAGAAGCCTCTCTTGAAATGTTTGAGGCCTTAACACCCCTAACAAGAGGAAGGTGGTTTTTAACTTCCTCATATCTTCCCTTACATATGTGGTTATTTTGTAGGAAACCGGGTTGGTTTTTAACTAAATATCATGTATATTATAATTGTTTAAAAATTTGGTTGCTTTGGGCAACTTCACCAAATTTTGAGAACTTCTTTGATCCCCTTAAGACAGATCATATTAGGACCCCTTAAGATATAGTTATTTTGTAGGAAACCATGTTGTTTGATGAGTATATGTTTGGTCTTATTTCTTTAATAGGAAGGCTCTAGTCTATAGTTTAGTCTACTACTCAACATGCATCTAGTGGTCTTTACATGTTATACTTTCAATGTATTTAAATGTAGGAGAATCCCTATGCATTGTGACCTAAAATCTTGCATAATTTTAGAAAATTTAGATCTTAGTTTAGTTATTTATTTTTTATTAGTTTATAGTTTTAATTTTGAGCATAACTTTCAAGTTAGTATTAAGAATGTCGTGTTAATTTTTGAAGTGATTTGGATCAGGAAAATATTATACATTCTTGAGAGTGTTTATGGGTGGATTCAAGGTAATTTTTTTGGTTTTGAAAGCCATGAACATTTATCTTGCATACCATTATCATCTACTTTTAATATTTAGAAAAAAATAACATATATGGAATGAAAAAATCATATATGCATATATGTATATATATATATATATATATATATATATGTATGTATGTATGTATGTATGTAAATGTACATATATTTATAAACATGTATTCTACATCAAACATGGAGCTTCTATGAACTATCTCATAATGTAATCAAATATTGCATACCATTATCCTATAACTTTTTAATATTTAGAAAATAATAATTTAATAAAATGACAAAAAGATATATGCAAAAACAATTTGGGAAATGACCCATTTCCTAGAATATCTATGCACATCCACATTATTAGGGAACTCCTCCTTAACTATGAAGGTGTTGAGTCATTTCAAAGAATGTTGCTTAATATTCACAACTTCATTAACCCTTGAGTGGAAAAGAAAACTAAGTACATTATCAATATCCATGTAACTAATTTAAAGTGATGATTGCTAATAGTGGAACATTGACATGTAAGAAAAATATCAAAATTTCAAGGTTACCATTGGGGATTATGCTCTACAATCTAACATGTTTTTTTCCTTTCAATTTTTTTGTGACATGTAATCTTGGGCATTGAATGGATTCACACATTAGATGTCATCCCATGGGATTTCACTATTTAATATGGATCTAATTGAAGAGTTGTAAGTCATATGATACATACATACATACATATACACATATATACATTCTTAATTATATGTATATGTATATACATACATATACATATGTATGAATATACATACATATGTATATGTATGTATGTACGTATGTATGCATGTATATATGTATCTATATATAAGAATATGTATGTATGTGTGTATGTATATATATGTATTTTGAAAAATTCTTTCAATGGTTTCAAAATATTTAAATTTAAGGGTTTTTATTTCATATTTTAGAGATGAAAAATATACACATGCATATATACATACATATATATGTGCAAACATATATAAATATATACATACATACATATGTACATACATATATACATATTATATATGTATATATGCATATGTACATATATATATGCATATGTACATATATACATAAATATATATACAGGGTTTCATGGTTTTTGATAGGTAAAATTCATGAAAACTATAGAGAATAAAAAAACCTAAATTAATGATTATTCACCATAAAAAAATACAAGTAAATGCAAGAAAATGGGTTGAATCGCCTACCTCTATGCTCACTAGGTCTTCAATGTTGTTGGTGGTCACCTACCTCAACTGGGATCCTATCTCTGAAAAATGAGATGGGGTTCGCCTTTTAAGAAAATAAATAGCATCACGAAATGGGATCTTGTTCTTTACAAATTAGGATCCCATTTTGTAAAAAATAGGATCTCGTTCTTTACAAATTAGGATCCCATTTCCCGATTTGTAAAGAGCAGGATCTCGCTTCCTATTGCTAGGCTCGGGAGGTCAAAACACAATGGGATCCCATTTTTTAAGAATGGGATCCCATTTTTTAAGAATGGGATCTCGTTTCTCTTTACGGCTTCGGACCTCGAACCTAAACGGTTTCCCATTCCATTTAACCTGATTTCGCATTTTTCACTAAGGTTGAAACTTCCACCTAAAGTGGACTCAGCTTCATGCTTCTACCTTGCATTCTAGGCCACACAACTAAAGATGTAAATCCAAAATCTAGTTGAGATGAATGTAGAACACAATCCAAAGACAAAGATACCTCCTATAAGGACAAATAATCCTCCTCTAAATTTTGTCTCAAAGTATCCACACTCACATCAAATTGTGAAGAATGATCATATAGAGAATGAACAAGAGGGTCAGAGTGTACCCTTGTAAAAACTAAAAAAGGATCATCTCAATCAAAGATAAGATGCATGTAATCAATGATGTCTCCCAAATATGAAATATGTGACTCAACAACCAACCCACCAATGTATGCCAAGTATGCATCCCAAGTAGATGTAGCTGGAAAACTATAAAGATCTGGTTGCATTGAATCACAAGAAGCCAACACTCTAGCAACACAAACATCATAAAATATAATAGAAGCAGAGGAGATGAAATGCAAGGCTGAAGAACTAGATCTAATGTGAGAACACCCAAGTTCAAGTAGCCAAAAGTCTCCTCAAAGTCATGGTTCACACTAGAAGTGCGATCAACAGTTGAAGGAACAATGTCATCATCAAAAGTAAAATTTGCAAAGGTGTACAACAAAAATGAATGATCAACCATCCTAATAGCAATAATCTCTCTACTCTCCAAGTCTCTAATGATAACTGAATCAAGAGTGAATTCCATAGTCCTCTCATCTCCACCATGTGTAATCTAATAGATGGAAAGAAGATTGTTTGAAAAATGAGGTACAGACAAAACATCATTGAAAGTTCCCTCCCTAATATCAATAGGTCCCTTTCCAATTATACTCATATATGTATTGTTTCCCATAAAAATAGGAGACATAATACAAGGATCAAAAGAAGAGAATATATACTGTGAAGATGGCATATAATGAGATGCTCCCGAATTTGGAAGCCATCTCCCTAATCCAAGACTTGTAAAAGCACAAAGAGCCTTCCATTGATTACCTAGTGTAGAAGCAAAACTAGCATGAACTTTTTCCTTTTTAGACTATTTTGAAGAAGAAGAAGGTGACTCAAACATTCTGGAAGGAAAATTAATCTGATTGTTTTTGAGAAGATGTTTCAACTCATCAATATCCTTCTTATAACAAGAATGTTCATCATGTTTTCCAAGCTTCTTGTAATATGAACAAGTTATCTTCTCCTTCTTAGATGAATTCTCTTTAGAAGAGAATTTATTCTTTGCTTTATTTGAATGTAGATTATTCTTTTCTTTCTTGTGTTTCTTATTTGATTCTGACTCTTTCACTTGACTAACCAGCAATACTTGAGATTTAGAATTCTTGATGAGACCCATTGATATAAGCTTTTGTTGCTCATGTATTAACATCTCAAAAAATGATACAAATGAAGGTGTAGTATATTTATACCCCATATTCAACCTATGAGTATGAAAACTAGAAAAAAAAGAAGCATAATCAGGACCAAGTTTGTTCAATGTATTGTAGACCAACTGAATGTCCTTATCAATTCCACATGATGTGCATTGCTCTTTTAGATCATTAACCTTAGTGATGTAGTCTTGGATGTTGTCAAAGTTCTTAGGATTAAGGCTCATCAATTCATTATCAATTTGATATCCTCTTACTTCATCTATAGTACCATACAATGTTTCCAGTTTTTTCCATGCTTCATGATAATTCTTACATGATTCAATTTGAAATAATAGATCTTGAGAAACTAGTCTACGAAGACATCCAAGAGCTTTAGTATGTTCAATCATCCATTTTATCTTTTTATCTACATCTATAGGTTCAAGTACCTTATTTTCAACATGTAGTGAGTGACCTTCAGTCATTAGAATACTCCACGCCTTTTGATGCCATGTTGAGTAGTTATATGATGAGAGCAAAGGAACCTTAGAATGATCCATGAAATGGAGAGCACAAGCAAATAGATCAAAACAATGCACTAGCAGACCCTCCCAAATAACTCAATCAAGAATCCCCTCATAAATATATGTTTTGGCACTTTATATTTAGAGCATTTACAATTGTTAGATGCCAAAAACAACAAAATAGACTTGATCTTAGTACTTACAAATAGAAAAATTAGCCACAAGATAAAAGTGAAACTTTTACATAAAATGAGATCAATATAATCATACCACTAGAAATTACATGGAAAAATATTCACTTCCAAAAAAAATCACCAAAAAATGTTACTGTAGGAGCAAGAACAGAGCTCTGAAAGTTCCCAAAACAAGAAAGATGCAACAACACCTATGAGAATCTACATTTTCTAGAAAATAAAAACACCAAAATAAAAAAATTAGTGTATAATTGCAAAGAGCACAAAATTCTACCCCAAACCAAAAAAAATTGTACTAAAAAAGGAGGTCGTATGCCCAAGATATGGTCATTTGAAAATCACCCTCCAAACTGAAAATGCAAATGGTGAGGGGAACTTAAAATTTCAAAAATGGTGTTGACACCCTACTGACATCATAAATTCATGAGGTTAAATTTGTTAGATCAATATTTTTCACATTAGAATATACCCCAATTGTCATAATATGCTATTGACATCATCAGAATATTCTCTACAAAGAATATTTGCTTTGTCAGCGTAGCTAGAAAAAATATTTTCAAATGTGGAATATTCTTTATTTTATGCCACCATTTTTAACATTTGTTACCAGTTTTTAGAAAAGGATGCCAAATTTTTAAAACTCGATCACTGGTTTGGAAACAACGACCACCACTAATTGTTGTGGGGCCATGGGGGCCATGACCAGTAGGCCACGTGGCCTCACTACATACTTGTGTAGGAAGATACTATTTGTAGTACCATACCTGTGCAAGGTAAAATTTATCCCTCTCTCTCCCTCCCTCCCTCCTTCTCCCCTCTCTCTCTTCTCTCTCACTCTCTCCTTCCCTCTCTATTCTCTCACTCTCCTTGCCTCTCTACTTCTCTCTCTCTTTCCTCTCTCTCACTCTCTCACACACACACACACTCTCTCTCTCTTTATCTCCCTACCCCTCTCCACCTCTGCCTCCCCCTCCCTGTCTCCCTCTCCCTCCCCCCTTCCCTCTCCCTCGCCCTCTCCCTCCGTCTCCCTCTCCCCACGACCTACAAGCCACATGGCATCCACTAGTTGTTATGTACTTGTGAAGGAAAGTACTATCTACAGTACCTTGCCTGTGTAGGGTACCCTCTCTCTCTCTGGGTAAAAGCAAGAAGTTGGGTCCATGAAGAGGGGAAGTTTTTTCCAAAAAAAATCTAGTAGAAAATGTGTACGCATTATTAAAAAAATGTGTATGCGTTATGCTTCGGGTACCCGAGCCTAAAAAAATGTGTATGCACTAAAAAACATGTACGTGTTATATAATGTGTACATGTTTTATAGCGTTTTATAACATGTATGCATTTTATAACATGTACAAGTCATTTATTTAAAAAATTCAATACCTTTTAAAAACGCGTGTGTTTCTAAAAAGTATTTTAATTTTTAAAATAATCAAGAAAATAAAGAATGCAAATGCGTTTTGTAACGCGTATGTGTTTTTAAAATTTTGAATTCCCAACCCACATGCTGCCTTGATTTTAGGCTCAGGAAAGGTTTGGCAACCCGACCCTTTGCCTTTGACCTACAACTAAAAAACTAAGGCAGATTGAAGAAGAATGTCCAAATTTGGCAATATGGCTGATGGACTTTTTTTCTGAATCAATCTATAAAATTAAAACCCATTAGATAACATGATGTCTAGTTTCCAAATATATAATTTTTATTAATATTGGATTACATTTGCTATTTTTTAATTAATTTCTAAGCAAACTAGTCCTTAAACTTGAAATATTAGGCTTTTTTTGTTTTTTAATAACTTTTTTTTGGTTAAGTTTCTTGTAAAAAAATTATATTGCATCAATTTTCAGACAATTCTCTACAAAATGAAAAAAAAATATTCAAAAAATATTTAGTTTAGGTCCAATTATGTTGCTCGTACACGTCAATTTTTAAAAACAACAATTAAGGCCAATAAAAATTCAATAAAAAAATATATTAAAAAAATTACAATTTTTTTTTTCATCAATCTAAATGTTGGTAGCTCTCTTTCCCTAAAATTAATTAGAAAAATACTTTTATTTGGGTCAAAAAGTGGTGTCCATACATGTGTATGGTATGGAAAAAAAATAGGGACTTTTAAAAAGTGGTTTTTATACATCCCTATCAAAATTTAATTTTTATCATCTGGGTATTTGAATAAATTGCATATTTAGAAACTAGATTCAAAATGATAAATTTCATATTATTGAATTTTTTTAAGATTCATTGTGTAAGTGCCTCAAATTTTTAGTTCAAGTGTGACAAATTTTGAAAAACAACAAAAACACTACTTTTTGAGCTTTTTGTGGACCCCACTTCTTGCATCAGCCTCTCTCTCTCTCTATCCTTCCCTCTCTACTCTCTCACTCTTCTTCCCTTTGTACTCTCTATCTTGACACACACTCACACACTCTCTCTCCTTTCCTCTCTACTCTCTCTCCTTCCCTCTATACTTCTCTCTATCTTTCATCTCTCTCTCTCTCCACCTCTCCCCCTCTCCCCTCCCTCACCCTCTCCCTCGCTCGCTCACTCCCCATCCCCATCCCCATTCCCATCCCCCTCTCCCTCTCCCCCTCCCCCTCTCCCTCCCTCTCTCTCTCCCTCTTTTCTTCTTTCCCTCCCTCTCACACTCCCCCTCCCCTTCCCTCCCTCTCCCTCTCCCCCTCTCCCTCTCACTCCCACTCCCACTCCCACTCCCCCTCCCACTCCCTTTCCCTTGCCCTCTCCCTCTCCCTCTCCCTCGCTTTCCCTTGCCATCCCTCTCCTTCTCCCCCCTCCCTCTCCCTCTCCCTCTCCCTCTCCCTCTCCCTCCCTCCCCTCTCCCTCTGCTCCCCCCTCTCTCCTCCTCCTCTCTCTCCTTCCACTCCTTCCTCCCTCCTCTCCATCCCTCCTGTCTCCACCCCTCCTCCCTCCCCTCTCCTCTCCACCCTCCCTCCCCTCCTTCTCCCTCTCCTCCCTCTACACGTACCCTCTCCTCTCCCTCACGCTCCCTCTCCCTCTCCCTCTCCCTCTCCCTCTCCCTCTCCCCCTCCCCCCCTCTCTCTCTCTCCCCCTCCCCTTTTCCCTCTCCCTCTTCCACCTTCCTCCCTCTTGCCACCTTCCTCCCTCTTGCCCTCACTCTCCCTCTCCCTCCCTCTTCCCCTTCCCCTCCCCCTTCCTCTCCCTCTCCCTCTCCCTCTCTCTCCCTATCCATGTACCTATCCCTCCCTCTTCCCCTCTGCCTCCCTCTCACCCTCCCCCTTCCCCTCCCCCTCCCTCTAGCTCCCCCTCTCTCTCTCCCTCCCCCTCTTGCCTCCTCTCTCTCCCTCTTCCCCTCCCCCTCCCTCTCCTTCTCCCTCTCTTTCCCCCTCTTGCCCTCTCCCTCTCCATCCCTCCATCTCACCCTCACTCCCTCCCCCTCTCCCCCTCCCTCTATCTCACCCTCCCTACCTTACCCTCTCTCTCCCTCCCCCTTCCCTACCCCTACTATACCTCTCCCTTCTCCCTCTCACTCCCTCTCCCTCCTCTCCTCTCCTCCTCCCTCCTCCTCTCCTCTCCCTCTCTCTCTCTCTCTCTCTCTTCTCTCTCTCTCTCTCTCTCTCTCTCTCTCTCTCTCTCTCCCCTCCTCTCTACTTCATAATGTTGGGATGAATGATGATCAATGTGACAAGGAAGACTGTTACAATTGGATCAAGCACCCACTAGATAAGAAATATATTAAATGAGTGGTGGATATCAAATTGGTTGCTACAATGTCTAGGGCATATATAATGTATTTTGTTAAATGGGTAGGCTTGCCAACTCCTTATAATACTTGAATTATGGAGGTCGGTTTGCTTAACTACAAAAAATAATTTCAATATATGACTTTGAACTAAGAGTTAAAATTTTAAGAAAGAGGGTTGTATGGTATGCCACCAAATATGAAAGTAAATGTAATGTTACCATAATGCTATTTATTATTTCTTTCTTAACACCTTAGAAACACAGTTGATTATATGAAAGATAGAGAGAGTAAGAAGATGCATAAATATTCTCATATTATAAAGACTTGTGTGCTTTCCACAACCTCATAATATGACTAAACCAAGATGTTTAGAATATTAAAATGGAGGGTGGATGAAATGCTAGCAAATATGAAACTAAATGTAGTTGAGAAATTTGAAAGAGAATGATAACAACTTATTTAAAACTACCTTTGTTATTTCTTTGTTGATACCTTGAAAACACATTTGATCTAAATAGAAGTTAGAGATAATTAAAAGATCCTTGTTTTGTATTTTCCTTGTTCAAAGATGCATGTTTTTTTGCTATAATAATCTCTATCTTGTATTTTTTCCAAAGTTTATTCCTGAATTCTAATGGTTTAAGATTAGGAAATGAAGCAAGTTAAACACACAATTCAATTTCCAAGAATTGTTATATCCAAAGTGAAATAATTAATCTATTTAGCACACAACTCCAGAGATGAACAAAACACACACTAAAATAACAATTGAAATATATTTAAAAAATAGATTAGATGATAGACATGCCAACATACTAATGCTTTTATTACATGACAAACAAATATTTTAAAATATCAACATATAATTGATTAAATCCCACTTTGAATAACAACTAAAATACATTTTAAAAATGGACAACAAATAAATCTCAAATCTGAAATGTATTTAAAAAATAGGTTAGGTGATAGGCATGCCCAATACTATCTTGAATAGAGTCAAACATATCAAAAATGGGTAAAGATTTCTATATAAGCATAGGTGAGAGGAATCAAGAACCAAACATATCCAACCAGACGATTTTTGAGGACTGACAATTGCCCTGACAAACACCAAAACAAGACAATATTTAAAATTCTTTGCAAAGGATTAAAATAACCTCAACAGGACAATATTGACTTAAAACATATTTGATCGCTTTGGATCCTCAGGAGATACCTGGAAAATTTCATCGCTGATCTCAATTCGATCACCCAACCAACAGATATATTATGTTTACAGGCAAAGGCAATCCCTGTTTTGTACATGACTCTAAGCAATAAGAATCGGTGTTATTCCTCAAGCTGGGTGACATTTATGCTGAATTCTTAGTCAAATCTCTGCAGATTAATTCTTCCATCTTTATAAGCAACAACAATCCACCCAAAAATCAACGAAACCAACAACTATAAGGTTTGGCATAATTACCCTAGGTTTTAAAATGTTCCAATGATATACTTCACACTTTAGTAAGTGCATGAAGGACCTTCCTTGTCTTGTTGAGATTCACAATACTTCAAAAACCTTTGCTGGCATGAAGGCATTTAAGGGTTTCTTTTAGTAAAAAAGGTCATTCATTTTATCCTAAAGTTTAAACCCCTTACTGCCCATGGTAAATAATGGTTTTGTGGCTTTGAAACAACCTTGCATGATCATACATTTATCTCCTCCATGACTTGGTCGTCCAACACCTTAGGTGAGGGTTAATGCTTACAAATTTCATACTCCTCCCATCAACCTTTACCACATCAGTTTTTTCTCTTCATGTCTAGTGCCATGATGAAACCTGTTTTGGAGTGTTTTGACTGCTATACTGCTCTATATATATGAGTCTTTGTGCGTTGAAGAACAATTTTTACCGTGTAAATAAGAGATGCCAGTTCATTGCAATTTAAGGGTTGTGTGTAAATAAGAGATGCTCAGATGAACAATGTTTTTGGGAGGGGATTATCTCTACTAACTCATGTTCCTTTCACAGTTCTAAAGCATATAGAATGAGGTCCTCTTGTTTAACATCACAGTGGACAACAGACACTTCTGGATCAACAATTTCCAATAAAAGGAAGCATCATAGTAGAATGGTTTTCTAATCCAAGATTTCTGAGTGATTCAGCAGTTGTAGATGATGAAGCTGAGTGGGATCTTCTCGGTTCTGGAACTAGTAAAGAAGAATTGTTATCTTTGAATTTGCTCCCTGTTGGACTGTTGCCAAAGAAAGAGGTTACTACTTCTACTTCTACACCAGAGAAACCAAAAATAGTTACTGCTGGAGGGATTCACAGCTTTGATGGGTCTAGGTTTAGTCCGATCGAAGAATCTTTCCTTATTCTTAATGAGACTATTGCGAATGAATATGCTTGCATTACTGATAAAGAAGAAGAAACATCTGAAGTCATTGAACTAAAAGGTAAACTTGATTTTGTTTCTTTATCGGAGGCAGAAATACTGGATGAAAAAACCCAAATCAAAGGACTGGATAGGACATTAAAGGTGAGCTTCCATCTCAAGAAATTGTTTTATGTCTGGTCTTACAAAAATTACAAGGAGGGCTTATTTTATCATTTTATGAATGTTCATCCAGATACTATATTTTTTTTCTCTTCCTTCTTTCTTTTTTTAAAAGTTCTAATTTTATCCTCTTTAGTAATTTCATCTTCTTTATAATCTTAGTTACAAACAGAACTTCTGAAAGTAAAAACACAAACTAAGGAGCTAGGATGGTCATTGGAGGTGAGCTTCCATACTAAGAAGATGTTTTATGTCTACTATTTTTAAAACTTATCAGTATTGATCAAAATGCTCGTGCCGATCCAAATACATTTTTCCCTCTTCCTTCCATATTTCTTAAAAGATTTTTTCATACTTTGTGGTTCTTTATAACTAGTTATAAACAGTTCCTTTGTATCATATGAAAATGTTCTTAAGACCTGATATACCCTGCTTTGATATTTCAGAGTTCCTTAAGGAGGGTAGACATATTACTACCAAAGCTTGCAAGACAGGATGTGCTAATTGCATATTAGAAGACCTTAAATCTGCAAATTTGCTCATCACTAAAGAAGGAAAAGGTAAGGATGTCCTTCAATTGTTTTTCGAGTTGTTTAGTGTCTCTTAACAGCTAGATATTTAATAGCCTGGACTGCAAGAAAGAGTGAAATGCTTTGGATGTTGAAAGAAGCTCGACATGTTATTTTATAAATTTTAAATAGTTCGCCCTCCTTGTCTAAACTAGAATGTGGTTGGAGCTTACTTTTATCGCAATTTCCATGTTCATTACAATGCTTGTTAGTCCATGCGTTGGGCAGAGACTACAGTGATCGTAGTTTGTTATTTTTTACACAGGAACCATGCACAACCAAATATGTATGATCTTTCCTAATTGTGAAATTCTGTAATTTTTGCAAGAAGATAACTACTCTTTGACTGTTTTGGAATTTTTTTGTTTGCTCAGAAGAATTTGAAAATATTGACAGAATTTAAAGAAAAATTGCTTGCCCTGACTTTTGAGCGTTAGGGAAAAGAGGATGCAAGACACATTTCAGACGAGGCATTCTCCATACATGGTGTGCAGATTTCCTTTGGAGTGTGTTACCGTGTAAATAAGAGATGCCAGCAACCACACAACCCTTGTTAGAGATTCATGGTAGCCTGCCCACGGGCAAAAGTTGCATAAATCTTCCCATGACTTGAGACAAATTAGATGCACAGGTCAGGGATTCTAAGCAACCTTCCTTTTGTGGGATGAGGCTATTAGCCAAGTCTATAAAGACAATGGAACACAACAAAACCAACACTGCACGAGGAGAAAACTCCTTACAAAGTTTACTATAGGAATTTATCAGGTATGTAGCAGTTTAAAACTTTAATAACCCTAATTCTAGCCCCCGCCAACTTGGTCATGACTCTAAGCAACAAGAATCGGGTAATGCAAAGGAATCTGTCTAAGATATACATCATGTATATTGAAAAAATATCAGCAAAGCCCTGATACAAACACATTCTGCAAATATCAGCAAGGCACTAATAAGCTCGGTGCTGTGCTGCACCCCAGTGCTAAAGAAAGCAGAGAGGGTTCATCTTTTACCAATGGATAAAGTACTTCGAAAGTATATCTCATGGGTATTCAGGATTCATCAGAGGACAGGTAATTTCTTTTATGGATTTGAGTTATAAGAACGTCAGCATGCTAATTATGCTTTGAATGCAAAACTGATATATTAGGATCATTAACAGAGTGCTTATAAAACCCTTCCACTGGACATATTCATAGGCAATAAATAAAAGCTCACTTTGAAAACACACCACATGGATATCAAGAAGTACCTGATAAATCCCTATAAATGAAAAGCATCTTCAGAACAGGGTAAATCTCAATTTGAAAATCTTATCTCTGGCATTCCCAATCAATTGTACAGAAATGAAAAAAATCCCTATACCGGGTTTACCTCTAGGTTTGTCAATGTTCTGCCATTTTATTTTGTTCAAGCCACGGAGTGAACTAGCCTTTTTATCACAAACATGTCATTCGACAAGAAATACACTATTCTACATCCAAAAGTTGAAGACATACCTTGAGGCTTGAATATTTTCAAAAACAGCTATTAAAGCAACATGTCATCCAGGAAAGCGAATCAGCATTTCACTTATGCTCTTCCACTGCACAAAAATTCCATGTACAATAAACCTTAGGCAAAATGTGCTGAAAATTCTTCTGTTGTTAAACATAAACCACCCCACATACAATCATCTTACCAAATAGTTAGCTGCATGAAATTATCTTGCATGACCATAGGAGGAGGCTTGAGATAAAAGTAAAAGCAGTGGGAAGAGAAAATTGACAGCACCGTCTGAGAGGGCCTAATTAAACTTCCACAATCCACACTAGAGCTCTTCCACCTCTTAGCAGGCTGAGGCTCTTCTGACAAATCAAAGCTCACGCCCTTTTTGCAGAGGGAATCCACCATCTCCTACAAGTATCAGCATTCTCTGACTCTTGAGTGGCACCAGTAAAAAGAAGAGTCAGAACAATTCCATGAAAAGCAAAAAAGAAACAAGCAAGTTGGAAAATTTCTGATCTGATGCTCTCTAACAATTTCCTCCTCAGTTTGAGCAGAAACAGTTGGCCCCTGCTATCTGCAATTCTTCCAGTGGTTGTTGTGGAGAAGAAGAATTGATCTTTATCTGCTCCCCATCCACAGGGATCTTCACAATATGATGATCGCCACCCATACTCGCCTTCATCAGTGTCATCTTGGCAGAATAAGATCTCAGCTCTCTTAAAAGCTAAAATCCTGAATCAATCAGAAAATTGCTGCAAATGGGTGTTTTCATCAGTACCCATCTTAACATAATAAGAAATCAACTATCTTAAAATTCAGATCGTGAAAGGAATGGCAGAATGCTTGTACGATATTTCTGTCCAGTGTTGATGTATTTGAAGAACATTGTAAAACGGTGTAACGGGTAGTTCCTAAATATAAAAAAATGCCCGTTGCTTTCTGGTACTATTTTTTTTTTCAATTTCAAAGAGTCAAGCCAAAGCTCCACATTAACTTATGAGGAGTCTTTAACAGTTTTATCTTCTTGATACTTATGGTACAAACCCTTGAATTTCCAATTACTATCCAATTTTGTGTTATTATGGATAAAAGAATAGGGGTCTATAAAGAAATTAATGCACTTTATTCACTCGATCTATTAAGCTTTATTTGCAAACTTTGTTTAGATCACCAACCATTTTTTACACAAGAGTAACTGCTTCAAATTTTAAAATGGCATGGCATACATTAAATATGATTGTATTACAGTATTTTTTTTTTTTAATCTATTTGATAACTCGAAGTTAAGAATTTTGGACTTTGTGATTTGCTTGGTAACACTTGATTACTATTGTAGTCGTTCATTTCCCCAAAGTTTGAGTCATGGGTGAACTTATCTATTTTTTTTTCTTTTGGTTAGTTCTTGGTGTAAGGATATTGGGCAAGCGTAGATTGATTTTCACTATGATTTCTTCAAATATTAAGTTTTGAGTGAACTAAGTCTATTTGAACATTTCACTAGGCACTTGAGGTTGGGAATATGACTCTCATGCATGTTTGTTAAAACTTGACTTCTTCATTCATTTATGTTTTGAATGAACAAACTCTATTTGAACACTTCACTAGACACTTGAGATTAGAAATTTGACTCCCATGCATATTTGTTATAATTGATCTTCCTCATTAATTAATGTTTTGAGTTTGGAGGACTTTGAGAGTAAGAATTTGACTCTCATTCAATTTGTTGCTCATGATAGAATTCCTAGAACTCATTTAATGAAATGGATTCCAACTTGCCATGAAGGCTAATGGTGCTTCACTATTTTCTAAGTCTCTTAGAGTGTCACTCTTAGTGAACTTATAAGGAGTCTCAAAAATAAATAGATGGTTGTGTAGCTTTAATTACAATTTAATTTTTGGGGAAGATGTGCAACAACATGTGAGGTGCATAGGGATGAGTGAGGCAAAGGTTTGCACATAAGAATTTTCATATGTTTACATGTTTGTCATATATTGATTTTTACTTTTCTAATTTTGATATTCAATTTAAACCTTAGTAATTTAACTTAGTTTATTTTTTTTAGATAATTTAATTTGTTAAATTTATAATAAAACTTAATAATTTAGAGTTTAATCTTAATTTATTTTATGAATTAGAATATACTTTATGTACTTTAATTTATAATTTAATTCATAAATATATAATTTACAATAATTTATAATTAATTTACAACAATTTATAATTTTGTAATCTAATTAAGCTAAGATGTATTCTATAGTGGCACAAGAGTGTACATTAAAATTGAAACATAACCAATATATAGATTTAACAAAAAATAAAACTAAAAATAAGTCTTATGTAAACAAAATGAAAGAAAATAATTCTTTATAAATTAAGATTGCATTGAGAGAATCTATATTTATTTTAAAATTATTTTATAATTATTTTATTTTGAAAATTTATTTTTAGTTCCTCGAGAGTTATTTTAAATATATACATTTTAAACTATCAATCTTAAATTATTTTAGTTATTGAAGAGTTTTCTTCTTCTTAGTACCTACTTTAAGACAATTTTATTTATTTAAAAACATTTTATTTTATTTTCCATCAAACTTAAAATCAACCAATCAAATCACAAAGGCTCTTAAAAAATCATTTGCTCATAAATATTTAACAAATATTTATACTCAACTTCAATTATGTTAGTCATAGTTGCATCTAGTATAAATCAAACTTCCCTAACAACTATAATATTCATAAACCTAATAAAATCATGATACATTCAACTTGAAATAATTTGTTGATCTCAAACTATTATATAACCTACCTTTAAATTGTTGTCATGACTCATCCATCAACTACACAACAAGTACTTGTATTACAATCCTATAAAAATAGATACTTATCATTATGTGATTACAATACAGCACATATGACTTACAAAAATCTATTATTTCAAACTATTAAAATTAGTTTCCACAAATAATTTATGGATTACCAACAAATATAATTATTGCAATAGTAAATAGGCAAGTACTCACCACTACGTGGCACTTGTTTACAATTATAAAGTTTTATAATTTTAATAAAAGGGGCCATGACACTTTTGTAATACTATTTGATCCCTCTAAAAACCCAACTTACCTTAATAAAAAAAATCAATATTTTATTTCTATTATCAATTATCATTTATTTATTAATTATTATTAAATTTTTAATTTTTAATTACATCTTATTAATAAAAAATTTACAATTACTTTAGAATATTGATTATAATTATTGAAGGAAGGGGTAATGAAATTATACCTTCACTTAAACCAAATGAACCATGGATTTTGTCTAGAGATTGTCATGAGCCCAAAGAGGACATTATTCAATGTTTGTAATAATATATTACTTTTCTAAAATGATGTATTTCATACGTTGTTAGAGACAAACAATACAATTCAAGTTACACATTTTTTCTTTAGGGAAGTAGTGTCATTGCATGATATTCCTTAAACCATAACGAGTAATAGGACATTGAATTTTAAGCTACCTTTGGAGAATGTTGTGAAAGAAATTAGACTATGGGTTGTAATATAGTTTAGCACACCACCCCCAAAATGATGGTCAAATAGAGGTAGAGGTAGTAAATAGGATTTTGGTAAAATTATTGAGGTAAATTTGATATTCAAACCATGTATGGTTTAATTCCTAAAATAATTATAGACTTAATTGATTTTCCAATAGGTCCAAAAGTTAGTTGAGATGTTATAGATTTTGCAGAGAACACAATAATTCTCAACGTGCTTACAAATAAAGCTCAAGAAAATTGGACCTTGTAGACTTGTGAAGAGGATAAATGATAATTCTTTTTTGATTGACCTTCCTAAGGATTTGGGAATTAGTCCTATTTTTAATGTAGTTGACTTCTATTCATATTATGTTGGGATGAATGATGATCAATGTAATGAGGAAGACAACAATTGGACCAAGAACCCACTAAATAAGAAATATATTAAATGAGTGGTGGATATAAAATTGGTCGCTACAATGTTTAGGGAATATAAACTGTATTTTGTTAAATGGGCAGGCTTGCCAACTCCTTATAAAACTTGAATTATGGAGGTTGACTTGCTTAAATACAAAAAAAGAACTTCACTATATGACTTTAAACTAAGAGATTTAAAATTTTGAGAAAGAGGGTTGGATGATATGCCACCAAATATGAAAGTAAATATAATATTTTTGATTAGGTAAGTAGAGTTTTGGAAGGGCCCAAAATCTTGTACAAAGAGAAAGATATAGCTTTGTGCATGTTAGCGAATGAAATGAATCATGATAAAAATGCTAAAAAATAAATGACTCTCAGCCCATATTAGCGCTAGTATGAATCCGCTAATAGCTCTGAAAAGACCACAATTACATTTGTGGTTTTTCTCTAAATTTTGTCAAGGTACAACTCCCTCACAATATTTTCAATGAATTTATCTAAACTAATGAACACAGGTATGATTTTGACCAGAAAGTAGGAAAGGAAAACTAACGCCAATTCATAAATATGAAACTAACGCGAGAGCGTAAATCACATCTATAAATGACCAACACAAAGATTGAAAAGCTATGACCATCCAATCAAAGAAATAAGATCATACTGTAATAAATGAACACCATGCAACCTATCTCACAAAGAAGATATAACTATATTGCATGTGTGATACCAAGATCAACGTACTAAGCATATCATTAAATTCATAACACCAAGGTCATAAACTATTACAGTCTGAAATAAATGCCCCATGCCTCTCGATAACACCACAAAGTGCATATCCAAAGAAACCCTATCTTCTTCTCTATTTTCAAATTTATAATAAAAGAAACACCACTGAACGGTCGCCATAGCCATTACTAAATTAGTGGCCTTCTTGTTTCTTTAGCGTTTCTTGAAAATTTCTAAAATCAATTGGAATAATTAATCTTGGCAAATGATAGACATCGGGCAAGAAAAAGAGATCTTGATCTCACCAACAGTTGTCAAATGACCATTCACACAACCAAATAATTAATGTAATATCAAGGGAATATCAAACGATAGCACGCGCATGTTGTTTGATGGGAAAATGCAATTTAAATTAGCTCAAATCAGCTATAGATTGGGACCGAATTGCCATCTCATTGAACTTAGGAAAAAGCACCGATGTCTAATCAATCTTCTATAAATTCAACCAGTGTCACCTTTCACTTTTTAGAAATATGTCAAATTAGCTAAAGGAGGTCTTCATGATACAAAGCAAGGTAGAAGAGGAAGTGCTTCGTAGCATCCTAGGTGAAGCATTTTTGAGCCAAGCCCATGTACACAACACCACCATGTTGGAGTGTTTTATATACACGGTCATTAGGACTTCTGGTTGTTGTGACTAGGGTGTGAGAGCACTGGAGCGCATGGTAAAGCCTGAATTCCACCATCACATCAACGTGATGATCACTGGGCTTAGCCACTACCCTCGAAATGGACTAATAGCTGACACCATCTGCATAGCGTCAACCCTTTAGGATGAGACATTGGAGGAGGCTATAGCTCTTCTATGTGCAGGAATCATAAGCAACGATATGGGGGTCTTCGTGCAATTCCTTTAGTTGCATGAGAACCTAATGTCACCAAATCAAGTCAAACACCTCCAGACTATTATTGAGGGCACTCGAGTCCTAATGTTTGCCATATGTGCTTGAATGAAAGTGTCTCCTTTTTTTGTCTCTTTCCCATGATATGAACTTTTGTAGTCGAATCAAACAATTTTGTAGTGTCAATGCAATGTAAAAATGTACATATATATAAATAAAATACTCCTTTTGATATCACTATGTTCTTGTATACATGGCTTTTATTTGTTTTTGTTCATATCGTATCTGAAAATGTTGGCTTTTTTTCTACATAATGCACTATTTATGTGAATTAAGCTTACTTTTATTCCATTAATCACTAAAAAATATTCATGGGCAATGAAATGGGTAGTTCACACAACTTAGTAAAACACTGCCTAGGTTTCAAATAGTTTAAAGAATATAGCCTACAAGCATAACTTGTGAGGGAAGCTATCGAGTAAGTTCTAACACATGACAACTCATCTCGATGGTTACTTGCACACATACATACACCTTTCCTAAAAAGGACAAGGTTTGAAATAGGTTATAAAACACTACCCAACAAAAGTGGTAACAATACAAGCGGTAAAATGAGATGTTAGAAAAACCCAAGAAAACCTCGCCTTAGTTCAAGAAGTACAAAAAAACACCACCCAAACATGGGTTTAAGTAAAATGACTAAGGCAAAAGGTAAGATAGTTTTAAAAAGAAAAAGGGGAAGGTCATGATTATAAGTAACAACACACAACAAAACAAGAAGGAACAACCAAGAGGAACTACAATGATATAACTGAAAACAAAATTGAAGGAACTACAATGAGACAACTAAAAATAAAATTAAAATTAAGGCGGTTTAAAGAAATGGTCTAAAGATTGTTAGTTAACCTTAGACCCAATATATTTCTCTCCCAATCTCTTTTTCTTGTTACAAGGAGAATCCATAAGGACACTACCAAATCCATCATGCAACCTTGTTTCTTTAATAGAAGTAAAATTAACTATAGGATATTTTCCCCTATATTCCACTATATGCTCCTCCATGCAAGAAGAAGAAGACTTCTCAATAATATAAGGTATTTATTCCTTTTTTTCCAAACGAATTGGTGTTCCTTATTGGCCAAACAAGTAGTAGTAGCATGGTCCAATTTCCCATAAATATTGCAAATAATAGATCTTTCAAATTCAATTTGCTACACCCAATTACCATATTTGAAAGAAAAGGTAAATTGAGTGAGAAGCACCTTGTTCTTCTCCACGAGCATGCAAAATATAGAAAAAACCACACTACTTTAGTTTGGTGATAGATTTAGTAGCCCAAAATTTCCTAGAAGAATTGACAATGATAATAAAAATCTTTTCATTCCAATATTCCAATGGCAACTCTAGAAAGTGAACCCAAATAGGGAACTTGAAGTCAATTTAGGCATCTAAACTTTACGACATTGTAATTTCTCTTGCACCTCCTTTTGTGGGGGAAAACTTGCATTTCTATGTTGATCTTTCTCATCATTAGACCATGTCTAAAAATTACAAACTAAAATGTATATATAATTGTGGGAGAAATTAGCATGGGCATGCATTATTTCATGTCTTTTATCATTTCCTCAAATTCTTGTTCAAAGTCAATTCTTGTCCATCACTTAATGCTACATTTAAATCTAGAGTTGATATCTCCATGGCTTCTAGTTATTCTATACATTAGGACATAGATATCATTTTTATAGATCTACCACATTGGGATGCATTTCTACCATGCATACCATCATTGTTTGTAGAATCCCACATTGTACATTTGGATGAAATTGTTGAGGACATTGGTATTTTATTTGATGATAGTCATCAAATCAATTTCTTTAGATCTTCCTCTTACCTTTTCTACATCATCTTTTATAGTGATAAATTCTACAAATATTCATGAGTTCACATATTTGAACTAGCTATCATTTATTTTTGGCATCCTCTACATCACTATTAGATTCTCATTGGTCCAATTGTCACCATACATCCATGATTCTTTTACTTGAATCCTATATGGTATTTGGGGTGGGTGCATGAAGTTGGGTTACACTTTTGTGGCCAACTTCAAAAAAAGATTGAAAATGACATAATGCGAGTGCATTATAATGTGCTCGTGTTATATCATTTTAAAAGCAAAAAAAGAAGTGAAAGCTATTCATTTTGTCTTGTCTGTTTTTCTGCTCTGCCCGCGGCCAAAAACCGTCATTTTCGTGCTCGCGTTCTAGGAGGAGGTATTCTACAAAATTCATCAACAATAGTTGCTTTTCGTTTGCAAAGATGGTGCCATGACAACGAAGAGGTGCAGGAGGTAAGTATTTTTTTCTATTTGTTTTGAATTTCTTAGTTTCAAGTTGATTTTGTTTGTTTTAGGTTAGATTTGATTTTTTTTTTAAATTTGTAGGAGATGCAAATAATCCTGCAAATCTTGAAAATCCTCAACAAGAAGAATAGGAAAATCCTCTTCAACAAAATCAACCTCCCCCACCAATCACTCAACACCCTCCTGGCACTCAACAAAATTTGAGGAGTGAAATTGAAAACAACAATAAACAAATCGAGGATCTTATCAGTAGGTTGAGTGATCCAAATACTTCAACCGCAAAAAGAATGACACTAGCAAATTCAATGAAAGAGATGTTAAAAAATGTAGATTCAATAACCCAACAAATAACGGGATGGCAAGATAGGAGGCAGGAAGCTAGGGCATATTATGCAGATAAACTATCATATAAACAAGTAAAAGATTTAAAAATTACTAAAGGTGATTTTTTCTCTTTATTCACTGACCCTAGAACAAATCAAAATCTTAGCCTCAATGCGAAGAGGTTTCTTATTCATTGGTGCCATCACCAAGAGATTAGGAACCATTTTTATGATAGGTGGTACTTGGTCTTTGATTACCCACCATGCAACAATTGTGAAGTCCCCCAATATTTTCTTAGGAAACTATATAGTGAGTACATATTGAACCAAATCCCAAATTATTTTGATATGAGGGAATTCTAGGGGAGAGGTGGGGGGTCATCTCAGGATAGGCCTGGTGCACAGCCAGATCCTACGCGGCAAGGGAGACGACCTCTCGCTAGGCCGCCTCGTGAGCACCTTGTTATGCCTGCCATTGTGAAGGAGAGTGCCAACCTAGAGACATTGCAGGCAATCAACATTTTGAACCGGAGTGTCATCCATCATACTAGCCCTATTGTACAATGCCATCCAGGGGAGTCTTCGAGTGGTGGCCTTTGAACCCATGTGTGTCAATCTTGCGGGGCAACTTGTTCATATGACCCCACCGACACTCAGGAGGCTGCTACACAGGATCCGTATGCTGCTACGCATGATCTGTATGCTGCTACACATGATCTGTATGCTGCTACGGGGATGGAGAGGATGGCTGACATTTTGCATCGTGCATATGGCATTGATAGTTGGGTAAAAGTCAGCATGTTCATTGAATATAATTTATTAAATTTTGATTCTGAAATGCATGATTAACTAATTTAGTTTTATTATTTTAATAAAATTGCAGGGTCACAGTGTTGAGACTGGATACACCGGTCCTCCACCTACTTATTTTTGTAGTACACCTATCAGTGGGGTATGTAACTAGTAAACAATTATAAATTTATTACGTGTTAATAGCATTGTTTTAAGAATGGTATTTTAATACATGTGATTTTGGATGTTGAACAAGCTAATATTAGTGGTTTCAAGCAAACACCTCCTAGTACCAGTGGATTCACTCAAACATACACGAAGGTAATAGAATAAAGAGAACTTAACTAATGAATTCTACTTAATAGATTTGTGTAGTTTATATTCATATTGTTGGTTATGTTGCATTACACATCATTCAAACTCAAAGCATTACTTCAAATTCCATAACTAATAACTAGATGTTGATAGATGACAAAATTCCAATTGTACAATATAGTTGTTTAGAAAGTCAACATAAGCAACACGATGCAATTACTTCACATGGAGGCATGTGTTTGCAAAGGTGCACCAACACGACAAAATATGGATGCTTGTAAAAAATCTATGAAACCATAATAGTAAGCAATAGCATAGACAAGGCAGTTAGTGATGCAAAGCATCATATCAAAAAACTCAATCATCAGGGTACATCTGATGCAGAGCATCCAACAAACACCATCAACATCATTTCTTCAAGGGATTTCAATCCCAAATAGAATCAATGTAATTGTAATCAAATCTTATCAAATTTAATTCTAAGTGAACCTATGGAAATTCTAAGCTTGAAATTTTGTTCTTAATTCTAATTCAGATTTATTTCTTTTGTGTCAAATGTGCTGATTGCAGAACATTTATCGATTTCAATGTTTTGCAAGTAAGGGAATGAAGTCCCATAAATATGAGGAGACACGCCTCAAGGAGAGACGTGTCTCATGAGAGGACATGTCTCCACAAAGTGAAGACACGTCCGCTCATGGGACATGTCCCTTGAGCGTGCGGGCTTCCTTAACAACTGAAGCCATTCGGTGTTAACAAAGACTAATATGAGTGTATTCAACAATCATCTAATATGAATTTGATTTATCCATTTTCAAATTTTGATCATCTTCAGAAATTTGAATAACTTATTTGATGGATTTATATTTTAAGAACCCTTTGGTTAAATATAAATGATGATGATGCATGAATGCAATCATCATTTATATCTGACCGAAGCTATCTTAAATCAACACTCCCTCTTAGCTAGGGAAGATATTCCAAATCAAATAAGTGGAGATATCACCTACACACGTGATATCAAGATATGATATGTTTTCCATAAGATTTTCAAGTAACATGACATTCTTCATAATCACATCTTCATTATGGTATGTGCACTGACATCAAGTCACATGATGTCTACCATAATAATTCATGGCATATCCACAGATGTATATAGTTATCCACCATGATTAGCTCTTAAGGATCACAATGATCTTCAAATGACATCAAGTCCATGATATCCATCAAAGTTTCCAAGAGATACTATCATGACATGTCCATAGATATCAAGTCACATGATATCTATCATGATAGTTCAACTCAACATTGTAGAGTCGTCACTTTATAGTGTCACATACAAGTGTTCATTATTAGAAAGATCGTCACCTTTCAATAATGTACACAAGGGGAGCGGGCCCATAAGGTCATGGAGTCACACACATGACAAAAGAGTTTACACAATAAACATCATTTAAATATATTAGTACAACTCTGATTATCACAATGAATGATAGTAGGATTCAAGGGCTCACCAAAGAGTCCCACAAGCAATTTCTGGAGCCATACTGCTTCTCTTGCCCCCATAGAGGCTGCAATGTATTTAGCTTCTGTTGAGCTTTGAGCTACCAAAGACTATTTTCTACAGATCCAAGAGATCATAGCCGATCCCAAACTAAAGCAACATCCTGATGTACTTTTCCAATCGGTTACACTTCCAGCCCAATCTGAATCAGACTACCCATGTAGATCTAGTTGATTATTTTTGTAAAGAAGACCATATCCAATAGTGCCTTGAAGATATCTCAATATATGTTTGACAGCCATAAGGTGAATTTCCTTTGGCTCACACATGAATTGGCTTAGATCATTCACTGCATAGCAAATATCAGGTCTGGTGTTAACCAAGTACATCAGTGATCCAATCATTTGTCTATATAGAGTAGTATTTGCACACTTAGATTATGCTGCTGCTTCTTTTAGTTTGTGAAGGTTGGTTTCCATAGGTGTAGACATGGGTCTACAATCCAACATTCCAAATCTCTTCAGAATATCAATAGTATACTTCCCTTGGTTTAGTATGATTCCATCTAATTTCTACCATACTTCTAAACCTAGGAAGTAGTGTAAGATGCCCAAGTATTTCATGTCAAACTCTGAAGTTAGATCCTTCTTTCCTTGACCAATGAGGTGATCTTCTCCTATTATCAACAGGTCATCAACATATAAAATAATTATTAACATATCACTTTTGATTACCTTAAAGTAAAGATTTGGGTCTGCATCATTCTTGGAGAATCCTAGTCCCAAGAGGTAGCTGTCAATTCTTTCATACCAGGCCTTGGGTGCCTATTTAAGTCCATAGAGTGCTTTCTTTAGTCTGCATACATGTGAGTCAAGTTTATGTATCACAAAACCTTCAGGCTATTCTAGATAGACTTCCTCTTCAATGGTTCCATTTAGAAAGGCAGTTTTCACATCCATTTGATGAATCTTCTAGCCTTTAGCTGCTGCAATGGCTATCACTGCTCTCACAGATGTGTAACGGGCAACAGGTGCAAATGTCTCTTCATAATCAATGCCTTCCTTCTATGAAAAACCTCTTGCCACAAAACGTGCCTTATGTTTTTCTATACTGCCATCAGCAGCATGCTTGATTTTGAAGAGCCATTTAGAAGTGACAACAGATTTCTCTTTTGGTCTAGGCACAATATCCCATACATCATTCTTTAGAATGGACTGATACTCTTTCGTTATAGCATCCTTCCATACTTGATGTCAGAAGGCTTCTGAAACACTGGTGGGTTCTGAATTTATGATGTCATTCATTAGAGCAACATAGCTTGAGAACCGTTTTGGTCTTTTACTCTCCCTAAATGTTCCTTTGAGTGTTGCATGATTCTCAGCTTCTTTGATCATCTTTCTAGCCCAAAGTGGCCTCTTCTTGCTATTGTCATTTGCATTCTCATTTGAAGTAGATTGAAGTTCATTTGGCATTTCCTTAGGATACTCCCTCTGAATCTCAGGAGTAGGTTCCACTTCTAATACCCTAGGGGAATAATTTTCTATCTCACTAGAGCTTCTTTCCCTTTTGAATGCAATGTCTTCTTCAAAGATGACATCTCTGCTTAATTCAATTTGATTCTACTCGGGTATGAATATCTTGTAGGCCTTGGAGGTTTCACTATATCCCATAAATATCCCTTTCTTTCCAGAAGGTTCTAGTTTGAATCTCTTCTCCTTGGGCACATGAATATAGACGGGGCAACCAAAAATCCTAAAGTGACTAATATCAGGTTTTAGACCAGTAAATGCTTCTTTAGGAGTTTTGTTATCTAGGTGAGAATGAGGACATCTATTTTGGATGAAGACAACAGTTCTAGAGGCTTCTGCCCAGAATGAGGTTTCAATGTTCTGGTCAAGCAACATTGCTTTTGTAGCTTCTACAATGGTTCTATTTTTCCTTTCAGTAACCCCATTTTGTTGAGGGTTGTAGGCTACTGTAAACTTCCTCTTAATCCCAACATTCATGCAGAATTCCTTAAAGATTTCAGAGGTGTATTCTTTCCCATTGTCTGTCCTTAAGATTTTTATTTTCTTCCCAGAGAACTTTTCAGTAAGAGCTTTGAACTCCTTGAACCTTTTAAGGATTTCTATTTACACTTAAGAAAGTAAATCCAGGTCTTCCTAGATAATTCATCTATAAATATGACATAGTATAGGAAGCCTGCCTTGGAGGGTACAAACATGGGTCCACATAAATCAGAGTGAACCAATTCTAATACATTTTGGGTTTTGCTCAAGCTAGTGTGAAAGGATCCCTTTGTATTCTTACCTAGGGCACAACCTTTACAAGTTCCTTCATGAATATGTTTTAACTTAGGTAATCCTATTACAAGTTTTTCCAAGGAAGGTAGGGCATAGAAATGAAGGTGTCCTAATCTTTTATGCCAAATTTCATTTGAATCAAAAGTATCAAGGGTTAGGGCTTGCTTGACTTCAGTGCATAGTTTATAAAGATAACCTTGTCTTACACCTATGTTTAGAGCTTTCTTTATAGTTGAGTTATTAGGCCATGCCAGAACTTTCCCATTCATAAAGGTAACCCTATATCCATTTTCTTCAAGAGCAGAGATGGATATTAGATTCCTCTTTATTCCAGGTACGAATAAAACTCCAGTGAGTTGAAGGGAGAGACCAGATTTCAATGTGATGGAACAAGTTCCAACCCCTTTTACTTGATGTGTAGAATCATCCCCAATTGTTACTTCTTCATTAGACTCTTCAGTCATAGTGTCTAAGTGTTCTCTAAACCCTGTGATGTGCCTTGAAGAACCACTATCAATCACCCAGTTGTTGATATTGTTAGATACTTGACTTGATAAGGTTGAATAGAATACAAATTTCTCAAAGTCATGGTCTGAATTAGGGTTTCCTACTTTAGCAAATGATGCTTGTTGTTTTGATCTGTCAGGGCACTTCATTGCATAGTTCCCATATTGATCACATCTAAAACATTGTACTTGAGAGATGTCTTTCCTCCTTTTGAATGATCCTTTTCCATGGGAATTTCTCTTTCTCTTAGATGATCCTTTCCCGAACGAGTTTTTCTTACCCCTTTTATCAGATGATGTGTTGATCACTTGAATGTCCTCATCTATGGATTTTTGTTTGTTTTCTTTTGTTGAGAGTCTTGTTTCCTCTTGAAGGCAGTCTGTTCTTAGCCTATCAAAGTTGGGGAGTTCAGATCTTGCACTTATTCCTTGAACAAATGGCTCCCATGAGTTTGGTAGGCCTCCTAGTGCAATTAGTGTTAACTCTTTGCTATCAATTTGATATCCAATTGTAGATAATTGATCCCTTAGTTCAATGATCCTCATGAAGTATGCATTAATAGTTTCTCCTTTGTTTATTTGGACATTGTTGATTTGTCTCTTTAATGCAAGAGTCCTACTGGTGTTGTTTATCTCATAGGTGCTCTCAAGGGATTTGAATATTAGATATGCAATTTCATGTTTTGCTAGAATAGGTACTATGTGGTCCCTAACTACATCTACTAAGATTTTCATGGTTTTTTCATTATTCTCAATCCATTGAGTTTTCTCAGGATCATTCTCCGGTTCCCTCTTGTTTTCTCTCACAAATGAGTCTAACTTGTTTTCTTTGAGAATCATCATGATTATGAATTTCCATGAGGTGAAGTTGTTTGCTCCCTCAAGACGATCTTCAAATCTGATCACACTTGACATTATGAAGAATGAGATGTGAATTCAATTTTTCAAAAAATATGAATTTTTCCTAAGTAATCTAAATCTAGATTTGATTTGGATTCACTCAACTTGGCTCTGATACCATGTAATTGTAATAAAATCTTATCAGATTTAATTCTAAATGAACCTATGGAAATTCTAAGCTTGAAATTTTGTTCTTAATTATAAGTCAGATTTATTTCTTTTGTGTCAAATGTGTTGATTGTAGAACATTTATCGATTTCAATGTTTTGCAAGTAAGCGAATGAAGTCCCATAAATATGAGGAGACATGCCTCAAGGAGAGACACGTCTCATGAGAGGACGTGTCTCCACAAATTGAAGACACGTCCGCTCATGGGACGTGTCCCTTGAGCGCACGAGATTCCTTAACAACCGAAGCCATTCAGTGTTAACAAAGACTAATATGAGTGTATTCAACAATCATCTAATATGAATTCGATTTATCCATTTTCAAATTTTGATCATCTTTAGAAATTTGAATAACTTATTTGATGGATTTATATTTTAAGAACACTTTGGTTAAATATAAATGATGATGATGCATGAATGCAATCATCATTTATATCTGATTGAAGCTATCTTAAATCAACAATCAAGAGAAGATCAAATATAATTTCATCAGAAATCTACTTTTCATTCAACCAAAATCCACTCAAATTCTCTTAGCCATTCCATAGGCCATCATTCATCATTCCACTAATCAGTATTCCAATTGACTCATTCAAAGCAAAAACCATATTAAAGAAAACTTTGACTTAATCAATTAGATTCACATCATTCTCAACCACCATAAAAACAAGATAAACCTGATTATTGACACTTGAACAATTCATCCTTTCATTTATTCACCAAGGCAACAAATCAACTAAACCATACCTCACTATTATTAGTCCATTATCAAGCACTGTACTCACCATATTTTGACTGTAGTAGTCTATTTATAGGTTACAAACTCCTGCTACAACAGAATCTTGATTATCATCTTGTGGTTAATCACCAATTTGCTCAAAAGGCTTCATAATACTCACCCATCCAACCATCAAAGTCACCAAACCTATCTTATACACCTTAACCAAATTTAGTAACATCAATCATATCATTATTTTGATAGTAACCAAGCACTCAATATCATCCTTTCCACTGTTTAAACAAACATCTTTGTTTTGATCAGACAATATCATATTCCTCTAGTAGGTCTGTCAACCATTGAATCGGGTAGTTACATTCCTATGTCAAAGCTTATTAAAAAACTCAATGCAAATTTAGAAACACTTTCCAACACATCACAACATATCAAAGTTCTTAGATATTTGACATAAAGAAAATCATCAAATTTCATACTATCCTTTGAAGAAAGGCTAGTAGATTAGGTCTATTTTACAAAGGAGACCCCTTCAAAACAGTCTTCAAGCATGTCTTATAACTCAATATTTCACCATTTATAGGGATTGAAAACCATGAAAATGTTCTGATCCAATAAACCCTCGTTTATAGGGTGTTAAAGAACAAATCAAGGAGGGTTTTGTGAAAAATACTCTTGCAAACCTCTATTTCTCTGGTCACCACCTAGAACATGACTTTTTATGTCTTCCAAGACCTTCTACATCATTTCCAAGCCTCGACAAGCTTTATTTATTCATGACCCATGACTGTAGCATCACTTTGTGTAGGAAAATCCTCTATTTTCCAGTGTAGCAACAACTCCACCATGGTATTCTTGCTTTTCCCTACACTTACAATCATCAAAACATGCAAAAATTCCTAACGTTAACCTACTCCACCAATTTTCTTGACCTACATTGGTGGAGTAGTGAAGAAAAACCCTATTGGACTCTCAAACTTGCTTCTAAAAGGACTTTATCGAGCACTGAAAACTGCCTCTTATTCTTTTGTTTCCTAAAACTAACCAAGTACAACTCTTGAAATTGGAAACTAACTCCTCTTTACATGTATTCACACTATGATTTAACTTTGGGTGTTCCTAAATTACCAACACAAGAAAACAAAACAATCTAGAGTAATGCTGCAAACTTAGAAACAAGGAATTTTTATTTCAAAATCTAATTACAAGAACACAAACTTCTGCTTTTTCTCGCCTTTACATGCCTTTTAAAGATATTTCATTTTCCATAACTGTCTTTCCATCAGTTGAAACTACCCCTTTTAACCCTTAATATGCCTGATTTCCTTGTTTTTGTCAATTTAACAACTTTTAACAATATTACATTATTGCATTGTTTGCATTTTCCCACTTTGACCACCTAGAACTTACCCATAACCTTAAATACATTCAAATAAGACCTCATATGACCTTGAACATGCTTTACATCATTTGTCCATGACCTTTTGTGATTGACTAAATACAAATTTGAACACTCATCCCTTTTGCAAAATTGAAAAGTATTTGATGACCTAGGTGCTCTTGCACCAACACTTGACCCAATTGAATCAGGAGAAGATCAAATTGAATAAGCAACTAAAATTTCTTTCTCTTTTCATAAAAAATCACATTGTTCCATTTGCAAACCACAAGGCAACAACAAGCCAACTCATTTCAATACTTCTTCTTATCATCCTCAAGCTTCAAACATCTTATTTATCAGCAAAAATGATTGATCCGTGCACGAGAAACCTAATTAGAGTCACTAAACAATCCAATCTTTCATCATTCACCAAGGAACCCTTCCACTCAATTTGCTTTACCTAGGAAAAATAACCAAAAACCAATCTTTCATGTTACAACCTATATCCATTAGATCCTAACACACCTTTGTCATCATCAATTTATCTGAATTCAAAGCAAAAACCTGATAAAGAGCTCTGAATCTTTCAATTCCTTAAACAACTCACCAAATTTTCACTTTTACCAACTATTTCCTTAAGACCAAGATACTACAATCAACCATTTACACCTTAATCATTTCATCTAACTTCCAAGACATTACTCACATCATGTTTATTGACTAAGCTTATTCTATGCACAAATCAAGCCCTACAAAGGAGGGTTTATTGCATAGGGTACTTACAAACCTTAAATACTCCTGCCACCACCACAAACACCATGGAAATAGCCTTCATAAGCTTTAGAAATGATGCAGAGTGGCAGAGAAGGAAAACTCACAATCACAAATGGTAAAGTCACTCCACTGAATTCTTCTCTCAAATACTCTCATGAGGAGTCCTAAGCTCCACTATTCTTTAAGAGATCAACCCCACACACCTAGGATTCACAACTCAGACCACTCACAAAGCTTGAAAAAATTTGGATCATGTCTCATTAAGTCAAAACAAGGTTTAAAAACCCTCTAGCATTTAGGTTTCAACAAACACCCATCACTATGGTGACTTAGACCTCACTCTCTCTTAAGGCTTGCAGCCCTTGCCTGGTAGGACAGTAAAAAAAAAAAGAAAAAGGAAGACTATTAAGAAACCAAAACTATGGATTCAAACCCCTAAGATGGACCCCTACAAGGTTCCAAAACCCTTCCTCTTGACTGTCAAAACATCACTCACAATAGCCCTTTCTATCATTGCTCCAAAAGGCCTAATTCACAGACCTACACCTAGGTCTTGACTATCTAGGCTCTCCCCTTCACCCCAAAGCCCAAATTCAGACTCCTACAGGTTCTCCACACCTCTTTCCACCATTCCTAAGTGCCTCTTAAACAAATTCTTCAAAATAAAGCAAAAACTCATTTTTTTGCTTGTCAATTATGCTTGCCACATAGAGATGTCAAGCCAAAATTCATGCACAACTTCCAACAATGGGCCTGCCATTCTCCAAAACATTGAGGAAATGATAGTACAGCCTTATATCTTCCATCGCACTGAGATTTAGCAATTTTACAATGTGGGAATGGAAGAAATATACATTTTTCACCCAAAACCTTGATTTTAAGGGTTTTCAGACCACCCGATAGAGAAATTGGAATATCTCCCTTGATACTCAATGAAATATCACCACTCCTATTCCAAAGGAAAGCTTATTCAATTACCTATCCAACCATTATGGAATTGGAGCATGAAAGTGAACATACAGTCCGTACCAAGTACGGGATCAACAAATTCTTCATAAAAACACAAGAAAAACAACAAACTTCTTATTGAAACTTCTTCAAAACATGAACATCAACCTTGCCTCAACCAAGAGAGGCATATTTGAAGTCTTAAAAACTCCCTCCAACTTCTTGCAATTGTCTTTTGAAAAGAGAGACATTGGAAAACAACTAATCTCATGCTTTGACTTCTAATTGCCTAGTTAAGGCAATGTGAGCAACTTCTACCAACTCGACCACAAAGAGCCTTCCAAAATGTGTCAAAGGCATTTAAAACCTTGTCAAAAAGCAAGGTGACTCCCCTTAGGTGTCTAGATACAACAAGGCATCCTTTTTCCTTATTTTTCCAAGATGCACTAAACTTACAAAGGAGGATGGAGACCTTGTTGTACAAAGAAGTTGGTCACCAAGACCAAAAAATCAACCAAAAACCTAGAAGACCTACTACAAAGCATTGAAATGGTCCATAAGACCTTATTCCATCCATAAACCAAGAAATAAAAAATGAAAAATTATTCTAGGTCCCTTAGACCCATGGGTGCTCCTGCACCATACTCCCAAGCAAGAAAAAGATCTCAAGTCCTCTTTGAGATCAGATCTTCTATAGTAGTTCCATGTTGTTTTATATCATTTTCCGACACCCATGTTGCATCCTCTTTAGGTAGACCTTTCCATTTGACCAGGTATTACTTGTAAACCTTCCTTCTAGTCTTCTTTTTCTCCTTGGTGTTCAGGATGCATTCAAGAGTCATAGGTTGGTTGGGGGGTAGTTCCTTCACCCAATCTTCATCCTCCATTGCTTTTGTACTTTCTCCATCACCTGCATTCACAAAAGCTTTAAAAGGATACAAGTCAGAAATGTTGAAGATAGGAGAGATTGACACCCCAGGAGGTAGCTCTATTTCATAAGCATTTTGGCCAAACTTGTAGACCACCTTGCAAGGTCCTATCTTCTTCATCATGAGTTTGGTATAATTTCCTTTTTGAAGTCTCTCCTTCTTCAAGTGTGCCATCACCATGTCTCCAACCTTGAATTGGACATTCCTCTTCTTTAAATCTTCCTTTTCCTTATACTTCTCAACATTCTTTTGAAGGGTTTCCTTAACTTGTTGATGAATATCCCTTATTGTAACAACAAATTCCTCACCTTGAGCACTTCTCTTAGAACCTCCTTGTAGATCTCTTAGTTCATAGACCCCTCTAGGGTGCATGCCATAGACTAATTCAAAAGGGCTTCTACCAATGCTCCTATTCATGGAGTCATTATATGCAAATTCAGCCTGAGGTAAAATCAGATCCCAAGCTTGTCCATGCTCCTTGGTAAGGCATCTTAAGAGGTTTCTCAATGATCTATTCACCACTTCAGTCTTTCCATCTGTTTGTGGATGGTATGCTAAACTAAAGGAAAAAAAATTTCCTTGAGTTTCTTCCACAAGGTCCTCCAAAAGTGACCAATGAATTTAGAATCCCTGTCAGAAACAATGCTTAAAGGCATTCCATGTATCCTAACAACCTCCTTAAAGAAGAGAAGAGACATGCTATATGAGATGCATCATTGGTGCATTTGCAAGGAAGAAAATGTGCCATCTTACTAAATCTATCAACTACCACAAAGATACTATCAAAACCTCTTTAGGTTTTAGGCAACCCCAAGACAAAGTCCATACTTACACACTCCCAAGGCCTATTGGGAATGGGTAGTGGCTAATAGAGTCCTGCATTTGATGAAGTTCCCTCTGCCCTTTGACATATTGTGCAGCCTTCCACACACCTTTTCACATCCACCTGCAACTTTGGCCAATAGTAAAATCTCCTAACTTGTTCCAAGGTCTTGTCAAGGCCAAAGTGACCTCCAAGACTCCCATTGTGTTTCTCCTTTATGATATTCTCCCTCATTGAGCATTTACGCGCACACAATTGGATTCCTTTGAAGAGAAAACCATTCTGCAATAAAAAGTTAGAGAATTCACCATGAAAAGAATTCAAATGTTGTTCACAAACATTGTATACCTCCTTGAAATCTGAATCTTCATGATACATATCCTTCAATGCTTCAACCCCCATGCTTTGGGGTTGGATCACTTGCACTACAAGTGCCCTTCTATTGAGAGCATCTACCACCTTATTTGCTTGGCCCTTCTTATGCTTTATTGTGAAAGTATATGCTTGCAAAGACTCTACCCACTTCATGTGCCTATGCCTGAGTTTGTCCTGTGCATTCAAAAACCTCAAGGCATGATTACTAGTATAAACAAAAAATTCTTTAGGTAACAAGTAGTTCCTCCACTTTTTGAGGGCTTGGACCATAGCATACAATTCCAAATCATAGGAAGAATACTTCCTCTTTGCTTCATTCAGCTTCTCACTGAAAAATGCAACCAGTCTGCCTTCTTGGCTCAAAACAACCCCTATTGCTTGATTGCTAGCATCACACTCAATGGTAAAAACTTTATCAAAATCAGGGAGCACAAGTATAGGCTATTGTGATACTCTCATTTTCAGATATTCAAACCCTTTATCAGCCTCATTGGTCCAAGAAAAATTACCTTTGTTACCTCCTTTGATGGTGTCCAAGATTGGTGCACAAATTTGGCTAAAGTTCTTGATGAAATTTCTATAAAATCTTGCAAGTCCATGGAAGCTTCTCACATCTCCCATGGATTTTAGTGTTGGCCAAGTAAGAATAGCATCCACCTTTGAAGGATCCATCTTCAAACTTCCCTTGGAGATGACCAAACCAAGGTAGACTAGTTCTTCCTTCATGAATTCACACTTTTCCATGTTGATCAGCAACTTCTCCTCTTGTAACCTCCTTAGTACCATGTCAAGGTGCTTCAAATTTTCTTCTTTAGACCTACTAAACACAAGGATGTCATCTAAATAAACTACAACAAACTTTCCAATGAAAGGTCTCAATACCTCATTCATAAGGCGCATAAATGTACTAGGGGCATTTGATAACCCAAAGGGCATCACCAACCACTCATAGAGCCCTTCATTAGTCTTAAAATTTGTCTTCCATTCATGCCCCTATCTGATCCTTATTGGATGGTACCCACTCTTTAGATCAATCTTGGAAAAGTAAGATGCTCCTAATAGACAATCCATGAGGTCCTCCATTCTTGGCATCAGGAACCTATATCTGATTGTGATCCTATTAATGGCTCTTGAATCAGTGCAAAGCCTCCAATTCCCATCCTTCCTTGGTGCTAGGACAGTAGGAACAACACATGGGCTCAAACTCTTCCTCACTAGCCCTTTATCCATCAACTCTTGCACTTGTCTTGCAATCTCCTCATTTTGAGCAGGTGTCATCTTGTATGCAACCTTATTGGGAAATGTAGCCCCTGGAATCAATCAATATGGTGGCTTATATCCCTAATGGGAGGTAGGGAACTAGGTAATTCATTCACTATTATGTCCTTGTACCTTTCCAACAACTCTTGGACTTCCTTTGGTGCATCTTCCTTCTTCTTTGTGGGCAGATCTGCTTCACTTTTTGGCTTCATAATCAGGAAGAATCCTCTTCCTCCTCCTTCCTTCAAGGTCTTCATGAACTCCTCACCCACCATCAAAACACTAGGCCCTTCATGCTTTGCCTTGTCTTCTTCTAGGAGAGGTGAAAGGTTGTAAGTCTTCCCATCCTTCACAATGGAGTATGTTTTCTTCTCCCCATCATGCTTGGTCTTCCTATCAAACTTCCAAGGCCTACCAAAAATATATAGTTTAATACTTGTACTCAAAATTTTGTTCATTAGATCTCATACATTATAAGTCATGAAGTGGATCGCTATTGTAACTTTTTTGTGATTGAATAATTTGTTGTTTTATTTTCAGATGTTGGTTGTGGAAACACCTCCAAATGTTACAAGGGAAATGGATATCAGTGTTTCATCTACTATACAATCCTCCATGGCTCTGATAGAGGAGGTATGAGGCAAATTACTAAATTTCAATTTACATTCATTGATAGATGTTAGTTACAGTGAAAAATAAAACCATTATTGATTTGCAATTTAATTCCTATTTGGATGGTTTTATCTGAGGGCTTGAGCACGGTATCATCATGCAAATATTTCCATTATCTGAGAGAGATGATCCATGAGATGGGCGTAAGTGATTATTTTGTTAAATATATCATTTCTTATAATGTAATTTCTATATATATTAATGTCTTTCTTC
>VDFB02271358.1:870691859-870751456 GCA_007258455.2 Sequoia sempervirens | reverse complement strand
TTTCAAAGTATGATATCAATGTGATGATGGCTTAAGGATAATAAATTGATTTTAACTATTTTAAATGTCCAAGCAATATTAATATATAATCAAAATGTATTTAAATATATTTTAACTAATAATTACCTGTTTTTACCAAGTATTCCATGTTGTCTAGGTTGAATCGATACATGGATTCTCCCTTTTGTCTCAAAGTATGTGATGAATTTGTGATGATGGCCTAAGTATATAAAAGGACAATTTAAATCAATTTCAACTAAAAATGTGCAAGCAATATCAAAACATGTATTTAATGTATTTAAAAGGACAATATAAAACTAAAACTATATTTACCTATATTTACTTATTCCATTGTACCATTTGCATCCTCTCTCTTTTGCAACACATCTATTATTGTATCATGCTCTTCCATGGAAATTATCCATAGCTTTTTATTTGCAGATCTTCCACCATACCTCACTAGTTTTATAATTGTTGTTGCCACCAAATGTGAGTAGTCTATAATCTTCTTATATGTTTCATAATCTTCAAATGCAAGCAAACCATTCTTCCTTATTAGGTATTTTAGTAGCCAAGTGCCAACAACCACCACCAAACCTATTGGATAATGATAACCATCATCAAAGAAGTTCTCAAAATTTGCTTGAGGGGATCAAATAATTTATCAAAATTTTCTTAAGGGGATCAAAGACTTGTTGTCAAAATTTGTTTAAGGGGATGTCTTAAGGGGATCACTGAACCTGTTGGATAATGATAGACATCATCATCTTCTCGAGGTGCTATTAGCTTATGTTTAGTCTCCACACAATGAGCTAGCCAATATTTTGTTTCCTCTTCATTCTCCTTGGGTGCAACAACAACATATGTGCATGTACTGCAAACAAAATTTGATTCAATAACGTGCACATGTCCATATAATTTGACTAGTCTACATACATGCATTCATATGTATATAAATAAATAAAAGCACTACAAAATAGTAATAAAATGAAATAGATGTTGTCACCTAGAAATGCACCCTATGCAAAGTTGTAAAAAACTGAGCTTTCTAGTGAAACATTGGATCACTCCAAGGCTGTGGTTCACCTGAGATTAGAGTGAACCTCCAGAGAAGGCCGACTTCCTTTGGGTATCACCTAAACTATTGATCTTTGTGAGGTAAAGGGAGAAGAAATTCATAAAAAATGAAACTATACTGAACTATTCCTATGGTGATACACTGAGTTGGTAAGAAATCATGAAATGAACATAGGAAGAACATACACTAAAAGCAAATAGTCAGCTTTTTCACTTACTTAACATAACCCCTTTAAACTCATGCACTATTCTTAACAGGCTTGCTCTACATGCATATCTTAGGAAGGAAAGATGAATTTCACAGCCTTAGGTATGAATACAGATTTTAGAAAAACACAGTTAAGAACTTGCATAGTCTAAAATATATAAATGAGAGTAATACAAACAATAACAGTAGCTTCCAAGGTAAACTCTACATTTGTATTCCAGATTCCAGTTGAGTTACAAAACATACATTTAGTTGAGAAAGGATTGATAAAATCACTAACTCTTTCAAATGCACAATCCGAACTCTTTACAAAAAGGAAAAAAATGCCTTATATATCAGACTGTGTCGGCCCCCTTAGGGCTTACAAAATATCAGTCTCAGAAAAATCTATCCTAAGATCTTTTGATTGAATTAAATGTTGCACCCCTGCGTGTCCTTGTTGTGTGTGTCAGTGAAAAACTACTGCCTGGAGAAACCCCTTAGATCTTTTGAAGCTACCGGGTGTATTTACTTCTGGTCCTTGTGTCCACCTACTAAATCCCCCTGTTGAGCACCTTGAATGCTCTTGAGTCTGGAATAGATACATGTTGGTTCTCATTTTGTTGATTCTCTTGGCACTAGTCAAGCTGCCAACGATTCACCCATAGCTCTCCTTGATTGGCTGGGCACACTACACACGGACTCCCCTCTGGTCAAAAGCTTGTTCATTCGAAATTGCATCTCAGTGAGACACTGGAAGTGTCTCACCGATGCGATCATGTCCATCTGCAGCTATCGGCACGACGTGGAAACATCGATGAGAGTCTTTATCAAGCTTCAAATTTCATACTGATGTTGCCCTTGTGGTCGCCAAGATAGCCAATTGTCGGTGAGACGATTTACTGAAGGCAAAACGTTACCCCGAGAACCCCCTTATCATTTCGGCAAGAGCTTATTGATATCATCCCGAATGCATTTCACTCTACCAGGCTCCAGATTTCCTTCGGCGAGACCATATCAAGTCCGGAAAACTTCATAGCGAGGCTCATTGTCTTGCCGATGCTCCTCCTTTTGCTAAGACTACACTGTGTCGACAAGACCTTTCCGCGACGGCTGGGAGCTCTGCCGATGTTATTTATGTCGAGGAGACATTTTACTAGTCGGTGAGACTTCTGAGCGAAGTTTTCAACTCTTGGCGAGCTTAGCTTGCTTTCGATGAGACATTGGTGTGTCGGTGAGATCCTCCACTGAGCTTTATTTCATTTTGGCGAGACCCTTCAGTGTCGGCGTGACCTCTTGTCAAAACCAAAATACTTCGGTGAGCTCCCTTCTATCAGGAAGACATCTTGCCGACCTCTTTTTTCCTCCTCGGGCTCATTCTGCATCGGCAAGACTTTTTGCATCGCTGAGACTTCACGGCGATCCACCAACCTTCGCCGAAACCAACATCTTCTGCCGATCCTTTTCTTTTCAACTACTGTCGGCGTGACCCCTTGATGTTGCCAAGACTTCTTGATCGCCGAGACATCTTGTAGACTTCCCCTTGCCTCACATGTTACATCGAAGATCTTTCCCTTTCACCAAGACTCTATTCCGTTGGCCAAACCTCACATCGACATGACTTCATTGGTGGTACCGTTGGCTTTCTTCGGTGTGACCTTCATACTTCGGCAAGAGATTATGTCGAATGCAATAACTTATGCCGAGCTCCATTTTTCGGCAAGACCTCGCCGAGTCGGGGGGACCTTTCTCCAACCTAGAATCCTATACCGAAGGCCATTCTCATCGATGAGACTTATCGAGTTGCTGAGACCACTTTTCCTTCTAGCCCGTTGCTTTTTCCGAGCTCCTCGTTTCGAGGAGACCTTTTTTAATCGCCGAGAAATCTTGTAGAGATCCCTTAGTTGTACCAAGGGCCTTCTTTCTTTGTGTTGGGGAGACCTTTTGTCCTCAGTAACACCTTTTGGTGAAGGGACCAACCTCTGCTGAGAGCATTCCTTCTTGATGTAACTCCACTCCCTGAACCAGACCTCCCAACGACATCCTCCATCCTGCTCGGCGATGCGTTTACCTCTCCTTCGGTCGTGGAGACATCCTCATTTCGGGAAAACCTTAGGGTGAAAGCACAACGTTATGCCGAAGTATATCCATGTCGGCAAGACAATCTGAGTTCGCCAAGACATCACGTAGAAATCCCTTCCCTTTGGCAAACTCTTTTTCTTTTTTGGAGGTTCCAATGGTCAGTGAGACCTTTGTCGATGACACTTTCTATGTCACCAAGACTTCCCATTGTCAGCAGGACCTCAAGGCGATATCTTCAATTGTTGGCGATCCCTTTCATGTTTTGGTGAGGCCTCCCTTTGATTGGCGTGACCGTCTCCATTCGTTGAGACCTTTTGTCGAGCACTTCGCCTCTTGCCGAGCTCTGATCTCAGTGAGACATTACGATTCAGGGAGACATCCCGGCGAAGTCCCTTAGTCATACCGAGGGGTTCTTTTGTGTCAGTGGGACTCCTGTCGAAGACAACCATATCGAGGCCCATCTTTTCCTTTCAGCGAGACTTTCACCTTCGCTAATACCTCCCAGCGAAGCCCGCCTTCTTATGCCGAAAGCATCTCTCCATCTGAGGCTCTTCATACGTCGGCGAGACTTCAAGAGTCGGGGAGACCTTACCCCAACTTGAAAGCTACACCGAAGGTTCACTGTTGTCGTCGAGATACCATCATTCATCGAGACTATATGCCAAAAGAGATCTCATGCTGATAGGATCCCTGGTTTGAAGCATTCAGACCTAATGGAACCCCTGCTAGTCAACGAGACCTCAAGAACGTCCTGCCGACTTTCTCCTTAGATGATTTTCATGCCGAATCTCCCTAGGGCAGTTTCTCCCACTGAGTTCCCCGTGACATAGCAACAGATGTAGAGTCTTTTCCCTTGTGTGAATTTTCCATTGTCGTCTGAAGATCTAACATATGATTATCCTGCCTAATTTAAACTGTAGGTGAAATATAGGAAATAATTCTGGTGACCTTTGCGGGATGTTTGCCTGCTAAACATGAGAACCAGTGACTTGGCTTATCCATTGGGCATGGAGTCGTTAGAAGGCTCAAAAAATAAAAAAAATATCAGTCTTTTACATGGCCTCAACTCCCTGAGATCCACGGGTCATAACAGGTTGCCAAAAAACAAAACAAGTGAAAGCGAAAGAGAGAAAATTATGCCATCACAACACCTAGGAAATAGAAAATAACTAACCTAAAGCGCATAAGCACTTATTGAAAACATAACCATATACTAATAGTTACAATAGAGGAAATCCATCAGACTTGAAAACAATGTTTAAGGTGTATCCCATTGACTAGGATAGGAAGTACTTCCCCATCTGTTGTAACCAATTGATAAGCATTGTGCTCCTTACAGTCTCTGATAAGGTTATAGTCTTTGATAAGGAATGGGCCTATCCACAAGTTGTCAAGCTTGGTGTGATGGCCTGGCCTACTTTTCAGAATGTCCCATTTGAGCACGAGGTCTCCCACCCTAAAACTTTTTCCTATAGCCCTCCTGTCAAATGTTTTCTTTGTTTGGAGCTGATGACACTCCAAAGTTTTCATTGCTCTGTCCCTTGATTCTTCGAGCTCCATGAGATCCGCATACCTTACAGACATTGGGTCTTGTTCCTCAACCATCTCCAACTGGTGAACAATGTCAAGAGTTGGAAGCTCCATAGATAGGGGTAATCTTGCCTCTTTGCCATAGACCAACATATATGGCGAGTTACCAACAGACCTCTTAGGGGTCACTCTGTCTGCCCAAAGTGCATTCGTTAAACTAATGTTCTAGGTCCTTTGATTATCCTCTATGGTTCTTTTAATGATCCTGATGAGATTCTTATTTGTGCTTTCAGCTAAACCATTACCCTGGGGGTAATAATTTGAGGATGTATTCAAATGAATGCCATGTTTAACGGCCCAATCAATTACTCTTAGACACATGAATGCAAGAGCATTGTCAGATATGATGGAGTTAGGAACTCCAAATCTGGTGATTATATCCTCATAGAAGCTCAAAACTGAAGACTCTTTTGCTTCTTTCAAAGCTACTGCTTCTGTCCACCTTGTGAAATAGTATGTAGCTGTGAGCACCCACTTGTGACCAATACTGGAAGGTGGATTTATTGGTCCAATGATGCCCCATCTCATGAAGGGCTGCTCCACTTGAATTAGATGTAGAGGCATGGTAGGTAGTTTTTCCTTTCCTGAAAACAGAGCGCATTTGATACACTTTCTTGACCAGGAATATGCATCTTTGAACAAGCTATGCCAGTAGTAACCAGCTCTCATGATTTTCCATGTAGTAGTTTTGGGAGCAAAGTGACCTCCTGTAGCTCCATCATGAAACTCATGAAGTACCTTTTCAATTTGATCATTGTGAATGCATCTTAATAGGACACCATTCAGATATTTTTTGAAAAGAACATTGTTTACCAGTACATACGGTATGGACTACAGTCTGAAGTATCTCCTTTTGGCTCTGTTCAAACCTGGTGGACACTCGCTAGTTTGTAAAAATTGGGTCATATCTTGAACCCAATTAGTTATCCCCACAGGCACATTATCTCGAGCATCCTGAAACTCATTTTTATTAGCAAGGATAACCTCATTTTCTAGTTCACTTTCACTGCTTGACCCAGTAGCAAGTTGTTCATAGAGACCTCTGCCTCTAACCAATTTGGTGATCTTCATATCTACATCATATTCCATGACCTTAGTGACCCACCCTGCTTTTTTTTCATTGAGATCTTTATTCAATAAGAATTCCTTCACACTTGGGTGTGCCACCATGACATGAATTTTATTATGAGAGATCAAAGGCTTGAATTTCTTCAGGCTTCTGATCACAGCAAGAACACGCCTCTCTACAAATGAGTATTTTTGTTCATAATCAACCAAACCTTGACTGAAAAAGGCTATTGGTTGTTCTAAATTCTCTTCATTTTTTTGAACCAATATTGTAGAAATGTTACTTGTGCTACCATAAGCATACAGATAAAAATCTTTAGAAAAATTGGGATTTACCAGCGTAGGAGCTGCTGCTAAGGCCTCCTTGACCTTTTCAAAACTATTCTTGGCATCTTTTGTCCAACTAAAAACTGCATTCTTCTTTAACATAGCTGTCAAAGGCTGTAACAAGTTTGCAACATCTGGGATGAACCTTCTCAGAAAGTTGATTTGGCCTAGAAAGCTCTATAGACCCTTCTTGTGATTAGGTAGCGGCAACTCAAGTATGGCTTTGACTCTCTCAAGATCAATAGTAATTCCTTTCTTTGACACTATGTGTCCTAATAATTTCCCTTCATGAATAGCAAAGATACTCTTCTTTGGATTGAGAGAGATACCAAACTCTCTGTCAAAAACTTGCCTAAGATGTGACACATGTTCATCAACATTCTTGGAATAAACTGTAATATCATATAGGTAAATCAATATAATCTTGTTGATCAAACTTTAAAATGCCATGTCCATGGCCTTTTGAAACGTGGCACCAGCATTGGACAAACCAAAAGGCATCCTTTTGTATGCCATGGTGCCCCATTTAGTTGTGAAGGCAGTTTTGAACTTATCTTCTTCTTTAACCAGCACCTGATTATACCCTAAAAAACCATCTAATAAGGAGAATCTCTCAGAACCAGCAACTTCTTGCAAGATTCGTTCCATGGAGGGCAGCGGGTAGTGGTCTTTCAAAGATGCTCGGTTAAGATCCCTAAAGTCTACACAAAGTCTTATTTCGCCACTTTTCTTCCTAACCAGTACAAGGTTAGAAACCCATGAAGTGTGTTTGATAGGAAAGACAATACCCCCCTCAACTAATTTAGTCAGCTCTTTAATCATTAGGGGCTCAAGTTTAGGATTCAAGGGCCTTTATTTTTGTCTTACCGGCTTGGCATTAGGTTCTAACTCAATTGTATGCTGAGTGATATGGGGATCAAACCCCTTCAAATCTGAGTATTCCCAAGCGAAGACATCATAGAATTTTTGACATAAAGCAACAAAAGATTGTCTATCTTCTTGTGAACAAATTTTTCCTATCTTAAGGAGTTTACCTTCGAAAATCTCCAGCTCTTCATAATGTTCTTGTTTGATTTGTAAGCCAGCTTTACCCTTCTTAAGTTGATCATCAGTACTGAAAATCGACTCTAAGGTAACAAGACCTTTGGGTAACTTATTTGTCCTCAGCTGTATGACTTGATCACCATAATGTTGCTTGAGTTTGGCTTGATTCATCATGGATAACTGATCTTCTTCGAGCAGGAAAGAAAGGATTTGTTTATCACTGTCAAAGACTTGCCAGTGAATGTTGTTATCAAGAATTGATGGCCTGACTACAACCTTCACATACTGTTGTACTTTCTCTTTTCTAATATCTCCTAGAATATCAAACTGTGCTCCAATGGCTACAAGCCTGTCAGCATGCTTGTTCTGATTTCTTGGAATAGACACTAAGTTAAAGGCATCAAAAACTTTGAGCATGTCCCACACTCTATTTCTATAAGACTTTAATGTATCATTTTTAACAACATTTAGGCCCCTTACTTGATTAACAATTAATTCGATGTCCCCATAGACTTTCAAGCTGGTTATTCCTCTCTTCCTTGCCCACTCTAGACCTTGAACAAGGCCCTCATATTCAGCAGTGTTGTTGGAGCATGCAAAAGAAAAACGGAATGCAGAGTAGTACCTATCACCTTGTGGAGAAATCAACATTGCACCTCCTCCTGCTCCATTCTTACTTCTGGAACCATCGAAGAACATCTCCCAAAGTCCACTTAGTGGTTGCAACAACTGATTTGCATCTTTCTTCAGGTTTGGAATCTTTGTGTTAGGCTCAAGAATGACATAGTTTCCCATACCAGCATCTTGAATGAGGTCCTCAGGATTGTCCAATACATTCTCAACTACCCATTCATGCAACAACACTTCAGGAATAGCTTCTGATTGGAGTTCTTGAGTAGCAGCTAGTTCATTGTCAGAAAGAATGACACAATTTGTGTCTGCAGCAGTAGGAACAACATTAAACAGACTTGGGTTATATGGCTCAATGTGATCCTTAGCCAATATTTCAGATTTAATGGTAACCTTGGTTCCATATCTTGTTCTAAATAACATATGTGACCAATCAGCTGATACATAACCACCTATCTTGGTTGTAAAGTCTCTAGATAAACACAAGGAAAAGAAAGGTGGAAGGTCTATGACACATATGTCTTGAAGAACTGAAAAATTTGGACAAGCATGGAGGGTGAGATTTAAATCCTTGATAATACCCAAAGTATTAATCGAAGTACCATCCAATTGGATCACTCCCTTCTCTAAAGGCTGGTATTTTAGTCCAAGTTTGTCAACAATCTATTTTGGCATCACGGAGCTGCTAGCTCCACTATCTACCATATAGTTATGAACTAACTTATCACCAATAATCACTGACACGTAGAAAGGAGGTGGTTTAACTCCTTTTTCAATCTCCATGCAAGGCTGCTAATCATTTCCCTGAGAATTATTTGTTAACACAGCTCTAACCTGACCTATTGGGGGTTCAGATTCATCAGACATTTTCAAACTTGACAGGGCTGATTGTAACATATCCTTTTGACCTGGGATGGATAATGAGTCCCACATGGACATTGTAACATTCATTTTTTTCATACTATCAAGGATGTTATAAGGTACAATTGGATTTACTTTAGGATGTACCTTTATACTAGTATGATCAGCTTGCGGGTGTGACTGCTCCTTGTCTGGGAGTTGCTCATTTCTTTGCCAAACAGGAGCCGCTCGAGATGTAGATGGTTCTACAGTGGTTTCCTTTCCTTTGTCAGCCGCTTGACTAAGCTCAAAAGCTCTCTTCTTTGCCCTGGTGTTAGCTACAACTGGATAACTATCTTCACTCAACCCACATAATTCTTGACCTTGCCAGTTAAGCAGGGTTGTATCATTACTGAATTGGTCCTGGTGTTGTGAAGATGCATCATTGCATTCACTCTGCTACAAACTTGAAGCATTCTGTACCATAATTGCCTGATTGATTAGTCCATTTGAGCAAGTGGCCTGATTATGAGGTTGGTTACAAGGGTAACACCACTCATAGTCTGTTGCTAAGTTGTTTTGGGTAGGAACCAGCTCCTTGGTCGCACTAACAGGGGCTGGAGCATAGGCCTGAAAAGGCCTTGTGGCAACATTTTGTCTTGTGCCTTGATAATTTCCTTGATACTGCTATCTATTCCCCTGGAATTGTTGTTGCTGACCTTGAAAAGGCTGACTTGAGGCCTAATTCTGCTATTGATAAGGCTTAGAATAGGTCTGTTGCTTTTCCAAGTTCACCAACTTGTTACCAAAAGTCTGTAAAAGACTTTTGATCTCTTGTAACTCCTATGATGAGCCTGAAGCAACACTCTCTTCTTTATCAATGGTTGGAACATCAATTGGTAGAGGTGTGAAAGGAGGTTTTTGCAAAGGGATGTTTGCATGAATTTCTAGAAATATTGGCATTGGTGGCCTGGGAGCAAGCTTACCAGCTTGTATTAAGCTGTTTTCAGCTCTGATAGCTATTTCAAAGGCATCTGGTAGAGAAACTCCTCCCATTGATTGTATCATGACAGCTATATCACTATTCAGAGCCCTCAAAAAGTATAAAAATACATATTTTGGAGGTGGCCTCACCGTTGTAGGGATTCTATCCCAAGTCCTTTGGAATCTGAAGTTGAATTCATTCATCTGCTCTTGTGGAGCCCTCTTAATTGTAGTCAATTTTTCCAATAGAGATAAGTTGTCAGATCTATCTTGAAATTGCTTATGCAACTTGTCTCCAAATTCGTCTCATGTTGCAATTGAACTGACTGGTAGGCTCCTATACCATTGCACAACTCTCCCTTTCAGTGAAGCAGCTAGTAATCTCACTAGAACATCCTCTTGGGTTATGTGATGGACTCCGCATAATGAAGCCACATCTCTCATGTGTTCAATTGGAGTAGTTTGGTCTTCCCCTGTAAAAATTGGCAGACTCTTCAAGGCTGCCATCGGGATGTCGTTGTGCTATGCCAAATTTAAGGGGCTGCCTCTACTGAAAATGACAAAGGGTTGATTCCTTGGAGCGGCCATTGGAGGTAGCTGAATTGGATTTACTTGTATAGAAAAATGAGAACCCACTGATGGAGGAGTAGACTGAGTTCTTCTAGAATAGATTACTGTTGTTCCTCTTTTTTCTATTGCTCTACCCTTTCTTCTTGGTGGTGACAACTGCAAATATTTGAAGGGACCTGAGATGCCTCTTGTCTGAACTTTTCTCATAAATTGTAGAAGGCACTGATTTCTGGGGTTCTTCTTCTTTGTGGAGTCGCCAAGTATTCCAAAGGACCTCGATAAGGTCTGAAATTCAATGGTTGCATACTAAACCAATAGTTCAATCTAGTTCACTGTCCCACCAAGCGTGCCAGAAATTGTTGTCACCTAGAATGCACCCTATGCAAAGTTGTAAAAAACTGAGCTTTCTAGTGAAACATGGGATCACTCCAAGGCTATGGGTCACCTGAGATTGGAGTGAACCTCTGGAGAAGGTCGGATTCCTTTGGGTATCACCTAAACTATTGATCTTTGTGAGGTAAAGGGAGAAGAAATGCATAAAAAATGAAACTATACTGAACTATTCCTATGGTGATACACTGAGTTGGTAAGAAATCATGAAACAGACACAGGAAGAACATACACTGAAAGCAAATAGTCAGCGTTTTCACTTACTTAACATAACCCCTTTAAACTCATGCACTATTCTTAACAGGCTTGCTCTACATGCATATCTTAGGAAGGAAAGATGAATTTCACAGCCTTAGGTATGAATACAGATTTTAGAAAAACATAGTTAAGAACTTGCATAGTCTAAAATACATAAATGAGAGTAATACAAACATTAACAGTAGCTTCCAAGGTAAACTTTGCGTTGTATTCTAGATTCCAGTTGAGTTACAAAACATACATTTAGTCAAGAAAGGATTGATAAAATCACTAACTCTTTCGAATGCACAATCTGAACTCTTTACAAAAAGGAAAAAAATGCCTTATATATCAAACTATGTCGGCCCCCTTAGGGCTTACAAAATATCGGTCTCAGAAAAATCTATCCTAAGATCTTTTGATTGAATTAAATGTTGCAACCCTGCGTGCCCTTGCTGTGTGTGTCGGTGAAAAACTACTGCCTGGAGAAACCCCTTAGATCTTTTGAAGCTACCAGATGTATTTACTTCTGGTCCTTGTGTCCACCTACCGAATCCCCCTATTGAGTGCCTTCAATGCTCTTGAGTCCGAAATAGATACACGTTGGTTCTCATTCTGTTGATTCTCTTGGCACTGGTCAAGCTGCGAACGATTCACCCGTAGCTCTCCTTGATTGGCTGGGCACACTACACGCGGACTCCCCTCTGGTCAAAAGCTTGTTCAGTCAAAATCGTATCTCGGCGAGACACTGGAAGTGTCTCATCGATGCAATCATGTCCATCTGTAGCTATCGGCACGACGTGGAAACATTGATGAGAGTCTTTGTCGAGCTTCAAAATTCATACTGATGTTGCCCTTGTGGTCGCCAAGACAGCCAATTATCAGTGAGACGATTTACCGAAGGAAAAACGTTACCCTGAGAACCCCCTTATCGTTTCGGCAAGAGCTTATTGATATCATCCCGAATGCATTTCACTCTACCGGGCTCCAGATTTCCTTCGGCGAGACCATATCAAGTTAGGAAGACTTCATAGCGAGGCTCATTGTCTTGCCGATGCTCCTCCTTTCACTGAGAATACACTGTGTCGACAAGACCTTTTCGCGATCACTGGGAGCTCTGCCGATGTCATTTATGTCGAGGAGACATTCTGCTAGTCAGTGAGACTTCTGAGCGAAGTTTCCAACTCTTGGTGAGCTCAGCTTGCTTTCGATGAGACATTGGTGTGTCGGTGAGATCCTCCACCGAGCTTTATTTCATTTTGGCGAGACCCTTCGGCGTCGACGTGACCTCTTGTCGAAACCAAAATACTTCGGTGAGCTCCCTTCTGTCGGGAAGACATCTTGCCAACCTCTTTTTTCCTCCTTGGGCTCATTCTACATCGGCAAGACTTTTCGCATCATTGAGACTTCACAGCGATCCACCAACCTTCACCGAAACCAACATCTTCTACTGATCCTTTGCTTTCAACTACTATCGGCGTGACCCCTTGATGTCGCCGAGACTTCTTGATCGCCGAGACATCTTGTAGACTTCCCCTTGCCTCACGTGTTACACTGAAGATCTTTCCCTTTCACCAAGACTCTATTCTGTCGGCCAGACCTCACATTGACATGACTTCATTGGTGGTACCGCTGGCTTTCTTCGGTGTGACCTTCATACTTCAGCAAGACATTATGCCGAATGCAATAACTTATGCCGAGCTCCATTTGTCGGCGAGACCTCGCCGAGTCGGGGGGACCTTTCTCCAACCTAGAATGCTATACCGAAGGCCATTCTCATCCGTGAGACTTATCAGGTCACTGAGACCACTTTTCCTTCTAGCCCCTCACTTTTGCTGAGCTCCTCGTTTCGGGGAGACCTTTTGTAATTGCTGAGACATCTTGTAGAGATCCCTTAGTCGTATCGAGGGCCTTCTTTCTTTTGTGTCGGGGAGACCTTTGTCCTTGATAAGACCTTTTGGTGAAGAGACCAACCTCTGCCGAGAGCATTCCTTCTCGGTGTAACTCCACTCCCTCGGCCAGACCTCTCAGCGACATCCTCCATCCTGCCCAACAATGCATTTATCTCTCCTTCGGTCGTGGAGACATCCTCATTTCGGGAAAACCTCAGGGTGAAAGTACAACATTATACCGAAGTATATCCATGTCGGCAAGACAATCTAAGTTTGCCAAGACATCACGTAGAAATCCCTTCCCTTTGGCGAACTCTTTTTCTTTTTTGGAGGTTCCACTAGTCGGTGAGACCTTTGTCGATGACACTTTCTATGTCACCAAGACTTCCCAGTGTCGGCAGGAACTTAGGGCGATATCTTTAGCTGTTGGCGAGCCCTTTCATGTTTTGGTGAGGCCTCCCTTTGATCGGCGTGACCGTCTCCATTCGTCGAGACCTTTTGTTGAGCCCTTCACTTGTTGCCGAGCTCTAATCTCGGTGAGACATTACGAGTCAGGGAGACATGCCAGCGAAGTCCCTTAGTCATACCGAGGGGTTCTTTTGTGTCGGTGGGACTCCTGCCGAAGACAACCATATCGAGGCCCATCTTTTCCTTTCGGTAATACTTTTTCCTTCGCTAAGACCTCCCAGCGAAGCCTGCCTTCTTATGCCAAAAGCATCTCTCCATCCAAGGCTCTTCATACGTCAGTGAGACATTAGGAGTCGGGGAGACCTTACCCCAACTTGAAAGCTACACTGAAGGTTCACTGTTGTCGGTGAGATACCATCAGTTGCCGAGACTATATGCCGAAAGAGATCTCATGCCGATAGTGTCCCTGGTTTGAAGCATTCAGACCTAATGGAACCCCTGCTAGTCGGCGAGACCTCAGGAACATCCTGCCGACTTTCTCCTTAGATGATTTTCATGCCGAATCTCCCTAGGGCAGTTTCTCCCACTGAGTTCCCCGTGACATAGCAACAGATGTAGAGTCTTTGCCCTCGTGTGAATGTTCCATTTCCCTCTGAAGATCTAACATATGATTATCCTGCCTGATTTAAACTGTAGGTGAAATATAGGCAACAATAGATTGAATTAAATTACCTTCTTGCACAAGGTTTGAAACATGTTCATAATTGTCTGATGCAAACACTTGATCATTATCTTCAATTGTTGTTTCATATTGATCATGTGCTTGTGCAGGTGTCAACGATCTTTGCTTCCATTCTTCAACCCATTCTGTATTCTCACATGCTTCCCAATCTCCCGAAATACAAAAATAATAAAAATATGCAAGCTCCCTTGTCCAAATAGTCCATGTGCTTGCATTTGAACTCTTAAATGAATGCTATTTAGTAGATCCATTGATTGTCTTGCAATCAAGTCAAGGTAGAATGTTCTCTTCTTCAACCAACCAAGAGAATCAATGAATTGTAGAGTACTCGCTTGATTTGAGTGTAGATAATATTGTATAGCACCAATCCACAATCCCACATGCATCTTTAAATTTTACTGCATCCTCAAATTTCAATTGCTCTCTAGGAAGAATTCTTTTAACACATGTACCAACTCCATGTTCTCCTTTACCATGTCCAGATTCAAAAAAACTTCACATATGTTGGGCATTATGTTCCTTGTGAACCCTACTTAACTAATAGAAAATTTGAGCATTCTTGAACTGCTCCATACAATTATCTGACCATATAAGATGTTTTTCCATATAGATTCCTCTTTCTCTTAAATTTGTATAAAATATATTGAAACAATATTGAAAAAACTCTTATGAGTGTAACCAGTTATCACTCAAATTGAAATGATACTACCTCAAAACTTTTCTATCATTCTCTGTGCTATCATGTTCATGTCTATAAATAATATGAACAAACATAGCCACCTACACTAAATTGTAATATTGTGATTGGATTTCCTCTTTCAGAGCTAGAGTATAGTTTTCTGCAAAATCAACCACTAATAGCATAGTACCATTTGGAAATGCGTTTCTACATGCATGAAATTGTCCATCAAGCCATCAACCATGTTGAGAGTGCTTGACATATTTTGGTACACTCTTACTCTTAAATTCTAATATGAATGCATGTACACTAACTTTTTTTGTAATTAAATCACAATGCTTTCCAATTTTTCCATCTTTTAAAGAATAGTCAACATTCTTAAATCTTTTAACATCCAATAATTGTTGTCCAAAATCATTTTCAATACTTTCATGCATACAAACTCTTAAGAAAGAAAGATTACTACAACTAGCATTGTCCAGAAATACATGAACTTAAATAAAACAATTTCCCATTAGATCTTTCACAAAATAAATTTGATATAAACTCCTTTATTATTTCAAGTGGCATATTAATACCACATTCCTGCATAATCATGTATGTAAAGTACAACGTATATATTGAAACACATCATAATAATAATGAAATTGAACATGTGTTTTACAACAACAAGATATTTGTTGCTTATTAATCTTTACATACCAAGGTTTACATTTTTAAAAAGATCTTTGACTTATTCCAATATTACTAAGTAACACTAAATAACCACAATTTTTTTTATAAAATTCAGTTTGCATTGTATCTGATAGGTATTTTGGATGAGGATCTCGAACTTTGGACCCTACTCTTAATTTTAAAACATCTCTAGCATTAGATGATACCCTAGTATTATCATGCCAATGTTTTTCAATCAAATATTTGATTTCAACATTCAGTTTCATGTCAGATCTTAGAAGTCAACCACTAAAACTCCAACATTGGTTGATTGGATAAATTTTCTATGTACTTTCTCTTCTCTTTGCCGCTCGTACCAATTTTTTAGGATGTATTTTTATAATTTCACTAATATTGCTTACCATTCTTTATTCAAAGTTGCTTTATTAACTATAGTCATTTTTATAACTCGTCTTGTTGCATTCTTATCTTTAGATCGACTATTCTTTCTAATTGACTCAGTGGCACTAGCAACAATAGACATAGCATGTTTTAATGATTGATCTTTTCTTCTTGGTTTAACAAAAATGCCTAACTTTTTCATTACTTTTCTCATTTTTCACATTCTCATTAATTATATCATTAGTTGACATTAAAATGATAGTTTTTTACGATAAAACAAAAAATTTGTATAATCTATTGGCATGTGTTCTTATTTGTCTCCAAGAAATCTTACCAGGAAGATTATCCAAAACATCTATTTCAATTTTAAAAAATAATAATTTTCATTTTCAATGTCACATCTTGGATTTTTTATTTTTCATTTTCAACTTCAAAATGATTTTCATTCTCACCTTCATTTTCATCAACAAAGTGGTTTTCATTTTCATTTTCAATAAAAGGATTTTCATTTCACTTTCAATAAAAGGATTTTCATTTTCGTTTTGAACAAAAAAATATTTTACCTTCATTTTCAACAACAAAATTTTCATTTTCATTTTCAACAACAATTTGAATCAAGGCCATTTGGAAAAAGGTTCTGCGGGTCATCATGGAGTACATTACAGTGGACAGGCGTTTCACCAGAGTCTATGGTTACCACTTTTCTCTTTCGAACCACTTCCGCTACAAGGTTAGGGTCTCTCTCCCCTATTATCTTTTTTATTCCTTGAAGAAAAGCTTGGAGGATAATAAGAAAAACCCTAAAAGATTCCCCATCCTACACACTGGGTTAATAAGGTTGATTGTTGAACATTTCCAAAATATGCCTGCCCCTGCTATTCTGGAAACTATCCCTGATTCTGAGAGTGACGACACTGAGCCCAATGGCTTGGAGTATCTTCCTAACTCTAGTTCAGCTAGGAAAGTCCTTAGCTTGCACGCTATCCCTTCTAGGAACAAAAACCCTACACCCCTTTTTGGTAAATCCCGTGGCAAGCTTGAGCCTGATAGCCCCTCCCTTAAGAATAGTTCTAATGATAAGAAACCCCAGGCCAATAGCCTTGTTTCCTACTCCGAAGAATCCTCTGATTCAGAGGAGTCTGATGCCAACAAAACTGAGTTGTGCGCTGAACCTCTACCGGATAAACATGCTAAAGATGACCCCTATTATTCCTAACCCTAAGAAAATTTGTCCTAATACTAGAAAGGAGCCCTCTTTGGATGTCCTGAACCTTGCCAAAACCAATTTCGAGTCCCACTTCAAACTCTTGGAATGGACTTTCATCAAAATTAATGAGCTGAAAATAAAAAATTGGGCCCTTCAAAGCAAGATTGAAGAGTTGGGTGCTAAGATTGCAGATATTGATAAGAAAGATGTGGATAGTGGGGTTCAAGGTCACAGTAACAAAAATATTGATTCCAAGGTTGAGAATATAAGGAATACCATTAAAACCATTGTTGAGCAAAACAACCGAATGGCAAGACACAATGCCATTATCATTAATGCGATGACTAAAAAGCTAGACAAAGCCCAGCAGGGGTCTCTGGTTGTGGATCTGGAGGAAACAAAGGACAAAAGCAGGGATACGGATGCAGGCATTTCCAAAAGAACCAGAGCCAATCTGAAGCGCAAGGTCCCCCCTACTTCGAAGATGATTCAAATTTTAAAAAAGGGGGTCAATGATATGCAGAATTTGGAGGTGGAGACAGAGTCTTTCCTCAAGACTCTGAATTAACGGCTGAGGTTTTTTTTTTTTGTTTACTCTGCTGTTCCTTTTGGTTTGACCTTTCTGGTTTGTTTTGTGTGGTTGCTGCTGATGTTTTCTCGGGCAGCTGGTCTTTTTGGTTGGAATTTTGTGTCCTCTCTTCTGTATTGTAAACGTTGTGGTTTCGGGTCCCTGTAAAACCCGTTTTACCCTCTTATCAAAATAATTTGAATCAAATCTTGAACTCTATGAATATTATCAATGTCAACATTGTTATATCAAGCTTCTTTTAAATCTCCCATAAACATCCTTTTCATTTCATTCAAAGGTGGATTTGAAGACGTACTTGGATTTGTGCCTATTGAAACATTTTCCATAGCATTGAAAATGGGATTTGAATACATACCAAGAGTATTTTGTATAATCATATTAGTTTCCACATTCACCTCTTGCAAATTTGCATCGTCTACATCCATGGTCTCCTCAATGTTTTTATCTTCAATAGTTGTGGAATTGGATGCTTTAGCATTATTCATTGATCAAATCCTCATTCTTTTGTCTCTTCTTTTTTCCTCCTCTCTCTTTGCTTCAATTTCTTCAGGGGTCAATACCTTCCTATCTTTCCTCTTATTACAACATTGTGATCCCATGATTAAATTTTTTTTAAGTATGTACAAATGAATGTCAAAAACTTGAAAGTATTCCTTCTTTTTTCCTCCCTCAAACAAGTAGAAATTGAACAAAATTCCACTCAAATAGTGTCCCAATGATGCCTCCTTTCAAAATTTAAAAAAAAACCCAAGTTGGAGAGCCTTTACGAGACAAAAGTTGATAGAAAATAGGGAATATGTTGCTATCGGTCATACAGAACAATTTGTAGATCCAAAGTGTACTGGTTTGATAGTAAAAATTAAAAAAAAGTTAAAAATAACTCAAGATCCCTTTTAATAAATGGGATTTTTCTCTATAAATCGAGATCTTGTTTATTAAATGGGATCCCATAGTAAACAGGATCCCATTTTGTAAAATTTGAATTTTAGGTCGAGTTTTTTCTTTGTTAATAGGTTCGAGAAAAGGGTTGGGGACCCGAACTTAGGCCCTAGACCTGGTTTGACTCGCAAGTTGAAGGTCCTTGCAATGTCACAAGAAAATAGTGACTTTGAGAATATGTCTAAAGACCTTTTTGTAGAATTTTTTGACAAAATTAAAACCCATTATAGATGAGACAATGTAGATTCCAAATATATAATATTTTTTACAATTGGATTATTTTTTCTATTTTTCAATTAATTTATGATGAAACAGGTCCTTTAACTTGAATTATTAGGGTTTTTTTGTATTTTAATAACTTTTTATTAAAATATTTTTTTGAAAAACAAATTATACAAAAGTGTACTTCAGACAATTCTTTTCAATTTAAAAAAAATCAAAAAATGATAAGTTTAGGTAATCTTATGTGTGATGTACACGACGATTTTTCAAAACACTAAATATGGCCAATAAAAAATTAACAAAAAAAATATTCAATAAAAAATTACAAAAAAATATGAAAAGCATTCTTCAATGAGTTACAAACCTTTTCCCAAAAGGATTTAGAAAAATATGGATTTAGAAACGTGTATTGAAAATCAATTTGTATCATCTTAGTATTGAAATAAATTACATATTTGGAAACTAGACTCTAAGTACTACATTTTATGATTAGTGACTTTTTTTAAGATTTCATCTTTAAGTGCTTCAAATTTTAAGGTCATATGTGACAAATTTTGAAAATCGGGAAAAACACTTCCACTTTTTGGCCAAAAAGTGGACTCAACTTCTTGCTAGCACCTCGCATGTTTGGAGTGTGACAACTTTCACCATCGATATAGAGACACTTGAGTGCAGTTCAAAGACATCACACATCATCCTTCTTCCCATATCTTCCTTTCAAGAATGGGAATAAATCCTACATACTATCTTGGTTTTGTTTTCTTCTTAAGGGGAGGAACTTTGTTTGGAGAGATTGGATCATCTTCAGCATTCAATGTTGAGCTTCAACCATTGCAAGAGACTCACCATTGAGGTGGGGTTTCCTGGTCTCTCTTCTTCTTTCAGGTATGAGGTGTCTTTTTCCTCACATGGGGTTTTGTCCTTCTCATTCTTCGTTGAGAGTATTTTATTTTCATCTCTCTTTTGGGGAGGAGTTTTGTCCCATTGTGTTTTCTCCTTTTCTTCATTTGTGATTGATTGCATTGTAATTGTACATGGGCACCTAACATGGCCTAGTAGACGAGACCCATATTTACATAATAATCTTCTCCCTAAATTGCACTTAAGGGGGGGTGTTAGTGTGAATAAATGTCTTGTACCTAGTTAATTCACTCACTAGGGACTTAGGGGACATGTTCACATGTTAAGTTTACTTAGGTCCTAAGATTCTTTCTAGAAGACTTAGTTGGCATGTCTAGATTTTATATTTTCCTAGGTAGTTATGATAAGTTGTCGCATATCATAAGATTAAGACACTTGTCATAATCTTATGATATCTTATGTCTCGCCTTGGCTATATAACCAAGTGGTCTTATATGTAAATTATATTGAATTATGGCATACTCAATTCCATTGCAATCTTGAGCATTGCATATTCATCTGTTTGTGATTTCCATTTGGCCTCTAGATATTGGGTATCTACATAGCCAACTCTAACAAGATTCATCTACTCTAAAAATAACATTTAAGATTTAAGTTTGCAATCAAAAAGTGGTTTGATAATGTATTAATAGTCTAATTCAATTACATTTATTATTATTAAAGAACTAGGAAAATCGCTTATTTTTTATTTAATAAAGAATTTGCATCTTATTAATAACTCAATTCAATTATATTTGTATAAATTTTAATGAAAATATTTATTAATTAGCCGATAGGCTACATGTAGTGTGAGATTTGAGCTTGAAACAAGTCTCACGCCTACAAACCACTATTGATTTCAAGGAAAACAGGTTTCAGTTGTTGTTTAATGGTAAAATCCTCCAAAATATTAGTTAAAAGCCTCCAAAATCTCACTTATCACATAAAGGCCAAATAAATATTGATTTTACAATTGGATGGGAACATTTTATTTCCATTTGTAGTGTTTTTTGTCAATTTGATGGCAACTTTCTCTTTTCATTTGCATTACTTTATGTTTTAAATTTGTATCTAAATATTTCATAATCAGATAATACTTAATTTCTTTACGGAAAAAATCTAGATTTTTCTAAGTTTATTTCATTCCATTATTTAGCATTTATTATTAATTATTTCATTCCAAGGTTGCTTCCCAACCCCAAAGAATTCTGAGAACACTACCTTGATTAAGAAGTTAAATGCCTGGAAATTGGTCCTTTGGGAGATTAAAAAAGAATTGCAAATGAATTCTTTGCTAAGGAAAAAAATGGTCCTTCTCCTGCTCTGAAAACCCAAATGTATCTATTTAGAAAAGGTGAAAAGCAACTTAAGCCCTTAAGTTCGAACTTGAAATTTTCTTTGGGTGGAAATTCCAGCTTGCAAGAGGGCGATTGGGTGGCCTCCATGATGGAGGAAGCGATTACTAGCTTGGAAGGGGGACAAAACAAGGGCCCTAGTATTGAACCAGTAACACTTGGTGATTGTCCCAAGTTGGCTATTTCTTCCATCCCTAATGTTGACACCTTGTGCACTTTTCTCTAGGTTGTTAATGCTCACTCAAATCAAACTACCATGGTTGAAAACAAGAGAAACTTAGCAACACAGCTTGCAAGACCTAGCACCCCTATTGTCCCTGGGTGCTTCAACACTCGAGGGAGTGACAACCCCAAGAGTGGGTTTGGATGTGGCTTTGAAAAATAGGACAGAGTTGTAAGCTTCTAGATTCATGAGAATTTCACATCTGTGTAGACCAAAAAATCTATTAGGCCTAGGCAAGGGGTTGGAAGGCCAAAGAAAAATAGCCCATCCATTCCTCTGGCAAAAAATGTCCAGTTTTCAAAAAAGAAAAGAAGCAAAACAAGTACTATAATACAAACACCTGATGCTAAAAGGGTAGAGACTGAGGAAAAAATTGTCAAATGCTTTGGAAAATTTAAGCAAGACCAAGAGGTTACCCCCATGATCATGGAATATGAAGCTTAGTTGAATCTCATGGAATGTCAGGGGCCTAGAGTTCCCTGACAAAAAAATCATAGTAAGAAGGTTTTAAACTTGGAAAAGCAAAAAGATGTGGTAATATCCTACAAGAAACTGAAGCAATAGGATTCACCTTAGAAACTAATTTGAAATTTATGTGGAAGGAATCAATCATGTTCAACACCAAGCATGATAAAGGTAAGGGAGGAACCTCCATCCTCCTCTCAAGCAAATGGAGTCAATGGGTCACCAGTTTTGGAATTTCCCTTGTAACAGGGTTGTTTCGGTGATTGTGGAAAAATAAGGTACCTCCTTTGGTCTTTGCTTTGTCTATGCCCCCAATAATCATACAGAGAGGGCGTCCCTGTGGCAGTGGCTTACCAATCTGCTCAAGGTGCCCTGGATCTTAGGGAGTGACTTCAATATGATTGAGCAGCAAGAGGAAAAGTGTGGAGGGGTGGACATGACCTGGAAATGAAGTGAGAAGAACTTTTAGAAATGACTAAAAAGAAAGCTAAGTCTGGTAGATCCTACATGGAGGGTAGGAAAAAGGATTTCAAAGGGATATGGTACTCCTGGTGTAATGCTCAACAAGGGGATAGAAGGACATACTACAGGTTGAATAGGTTGTATGTGAACAAAATTAGTTTCAGCTTCATCCTAATGAGGAGGGCCTTCTAGTCTATGTCTATCCCTAGACCCTATCTGACCATCATTCTATCAAGGAAAGAATTTACATAAGCAACAATCAACCCTATGATAAGTTAAGGAAGGACAGATTCCTCCTTAACACTACCCTCCTAAAGGATGAAGACTGCAAAGGTGTTATCTCCTCCATAAGAGAAATCAACAAATGGTTGTTGCGAAAAGAGAGTGCAATTAGAAGGTGGAACCAAAACGTGGTGTCCTGGAAAAAATTTATTTTAGACTATTGGCAAGAAGGAGGCCAAGGAAAAAAGGTGGGAATAAAATAAGCTACAAGATAGTCTCTTGGATGTGGAATCTAGCAATGAAAGGCTTGGGGAGGAACTCTCCTTAACAAAGGAAAATTTGAGGAGGTTTCAAACCCAAAAAATCCAAGGACGGAAAGTAAGATCTAGGTTGAATTGGCTCAACTATGGTGATAAAGGATCAAAATTATTTTTTAACTACATTAGGGAAAAGAAGTTCAAAGAGTAGAATGATCAAATAAGGGATAATGAGTATATTTTCACCTCCTAGGAACAGATCTTGGAACAATTCCATAAATACTTCAAGAACCTTTTTACATCTAAAAAGAATTTGGCTAACAACCAAAGATCTAGAGAGTTCATAAAAGAGATCATTCCAAAAAATATCTTAGAAGAGGATGCAACCCTATTAGGTGTCAATCTGACTAAGGAAGAAATCAAGAAGGCTATTTTTGCAATGAATAATGACAAGTCGCCAAGAAGTGATGGCCTCCTAGTGGAGTTTTACAAATCCTTCTAGGATTGGATCTATGATGACTTATTGGAAGTCTACCGAGAGGCAATAGATAGGGGCTTTCTAGGGAAGGAAATCGACAAGGGGCTCATCAAGTTGTTACCAAAAGGGGATGACAAAACCCTTATAAAGAATTGGCAGCCAATTACTCTTCTAAATGTTTTCTACAAGATTCTAGCCAAGGTAATGGCGTTGGGGCTAACTAATATCCTTCTGAAGTCAATCAACAACACCCAGACCGGCTTTATAAAGGCAAGGTACATCCTGGAAAACCTAGTAACTAGCTGGGAAGGCTTAGAATGGGTATGGCACTCCAATCAGAATGCAACAATGCTCTTGTTGTATTTGTAAAAGGCCTATGATAGGGTAGAATGGCCCTTCTTAAGAACAACTCTTGTAGCCTTTGGATTTCCCATGAAATTCTGCAACATGGTGGATACTCTTCTAAATAATATAGTGGCCCAAGTAGAGGTAAATGGGATAGTTTCACAGGAATTTGAACTTGATATATCTATTAGATAGGTGTGCCAATTGGCCCCACTCTATTTTTCATTGTATTTGATTCTCTTCATTTCCTGCTAAGAGATTAGTCCTCCTCTTTGAAAGTAAAAGGTATCAAACTCCCAGATCAAAATGAGCTAATTAATATCAAGTTTATAGATGATATTGCAATTTTCTTGGAACTGGAAGAAAGAACATGGAGATGCTAATGGGAAATCTTGACCTTTTTGTTAGGCCTCTAGTGCCAAAATCTCCATTGCAAAGTCTTGCATTCTTGGGTGGGAGGATCCCCCCCCCAAATGGTTGGAAAAATATGACTTTTAGTGAGGAGACATAGAAAAATTGTAATATACCCTAAGAATCCTTTCTCAGTCAATCCCAACCTGAAGGAGATGTAGTTGTGGATAAGAAACAAAATTGAAAGAAATTTTATGAAGTGGGACATGCACTATCTTTCATTAGCTGGTAGAATGGAGGTATAAATTAGAAGATTTTTTCCTCATATAGCATTTATTTTACCTAATTTTGGTTGCTCAGTAGCTATTAGGTAAATGAGATCCAAAAAAGGATAAGAAGCTTTCTCTGGTCAAATGGCAAGGGTAAGAGAAAAAAAGCATGTTGTTAATTGGAAATGGTGTTGTGTGGAGAAAAGTCAAGGTGGAATTGGTCTAAAGGACTTGAGTCTGCAAGGTATTTCCTTGGCATCCAAGTGGATTGCCAAAGAATTTGATGGTAACGAGCCTTGGAAGGTGTTGATAAGGAAAAAAATTCTACTTGCCACCCCAAGCAAGCAAAGACGTGGAAAGGTCTGCCAGTGTGTGACATTCTCTTGGGTCAATACCCTATGACTCCAACCGGCTCTATAGTGTTTAAAAGCATGTGGAAGGCCTGGGAAACTATTAAATCAAATTCCCTTTGCAAAGATAACAACATCCCTTTAAATAATGGACTCAACTGCCATTCTAGTTGCTCCATCTGGTGGAATCTTTGTCACAATAGCAAGCCTCTAGCTCTTTTGTAAGGTTGTTCCACCAAAAGGTGGAATCTCGCAAGCATCTAGACCTTCAATGACATCCTGAACAATGACCAAATCAAAAGTTGTGACTCCCTCGCCAATGATTTCAATCTACCCACCTCTGGCTCAAGAACCTTTAATACTGTGAAAGAAGCCTGTAAAGAAATTAATTTCCCTGCTAACTCCTTTGATCTAATCTCACTAGACTATGACCTTCTTTGGAAGGATGGTACTAATCTTGTTGAGCTCAAAGTTAAAATAATTTACAAAGAGCTTACTGTTTCAATTGATGTTTCTTCTCATGCTAAGGGGAATTGTTCTCCCTAACAAAATTTGGATGAATACTTTTGATTGTGTCTGGAATGACATTGGTGAGCCTAAGAAGGCATGTTTTAGATGGCTCATTCTTCTTCATAATCTTTCTTATAAGTCTAATCATATGGATATTGACATTTGCTCACTATGCAGGACTCCAAAAACTATAAAGCATATTTTGTTTGATTGTTTATATGCAAAAGAAATTTGGAAATTATTTTGTAATGATTTAACGATTTGGGACAATAATGACAATGTAATATGGCAGGATGTATTATTTAACAATAGAAGGCTCAAAAAGGATATTCTTAAGTTTTAGATGTGTTTTAAGTATCAAAATTTTATGGCATGTTTGGAAGGAAAGAAACACAAATAAATTTCAAGGGTGTAAAAGGGTACTTACTGGGTCTACAAAGTGACTCACACTTATTTTGTTTTATTGCAGGTTCATCTACACCTGGAAGTCTCCATGGAAATTTTTTAGAACTAATCAAGGGATGCTCGGTGGAAGTTCACAAAGAGGAAATACAATGTTCCCACGAACATCACTACAACCAAAGAGAGGTCGAGGATTTCATGGGGGCTTTGAACAAGCTTCGTAGGGCATTCAATGTTATAGACAATACAAGGCCCCCTCACATTCTAGATTCTCAGGATTCTAAAGAAATTAGGTCCAATATATTGATAGTTGAGAGGGGTAGGAATTCTAAAGGGGCTGATGGTGACAACAGTCGCCCTACTATTTAGGTGTTACCATGATCTTATTTGGAACAACAACTTAGTACATGTGATGATTTTGATAGTCAATGTTCTCTGTAATACTTTGGTTCATTGAAAAACTACTTCGTAAGCTAATTTTTGTGATGTATGGGTTGTAAGTATCCTTAACAAACTATTTGCTAGAAGTAACTATAACTGATTATATGTTCTAAGTAGCCGAAAACTGTTTGACAGGAAGTTGTAAAGGTTTTTGATCTTCTATACCTAATACAAAAAAAATTATTTAATCCACCGACATACAATTAAAATTTGCATGCACAAACACATACTCTCTACCATATTAACACACATATAGTTTTCTATAGATGTAATCTTTGAACCTCCCTTAAAGACAAATCTCTTATTTTTTATATAATGAATAATTTACATATCTTATTAATAAGTCAATTCAATTATATTTATCTAAATTCTAATTAAAATATTAATTAATCTTAATTTTTTTAAATATTTATAATTTTTTAAAAATATTTAATTACACTCTAATTGATTAAATAATTATTATAATATTTTACTAAGATTTAACTACTTAATTTTTTAATCAAACTTAAAAACTATAAAATTAAATCCTAATAAAAAAATAGCTCTATGACTCATTAGCTCCTTATCATTAAATCGTTTCTACTAGTGAAGCAAATTATTTGTTATCTTTCTTCACGGCAAATAAATAAATAAATCAGTTTTAAATAATCCTCTGAGTTGTCAATTGGAAAACATGTGAAATAAAAACTATTTTTTAAGAGAATTAAAACCCCACAAATATGTGTAAGGGGACAATAAAAAATGGAAATATATAGAAATTGATGAAAGTAGGTGATGAGTTCAAATCCATGAAACATTGAAAATAACATTAAAAATAAAATAAAAATAAAGAAAAAGATAGAATATTACATCATTCAACTCTAGAATGGAACATTAATATCATTCCTTGGGGTGGAACCAAATTTAATCAAATAATATATAATTTGAGATTCGGATAAGATGGGATCAAAAAGGAAAAGATATTAATTTATTTTTGAGTTAATGTCCCTCACCAATAAAAGATATTAATAAAAGTAAGCTAATAAATAAATTTGGAATTATGGGTTTGGCCACCAAATTTTCTGCACCACTTGATGGGTGTCGGTTCAAATATCTACATGGTTGGTAGGGAGCATCCGTCCAATTCAAGGATTATGTATATTCATTTTATCTTAATAAAAATGCATTATTTTAATGTTTATGTGTTATGGAGTATGGATCAATGCTTATTTATTCATCATGATCATGTAATAGAGGTACATTGGTCATCTAATTTTTTATTTTGAGAAGGAAAAATATCATTCCTTTTTAAAATGAGAATAAGAAAATAACATTTTTAATAAATTGTCATTAAAAGTAAGATAATAACATTTTTAGGATGAGTTTAATATAGTTTTATATTAACTTTGTATTTTTAACAAGTTATTTTGTGTGAATATGTATAGAGAGGGAGTAGGTTATTTTTGTGAGAATGTTTATTATAGTTAATAACAAAGTTTTAGGATATGATACATTTTTTTATACTATTGTAGTGTATAAAATTGTATACCTTTACAATTTCATATTATGTTTTTGGTCCCTTAAATTATTGGACTTAATTAAGCTTCTAATTTGTCAAATTATGCATTCTAAAGCCTTATTTTTACCGTTTTCCTAAAGGGGAACTAATATTAAACAAATGCAATCAATCATTAAATTGCCTTGGATCAAGTGTGTCTTTGAAATTTGAGCCAAGATCAATTCACCTAAGAGCGAATAGCCCCCTTTTCTTAGCCATGACCTAAATTCAAATATGTTATTGGCGATATTTTAATATTCAAAATTCAAATATGAAGTGTTAGCTTTTGGTATCTAATTTCTAAGAAATGAGAGAAACACCTATAAATACCTAGTTATTTTATCATTTGAAATAGAACACACTTTATGATGCAATCCTATTGAGAAAATTATTGTCAAGAGCATTCAAAAGTAGTGTATCAGAGCATTATTATAGCAATTCAAGATCCAACATCATGTTAAAGTTTATGTGTGTTCATGTTCATTTTGTGTGAAGGCTAACATTGTTGTAGGTCTTCAAGCATTCAAGCATTCAAGAAAATCAAGCAAGCAAGATCCAATACCCTTGAAGAGATGTGTATGTCTTCAGTTCTTCAAGGAAGCAATTGAAGGGTGGTGAGTTGCAACATTTATTCATTCACCATTTCCTTCATTTCTATTCAAGGTTTTATCATTGATAATTTTCCATAGTGAAAGTGGGAAAACTATTCATGGGGTTTGACTAAGAAAAACCCCTATATGGCACAACATTTTCTCCCGTTGTGAATGTCCAGGTGATAGGTTTGAAGTGGATTGAAGAGAGCTTGAAGATCCATTTTGCATTGTTGCATTTATTATCATCAACCTTTTCAAGACATGGAAACTTGCCTACAAGATTTATTTACAAAATTTTGACTGTGAGACATGCATAAAAAAAAGCTTAGATTTGACTTCAGAGGACCTCGAAATTTGAGCAAAAAAGCATTACAAGGAATTAGTGTTAGGGATTGAGGCAATAACTTATCAATTAAATGCAAAAAAATAATGAAAGCACAACAGATTTGTAAAACCCATAAATTATGAACAAAAGAAGAACACCAAGATTTAACGTGGTTCACCCAAATCCAGACTACATCCACCAATAGAGGGTCCAGATTATATTAATCTCCAATAAAATAACCTTTACAATAACATGCAAAGACATGCAACAACATTTTTTTCACATTTTTTTATTGTTGATTTTACATAGTCTTTGTTGTGTGCACCCGCGACACTTACTGTGTTTTTCCAACCACTACTCTATGAATTTCTTCATTCATTTCTCATGCCCAACAACCATAAATAACCCCAAAAACGTGTGGAAAATACCTTCCCGTGCATGTAGCAACCTAACTCCTTTCTTTTGGGAGGTTACTAATTATTTTAACCATTCATACAAGAGTGCAATAAAGCAACAATTATTTAACAAAAAAAATGGTGAATATTTTTAGCATCCGATTCTGATTGGTCTCTATAACACAATACTTAGTGGCTATATGGCAACCTCATCCTTGTAGGCCTAACAAAACCAATTTTTTGGGGCAAGTACATATCACTTTGCACCTTCCAGATCTATTGTATCTTGAATATTTTTGTTTATCAATTGTTGGATAATTGCATTTATTGTATTAGGTCATATAGTTTAATTAGGGTAATCAATCACAATTATTTCCAAATAATTTCACCCCCCTAAAGGATATAGATCCAAATATGATCAAATCATCATTGAGGTTGATAGTCAATCTATACACCTTGTTGATCTATATCCCAATGAAAACATATCAATGCGGCCAAATGTATCCTAGGTTATGAGTACTTATCTTAGGGTACAAATATTTTTATGTTTCAATTATAAATTTTTATTGGTTATAACTAACAATGATTTTTTCAATGTCTATTTGGAAGTCTATATTCAATATTTTTAGGTAATATTATCAATGAAGGTAATATCAAGTGTATACTTAAATCGAGAAATCTTGAGGATATATAAAAATGGAGGCTAATAACTTTACTCAATGTCTCCTAAAAAATTATTTCCAAGGCCCTAGCTCTTCAATTTTTTCATTTTCTTCCTCTCATTTTTTGTCATGAGAAAACTAACTTCAAAAAATCAAAGCACTTTTTGACAATATCACTGCGCCTTCTATCAATAATGAAAGAGAGAGTGGAGCCAGTTTTACCCAACCCTCCTTGTAGAGTAGGGGCCTCAAGTGGAGACTCTAGTCCTCGAAAGGACACCTACTAGTTAGGTCAAACCGTTCAATCAAAAAAGGTAGGTTTGGTTGTGACTAGGTGACTTGGAAAGGAATGGAACAAGCCAAAAAATATCAATGTAACAATCCATTTTTATTAAAATTAATTTTATAAAATAATATGACTGCATTGAATGGGAAAGAGGACTCATCATGACCCACCAAAGAAAAATTTAGCATAATGTACAATAAATATTCCCCCTGTAGGAGAGAAAAGAAAGAAGGTCTGTGTGAGTCCCCCAAAAGGTGAGAAGGAAAGAACTCCATGTGAGGAAATGATCCCTCCCAAAATTGAGATGAGAAGAGAAACCATAAATCCTCCCCTCAAAATATATGTAGTGTTGGAAGATGCTCAACACTAGATGTTGAATATGATCCATCAATATTGAACATTTCTCTCCTTATGAAGAAACAACAGGTCATAAATATATGCAATATGATTTCCCATTCTGGATAGGAATATGTAAGAAGATAGATGAATGTATTTAAATTATACACATCATCCAAAGATAATGATGATGCCTTTGAATGATTCTCAAAGATCTCCAAGCCAATGCTAAACTATGAAAAATGTTGATAGGATTAATCAAGTACCATATAGGATTGAAGTAAAAGAATCATGGATGTATGGTGACAATTGGACCAATGAGAATTTAATAGTGATGTAGAGGATGCCAAAAATAAATGATAACTAGGTCAAATATGTGAACTCATGAATATTTATAGTCTATATAATTTGTCACTATAAAAGATGATGTAGTAAAGGTAAAAGCAAGATCTAAATATTGAGAGACAATAGTGTTGATTTGACTATCATCAAATAAAATACCAATGTTCTCAATAATTTCATCCAAATGTACAATGTGGGATTCTACAAACAATGATGATATGTGTGGTAGAAATGCATCCCAATGTGGTAGATCTATAAAAATGATATCTATTTCCTAGTACATAGAATAACTAGAAGCCATGGAGATATCAACTCTAGATTCAGATGTAGCATCAAGTGATAGACAAGAATTGATTTTGAACAAGAATTTGAGGAGATAATGCAAGACATGAAAAAAAAACATCTTCATGCTAATTTCTCCCATAATATGTACATTTTAGTTTGTAATTTTTAGACATGGTATAATGATAAGAAAGATCAACATAGAAATGTAAGTTTTCCCCCACAAAAGGAGGTGCAAGAGAAATTACAATGTCATAAAGTTTAGATGCCTAAATTGAATGTTTACATGTACGGTGATTTTTACAAATGTTTATAAAATGTACTTTTAAAATCTTAAAATTACATACACAAGTGAATTACTTGTGAAATTTTGGTGTCAAAAAATTGTAAAATTTTGATAACTAGGGTTCAAAAGACATAAACCATCAAAATTTGCTTACAAACTTGACTTTAGAGGGAAAAAAATAATCAAAATAGCATAATTTTATAAAATTAATGACACCACTACACTCTTGATGGAACTAGATTTTCAAGTTGACTATTTGAATGAAAAAACTTAACTCCCCATTTGCAAGATATTACAAAATGAAAAAGAACCCTTTTTTACAAACTCTTATGCTAGTTGGCAACTAGGATGTTGACCTAGCAGTTTGCACTAATGGTTTAGATTTGAGGTGGTAGTTAAGAGACCTCTAGAAGTTAGGAAGTGACTAGTAGTTTATTAACCATGATGGGGCAATCTAAATATTGTGAATATGTTTGGAGAAGTTGAATTGGAAAGATGAAACTACAATTAGGGAGTAAGCTACTAATTGTTAGTAAGTAGACCACATTGCTAAACAATTGGAGGTGGACCTATTTTTCTGGAGGTCACCATTGGAAGAAGGTAGAGACCACAGATTGTGTGGAAGACACATGCAACCAAATTATGGGCCATGTAGATTTTAAGCCCAAGTCAAGTGCAAAGTGTCATTAATGAGATGTGGTGGTAAATCCACCAATACAAAAAAACTAATAGATAAAGTTGGCATTGGTGAGGATTCTCCCTCACTCTACCAATGAAAATATCTATTACATGGGAAAGATGATAGAGACTCAAACCTATATATATTGCATCGCTCACGATCATGTGATCATAGAATCAAAAAATGAAGCAATGCTTAAGCAAGAATAAGGAGGTCATGTGCATGTGGAGGAGGTCATGTTGTGTGCAAGTACCTTCATAATAAAAATTTAATTATGTTTGGACTTCTATAATGAAAATATAAAGCTGTAAAATCATATGAATTTTATATTAATTATGAGCTACAACAACAACAATATGAAACAAGTGCTTCACCTTTCCATTGGAGATGCCCAAGTAGGTGTCATGGAATTGATTCTTTACAATAATAAGGAAAAGTCACCAAAAACTATAGAAAAAATAAAAAAATGATTTTTTTTCCAAAACCTATAAAAAAATTGATCAAAAAGCTCCACAAAACCCTTCAAATATAGATTTTAACCTAAAAACAAGACGAATAGGCCACATAAACCTACCAAAAAAAATCAACCTAAAATGGAAAATGCCCAGAGGGCAATTCAACCCTCTACAAAAAAATATATATTTTTAAAAAAATCCATACATTACAAAATTGTATAGTATATAGGGGTAAAAAAAAAATTGTACAAAATTTGTACCAAATTTATACCATACAATAGGATATAAGGGTAAAAAAAATGTAAAATTTAAAAGTTATCAATTTATTTCCAAACGAGGGGCGGTGGGCCTATCTCAATTGGCTAAAGCATCATGTTGCAGGAAAGAGGTCATGAGGTCTAGTCTCCCCACTGTCCCCATGCTATCGAAGGGAATTTCACGCCAGTGTCATTGGTCATGTGAAATTTTTTTATCAAGCACGCTATAGTTTATAGAGGGAAGCTACTCGATTCTGATTCCTACAGTCTAAACAAATTTTTTTTCCAAACAAAAGGTTATTCTATATTTCTTAGACCTTCTAGACTCAATGGTGATGTTCATTTGGCTCCATGATGCCTTTGATAGGACTTTGAAAAAAATTAGTGATTCCATGGTTACATTTCAAAAAAAATGGGTTTCAACTGGTCATCTAAGTGTTAGGGTTTCATTCTCCATTCTCTAGGGTTCATTCATAGGGCTAAAACCATCCTAAAACCCTAAATAATGCAAAGTCCTTAACCTTTTGTTCCAATCATTCATTGACCTGTGTTTACCCGTTCCCAATTACTTTAGTCATGACTTGAGTCATCTATGTTGATTGGTTAACCAATCCTTTCATCCTAGCAATATTGATCACGTCCAATTTTAAATATTTGCCTAAGTCCTAAGTTTAGCGGGCTGAAAAATGTTATAATTCTACATTATGTTCTAAACCTAGGTTTGGGAAAAATTAAGTCATAACCTTTTTATATTAACCTGGGGATGACCCTACTTTAAGTTATAAACTTAAAGCATGTTCAGTTAAAAAACACTTACAGACCTAACCTAGCCCCACATATGTCAGAAACTCAACACTTATTGGTTCCCTGCCAACCTACAACAATAAAATTATATTTAAGAAAAAGGTAGTGTGAGATAGTAGGTGCATTTTGCATGGAAAGTCTCCTTGGTGGGCCTTGTAAGCTTTTAAAGTGGTGACAATGGTGGGCCCAAGATCTAACAGTTGAGGTTAAAGATACAAATTAAATCCAGACTTTTCCCAACCATCCTACGGGAGGTCTTTAAGCCGATCTAAGATGCTTGAGGGATAGTGGAAAACTAACACACGACCTCATCTAAAGCATCAAATAGACTATGGAACAAATGAAATATTTCACCAAATATTTCTAGGTGACTTAGGGAAAGTTAAAGGTCATGCTACTAAAGCAACTTAAAGCTTTATGGCTAAAAGGCGACTCGGATGTTATAATCTTGATCGTCCATCTTGAAGAGTTTTAAAACACATGTTTAAAAGTTTCTAAATATGGGCATGAACTTTTAAGGTTAAAAGGTGTACAAATTGGAGCATACTAATTCAATCTGAACCGTTCCCCACTAGCCTACAACCCTTGATCTGCTTCCCAGCAGACTCATGTGGGGTACCGGGCAAGTGACACATAAGCTTTTTAAAGGCTTCGAAAGGATGGTGGAGACCATGGTGACGATGCAAGACCTTTCCACATGATGTTTTCTCATTGGTCCGATATTGAAGTCAATCTAAGTCATGTTTTCCAAACTCAATTGATTCTATCTTAACCATCAAATGATCCAAATCACCATAAGATTAATGGTTGTGATTTAAAATTATGAAACTAGGTTGATAGAGTTGTTTTGGTTCACGAGCAGTAATGGAAGACATGATGATTTCCCATTGAATTAAAGGGATTTATCATCATGAAAGAAAGAGCTTTTAAAGAATAATTTGAGATCACTAGAACTTTCTAAGCTATCCATAGATCAGTTGCAACATTTTCATTTTTTCTTGCATCTAGAATTAGGGGATTTGGTATTGCAAACACACGTAAGTGAATTTTACATCCTTTGTACCCAATTTCCTTTGAATTTGTGTGCATTTTCTAGTTTCATGCTCAAAATTTCTTGTTGTATTTCTTTTAAGGTTTGATGTTCATTGATTGTTGTTAAATTGCTTTGAATTTTTCCCTAGTTTGTGTGTGCCTTTTTAAGAACACCTTAACCACCTTGCATAAACCCTAAGTTGCATCTTAGAAAACCATAGGTTCTGAAAATATTAAGAATGGAACCCCCAAAGGAAAAAGCTTCTAGTTCTACCCCTAAGAGAGGCCTGAACATGAGGACATACTAGACCACCTAAGAAGCTATGCGTCTTCTCAAGAAGAAGAAAAAAGGAGGTTGTAAGAAAAGAAGAGACTATTGTTACTCCTACTCATTCAGAGGAGTCAAGAGCACCTTCCCCATCCCCAATGTTGCCTCCACCCCCTGTTCAAAAGGTTATTGCTTTGGATTCACCACCAAGATAGACCTCGCCAAAGAGGAGAAAAGTTGAATCAACAAGATTAGCTGATTATTCCCTAAATTCTATTGAGGAAATTGTTGTCACAACCAATGAGGTAATGCAAAACATTCCATCACCCCCAAGGGAGGTGAATTTTCTAGTTCAACAAATCAAAATGAATAAGGCTATTCTAACAGGAACTGATAACACTAATGATGTGAGGGAGAAGGCTTGTAAAGAATTCATGGATGATGATTCATTTTTAAAGTTAAAGGTTTTTGAAGAATTTATGTGGAGAACAAGGATAGATGAATATGATGACAAGGTGAAGGAAGGGATGGTTAATTCTTTTGAATTACCAAAATATGTGATTACATCAAGATTCCTTGTTGAGATGAAAGAAAAGCAGAAGGAAATGACACCTGCTAAAGGTAGGGAACTTGTAAGAAAAAGTGGATTGCTTCTCTTACTAGAATGGGATATGGCATTTTCCATAGCATTTTCTACTATGAGAAGGTAGGGTTCAAGAGTTTTTGCAACAAATGAAGAAGCAATATGTGCATTATAGGGGCTAGCCTTCAGTCCTGAATGGAAAACATTGGAAATTTGGGCACTAGCTCCAAACACTAGCAAGCTTGAAGCTACAGAGCTTACTGCATATTTGAGAGGAGGATCGATAATAAAGAGAGTTTTAGAAAGGGTAAAAGCAAGAAGTTGGGTACACAAAAAACTCAAAAAGTGGAAGTGTTTTTACTGTTTTTTAGAATTTGTCACACTTGGACTGAAAACATGAGGCACTTACACAATGAATCTTAAAAAAAGTCAGTAATATGAAATTTAGAATTTTGAATCTAGTTTCCAAATATGTAAATTATTCAAATACCTAGATTATAGAAATTAAATTTTGATAGGGATCTATAAGAAACACTTTTTAAAAGTCCTTGTTTTTTAACCATACCAAGCAGGTGTACAGACACCACTTTTTGACACAAATAAAAGTATTTTGCTTATTAATTTTGGGCAAAGAGAGCTAACAACATGAAAATTGATGTGGAATTTTTTTTGTAATTTTTTGTTGAATATTTTTTTATTGAATTTTTATTGGCCTTAATTGTTGTTTTTAAAAATCAACGTGTATGGACAACATAATTGGACCTAAACTAAAAAAAAATTGAATCTTTTTTTTTCATTGTGTAGAGAATTGTCTGAAGTTTGATGCCATATAATTTTTTTTACAAGAAACTAAACCAAAAAAAAGTTATTAAAAAATCCTGATATTTCAAGTTTAAGGACTAGTTTGCTTAGAAATTAATTAAAAAATAGCAAACATAATCCAATCTTAATAAAAATTATATATTTGGAAAGTAGACATCGTGTTTTGTAATGGGTTTTAATTTTATAGATTGATTTATAAAAAAATTCCATCAGCCATATTGCCAAAATTGGACATTCTCCTTCAATCTACCTTAGTTTTTTCGTTGCAGGTCCAAGGCTAAGGGTGGGGTTGCCAAGCCTTTCCTAAGTCTAAAACCGATGCAACATGTGGGTTGGGAATTCAAAATTTTAAAAATGCGTATGTGTTTTTTAAAAATGCATACGCATTACAAAACACATGTGTTCTTTATTTTCTTGATTATTTAAAAAAAAAAAACTTTTTAGAAACATGTACGCGTTTTGAGTTATAAAACATGTATGTGTTTTAAAATGCATACGCGTTTCTAAATGGTATTTATTTTTTTAAATAAATGACTTGTACGTGTTATAAAACACATGCTTTTTTTAGTGCATATGCAATTTTTTAGGCTCAAGTACCTGAAGCATAATGCATACACTTTTTTTAATAATGCGTACGTATTTTCTACGAGGATTTTTTTTTGGCCAAAACTTCCCCTCTTCGTGTACCCAACTTCTTGCTTTTACCTAAAACTCCAGTAGTAGAAGCAACTACTATGGCAGTGAATGTGGCTCAATTCACTATGGCCACTATTGAATCCTTACAAGAGAAGTATGAGGCTGAAAATAAAAGGTACAATGATTTAGTAATCTCATACAATAAGGATGAGTAGAGGATTGCAAGATTGGAACTACAAAATGAGATGCTAAAGCAACAACTACAAGCATTGCATTCAGGACAATCAGTGCCACAAGTGTAATATGGTGTTCCATCTTCTCCACCACCGCCTCTTTTCCATTCACCTCCTCCTATCCACTCACCTCCTCCACCTTCTCTAGAAATGGTGGTATATAATGAAGAAAATGTACCAATTTCATATCTTTCTCCAAGTACTTCAACAACACCTCCCCTAGTAGGAAGAAAAGTAAGCAAAAAGGAATTAATTGAGTAGCTGGAGGCATATGAGGAATTGTTTGCATTGTATAATGATAACAATATTTGTATTGTTTCTAATGTTTTGGAACATTGTTTAGCTAAAGCAATAAAAAGAGTGAACAATGTTCACTCAAATTATTCTTTAATTTTAAATTCAATAAATAGGTTTGAAAAGGATAGACCAATTGCCATTCCACTAATGCAAACGTGGGTTCCAAGGTTGGGTGCATTGAAGAGCATGGTTATAGGATCTACACATGATCAAAATAAGCCACTACAAATTGTTCCAAATTACAAGATGGTGAAAGAGATTATTGATTTCCAAGGGTTAGTAGATCCACTAGAGAAAAGGATTAAGACATTGCTTTGGCAATTTGATGAGAATGATCTTGGCCTCTTGCCAGACATTATTAATAATTATGGAGTTGTCAAAACCTATGAAAAATGGAGATCTCATATGGATGCTACTATTTCTACAAAAGATACTTTAATTTGTGAGCATGGGGATGTCAACATAGATATGCTAAAGGATAGCATGAACAAATTGTCTGTCACTACCACATTTTTAGAGGAGTTTGACAAAGATGCAAATCAGATAATGACAAGGTGTGGTCCTTATAGAACAAAGTTGGATGAATTCATGGCCTTCAATTGGCGCACGGAAGAGGATTATACTACTTGGGACAAGAAATACAATGGTATTCCTGATTTGTAACCTTTGTTAATGGCGGTGTGGTAACAATTTTGTTTTTTTTGCATATTCAATAGTTTCAGAGATCTTTAGAGGAACCAACAAATATATTTTGTCATCTTGCACAACAAGATTTTTTCTTTCCCTATCATCTTAGCTTTCTTGGGTCCAAAAGTAGAAGAATGGAGAAAGGAAGTGACAAAGGCATCAACTAACTATTTCAGATATTTTGGGAAGGCATGATGGATGCAACAAATTTTGTAATTGCTATGTACTCAGAATATTCCTTCCACAAGCTTGCAGTTGCGCTTGTATTTTGAAATGTAAATGTATGTCAAATAAAAAGATGACATGTGTAATGGCCTGAAGTTTGTTGCTCCCTTGTTTTATAAAAGGGAATTCAAATCCATTTACATGGGTTGTTGATTGATTTTCTTGAAGAGTTTTTGTAATACAAAGCACAAATACTCTTTGTCTAAGTCTTTTTCTAGGTTTTGAGTTTTGATTCTCTTGTGATTGTTAATGTTGTATAACAATACTAACATTTCTGGAATATAAATGGCATATTTCATAAGCCAGTGTTCTCCATTGTATAATTCGCATGAATTATGAATGAAATGAATCAAATATTGTTCAATTCGTCTTCATTGTCTTTCCTTTGAGTGTTTATTTACTGTTAAAGCACTTGTTCAAAGAATGAGTTAAATTTGCTTTAACAAAGACAAAGATTTATGTGAGTGTATGTAGAGATCATTTAAGTATTATTGGCTTAGATTTCTGAGTTTAATGGTGTAATTCATCATTAAATAGCTCTATTATGTTTAGGTGGAATGTTGTTATATGTTTTAAATTGCATCGATTAAGACTCCATACCCTAGGATAAGACACTAATCACCATAAGCTATGTCTATGTTAATAGTTACATCTTCTTGGTCTTTCACAAACCAACACATTCAAATCAATTAAATCTTTATTTTCTATTCGAAAATGTATGTTGGAATAAGGTTCTAGAATATTTTCATGCTTTAGACTATTTAATGTTGTAAAGGTTAGCTAGATCTTTAAAGTTTTTCATCTATCAAGTAGCATATAGGAGAATATCTATGTTATTGTATAATGTATGAGATAATTGGCACAAGAGTATCTAAAATTGCATTATAGGGATCACTCTCCAAGGTTTTGCAAAGCCCAAAGTGTAGAGGGAAAGTTTTGCAAACTTTCTCTTGTTCGTTGGCCAATCCCTCCAGATAGCTAACCATTGGAAATGGAAAATCCATGGGTTATCTGTGAGATCATCTTGGGTATTAAAAAAAATCAATAGCGTCAATGATAGGGATATGTGCTAGAAACTCTTTGATTTAGGAAGGAACGTGCAATCATGGCTCTAATACCATGTTGGAGAATCCAAGATTTGAAATCACAATCACTTGATATCTTCCACTATTGAAATATTGAACACAAAAGCATGTCTATCATATATTATGAGAGTGTGTAATTATACAATGAGAGCCTTGCATAGATAGGAAAGGTAGAGGAGTTAGGAAGGTATGATTGAAAAATGGACTACCCCTCCAAAGGTGCAACATATGTATTCTCATTAGGTATGTGTTTGAGCATGTGTAAGGTGTGCATGGAATATGTGTCTTGAAAGGTGAATAAATTTGTCTCAACCACATGAAGTCAAAAAATAATATAAAAGTCCCTCATTGGAGATTTAACTAGTGTAAATAGGTCAACATAGAAAGGGCGATACGCTAACTAGATATGAAATAAACATATTTACACTAATGTTCATTTCCCATGTTGATAAGAAGTTGGATTATTAGATCACCAAAACTCCTACTTTTGTAAGAAAATTTAGATTTGTTCTAAAGTTTTCTTGACTACCCATGTTTATTATTCTTCTTATTCAGTGCCCTTTGAAAAGATTTTAAGAGATTTTTTATGGGATTCCTCTAATTAGGGGAACCAAACCTCTTTCTTTGGAAGGAAAATTTTAGGCTTGATCTAAAGTTTTAGTAACCACCCATGTTTATTATTATTATTTCTAGGTTTCCTCTAAATCTTTTATAAAAATATTGAGAAGCTCTTAAGATTTATTTTTGGATCTCCTTTCATCAAGGAAACCAAACCTCTTTCTTTTGAAACAAATGTTAAGACTTGTTCTAAAGTATTAGTGGCTACTCATGTTTATTATTCTTCTTTTGGGTGCCCTTGTTTGAGGCCCACTCTTATGATAGACCCATTATTTATACTATCTTGATTTTAGTTGTTGATGATACTTGATGATACCATTGATGATATGATGATTTAGAAATTTGACTCTATATGACAATTTATTTATGGTTTATACTACATGCTTAATTAGTTGATGATATTTTATTTAAATTGCATGTTATTTTAGTGTATGATGTTTAATCTAAATTTTAAAATTTAATGATGAATAGATGAAATGTGATGCTTGAATGAATTATGATGCAATTTCTATGAACATGAATTTAGATATATGCCAATGGATAATTGGTATATTAGTTTATTTTCAAGGATACCTAGTGAAATATCTATGACATTTGAATTGTGAAAAAATGTGTGAATTGTTGGATCAATAAGGACATTACTTGATAATTAATTAATCATTAATTAATTATTATGTCCCTTATTACTTTATTCACTTAAGCTAAACTTGAGAGTTTTTTTATTATTAGATTGGCTATTTATAGGTTAAGTTATCTCATTACATGGGATTAAGAAATCTGTCACAATCTAATCAAATCCTCATATAGGGTTTGCTTTTTCCTTTTATAAGGATTGATCCTTCATTGTAATCAGATCTAGGTATTCAATATTCAATACAAAAGGAATATATGATGCTTTTATAGATCAATCTTTTCTCTCTTGGTTGCATAGAAAATTAGTTGTTGTAATCTCTCATTTGTGATAGGAATTTTGGTTACAAGTGATTTATAGGAGCTATGTGGTTCACTATCAACTCCAACATGGTATAAGAGCACCAAATTTGTGACTTCCTATCCAAATTCTAAGAGATTCATCCTTGCGAGATAAATTGGCTCATCTTGGAGTAAAATGGGAATCACCGTTGAGTCCAAAATGACAAAAAGCCTAAGGATTGCCTTTCATTTTGTTGAATTTGACAAAGTTAAAAAGAAAAGAAAAAAATGAGAGCCAAAATTTTGTAGAGCTCTATATAGTCTTGGCTCTCTATTAGTGAGCATGCATAGGTTTATTCACAAGTACTCGGTTTTAAATTTTTTATCTTGAATCCAAAAAAATCAAACATAACTTTTTGTAGATTTTTTTTAAAAAAGCAAAAAATTATATCAAATATCAAAAATATTTGATTGGATAGGGTACACAATACCTTGCACTAATCGTAGGCTTTAAAGCCCATGTAGCAAGCCCACTTGTTTCCCATCAGCCCACAAAAGGTCACCAACGATATTCCTGGTCCTCTACAACAATGCCCTGTTGCAAAAACCTCCTCACTGACTAGTCAATTTTCAACACCCATTAAAATTTTGGAAAAGGAATGAAATATTTAATGATTTTGATAGAATATTGTTGCAAGGTTGATGATTTGAACAAAAGAATCTATTGGTATGTGGTAACTAATCATGCAAATATTGTACACTCGTTACGTATCATGGGGTTCAGGGCAACACCTTGAAAAAGAAAATTCATTAACACATCAAGGTTTTACCGCTGACACATCAAGGTTTTTTTCCCCGTTGACGTGTCAAAGTTTTCCCATTAACATGTCAAATGAAAAATGACCTTGTAAAACACTAATTCTAGAAGGTTCCAAAAATCTTGTTATAAGCAGCTGGGATGTATGTTGTGATGTGTGATTCGTGAGATTGCAATATGTTTTGCACTGGATAATAAAATTGTTGGGTGGATGAGTTTTTGAGGATGTAGCCTATATTGGGTGAACCATGTTAAATCTTTGTGTTGATCTCTTTTGTGTTATTCTTCATTGTTATTTCTGGGTTATTTAATCTACATATAATTGTTAATGTTTATTGCTTTGATCTACCTGAACCCTAACATAATCTTAGGTAAAATAAAGAATATTCTAGAAGTCTAGGGAATTTGTCACAACCCTCTTTAATCACAATTAATTATTCTTTTATGAACTTACTCTAGTGATTATTCATTAAGTACCTTATTCATGGGATTAAAGCATTAAGTATGTACACTATTAGTGATTACAATATGATTCAAATTTATTTATAAATTTATCTGAAAATATATTCAATAATTAAAAAATTATCATTTCCAACTATGTGGAAAGTTATATTAGAAACTTGACATTTGAAATTGAAAAAAAAAGAAAGAGAAAAGAGGTGTCGCCTCAAAAATGATTTGTTTTTTATTATATTGTAATATAACTTTTAAGTTATTGAAAAAATGCTAAAGTTTCCTATAATCAAAATCACATGTTTACCTTTAAAGAAACAAATATTCTTGAAATATTTGGTTATATTAGAAAGATCTAAATATGAATTGGGGAGGTCTTTTGAGAGAGAGGAGAAGAACATGGGGAAACATTTGTGGTTAAGCTTGGGAAAAATTCATGCAACAATAGACGATTAATTCCGCAAGCAACTGGACTATGTTTCCTTGCAAAGCTAAGATGTATGTGGAGATAGGAGAGGTTAATCTCTTTTTCGTTGAATTGTGACCTACGACCATGCAGAGTATAAGATCAATGTTTTCCTAGACTTCAAATGGGGTCGACGAAGAATTACTAGACACTATGCCAGAGTACCATGCGATTGCATACATGCATTCTGATATGTGAGATTTAAGAAGTCGTGTGCCCAAGGGAGGTGAAAATTTAAAAGGATCGAAATGGAAACTTGAAGAGAGGGGGGAAGAGGAGGAAACAAAGGTTACACTTCTGATGCACGCAGGCATGAATCAATATTATCTCAACAACTCAGTGTAAAAGCTTCGGGTATGTAATCTCTCCTCAAAAAACATTTGTCTACAGGGTAATATAAAGGAATTACTCATGTCTAGGAATAAAGCAAGGGTATTTGTAGTGAACCATGAATGTTTAACCTTCAAAATGGTGAAACCAGACAATAAGCAATCCTTGCGACTGTATTTTGGAAGTTTGTCTCCACCAAATTTCTAGTTGTTGTTTGATTTCTCTCTCTTGAATGTTTACAATGTCTAACACATCTTTGAGTAGCGAGTATGCAGACACAAGAAAAAGAAAATTAAGCACTCCTTAAATTACTCCATGATGGGGTATCATGCAAAGATCCTTTCGCGTAGATGGTGAGTTGGTCATGGTCAAGTTTGGACAGTAGATTTTATTATTGTTTGTATTGAGAATCTTGATGTCGGTTTGATCATAATCTCTTCCATGGTTGGTTTATCATCTACTTAAAAATTTATGTCCTCTTGGTTACTTGAATTCTCACCTGTTCATTCCTTATTCATTTGCTTAATTAATCATGAGAATGTCTTGGATACACTTTTCTTAATCTTGGTCTTATATTATGTGACTGTAATAAGCCTGACTTGATAATTGCTTGCTTACATTATATCAAATTGTAGATTAAGTGTGGATAGTTAGATCTTTTCTGTGCAACATCACCATAATTACTAATGTTGTTGAGCTCAAAATCAATGAGGTAATGATAGTTTTAGCTTGAACCAGAGGGCAACGTATTATGGATCGGTCCATTTCTTTTGGCACAAGTTTGATGGCACTGCCTAGCCCTCTACCCTCACACTTCAATTTTGACATTCAAATCTTTGCAACACTAACTTACTCACACAATCATTTACAATTGATGGCATATTAGGGAATGACTTAAGACTATCACAAGACAATTCAAGACTCCCACAATTTGGCATTGCATTCATATACAACCTTCAATAAATTTATTGTTAAAATAGAGACATAGACCTATAACTTATCCCCATTAAATTACCAAATGATGGCATTGGAAATCTCAAACTCCAAATCTATAACTAATTGGTAGTTCTTTACTTGTTATCAATCAATCAAGATGAAAGCTACATGAACTTGTCATAATAGGGCATTTATTAACATTGAACAAAACTCACATAAAACACAATCATTAACAACAACAAAAACATTCATTATTATATTCATCTTGTTCTTGCCATTGCTCCGGCTTACATGGACCATGATCTACTCTTAATCGGTCTGTATATTCTATAGTAATCCATCTTTCTTTTCACATTCAAACATTACCCCTTCCTATTTGAGCACTTCTTCTGAATTCTTCAGCCTTCTTAGAATCTTTATTGACCTCCTATCCATCGCTCCCTATGGTCTTTATTGTCGCCCCCTATCTCATAGTTAGTTTGGTCACTCTCAACTCGTGTGATTTTCTAACTTCCCCTCTAGATTCTTATTGTTTCCCTTCATCGGCTCCAAACTGGTCCTTTTGTTCTTTCCCTAACACATTCTCATGTCTTCTTAGTCGGTCTCCATTCAAAAATTTCTCCATATTGACATTCATTTCCTCCTTCTATATGGTTGTGTGTCATAACTTAACCACCGCCACCTCTTCCACACTTTTCATCTCTTCCTTATCGGCCCTAATGATTTGTTGGATCTCCCCATGATGTCTTCAACCTCTCTTTTCTAAGTCGATTACCTTTCTATTCCTCGTCCACTTCATTGGCCTCGACTGTTTGGCTTCTCTCGATCGAACTGCTTCCCTTCCATCCAATGCATTTTCTAACTTTACCATGTCTTCTCTTCCACCATCGCACACACACGAATGCCAACCACTTCCCATAACTACTTCATCTCCATAACCAACTACCCCACAACTCCAAACTATCCACAATCGCTCATTAATCTATGCTGAAGGAAATTTTATCGGTGAACATACTTCTTGTCACTAAGGCGACAAGAACTTGGCGACACTACATCCTGTCACAAAACTAAAATAATCAAGAAAATGGTGAAACTGATAAAATGTATGTGATTCCCCTACATCAGATTCCCCAGGGGTAAAAGGTCATGTGCTCCTGCACATGAGGCCATTTAAACATACTGCCTCTTGCCTTTCTTCGGCTTCCTCCACAAATGTTCTAGAATCATTAATACATTCCTTCGACATAGTTTTTCTCCATTCAATTCCCCTTGCATAAGATACCTGCCTTGCTCAGACACACATAAATTAGTCCATTTTGTATTTGCTTCCCCAATTATGTCCACCTCATCTATCAATCTGTCAACTCTAGTAAAAGCATGCCCAACCTTCAATAAATCTACATTCATCATTCCATATACTCCCTTTTCCATGTCCCAATTAAACAACCACAACTCATTTTTTAATATCCTCTTGCTTATCACAAACCCCAATATCATGCTCTATTATAGATTTTTTCTCAACTCATTCATTGATCAGACCACTAAAGAAATACAAATTATTGCATTCTTATAAAAGACATTTTTGTTTACCTCGGACCGCATTGTCGCTCCAACATCTCTATTACCATCTACAATCTCTTTTTCTTCAGCATTCTTCATTGTCCCACTTATATGCATTCCAATATCTTCTTGTAATTCATGTTCAATCACAGAGGATTGTGCCCACAAACCACCATCTTGCTTGCTTCCCTAACTTTAAATTCTACCCCTTTTATGCTTCCCTTAAGAATGTATTTGTCTTCATCTTCTGCACTCTTTGCTGCCTCAAGTTCTCCTACTGCTTCTTTAATCCCCATGCCTTTTCTAGGCCAGTCTTCTATTGTCCCTTCTTGATTTTCACTCTTATTCTTTGTATCCTTTTTATACTCACTTCCAAATTTTCTAATCTGCCTTCCTTTGCTGACCTTCCTAATTTTGGATCTTTCTCTTCTCATTTTCTTTTCATCCACAGTCAGCCATAAATTTTCCTCATATTCATAAATTTCATTCAAAGCCTCAACATCATCAATATCAAAACCAAATTGACTACCTCTTACCTTGTTCCTACCATGTTGCTTTTCCTCTAACTCTGTTGCATGCTCTGGGGCTTTATCCTCCTTTCCATCCTCTATGGATTTTATCATATTTTCTTGTCCCTTGGACTTGTCCTCTTCTTCACGGCTTCTATCATCTTGCATTATCTTCTTATCACCATCTTCTCCCATTGATATCCCATGCTTCTCTACCCATAGTGGGTTCTTCATCTTCTTGGGTTGATGCCTTGCTACCTCTGCACTTGGCTTGTCCTCAACTCTCCTTTGACACTTCACCATAGCTTCCATCCTTGATGTTGATTTGCTACCACATGCTTTATCTTCAGCCATTCCTTGCTTCACTTCTTTTTGTTGTTCATTAACAACTAGTTTCCTTTGCTAGAAGGGTACTATATACCGGTGGTATACCAAATTTACTTTCTCCTTTCTAACTTGTATATTTGCATCCCCATTCCCAATTGCATAATAAAAAATTCCATAAAAATGAACTTTTACGTTTTCATCGATCTTCTGTCCCATTTGGCTCATATTACATCTTACCATCTCTTTCTCTTTAATCTTTCCTATAGTAGTTCTCCTTCTATCTCTGGGGCATGTTGCTGCAACTCGTCTTCTTTCTTCCTTATATCTTTCCTTATCTATGGCCTCTCTTCTTTCCCTTCCTCTTTGTGTCTCCAAAGGCTTGATGTCAACCTTGTTCATACCTATATTCACAACTCCAAACAAATCAATAGCAAATAAATCAAGAGACCGCGTTGTCTCCTTGAGTGCCTCTTTTCTGGAAACTTTCCTTTCCTCATTATTTTATATTCCAAGTGTTTCTTGCTGCACTTTTTCTTCCCCACTTTTCTTTTTATTTCTTCGCATGCTCTCCTCAACCATTACTACCTCTTCTATCTTTTCATTAATTCCTATCTTTACTACCACCTTTCTATTTACTACATTCCTATTATTCTCTTTTTCATTTACAACCCTTGTTGCACTTCTCATTGCATCATTATTGTCTTCCATGCCTTCCAAAAGACATGACATTGTTGTAGACTTGTTGTCCTCTGCTTCTTATCCTATTTCTGCAATCACCACCTTATCAAGAAAATAACACTTTTCCAAAATTTATCCATTCTTCTTGCAATCTCTTCCAATTCTTTTCAGATCTTTCTACTCTCCTTCTCGTCCCAATAGCTATCCCAATATGGGATTATCACGGGTCTTCTTACATAGATACCCATCCTTCACACTACTGCAATTCGTTGCACTTATTCACCGATCTTCTTCCCTCTCAATCTCCAACAATCTTTCGTGCCTCCTTCACTACCCTCTGCAAAAAATTCACCAAGGGTCTTCTTGAGGCACAATTGCTTCTTACTCTTCAAGTGTGAACTACCTCTCAATCGACGATCGGTTCACACAACTACCCATGTCACACACAGGTCCAGGCATAGGTTGCCTCTCCTCTGGCGCTCTACCTATGCATACACTACATCTTTCTATTCATTCTCATATTCTAGATACCTCACCTAGGGATTCTTTCTTGTCTGCTCTACCTAGTCTTTTGGTGCCTCTCCTTTCTTATTAACTTACCAAACTACAACATACATTAGACTACAACAATCATACAACAATACCCATCAAAATAAAAAACACACTTAGTGCTCGTTGCCTAGATCTTTTGGGTTTTGATACCAAATGATGGCATTGCCTAGCCCTCTACCCTCACACTTCAATTTTTACATTCAAATCTTCATAGCACTTACTCACACAATCATTTACAATTGATGGCATATTAGGGAAAGACTTATAGACCATCACAAGACAATTCAAGAATCCCATAATTTGACATTGCATTCATATATAACCTTCAAAGTATTTACTGTTAAAATAGAGATAGAGACCTATAACTTATCCCCATTAAATTACCAAATGATGGCGGTGAAAATCTCAAAACCCAAATCTATAACTAATTGGTGGTTCTTTACTTGTTGTCAATCAATCAACATGAAAGCTACATGAACTTGTCATAACATTGCCTTTATTAACACCGAACAAAACTCACATAAAACACAATATCATTAACAAGAACAAAAACAATCATTATTATATTCATCTTGTTCTTGCCATTGCTCTGACTTACATGGACCATGATCTACTTTGAATCAGTCTATATATTCTATAGTAATCCATATTTCTTTTCACATTCAAACATTACCCCTTCCTATTCAAGCGCTTCTTCTGAATTCTTCGGCCTTCTTAGAATCTTTAACGACCTCTTATCCATCGCTCCCTCTAGTCTTTATTGTTTCCCCCCATCTCATAGTCGTTCTAGTCACTCTCAACTTGTGCAATTTTCTAACTTCCCCTCTGGATTCTTATCGTTTCCCTTCATCGGATCCTAACCGGTCCTGTTCTTTCCCTAACACATTCTCCTATCTTCTTAGTTGGTCTCCATTCAAAACTTTCTCCATATTGACATTCATTTACTCCTTCTATATGGTTGTGTGTCATAACTTAACCACCACCACCTCTTCCACACTTTTCATCTCTTCCTTATCGGCCTCAATGATCTATTGGATCTCCCCATTATGTCTTCAGCCTCTCTTATCTAAGTCGATTACCTTTCTATTCCTCAGCCACTTCATTGGTCTCAAATGTTTGGCTTCTTCTGACCAAACCCCTTCCCTTCCATCCAATGCATTTTCTAACTTTACCCTGTCTTCTCTTCCACCATCGCACACATCTGAATTCCAATCTCTTCTCATAACTACTTCATCTCCATAATCAACGACCCCCAACTTCTCAACTCCAAACTGTCCACAATCGCTCACTAATCTATTGTGAAGGAAACTTTATCGATCAACATACTTCCTGTCACTAAGGCGACATGAACTTGGGTACACCACATCCTGCCACAAAACTAAAATAATCAAGAAAATAGTGAAAATGATAAAATGTATGTGATGCCCTTGCATCAGAGTTCCACCAAGCATCATTGTCCAATGATGGAATATTATACCCATTTGTTGTGTTTTGTTATTTGCTAATTACTTTATTCGAATCCTTATTATTTTTTTGATATTTAGGGTGACCTTCTTTCATCTATTATTTATCAATGTAGCGTGTAACACCTAAAGTATATTTAGAGTATTCTTATGGGATGTCCTGATAGGGTTTAGGTTGTGATTTTTCCTTTGTCAACACCTTGTTTATTCTAGATCTCTCCTCATGTTTGGTCGAGCATGTGATGACGGTGACACTATTAGCTATAGTATTATGTCTTATCTTCATTTAATACTAGATTGTGATAAATATTGTTGGGCTATTATCGTGTAAACTAGAAGTCACTCATGAACTGATTATAGAACTGGGTATTGTCGTTACCATTTCTCGTTGCTCATAAGATGCTTTGTAGCAATAATTGGGATAATAAAGTTGACCATTTTCAGGAGCAAAGAAATCCTCTCTAGTTGCAATGACCTTCCACTCATAGGAAAATCAAAAGGCAGAGATCAAGGGAGTTGTAACACACCAACTATGGTGAATGTGTTGGGAGGATATCTAATCTTAAAATCAGTGTAAGAGGAGCCATCTTCTCCATCGATTGGGGAAGTTCAGGTTATAATCAAAGTTATTAGTCTTAACTTTGTAGATTTCTTCACATGCTTTGGCTTGTATTCAGCAATACCTCATGGTAGATGCACTCCTAGGCTTGAATTTGTAGGTGTCATACGAGCTATTGGTGATGATATAGATTCACTGAGATTAATTATTGAAAATGTATTTGGTCTAACTAGATCCAAATTCAAATGCAAACTTTTAATGTTACAGATAATGTTTGGTAATGTAATGAATAACATTTTGATAAGGGAATCTTTCTCTCCATCGTACCATAAATGGCATCACTAAGCCTCTTAGGGCTCTATCAATTCCCCCAAGAAATGAGAAACCATAATAGACCAAACAAACAATATTTTACAAAAATAAAATACACACTAATGGACTACCCATTTCCATCTCATAGACATCCTACTCATAAAATAAAACTATCATTCTCTTCTTTCTTAAGCAAGATTGAAATTATGCAAAATTAAACAACCCCCATAATAAAACATCACTCAATATTTACAAGGAAAGGCAATGAATAACTATCTCTGTATGGTTTGTAAAAATGAGTCTTTTGATTCTCTCCAAAGACAAGCCAAGCTTGCAACTCCAACTCCAAAATGCAACAATCTATTTTCTCTCTCAATACTCAACTTTTAACAAACTCTCAACAAAAATAAAAATAATGAATGGAGAATCCCTAAACTCTTCATCAAATGAGAAATATAAAATATTTCAATCTTGAATCCCTTGGATGAGGGAGTGACACTTGTCACTCTCTCATTCACCCTTCAAGCACACATCCCCAAAAGTGCTCACACATGTGTGAGACTTTTAGGGAGATGAAGAGACAAATACTGTAAATCACTGCAACAAGAGATATAATTTTTTATTAAGATAGGGGAGGTGTACTAAGACACCCCACCTCCAAATTCTCCTCTCATTAATGATATTTTGGAGGATAACACTCTTCCTCTTCCCAAAATCCACAAAATCCACCACCCCTCTTAATGGGAAATTCAGAAGGGTCATATCTTGGATATACTCCAAGATATGGACTTAATTTGACCCAAAACCCATAGGTAATCATCCTAGGGGTTCAAAAATAGATAAAATGATCAATTTAAAGACTTTTTTCAATCCCAATAATTTTTTTTTAAAAAGGTAAAATTTTGAAATTCAAGATTAAAAAGGTCAACAAAATCTGAAAACCCCATCTAAAGACCTATTTAGCCTTAAAAAAATTAACCACATGACTTCACACTTAAACACCACACAAAACACACTTACACATAATTCACAAGCATTATCCCCATAAACACAATTACACATTAAAATAAAACCCTAATTACTTTCTAGGTCATAGGGTTTGAAATTAAAACTTCACAATTAATTATTCAATTAGGGTAAAAACTATTCTCCCTTTTTTCATTGGCATAATTCCTTGTACATTAGCCACCACAATAATATATCTAACATACAACATAGTTATTGCATAGTAATTGAGCAAATTATTAGTTAATCTAAATTCCCACAACTATAATTATTGATAATTCATCTAATTAATACCTAAGACAGAATAAAAAAAAATTAGGATTTACCTTAAGGTGACTAAAATCATCAAGGTGGGATTGCTTAACCAGTATAAATTTACTTTCATCTTGGGTAGGGTTACTTTCATCCATGCCTGATCATGATTGTTCATCCAACCCATACAATTATTCAAAAGGTATTGAAGAACCTAGTCCATCCTTTGACTGACATCTACCTTGTAAAACATGAATCACATTAGTAAATTATTCAAATAATAACACAATTTCTCTCTTAGGTTATCTTAAATTCTTTCATTGTAAGATGACTCTTTGATCAATTTAGTTAACTCCATCATTTTGTATTAATTATTAACTCAACTGAATAATTACTTTGCTATTTTTTATAGTGCACAAGAACTTGCCTTCTATTTGCTAAGACATTTAAGAATTACATGTGAATACATAATAATTCCAATTAGGTAACAACCTTAAAATATAAAAATTGAAATAAAAAGTATAAGTTATTTGGATTATTCATAAAACAACATATAATTTCCTTTGCTATATAATTATACTCACATTATGGTATTTAGAGAGAGGGCAAGAAGATAATATTTATTCAGCTTACTAATGCATCCAATGATATCCTTAATCATGACAATCACTTTTGATCTAACTAACCATCAACTAATAGAATGTAATAAGAAATTAGAATCACATTAATCAAACACAAGGTAGGGCCCTACAAAATCACACTTTTCAACCTACAACATTAGGGGACACAAAAATGATCATAAAAGACCACTTGGCTACTATACTCAAGAAAGAGCCATAATGGCTAATCAAATTTTTGTCCCCTTTTAGGGGTTTGATTAGGAGTGAAATTGATGTGATTAGATGTGATGTATGTGATTTTGTAAATGTAAACTAGATTAGCTATGCAACTAAAAAAATTGATGCAAAATTAGAAAAACATAAAACTGTATGACAAAAATTGGAAAAAAAATAACGAGAAGATACAGAGTAACTTGGAATTCAAATTTCAGTTCAAATTGACTGGTCAAGGGCGTGGGTTCCCTAGACTAAGAATTAGGGTTTCTATAATCTTATAATAGGTACAAGTTGGTTACAATTTGTAGGTGCTTCCCTAATGGACTCACCTTTGAAACTTTGTCTATTGATGAATAATTGATCTTTCCCTAATTTGATGAATGAATGTTCTTGAATTCTTGATATTATCACTTCAATCTTCTCCAAATCCACTTTGTATTTTCCGCCTACAAGAAAGAGGGGAGAAAAAGGGTTGTGCCATATAGGGGCTTCCCTAAGTCAAACCCCATTTTTGTTGTTTCCACCTCCACAATAGCTATGATGATGCTAGATAAAGAGTGCTTACCCTAGTTCAGGTAGAGGCAAATGGGTAAAAATAAATGACAAATCGCAAGTGTTGCAACTTACCATTTAGATATGCTTTTCTTTATGGACTAAATTCAAGATGCACGTCTCATACGAGGAGAATTTGATGCCTGGTAGAAGATCCTGTAAGTGTTAGTACTCAAAGGAGAATGAACATAAAACAATCTTAGTCATGATATGACATGAACTTGATGATGTATTTCTAACATGAAACTTGAATGATGAAAATGTTAAAAAATGGTGTTTACTCTTCTCTTTGAATTGCTTTGACTACTTTTTAGGATTCTCAATTATTCAAAATTTCATTAGGTGTTCAAATGGTGAGAAAGGTTTGTATTTATATGCATTTCTTTATTTTCCACAATAATTATTTTGAAAGATGATAAATGAATTTAAATTTGCAAGAATATTAATGCTCACAATAAAATATTAAAAATTGGGCCAAAATAGGGTGGTCAAGGGTGAGGGCGCCCTTGACAAGGCCTATATTGAATTTTAAATTGTCACTAAATAAATAATTAATTTTAATTCTCAATTTTATCTTGATTTTTTGAAAATGATAATATAATGGGAAAATAATAAGCTTAATTAGGTCCAAGCACATAAGGGGGAGCCAAACATAGTGTGAAATTGCCAGGGTCAACAATTTACGATGCTACATTTGATATCTTGTTTAAAGATTACTAAACTAAAACTAATAAAGAATAAAATACTAACAAATAGTTGCATTAAATACAAAAAAAAAAAAAAATACATATTCAAAACTTAAACTTGAAATGTAATATTCTATAATAATTACAATATAATTTATATAAATATTAGATATTAACAAAATCAACTAATTATATTGCATAAAATAAGGTTTAATATAAAAACTATTAATTAATAATTGCCTATTGAACAAAGAAGAAAATAATAACATTTAATCACTAAGTTTGATAATTCTAGTTCATATAGCTCATCAAGCATAAATTTTAATTTATTTAGAAGGTCTAAACATTTAATCCAATTGGATAACTTAGTTGTCAATATTTAGGTTTATTAATGGTACATTAGATTAATATTAAGTACATTCCTCAAACCAATTTTACTTAAATTAAAATTTTAATTTTAATGCAATAAATAATGATTTAAATAAATTAATCAAAAAATGTTATTTTCATAAGAAAATCACTAGATAATAATCATTTACAATTATAATTAAAAAATAAATAAAACTAGATAATTCATTAATATATTTTGATTCCTATTTATTATTTTATATAACCATATGTTATATATGTTATATATTGACACCATCAATAGGTAGAATGAAATTAAACTTTCATAGGGCCTTGTGAAGAAATCCCAATTTCTTTGGCATTGGATGTATAAGAAAACATCATGTGGGAGTCCTCATTTGGGCAATGTCGAAGTAGCTTCACCATGGCTCAAATAATGAAGTAAAGATGGATGCACTACTTGAAGGTTTGAAATAATGTGCAAAGAAGGATATTGGTTCCCTTGACATTGAAGAGAACTCCATATTGTGGATCAATTTAGTGAGGTTGTGGAAGGTGATGAACTATAAACTTTAAAAAAAGGTGGATGTGATTGTCACCTTATTGAATCAAATTAATTATTTCTCCATTCAAAATTTATTTTGGGAGACCAACAAGGCAATAAATTTTTTAGAAAATTGTGGCTACAATAAAACAATGAAGGTGAAAATCTCAAATGAATATCAGTATCGGGAAAAATTAGTAATAATTATTGTTATTGAAGGGACTTTGGGTGATGACAATGACAAAGTTGGAATTTTGAGTCATCTCTTAGTACTTGGTGTTGATTCCCTAGTTGGTGGTTGATATGGTTGAATTGCTTCATTCCCATGTTGGGATGACACATATTAATGGGTTGTGATGATTTTTGTCATTCCCAATATGGTAGATAGGGTGAAAATCAATGGTATGAACTATGAGTGTATATAGGAGGATGTCTCCTTGTAGCTTTGGTTCACTTTTCAACATTCAAAATTTAGAGATGGAGGTGATTGGAGTGTGAAGGCTTGAACAAGGTCATAGCCATGAATATGATGTCGTGGGTGATTATCTCACAAAATTTATGAATTTTTTGGGTAGAAAAATGTATGTGACACTGGCTACTCACTATTGTCTATTGGAGGTTTGGGTTAAGAAATCCTACATAGCCATTTCAAACTATTGAAAGAGGACATCTAAAATCATTGGCTTCATTTATGAGAGGGCCAAAATGAAATTGTTGATGGATTAGGGTCTAATTTATAGGTGTTCAGTTGATGATTTAAACATGATCCTATGCCAAAAATGGATAGAATATTCCCTAATGATTGCAGCTGTACCAATGACCAAATATAGCAATTTAATGATTTAAAATAATTAAAAAATAATATTTCACCTCAAAAATATGGTCAAGAATATGTTATTTTTATAAAAAATATTCTTTACAAGATTTCTAATGGTGGATGGTTGATAGGTGATATAGATTTCCATATGGATGTATGATTTTTGTACAATTATGCAAACACTTTCTACCTCAAAATTTGTGCCCTTAGCTTTTCTTGTCTTTGAAATATGAAGAATTCATCTCTTTAGCCTTTTGAGTATAAAGGAAATGTATTTTTGGCTCCAATATACACCGTATGAAAGAATGATTAAAAACCCCTTGATTTGAGATGAGAAGGTAGGTATATGGACTCTAACTTCCTCCTTGAGTGTAGGATATGTGTTCAAGATGTGTCATGTGCATGGGACAAGTGTGACCAAGGTGTCATATGCACATGAGATAGGTGTCTCAAAAGGTGAGTACATATGTCTCAAACACATGAGGTGAAATAGAAAGGGACAAGTCTCTAGATGGAGACGTACCTAGTGTGAATATGATTCTCCTAGATAGGCTAAAAGCTAACTATTTTGATAATGCCACTATTTACACTAAAAATAACTTCTAGAAATCTAGCATTAAGGGCTACATTCTTACAAAATAGTATTTTAAAATTACCTTTTTTCTTTTTATTAAGGGTAGAAATGGGTTTTTGAAAGGGTCCCATCTCTTTTACAAATTAACAGAACAAGAGGATGTAGATAAATTGCTAGAAGAAGAGGTATTTTCAAATGAATTTATTTGATCTTGCAAAAGATTAAGAAATATATTTTTTCAACAATTTGACAATTGCAAAGGAGACTCTATTGAAGGTTTGATTTAATTGTTGGAGGTTTGTCTAATCCTCTTTAATCAAACCCCCTCAGATGGAATCTATGTATGCTTAATCATTAGTTTTCTAAAAAACATGTAATTTTGGGTAAATTTTAAGATGTCTATGGGATCATCTTGTGTGTATCTTTGGAGATGCAACCTCAAGAAGATTATTAGGAAAAATAAGGTACATCTTCCAAGTTGTATCATTTTAATGCATACTTGTTACTTATTGTCATATCTTATTTTAGAGTACATGATTCATTACTGATTCATAAGCTTAGTGAAGTAGACATAATATGTAGAGTAGATTATTGCATACTACATGTTTTTTTGACTTAGACACTTACTTTATAATCCTTGTTGATAAATATGTCATTTTGGTGCTTATTTTTGAGAAATTTTAGCACTTGCACAAGCTGACTAAAGTCAACCTTTATCCATTATTTTTCTTGATTTAGCACTTGAGGTGTAGGTTTAACTCAAATTTTACCCATTTCATTACTTGAACAAAATCATGCTATCATTTTATCTCTTAGACACAACTATTGATATGATCATATTCGTTATATTCAAAACTTGGTTTCACTTTTCTTAAGGTAATACAATTTTAAAAATTGACAAATATCCACTAGGTTGCACATAAAGTCTTTTAAATTATCATATAGGATTGCATATTTAAAGTCATGCTCCTAAGAAATTTTGGGTGCTCCATCAAATCATCTAGAAATTAGATCAAAGAAACCATGCGTTTAGTAATAACATTCATTGCACCATACATCCTATATTTGGGCACATGAATTCTTCTCATGTAGATTGTGAACAACAAGAAAAAGTGGCTTGACTTAGGTTCAAAGAAGTATATCACTTCATTTCTAAAAAAGAAAGGCTTCGAATGTGTCTTGAACACCACCTTGACCTTATTTTAGTTATTGCATTAGAGGTGAAAAATCTTGTAGTAAGTGACCAATGGGAACACAATCATGATAAGGACATAGTTATGGGGAAATAAGTTAAGATTGCAACAATGATTGTATCTATCTATATCATAAGAATCAAAGATTCATCTACTTCAAAAATAACATTTAAGATGTAATTTTGTAATCAAAAAGTGGTTTGATAATGTGTCAATAGTCTAATTCAATTACATTCATTATCATTAAAGAACTAAACAAATCTCTTTTTTTTTTTTTAATAAAAATTTTACATATCATATTAATAACTCAATTCAATTATATTTCTCTAAATTCTAATTAAAATATTAAATAATCTTAATTTCTATAAATATTTATAACTTTTAAAAAACAATTATTACATTCTAAATAATTAAATAATTATTATAATATTTTACTAAAACTTTGCTTTTTTTTTTTTTAAATCAAACTTAAAAACTATAAAATTAAATCCTTACAAAAAAATACCTCTCCGAAAGAGATGACTCATTAGCTGCTTATCATTAAATCATTTATGCTAATGAAGCAAATTATTTGTTATCTTTCATCATGACAAATCAATTTTAAATAATCTTTCCAGTTCAATTAGGAAACATGTGAAATAAAAACTATTTTAAGAGAGCTAAAACCTCACAAATATGTGTAAGGAGACAATACGTAACAGATATATGTAGAAATTGATGAAGGTGGGTGCTGAGTTCGAATCCATGAAACATTGAAAATAACATAAAAAGTAAAGAAAAGGATAGAATATTACATCATTCAACTCTAGAATGGGATATTAATATCATTCCTTTGGGTGGAACCAAATTTAATCAAATAATATATAATTTGAGATTCGGATAAGACGAGAGCAAAAAGGAAAAGATAAGGAAAAGATTTAATGTGGAGTTTTGGGTGGAACTAAATTTGAAAAAACAAAGTACGAGAAAGCAACGGGCATTTTATTTATATTTAGAAATCATAACCGTTACACCATTTTACAACGTTCATCAAATACATCATCCCTCGACACAAATATCCTACAAGCATTCTGATTGATTCACAATCCCAATTTTAAGAGAGTTGAGAACTTATTCTGTTTTGCTGGGTACCGATGAAAACACCCATTTGCAGGAATTTTCTGATTGATCTTATTCTGTTAAGATGGGTCGATGAAGAGCAGAAAAAGATCATCAGATAGCAGGGGCCGACTGTTTCTGCTCGAACTGTGGCAGAGGGAGGAGGAAATTGTTGCTGTAAGAGGATTCAGAGCATCAGATCAGAAATTTTCCAACTTGCTTGTTTCTTTTTTGCTTTTCATGGAATTGTTCTGTCTCTTCTTTTTACTGCTTCCACTATGCCATTTCTGACCTCTTTGGTTTTCAATTGTGTTGTTCTGCACAAACTAATTGGTCAAGGCAATGTTGTAAAGATCTTGCAGAGGGACAAGACTTATTCGAGGTCTCTGAGCAGATGTATTCAAGAGTTGAGAATGAAGGGCGTGAGCTTTTATTTGTCAAAAGAGGTGGAAGTTAAATTGGGCCCTCTCATATGGTGCTCTCAATTTTCTCTTAGTATGGTCATGCAAGATAATTTCATGCAGCTAACTAGTTAGTAAGATGATTATAAGTGGGTTGAATTTTGTTTAACAGCTGAAGAATTTTCAGCACATTTTGCCTAAGGCTTATTCGTACAGGGATTTTTTGTGCAGTGGAAGAGCAGATGTGAAATGTTTGATAAGCTTTCCCAGATGCCTTGTTGCTCTAATGGCTGTTCTTGAAAATATTCAAGCCTCAAGGTATGTATTCAACATTTGAATGTAGAATAGTGTATTTCTTGTCGTATAAGATGTTTGTGGTAAAAAGGCTTGAACAACGTAAGATGGCAGAACATTGACAAACCTAGAGGTATTTCTTTACAATTGATTGGGAATGCCAGAGATAAGATTTTCAAATTGAGATTTACCCTGTTCTGAAGATGCTTTTCATTTATAGGGATTTATCAGGTACTTCTTGATATCCATGTGATGTGTTTTCAAAGTGAGCTTTTATTTATTGCCTATGAATATGTCCAGTGTAAGGGTTTTATAAGCCCTCTGTTAATGATCCTAATATATCAGTTTTGCATTCAAAGCATAATTAGCATGCTGACGTTCTTATAACTGAAATTCATAAAAGAAATTACCTGTCCTCTGATGAATCCTGAATACCCATGAGATATACTTTCAAAGTAGCTTATCCATTGGTAAAAGATGAACCCTCTCTGTTTTCTTTAGCACTAGGGTGCAGGACAGCACCGAGCTTATTAGTGCCTTGCTGCAGAATGTGTTTGTCCTTTTAATAACGATCTTGTATAGAATGTTGGTCGAAAACCATCCTTGTGTTTGCCAGGACATTCTTTGAATCATTTGAGTGCAGACATCCTCAGCTACTGCATTCCTAGTTTAATTTGTTGTGGTCTGCTTTTTTCGTTTTCTACTTGTGTTGAATTTAGGAGGGTTGAGATTACAAATGGATTATGGATGCGGGTACAGTTTCGCACAGGGTGGGCTGATGGACCCGGGTACATTACACAGTGACTGGAAGATGCTACTAGCCATCCAACCAGGAAGGAACGCATGCACATGTCACATGGTCATCTAGCATGTACAATACACAGTGACTGGAAGATGCTACTAGCCATCCAACCAGGAAGGAACGCATGCACATGTCACATGGTCATCTAGCATGTACAGTACACAGTGACTGGAAGATGCTACTAGCCATCCAACCAGGAAGGAACGCATGCACATGTCTCATGGTCATCTACCCAAAGAAGGGCAGCTCTTATCCTAAAGTAGTTTCGTAGGAGAATCGGCAATTATGACTTTTTAAGCCCGGGTCTATTCATAATTTCTCTTTATTTTAGTAAATTCATTCTTTTTAAAGATAAAAGATAAAAGATAAATAGGGAACAGTTTGAATAGTTAACCTATTTAGGATATAAACTAGTTTAATTACTGATTTTTAAATTTCTATTAGTCAAAACTATCTTTTAAAATTGATCAAGAATGTTTAAAGTTTAATATTAAAAATGATGTTTTCAATTTTCTTTTGAAACATTGTGTTTTTTAACATTAGATTATATGCATGTATCTTTTTTGTTTTGTATTTTGAATATTTTTATTATCTTTTTAGTTCATTTAAAGAATTGAACAAACTATTCATTACAAAAAAGAACAAGTTATAATCTAAGAGACTATTTAATTGAATTATTTTGATATTTGAAGTAGGAATACATTTTGAATATTTAGAAAACTAATTTTTGAGATGCAAAATTATTATTTATTATGTTTATACTTGTAAATTTCAATGTTATGAGAGAGAGGGAAAGGTGGGGGGAG
>VDFB02271358.1:870656964-870682778 GCA_007258455.2 Sequoia sempervirens | reverse complement strand
AATTCCTGCAAATGGGTGTTTTCATCAGTACCCAGCTAAACAGAATAAGTTCTCAACTCTCTTGAAATTCAGATTGTGAATCAATCAGAATGCTTGTAGGATATTTGTGTCGAGGGATGATGTATTTGATGAACGTTGTAAAATGGTGTAACGGTTATGATTTCTAAATATAAATAAAAATGCCCGTTGCTTTCTCGTACTTTGTTTTTTCAAATTTGGTTCCACCCAAAACTCCACATTAATATCTTTTCCTTTTTGCTCTCGTCTTATCCGAATTTCAAATTATATATTATTTGATTAAATTTGGTTCTACCCAAAGGAATGATATTAATATCCCATTCTAGAGTTGAATGATGTAATATTCTATCCTTTTCTTTATTTTTATGTTATTTTCAATGTTTCATGGATTCGAACTCAGCACCTACCTTCATCAATTTCTACATATCTCCGTTATGTATTGTCTCCATACACATATTTGTGGGGTTTTAGTTCTCTTAAAATAGTTTTTATTTCAGATGTTTTCCAATTGACAACTGGAAGGATGATTTAAAACTGATTTGTTTATTTATTTATTTACCATGATGAAAGATAACAAATAATTAGTAGATAACAAATAATTTGCTTCACTAGTAGAAATGATTTAATGATAAAGCGGCTAATGAGTCATAGAGGTATTTTTTTATTAGGATTTAATTTTATAGTTTTTAAGTTTGATTTTTAAAAAAATAGCCAAGTCTTAGTAAAATATTATAATAATTATTTAATTATTTAGAATGTAATAAATTGTTTATTTAAGTTATAAATATTTATAGAAATTAAGATTATTTAATATTTTAATTAGAATTCAGACAAATATAATTGAATTGAGTTATTAATATGATATGCAAATTCTTTATTAAATAAAAAATAAGAGATTTGTTTAGTTCTTTAATGATAATGAATGCAGTTGAATTAGACTATTGATACATTATCAAACCACTTTTTGATTACAAAATTACATCTTAAATGTTATTTTTGAAGTAGATGAATCTTTGATTCTTATGATATAGCTAGATACAATCATTGTTGTGATCTTAACTTATTTTCCCATATGTCCTTATCATGATTGTGTTCCCATTGGTCACTTACTACTAGATTTTTCACCTCTAATGCAATAACTAAAATAAGGTCAAGGTGGTGTTCAAGACACATTTGGAGCCTTTCTTTGTTAGAAATGAAGTGATATACTTCTTTGAACCTAAGTCAAGCCACTTTTTCTTGTTGTTCACAATCTACATGAGAAGAATTCATGTGCCCAAATGTAGGATGTATGGTGCAATGAATGTTATTACTAAATGCATGTGGTTTCTTTGATCTAATTTCTAGATGATTTGATGGAGCACCCAAAATTTCTTTAGAGCATGACTTTAAATATGCATTCCTATATGATAATTTGAAAGACTTTATGTGCAACCTAGTGCGTATTTGTCAATTTTTAAAATTATATTACCTTAAGAAAAGTGAAACCAAGTTTTGAATATAACGAATATGATCATATCAATAGTTGTGTCTAAGAGATAAAATGATAGCATGATTTTGTTCAAGTAATGAAATGGGTAAAATTTGAGTTAAACCTAGACCTCAAGTGCTAAATCAAGAAAAATAATGGATAAAGGTTGAGTTTAGTCAACTAGTGCAAGTGCTAAAATTTCTCAAAAATAAGCACCAAAATGATATATTTATCAACAAGGATAAAGTAAGTGTCTAAGTCAAAAAACATGTAGTATGCAATAATCTACTCTACATATTATGTCTACTTCACTAAGCTTATGAATCAATAATGAATCATGCACTCTAAAATAAGATATGACAATAAGTAACAAGTATGCATTAAAATGATACAACTTGGAAGATGTACCTTATTTTTCCTCATAATCTTCTTGAGGTTGCATCTCCAAAGATACACACAAGATGATCCCATAGACATCTTAAAATTTACCCAAAATTACATGCTTTTTAGAAAACTAATGATTAAGCATACATAAATTCCATCTGAGGGGGTTTGATTAAAGAGGATTAGACAAACCTCCAACAATTAAATCAAACCTTCAATAGAGTCTCCTTTGCAATTGTCAAATTGTTGAAAAAATATATTTTTTTATCTTTTGCAAGATCAAATAAATTCATTTGAAAATGCCTCTTCTTCTAGTAATTTATCTACATCCTCTTGTTATGTTAATTTGTAAAAGAGATGGGACCCTTTCAAAAACCCATTTCTACCCTTAATAAAAAGAAAATAAGTAATTTTAAAATACTATTTTGTAAGAATGTAGTCCTTAATGCTATATTTCTAGAAGTTATTTTTAGTGTAAATAGTAGCATTATCAAAATAGTTAGCTTTTAGCCTATCTAGGAGAATCATATTCACACTAGTTACGTCTCCATCTAGAGACTTGTCCCTTTCTATATCACCTCATGTGGTTGAGATATATGTACTCACCTTTTGAGACACCAATCTCATGTGCATATGACACCTTGGTCACACTTGTCCCATGCACATGACACATCATGGACACATATCCTACACTCAAGGAGGAAGTTAGTCCATATACCTACCTTCTCATCTCAAATCAAGGGGGTTTTAATCATCCTTTCATACGGTGTATATTGGAGCCAAAAATACATTTCCATTACACTCAAAAGGCCCCAAGAGATGAATTCTTCATATTTCAAAGACAAGAAAAACTAAGTATTTTTCTTAAGGGCACAAATTTTGAGATAGAATGCATTTACATAATTGTACAAAAATCATACATCCATATGGAAATCTATATCACCTATCAACCATCCACCATTAGAAATCTTGTAAAGAATATTCTTTATAAAAATAGCATATTCTTGACCATATTTTTGAGGTGAAATGCTATTTTTAAAATTATTTTTAATCATTAAATTGCTATATTTGGTCGTCAGTATAGCTACAATCATTAGGGAATATTTTATCAATTTTTGGCATAGGATCATGTTTAAACCATCAACTGAACACCTATAAATTAAACCCTAATCCATCAACAATTTCATTTTGGCCCTCTCGTAAATGAAGCCAATGATTTTATATGTCCTCTTTCAATAGTTTGAAATGGCTATGTAGGATTTCTTAACCCAAACCTCCAATAGACAATAGTGAGTAGCCAGTGTCACATGCATTTTTCTACCCAAAAAAATCATAAATTTTGTGAGATAATCAGCCACGACATCATATTCATGGCTATGACCTTGTTCAAGCCTTCACACTCCAATCACCTCTATCTCTAAATTTTGAATGTTGAAAGGGAACCAAAGCTACAAGGAGACATCCTCCTATATACACTCATAGTTCATACCATTGATTTTTACCCTTTCTGCCATATTGGGAATGACAAAAATCATCACAACCCATTAATATGTGTCATCCCAACATGGGAATGAGAATTGAAGCAATTCAACCATATCAACCACCAACTAGGGAATCATCACCAAGTACTAAGAGATGACTCAAAATTCCAACTTTGTCATTGTCATCACCCAAAGTCCCTTCAATAACAATAATTATTACTAATTTTTCCCGATATTGATATTCATTTGAGATTTTCACCTTCATTGTTTTATCGTAGCCACAATTTTCTAGAAATTTTATTGCCTTGTTGGTCTCCCAAAATAAATTTTGAATGGAGAAATAATTAATTTGATTCAATAAGGTGACAATCACATCCACCTTTTTTTAAAGTTTCTAGTTCATCACCTTCCACAACCTCACTAAATTGATCCACAACATGGAGTTCTCTTCAATGTCAAGGGAACCAATATCCTTCTTTGCACATTATTTCAAACCTTCAAATAGTGCGTCCATCTTTACTTCATTATTTGAGCCATGGTGAAGCTACTTTGACATTGCCCAAATGAGGACTCCCACATGATGTTTTCTTATACATCCAATGCCAAAGAAATTGGGATTTCTTCACAAGGCCCTATGAAAGTTTAATTTCATTCTACCTATTGATGGTGTCAATATATAACATATATAACATATGGTTATATAAAATAATAAATAGGAATCAAAATATATTAATGAATTATGTAGTTTTATTTAGTTTTTAATTATAATTGTAAATGATTATTATGTAGTGATTTTCTTATGAAAATAACATTTTTTGATTAATTTATTTAGATCATTATTTATTGCATTAAAATTAAAATTTGAATTTAAGTCAAATTGGTTTGAGGAATGTACTTAATATTAATCTAATGTACCATTAATAAACCTAAATATTGGTCATAATATTCTATTGTCCTCGAATATTGACAACTAAGTTATCTAATTGGATTAAATGTTTAGACCTTCTAAATAAATTAAAATTTATGCTTGATGAGCTATATGAACTAGAATTATCAAACTTAGTGATTAAATGTTATTATTTTCTTCTTTGTTCAATAGACAATTATTAATTAATAGTTTTTATATTAAACCTTATTTTATGCAATATAATTAGTTGATTTTGTTAATATCTAATATTTATATAAATTATATTGTAATTATTATAGAATATTACATTTCAAGTTTAAGTTTTGAATATGTATTTTTTTCTAATTTTGTTTTTGTATTTAATGCAACTATTTGTTAGTATTTTATTTTTTATTTTTTTTAGTTTAGTAATATTTAAACAAGATATCAAATGTAGCATCGTAAATTGTTGACCCTGACAATTTCACACTATGTTTGGCTCCCCCTTATGTGCTTGGACCTAATTAAGCTTATTATTTTCCTGTTATATTATCATTTTCAAAAAAATCAAGATAAAATTGAGAATTAAAATTAATTATTTATTTAGTGACAATTTAAAATTCAATATAGGCCTTGTCAAGGGCACCCTCACCCTTGACCACCCTATTTTGGCCCAATTTTTAATATTTTATTGTGAGCATTAATATGCTCACAAATTTAAATTCATTTATCATCTTTTCAAAATAATTATTGTGGGAAATATAGAAATACATATAAATACAAACCTTTCTCACCATTTGAACACCTAATGAAATTTTGAATAATTGAGAATCCTAAAAAGTAGTCAAAGCAATTCAAAGAGAAGAATAAACATCATTTTACAACATTTTCATCATTCAAGATTCATGTTAGAAATGCATCATCAAGTTCATGTCATATCATGAGTAAGATTGTTTTATGTTTTATGTTCATTTCCTTTGAGTATTGACACTTACAGGATCTTCTACCAAGCATCAAATTCTCCTCATATGAGACATACATCTTGAATTTAGTCCATAAAGAAAAGCATATCTAAATGGTAAGTTGCAACACTTGTGATTTGTCATTTATTTTTACCCATTTTCCTCTACCTGAACTAGGGTAAGCACTCTTTATCTAGCATCATCATAGCTATTGTGGAGGTGGAAACAACAAAAATGGGGTTTGACTTAGGGAAGCCCCTATATGGCACCACCCTTTTTCTCCCCTCTTTCTTGTAGACCTTGGAAAATACAAAGTGGATTTGGAGAAGATTGAAGTGATAATATCAAGAATTCAAGCACATTCATTCATCAAATTAGGGAAAGATCAATTATTCATCAATAGACAAAGTTTCAAAGGTGAGTCCATTAGGGAAGTACCTACAAATTGTAACCAACTTGTACCTATTATAAGATTATAGAAATCCTAATTCTTAGTCTAGGGCACCCACACCATTGACCAGTCAATCTGAACTCAAATTTGAATGCCAAGTTACTCTGTATCTTCTCATTATTTTTTTTCCAATTTTTGTCATACAGTTTTATGTTTTTCTAATTTTGCATCAATTTTTTTAGTTACATAGTTAACTTAGTTTACATTTACAAAATCACACAAATCACATCTAATCACATCAATTTCACTCCTAATCAAACCCCCAAAAGGGGACAAAAATTTGATTAGCCATTATGGCTCTTTCCTAAGTATAGTAGCCAAGTGGTCTCTTATGATCATTTTTGTGTCCCCTAATGTTGTAGGTTGAAAAGTGTGATTTTGTAAGGCCCTACCTTGTGTTTGATTAATGCGATTTTAATTTCTTATTACATTCTATTAATCAATGGTTAGTTACATAAAAAATGATTGTCATGATTAAGGATATCATTGGATGCATTGTAAGCTAAATAAATATCATCTTCTTGCCCTCTCTCTAAATACCATAATGTGAGTATAATTATATAGAAAAGGAAATTATATGTTGTTTTTGTAAGGAAATCTAGATGCGGAAACAACTCTCCTAACATCAAAACCTCAGGGAAGAATGCAGATACACTTTTAATTTTTCAATTACAGTTCAATTAAGATGCACTTTGAAATAAATAGCAGAAACAAAGAATTAGACAAATATAGATGAACACCAGATTTACGTGGGAAAACCCTTACGGGAGAAAAACCCACCACACCAAGAGAAGTCACTTTGTATTACAGTAACAAATAATTACATACAGAGTTCTGACTTATCTTTCTGATGCCAGATTACAACAACTTTCACAATGATCAATCTTGTACAGGAACCTTCAAGTTCCAATCTTTACAGAATAGAAATCACTCTCATACAATTCAAACTGTTCACATAATTATTCTTCGAACCAACCAAACCTTTGCAACACTACAAAATGTATTCATGTCGTTCCTATCTGTCGAGCTTCCTCACAAAACTGCCACAATGAACTGTCTCCCAACGGTTCCAATTCAGCTCCTCTAATTGGTCGAATACTAGCCACGTAGATGGTCATCATTCGGTCAAAAGAGTTCAAAATTTGTTGGCATATTGGTGAGACACTAACAGTGTCTCCCTGATGCCACAAAGTCTTCACTATCGATATTGTCAAGAATCTTCCTTATCGCCAAGACGTTTTACTGAGCTTCACATGTTGCATCGACTTCAGTTTTCTATCGGCGAGACATACCACTCTCGCCAAGACTTCATACCGATTTCTCAAGTCATACCGACAACAGACTTCTTCACCACTAAGACATTCAACTGTCACCAAGAGGTTTCATCGAGCTATCTCATGTTACTCCGAAGTGCTCATCTATTGCCAAGACATACGTCCTTCGCTGAGACTTTACTCTGAAGACTTTAAGTTACATCGAGCACCGAACAGTTGGCAAGACTTATGTCCATCGCTAAGAGTTCTTAGCGAAACCTTTAGTGTTACCCTGATGCCTCCAAGTGTGTCCCCGTTGGTGAAACCTTCATAGGTCGCTGGGACTTCTTCCCGAGACCTTTGAGTTACCCTGAATGAATACGGTCAGTGTGACATTCCCACATCGGTAAGACTTCTTACCAATAGTATTCCTTTTCGACCAAGTCTCCTCGATGATTTCAAACTAAACGCTGTCGGCGAGACATAAACACACACCCAGAATTCATACCGAAACATTCATGTCACCACGAAGACTTCAAGAGTATCCCTGTCAGCGAGACCTTCCATTATTGTTGGGACTTCTTCCTGAGTGTTCAAGTCACCCTGAAGCCCTCGGTCGCTATGAGTCTCCCCGACGCCCAATTGAATGGCCTATTGGCCAGAGATCTCCATGCAGTAAGAGGTCACACCGAACACAACATGTCACACCGAAGACTCCAATGTGTAACCATTCGACAAGACTTCTGCAAAGTCACAACGACCTGTACAAAACATAAGGCTACAAATCTGCTCGTCGGCCAGACATATAATATGTCACACCAACTTGGCTCCAATAGAGGTTACAACTTGTGATGATTGAGGCACATATTTCCAACAATCTCCCAGTTGATGAAGATCACACAGGCACCTCCAGAACACAACAAAACTTACTGAAAATCATGGGCACTAAGGCCCATTGAACTGGCACACCACCTGAACTTGTCTGTGCTCACTGGCTTTTTCAATGCATCTACAAAATTCTCCAGAGTATCAACCTTTTCCAAATTGACCTTTCCATCTTCCACCATATCTCACACAAAGAGGTACTGTACATCTATATGTTTCATCCTAGCATGGAAAGTAGGATTCTTTGCCAGAAAAATTGCACTCTGACTGTCACAAAAAATAGTTATTTTCCCTGCATCAAAACCAATGTTAGAACACAAACATTTTTACCAGACTGCTTCTTTACAAGCATGTGTAACTGCCATGTATTCAACCTCCATAGTGGACAAAGCGACTACAGCCTGCCGCTTACTCATCCAACTCACTGCACCACCATTCATCATGAAAATGTATCCACTAGTGGACCTCTTACTGTCAATGTCCCTTGCCCAATCAAAATCCACATAGCATCGAATACTGAGAGTCCTCTTTGATTCAATCAAGTTCCCATGGTAACACAAAGAAAACTCTGAAGTGCCCTTCAAATATTTGAAAACTCTCTTTATAGCATCCCAATGTGTTCTTCCAGGATTAGCCATAAACCGACTAAGAACTCCCACTGCTTGGGAAATGTCTGGCCTTGTATAGACCATTGCATACATGAGACTGCCAACCTCACTAGCATAGGGTACACTGGTCATGTCCTCCATCTCGGTAGGAGATTTTGGACAGTCTTCAACAGATAGCTTTGTTCCCTGCAAGACTGGAACAACTAACTGCTTGCAATCATTCATGCAAAATCTCTCTAGAAAAGTCTTGATATACTTACTCTGACTGAGCTAAAGTTTTCTACTATTTCTATCCCTGATTATCTCCATCCCCAAAATATACCTTGCTGCACCAAGATCTTTCATTTCAAACTTAGCAGACAACTGAGACTTAAGATCAAAAATCATTAGCTTACTATTGCCTATGAACAACATATCATCAACATAGAGAGCAATAATAAGAACTTGATCACTTTCAACCTTGTAGTACACACAATGATCATTTGATCTTACAAATCCCAAAGACAATACAAAAGTATCAAATTTCTAGTACCACATTCTAGGTGACTGCTTTAACCCATACAGAGACTTTTTAACTTGTAAACTAGTTTCTCTTTACCTTTTTCAACAAAGTGCTCAGTTGGGACATATAGATTTCTTCTCAAGATCACCATGAAGAAATGTTGTCTTCACATCCATCTGTTGACCTCTAAGTCATACGCTGCTGCAAGTGACAAAAGAAATCTGATAGATGTCAGCTTAGCTACAGGAGAAAAAATCTCCCCATAATCAATTCCATCTACCTGGGAATAACCCTTCACAACCAACTGTTGGTGTACATTTTATCATTCACCGAACACACAGAATAAAATGTCCAGAGACACTTTATCCTCTCTTGAAAAACCACCACATATGCTAAGATTGCGAGAAGATCATATGGCGATTCCAAGGTTTCTTTTGTCAGGTCTTGACGTGTGGATAAGCTCAATGGGCATTGTGATTTGCTGGTAATACACAAGGGGACTTACGTTAAAGAAATTTTCACAAGTTTGGGACTTAGGTGGATTTATCATTAAAGGCTTCTTCAATTAGGACTTCAATTTGGATCTAAAAAAAAATAGCAAAAAGACAAGGGTTTAGGGGATCTATCCTACGCCTAAGAATTTAAGAGACAGTAAAGATTTGGTGAAAGGAATAAACCACACTTTGTTTCGCCTCCTGCTGGACAACATACGCAAAATGGGTGCAATCTTCAAGGGGTGTGATAATGATTTTCAAGCCTCGAATAAGACTGAAGTTAAGCTTCCACAATTATAAGCTCAGGCTAACTTTACGCATTGAATGCAAATCATCCATTCGAAGAAAGTATGAGCAACACTTCACTATTGAATCCATACGATCAATCTCTCATTTACTTAACCAATTTTCAAAGAAAATTCTATGTAATCTAATTCTAACTTTAATCTATGGTGGAAGAAGATATGCAACCTCGCTTACTATTTAACAATAAAAGTTATTCAAAGCAAATCATGCATAAGAGCTTTTATTATTCGAAATAGTCTCAATGCAACAATCTCATATATTGTCTCCACACAAATGAAAGTGAGAGATTATCAGTTTATATAGAGTTTCAAAAATCAAATGAAGGGCCGAGATTAAAACAATATCAACGGCCAAGATTATTACAACTCAACCCTAGTTAGGGTTACCCAAAATAACATGAGTTATCAATCAGTGAACAATCAGTAAAGAGGCAGTGAAGCTATCATCAAGGAGAGGCGTCCTTATCCTCCTGGGTAGCATTGCGTTCGATGAACCTGGACACTACTGCAATGACCTCCTCCATCGTGACAGGTGGCAGCATGCTGATCCAGAATTCAAGTCCATCCAAGTTCTCTGCACATTTGGCAAAGGTATTTTCCCAATCCGCTTCCTGCTTCCCAAAATCATTCTGGATGGCTGAAAGACTTGCTACTCTCACAAAATCCAATCTCAGAAGTGGTCTAGTAGCCGAGAAGAAAACCTCCTGAAGCTTTCGTTTCAACTCCTCTAGCTGCATGTCTTTTTCTCGGACAATCTCTTGATCAAACACCTCTGCAGCTGTCATATGAATTTTCTCCCAAATTTCCTTTACCTGCTCCTCAATTCTGAGCCCATCCACTTTCACCTTCTCCAAAACTTCTCTACGTATAGTCACTGCCCAAAACTAGTGATGAAAATCATATGCTGCTCCTGTAACAATCACCTTTCTATCAACCAACTCCTCTCTTGGAGTGCCCTTCAGGATCCTGAGGAATGGAATAAGCCTCTCCTGTATATCTGGAATACATTCCCATGTTTCTGCCATATCAACAAGTCTGGAAAGAAAAGATGAGGTTTTCCCATAGGCGAGTGCCAGCTTCTCCATGAACAAGGCTGCTTACGTTCCTTCACTCGCCATCCAGTCCTAAGCTTCCTTGGCTGTCACCATCCCGTGCTCTACCTCCTTGGTCATCTCTTGTGAAGGATTGAGGAGAGGAGGAGCTACTACATCACCCTGATTGAGTGGCTGGGTTAGATGTCGTATGTACTCCTTAAGGCATTCAACCTCCTTTTTATACTCTTTCTTCTTAGCCACTTCTTTTTCCAATCTCGCTTTGATGGTCGAGACGGAATTATCTAGTTCCTCCACTTCTTGACCTTTTGAGGTTGGGCCAAGATCTACAGTGGTTATGGCATACTCTTGAGGAGTAATCTCGTCTTGTGGCTTGTCCACCGTGGGTACTGCAATGTGTACGGAACGGCTGCCTGTCTCATCCCTTTGAATGGTAGAAAATTTCTTGGCAGGCTTCTTGATTGCAACTTGCTCCAACCTTGCCAAGAAATCAACAGTATCATCTTCCTCTTGAGCTTCTACAGGTACCTGAATCTTCATCCTCTCTATCAGCCAATCTGGAATGGTCGGCTGCTCAATTCCATCTTTTACCTGAACCTCTTCCTCATTCAGAACATCCACAACTTCTCTGAGAGTGGAAATCATTCCCTCCTCAAAGTCATTATTTCAGACTTCTATCTCATTGTCTGAACCAAGTATTTCCATGCCTGTAGGTGACGAGGGCTCCTCATCATCCAGCTGAATAGGTTCATCATTCTCTTCCTCAACTGTAGGAGGTACAATTATTTCCACTAAGGACTCATCTATGGAAGCCACCAGCTCGTCAATGTTCTGAGATGCTGCCGAACGAGATGGTTCTCCTTTCTGCCTTTTGGAAGCAGGCTTTGCACTTGGAACTACTTCCTTCCTCTTCTCTCCAATCTCAACCAAATCCTGACGGGATGCGCAGCATTGGAAGAATACGATTATGTCTCGCTCAGTAGATCATACGTGAGTGTTATTCTTCTGTCTCATTTCTTGGGCATGATGGTCAACCCACCACTGAGATTATTTGACCACTGGTCTCATTAACGTTGCTAAGTCCACGTGCTCAGGTTTTGACCATCTCACGGGAGGAAGAGGTCGACTCTCCTCGAAACACGGCTAGATGTAGTTCTCATCATCTTGTAACTGGTTAGGTACCCAGCAAAACTCAATTGCCCTCATGAAGTCAACTGGCATTCTGGACCATAATCTTCTTCTGACTTCATATTCATCGGCAACATTTGCCTAGAAGTCTTCCATATCTGCTCTATGCTTGGACCTTCTCCCCTCTACTATCCGAATATTATGATGTGGGTCAAAGTTGACCCTGGACTTGTAGGCTGTAAATGGATACCATTGGATCTCCAACCTTGCACTCTCAGCTGCCTGTGCTGATGGACAGGACTCCAACATATTCTCGATAAAAAATGGGAATGTAACAAATGCCTTCTTGGTTGGCCTCTGGATGTTTTGATACTCCTCTAACTATCTTAGGACCTCGAGCAAAATCATCCGATTTGTCAGATAGATGGGCAACTTATAGGGATTTCCAGTAAATCCCTGGATCCTGACATACGTAAATTTTGGGAACTGGATGAACCAAGATCCGTATTTATTGATTAAACTTTTCGCTTCATGAGTTAGCCTCTGATGTACTCCTCCTTAAAGTGTTTTGGTAATATGCATTAGGAAGGCATCATGCACCCTTCTAAAATGAGACTTCTCCTTCAGCTGGAGTTGTGGGTAGCAGTCATAAGGTCTGAGTTCATTTTCTCCGCTGCCAACCTTGCCCTTGCAAATCAGTCCTAGATACTTATAGGATCTGGCCAACAAGTATACAATATACGAGCTCATGTGAAAAGACTTAGTCTCTTCCAGATTAATCAACTGCTCGTGGAGATTGTCACTTATCATCCATGACCAGTTGAACATCTTTATGCCAGAAGTGATCTTGTCTATGAAGTAATACATCCAGCTCTCGAAAAGTGCCAGCTATTATGTTCAACATCAAGATGATGTCCCCAAATCTTCTTTGAAATCTGTCTGGCAGGGTCTCTTGGGCATCTTCTTTATTGACGGCTTAGGTTTGTCTAGCCATGCCTTGTTAACAGTTGTGGCGCACAAGTTTGGTTGGCTGTCATATAACTTCTTGGCTTCTTCCTTGGTCTTATAGACAGTCCGTGAATGTTCTGGGATGCTGAAGGTTTCTTGGATTGCCACCTCGCCTAAGTGTGCCAAAATTCTGCCATCAGGTGCAACGATCTGCCTCTTTTGAGCATCATAGTGGAGAGCACATTCCACCATCAATTCTGCACAATCCATTGCAGGCAGGAACCTAGCTGCCTGAAAAATTCCATTCCTTACTATCCGTCTAGCTATACGTGTTGGAAGTCCATTCTGTCCATATACTCTTCTTTTGAACTCCTCAAAGTCGACATGTTCGAGATCCGTGTCTACGACATTTTTCCATTTTGAATTGATTTTAGATTCCCGCTGGACACCTTTGCTGGCGAACTTCATTTTTTCCATCTTTGATGATTCGCCCCCCGTGGTCATTAACCTGCAGTCAAAAATATTAACATTAATACGAAGACTTTTTAAAATAATTTACTTTCCTACCTTGTATTCAGATAATTTACTTTCAGCTTATTAAATAATTGAATTGCTGCGAAAAAGCAAGCTGAAAGTAAATGGATGAAGTTGAAAATTTTGCCAGAATTGAATCAACATGAAAGAGACAGATGAAGAATGGAAAATCTATCAATCGAACTTCAAACCTCAGTAAAGAACTGCTGGCTGCTAATCAAATTTAAACTTTGAGAGATAAATCAAAAAGCAAGTGACAAAGTGCGCCCCTCTTGCACAGAAGAATTCGACTTTCAGCAAATAAATATTTTCCTTCTCGAGAAAAATTCTTCTTCAGCATAAGACTACTTCTTCCTCTGGAAAATTCGATCTTGCCTACTGAACAATTAACTGCCTGCGAATTTTGAGAGAGATCAAATTTCTTTTCAGCTGTGTCTGTGAAAAATGAGTTGCTGAAACTCATTATAATGCTGAAGCATTTAATTTATTTTAGCAATTTCCTTCTTTTCTCTCGATCTCGATTTGTCTTCTCTTGTTCAAACAGGCAAGTTTCCTTTATTTTTTGAAAAAAATCTGCGTCAAGCTTATCCAGGAAAATCTCTTTGATTTTAAAAAAAATGATTTTTGCTTGAAATGTTTATCTTTAAACATTAAATATTCAATTAAATTCAATTTTCCAACTTTAAATTCATGGCGAATTTAATTTTGCCCATCGGATTTTATCTTTGTCTGGCATAATTTATTTTCCTCCAATACCCATCTGGGGAATTTAATTTTGTCCAAGGCATTTAAATTTCTGAGTAGTTGAAAATAAATTATTAAAATATTAAAATATTTTAATTTATTCCAACCCATTCATTTTGGACCCATGGCTATTTTGATTTCTCCTTCGTTTGCTCTGGCTAAAAGTTTATTTTCCAATTTTTTTCTCAATGTCGCCTAGCCAAGTCAAAATTTAAGCCGTTCTGTCACCAATTGTTATGCCAGATCCTTATTTTTCCTTGCCATGGCGAAAATTTTAATTGCACTGAGCTTATTTTCTTCTGCCAAAGTCAATTTTTTCCTTGCTCAAACAAATTTATCTAGGTAAAATCCTTGTCTGGATGTTTTTATTAGGCGAATTTCCTTGACGCTCGACAAATTTTATCCTTTCTAGCCAAGGGCGAGTTCTCCTTTCTCTTTGCTTTGTGCATCCTTTCTCTGTATACTTGGCCAAATTTTCCTCTAGACATCCAAACTTTAGGTAATTTTCAAATTTCTCTTCCATTTTTATGCTAGGCGAACTTCATTTTATTCTTTGCCTTGGCCTAGGCGGACTTCCTCAAGTCTCTTCTAGCTTCCGCATACCATAGCGAACTTTCTTTAGCACTCCTTTCAAACTCTAACACTTTTCCTCTTGAAAATGTCATAATACTTAGCCAAAAATTTCAATTTTTTATCCTTTAGGCCTCTATACTTAGGAATTTTTTTTGAATTTCTCTTGACTAGGCACCAAACACTTAGTAAAAATTGTAATTTTCTTCCTTCATAGACCATGGCGGACTTTCCAAGTGCTTGGACAAGGTGAGGGCAGACTTCTCTAAGTCTTAGACATTTCCCTTTTAGCATGGCAGACTTCCAAACCTTTTGGTACTTACCTTAACACTTTACCTCTTGGAAATGTTACTTTGAAACAAAAAGGAGAGGATGCAAATTAAACCTATACAAATGTGTGAGCCACTTGTAAATACAGGTACAAGTTTTGTATATAGATAGTTTTATATAAATTAAAATGTACATGTTTTGATGATATATTGATATTTCTTGTATCATTTTGATATCAGGTGGCATGAAGACTTGCTACATTCCCCACAAGTTTTGGATTTTATTGAGATGGCATAGCCACATTTTGTACATTTTTTTGAGTTGAAATATATGTACATACACAATTACACAATTACACATTTTGTACAAATTTGTATACATGTACATACACAATTATACTCTACACTTTTTTATATCAAAATCAATATTCTATGTATTTTGTTATGATGGTTGTGCATGTTTTGCTGCTTTGAATTTACTTTAAATTTGATTGTATTATTGTTAAATTTGGTTGCCTTGGGCAACTTCACCAAATTTTGAGAACTCCTTTGATCCCCTTAAGACATCGTATTAGGACCCCTTAAGACATCTTATTAGGACACCTTAAGGCATCCTATTACAACATAAATTAAATTAACATCACATTAATTGCAATTAAATATGAGACATGTAATTTGAAGTATTTGATCCCCTTAAGATGTCCTATTAGGACATATCCTAAATATTTATACTTAATTATATCATTTATTATTGATGAGTCAACCTAAAGTCTAATACTTAATTATATCAATTGTGATCCAAAATGAGACGTGTAGTTTGAATTCTTTGATCCCCTTAAGAAGTCCTATTAGGACCCCTTAAGGAATCCTATTACGACATAAATTATATTAACATTGCATCAATTGCGATTAAATATGAGATGTAATGCCCCCACCAAGGAACCCCAAAGGACAACACTAAACTAGGTCAACTAATGGAACAACAATTTTTATTTTTTTGAAAGGAAATAACATTAGAATGAGTAACATAACATAATAACTAACCCTAGGTCCTCTAAGATTCCTCAACTGCATTACTCACAAATGAATAATCAAGATAACAAGAACAAAGTTCATTTAAAGCATCACATTAAATGATTCTACATTACTTATCTTCATAACATATCAACTGATAAACAACATTAGAGATCATTTCTAGCTACTAACATATGCAAGATGCATTACATCACAATATTCATTACAAGAAGAATTCATCAATATCAGTTACATTGTTACAATATTTACAACAATGCTTCCCTAGTACATGTGGGAAGAATACATCAAATTACATCAAGAGATACAATTGGAATACTATCCAATATACAAATACATAAAAGATTTTCTTATCGAACTAGTGGAACAGGAACTGGATTCCATGACACAAAGAATAATCTCCATGCACACGAACAAACAACAAGAATACCCAATGGAGGAAAAAGCACCAACCTCCCAACGATGTGGAACCTTGAGGTCCACCCCCGTGCTAAGAGATAACACAAGGTCCAACAATGAACAGACAATCAGGAAAGCAATAGGCTAACACAATCAAGGGACACAAATGACTCCAATACAACACTGCTAACAACACCAACATCACTTACAACACATACATTACTTACAACACTTACTTCACTTCCAGAGGCACTCACACAACAAAATGAGGAAATAAAACTAGGGAATGCTAGACTGCAATAGGGAGGAGTGTCATCACATAGCTTGATATGGGTTGTCCCGGTAGATATTCCTAGGCCTCGGCCCTCATCCTGGGTTATCCTAGCAGCCTCTATCGATCCCCAACTCTCATACAAACTCATGTGAAACCCACACACCTTTAATAAGGACAAGGCAGTTGGTCTTGCCATTCCAAGCCTTCCTATATCATCTCAAGCCTAAATGAGAACTTGAGCCATGAGTGAGGCATATCATTATCTTGTTTAATGTGAATTCTACCCATTCCCCTAATTCATTATTAATGTTATCACTGGATTAGGAAACTCTCCAATGGGTTGTCCTGGACACCACTTTGGGTTTTGGCCCCCATTGAGAGCCACTCCCCCTACTTGCATCTAGTAAACCCTACACATCAAGCAAGGCATTTACCATCTTGCACACTTATCATAATCACATGAATACAAACACAGATCAAGGAATTGACCATCTTGCACAAGTTATGAGGGTTGTAGGACATAAATCCCCAAGGATATTTCACTTTTCCAACTGATGGTGAATGAAGTAATTGAAAATGTGGCTAACACTATTTTAGAATAGAATTCTCAAGATTGCAAAAGAACCCACTTACCTCCAACTTTAAGCTTTGCTTTGAATCACATTCTACATTTCAAGCGGTGGTGTAGGATTAAATTCTTTTCTTTCTTCTTTGTCTGATCATCAGTTATCTTCCTTTGTAGAGCCATTGCAACTACCAGTTCGATCTCCTTGGAAAACTCATCTTTGTTGAGCACTTAGGTTGGGTGATGTCTTCCATGACCTTCCCTATCCATTCACCTACAAGAATGAAATATTTTTCATGGCTGACGATTTGGAACCCCCGCATTTGAAGATATATCCTCCCTCAAATGCTTAAACCAACATCGGCATTTGAACACCAATATACCATCCTTTTCACCTCTGAATTCCTTATGCAATCTTTGATAATTAAACCATCATCCTTTTGCTCCTCGATCCACCCTTTGTTGATTTAGTTGCAACCCCCAAAAGAACAGAATGCCATCATTCCCCCAAAAACCAAACATTTACAGGAGGAAGGAAAAATGACAGTTGAACAAGAATCCAACTATCCAAACCAATTATGGAACCGATTAAAGCTAATTTTAATTTATTACATCAATAGTTAAAAGTATTTCATTTAAGATTCATAATTTGGGTAAATATAATAGATGCACAATTCACTCCAACAGGTAAAATCATTTACCCCCCATTTATTAACATATTAGAATTAATTTTACAACCATTCTTTATAACTTTTTATTTATTTATTATAATATTATTATTTATTTTATTTTATTTATTTATTTATTTTTTATTAGACTGCAGGAATCGGGTAGCACGACCCCCTATAAACTGCAGTGCGCCTGGTAAACTTTTTAACGTGACCGGCGGCGCTGGCGCGACACGCCCTCCGGTACCACGGGACGGGGGAGACTAGAACTCGTGACCAGCAGAGCCGCAACGGAATTACTTAGCCAACCGAGCTAGGGCCCCCGCCCTATTTTATTTTATTTTAATATTACATTACAAATTTATTTTATTATAGACTATGATTATTTACAAATATATTTATATTTATTTAGCAAAGGCATTCAATGATTTATTCTAATGCATAAAATAACCAAACACATATACTCAGATAATCCAAACCAAATAGGACAAATACCAAAACAGTTACCTGACCACTAACTAGGGTCAAGAGAAAAGCTTTAAACGATTCCTACTGATCACAAACAAAACTTGATGACACTAACAAGGTATCAGACCAAATACTCATCCTCTTCAAGGATGATGACTATGGTAGGGGACCAAGTGCTATCTCTATTCAATTGTTCCATTAGGTTTCAAGGCGTGCTCATACTTGCCAATTCAGGTGGAGTCGATGCCTAATACCTACAACCTGTAGCACACAAAATAGTTGTACATGTACCTATCCATATAAACAGTCACACCATGAAAGGGAATCACAACATCGGAGGGTACTCACAAGTGAGTGATCTGACACTGTCCCTTTCACCCAAACACCTCAGTAAGAACATCACCCAATAACTAATGATAAGATAATCACATAGTCCATAAATTCATAATATACAACATCAACTGCTTAACATCATTAGCACATACGTTTAAATTTTCCTATTATTTTACCTTCATCTCCAAGTTCCAAAGCCAAACTACCTACACATCCATGGTGAGAATGGAGGGCCACTACATGAGACATGTACTTTCAAGTATTTGATCCCCTTAAGACATCATATTAGGACATATCCTAAATATTTATACTTAATTATATCATTTGTTATGACGAGTCACCCTAAAGTCTAATACTTAATTATATCAATTGTGATCCAACATGAGACATGTAGTTTGAATTCTTTGATTCCCTTAAGAAGTCCTATTATGACCCCTTAAGACATTCTATTACGGCATAAATTATATTAACATTCACATTATTTTTTTATAAGTTTTGTGATTGTTAAATGACGAGTCTTCCTAATTTCTACTACTTAATTATATCATTTGTTATATGATGAGTCTCCCTAAAGTCTGATACTTAATTATATCAATTGCAATTAAATATGAGACATGTACTTTGAAGTATTTGATTCCCTTAAGCAATTTTTTGAGAACTTCTTTGATCCCCTTAAGCAATTGTAGTGATTAAATATGAGACATGTACTTTGAAGTAAATATGATTCCCTTAAGTAATTCTTTTAGAACTTCTTTGATAAGTTAATGCCTTGACTATGAATCACTAAAGTTGTAAAGTACAAATATTTAAATGTTTCAACATTGATTTCATCCAAAACATAGCACAGATACTAATACCTTGTTGTTGATTAGGTTTCTAGAGCTTGTTGTTAATGTTTTTGATATAAAAATCAGTAAAACTAGGGTGTTGTCCCTTTAGTACAAGGCCCCACAGGCCATTAACAACAAAGTAACACTAACAAAACAGACTACCCAAATGACTTGAATCACTCTGTACAAGAGAAAGAAAAATGAAATCAGATGTAAGACAATTAAAAATGATTTAATGACAATTAATTTATAATTTATCATAAAATTAAATTACCATGTTGGGCTACTCTACATGCTTTGGTGCACTTGGACCTATATGCACATGCTCTAAATCAATTTACATACAAGAGAAAGAAAGTTGAAATTAGATGTAAGACGATTAAAAATGATTTAATTCAATTTAATTTATAATTTATCATATTTAAATTGTACCATAAGAGGTTGTGTATCCTCTATTCTAGGACCTATCTCTGCATGCTTAGCTATAGGACATGTCTCATGCTATAAAAGATTTTTTTTTTAACATGTATGAGAATATATATATATTCAATTTTAAATTTAATTTAAGTTATTCATAATGTATAATTTGTAATTGACTAAATAAATATAAAAAAAAATTTACCATATGAGGCTACTCTGCATGTCCTAGTTCAGTTGGCATGACCTCTTGAGTGTGAAAAGTGGCACTAACAAAGTCCTACAAGGTCAAATTTAAAGCACATGTGTACTTGAATTAGGTTTAAATATATATATTCATGTGTGCACACATTGCGTAGAATTTTTTTAAACAACCTAAAAGTCATATCATGCCTCCTGAGTTGCCTCCACATCAAATGTGTGGTTGATCCCCATTCTCATTGTTGTGTCAACCTACATACATATACATAATGCTTATAATATTTACTTGTACATGCACAATTGACATATAGTGAATTCAAAATACAAAATTGTAAGTATATAGTAACTTTAAATTTAATCTACAATATACATGTACCTGCACCTCTTGCAAGACACCCAACAATGGTGGAGTGTTGAGTGATAACCCCTCAGGTGGAACCAATGTGGAATTCGATTGAATCGGACCTTGAACCAACAAAAATATTTAGAACATATGTTCATGATGGAATTCCAAAATAAAAAAGTAAACTTAAAAAAATATTTCATATTATTTTAAAAATTGATATCAAAATACCCCGTGAGGGTTTCCGACTAGCATTGGTGTCAACATATAAACTCAGGGAGTAGATGATTCCCCTATGCTTAGTTTCATCTACACCAAAAAAATTTGATTGTTAAAAAATTGCAATTTTTTTTTATAAATATGTTCATTAAAAACATGTACATACATATTTATACTTGTCCTGAATGGTCTATAGGGTGATGCTCTATAGTAAGAAATTCAACATATGAACCAATGCCACCAGATTCTCCACCAGAATCTCCATGTTCACCTGAACTAGGTGTAGCTTGATCAGGTCCATAGCATACCTAACATTTGACAACTAGTACATATGTGTGGTGTAGACACTCGTGGAGTGGTACTAGGACCAACTCCATACATCACTCCAAGTGTAAGAATGGTAGGAGTAGGAGGATATACAAGTGGTTGGGCATGCATGAGGCATTGGGGATCAACTTGTGCCCCTAACCTCTATTGTGGCATGCTGCCACCAACACCCTGAAATGATTTAAAATCAAAATAATTGGGGCTTTTCCCCAAAAATAATCTGCATATAATTTCCTCAAAAAGTAAAGAGGGACCACCAAATTAGCATGTGGTGGATGGTCAAATACCATCCACCATCACTCCTAAAAATGTGCAGAAATTTGTGGGTGTCTGCACCACCTCATGGATATCCTAGTTTTATTTGCAGGAATAGGCCGATTAGTGACAAGGTCGATAAAATAAGGTGCAAGGTGGGCGTTTGTTATTTTCAGATCCAAAATATCTTTGTAGGAGAGACCATATGAATAAAATTGTCTCATCGCCTCCCGATGGCATCAATTCCTATCTAAGTTCCAATCAATATTCCTAATGACATCGACAAAGTTTTGCATCAAGTGTGGAGAAACCAATGCTCCATTTTGAATAGAATTGATTTGGTTATGAATGGATATAACATTATCATTGATCTGAGCTCGCAAGCAAGCCTCATCGGATCCTGATACTGGATGTGGGGGGTTATGAGGTGGAGGGGGTGGATGGGGAGGTGGAGGGGGGGTTGAATAGGTGGATCATCAAGAATATCATTAATGTCAAATTGATCCATGATGTATATAAATGAACCTGCAAAAATTATACAAAATTAACATACATACACATACATACATCATTAACATACATGAGTGTAAAAAATCTAGGATACATGTACATGTACACATACATACATCATTTAACTTGATCATATACATAAAAAATTCAAAATGTAAGATCTAACTATGTACACATACTAAAAATAAACTTAAAAGATACACAAAAAGCTTATTAATGTGATATGAAATCTCATACACATACACATACATACATTATTAATGTACATGAGTGTAAAAAATATAGGATACATGTACATACACATACATACATCATTTAATTTTCAATCATATACATACAAATTTCAAAATGTAAGATCTAACTATGCAATTTTCATACATGTACACATACTAAAAAAAAATCTTAAAACATACACAAAAAGCTCATTAATGTGATATGAAATCTCATTAAAAATCACATCATTAATAATTTTTATTAGGAGAAATTGTGATGGCTTAAGGGGTCCTCGTAGGATGGCTTCAGGGGTCATAATAGGATGGCTTAAGTGGATCTATGAATGAAGTTCCTAGGAAAAAATGATGTCTTAAGGGGTTAAAATTTAATTGTTGTCACTCAAGGCAACTGAATAATATCAAAACAAAGCCATATTCTAGGACAAAATGATGGGTTTAGGGTTTAGTATATTAAAACAATTCTAAGTATCACAAACTAATTATATCAAAAAAATTCTAAAAAAGTTCAAAATGTGTGAATGCAATCCATCATAGATACACCTCTAAAAATTAGAATTAATAAAAAAACACCAATTAAAAAGTTAATGCAATATTAATTAATAGATCCATCCAACCAAAAAAATCCATCCAACCAAATTCTTTAAAAAAATAAGATCATTGTAAGTGTGAAATGAAAAATTCAATAAAATCAATAAGATCATTGTCTTAAAATAAAGTGTTGGGGCTCTCTACTACATCTCTTCATTTCTTTTTGTTTTCCTTTTCAAAATAAGACGGTCTCCTCTCCTCTAGCCATCGTTGATGCTCCTCTAAGACCACATCCATGGAACTAACAACATCAACAAAATTTCGCATCGTAGATACAAAATGCCTCAAAGGTGTTGGAATACATTTTTCATTCTGAATAGCATTTATTTGATCTTGAAAAGATCTAGCATTCACATTGATCTGTGCTTGCAAGTGAGCACCATTAGGTTCGGGTTGTGGAGCTGGGGGGTTATGAGGTGGAGTGGGTGGAGGTGGAGGTGAAGAGGGTAGAGATGGAGGGCGTGAAGGTGGATTATGGATATCGTCAATATTGAATTGATCCATGATCTCTAAGATATAAGTGAACCCACATTAAATTTGTAATTTCAAAATGTAAGATACATGTTTAAAAATCCCCTTAAACCATTCAATATAAATGACCTAATTAAATACAAATGAAAAATGTGTAAGGTTCATTTATGTCTAAGGCATGTAAATGAGAAAATAAATATAGGTTAATGTGATCTGTGAAATCTCATTAATTGTCTAAGGTATTCCTTAAGGGGATCTATGAATTAAGGTGCTAGGAAAAAATGATGGCTTAAGGAAATAAAATTTGGTGAATTTTCCCAAGGCAACCAAATTTCATTAAGGTCCTAGGACTTGGAATGATGGATTTAGGGTTTAGGGTAATAGGATGGCTTAAGGGGATCTATGAATTAAGGCTCTAGGACAAAATGATGGTTTAAGGAAATAAAATTTCATTAAGGTCCCAGGACTTGAAATGATGGCTTTACAGTTTAGGGTTTAGGGTAATAGGATGGCTTAACGGGATCTATGAATTAATTTCCTAGGACAAAATGATGGCTTAAGGAAATAAAATTTGGTGAATTTTCCCAAGGCAACCAAATTTCGTTAAGATCCTAGGACTTGAAATGATGTCTTTAGCATTTAGGGTTTAGGGTTTAGGGTAATAGGATGGCTTAAGGGGATCTATGAATTAAGGTCCTAGGACAAAATGATGGCTTTAGGGTTTAGGGTAATAGGATGACTTAAGGGGATCTATGAATTAAGGTCCTAGGACAAAATGATGGCTTTAGGGTTTATGGTTTAGGGTAATTGGATGACATAAGGGGATCTATGAATTAATGTCCATCTAGCTTTAGGGTTTAGGGTAATAGGATGGCTCAAGGGGATTTATGAAGCTGCAAGTTAAAATATAACAAGCTTTGTAGTAACCATCATTTGGATTTATTATTATTTTCTATGTAATGTATAGTGCTACATTCTCCATATATTAACCCACTTTTGACAATTTAGGATAGTACCTATGGTCTACCCTTGAATTTATAGAAATTCACTATATTTAGAGAAAATCATTTATTGAATTATTTTAAACAACATTGGGGTTCTTCATTTTGAGTGTGATGATAGCTAAAACCTAAAAATGTTGAAGCTTGGGCAGACCTTGGAATAATGGACTTGCAAGTTAGTGAAAAAGGTAGTGTTCATGAAGGAATGGAAAATATGTGTAGAGCCTTTAAATTATACCTAAACTGTGAAATGACATTGAATCATTTAGCAAACCATTTTTTCTTCACACCTCACAACATTTTCTTATGGAGCAGTTGATTGGGTTAGCTCTTGTTTAATTGATTGACCAACCTCTCATGAAATCTCATTCATATTATAGTCTTACACAATCTTATCATGAGAATCCTTCATCCTCCCCTTCCATGAGAATCCTCTCTTGAAATGTTTGAAGTATTAACACCCCTAAGAAGGGTTTAGGGTTCATGGTAATATGATGGCTTAAGGGGATCTATGAATTAAGGTCCTAGGACAAAATGATGGCTTTAGAGTTTAGGGTTTAGCGTAATAGGATGGATTAAGGGGATCTATGAATTAAGGTCCTAGGATAAAATGATGGCTTTAGGGTTTAAGGTTTAGGGCAATAGGATGGCTTAAGGGGATCAATGAATTAAGGTCCTAGGAAAAAATGATGGCTTTAGGGTTTACGGTTTAGAGTAATAGGTTGGCTTAAGGGGATCTATGAAGGAATGGAGGAATGGAAAAGATGTGTATAGCCTTTGAATTATACCTGTAATGTGCAATGGAATTGAATCATTTAGCAAACCATTTTTTCTTCACATCTAACAACATTTTCTTGTTTAACAGTTGATTGAGTTAGCTCTTATTTTGATTGATCAACCTCTCATGAAATCTCATTCATATTATAATCTTGCACGATCTTATCATGAGAAGCCTTCATCCTCCCCTTCTATGAGAAGCCCGTCCTGAAATGTTTGAGGACTTAAAACCCCAAACAAGGGGAAGGTGGTTTTTAACTTCCTCATATCCTCCCTTACAGATATGGTTATTTTGTAGGAAACTAGGTTTGTTTTTAACTAAATATCATGTATATTATAATTGTTTAAAAATTTGGTTTCTTTGGGCAACTTCACCAAATTTTGAGAACTTCTTTGATCCCCTTAAGACAGATCATATTAGGACCCCTTAAGATATAGTTATTTTGTAGGAAACCATGTTGTTTGATGAGTATATGTTTGGTCTTCTTTCTTCAATAGGAAGGCTCTAGTCTATAGTTTAGTCTACTACTCAACATGCATCTATTGGTCTTTACATGTTATACTTTCAATGTATTCAAATGTAGGAGCATCCCTAGGCATTTTGACCTAAAATCTTGCAACATTTTAGAAAAGTTAGATCTTAGTTTAGTTATTTAATTTTTATTAGTTTATAGTTTTAATTTTGAGCATAGCTTTCAAGTTAGTATTAAGAATGTCTTGTTAATGTTTGAAGTGATTTGGATCAAGAAAAGATTATACATTCTTGAGAGTGTTTATGGGTGGATTCAAGCTGGTAATTTTTTTGGTTTTGAAAGCCATGAACATTTTTCTTGCATACCATTATCATCTACTTTTAATATTTAGAAAAAAATAACATATATGGAATGAAAAAATCATATATGCATACATATATATATATGTATGTATGTATGTACATACAAACATATATACATGCATA
>VDFB02271358.1:870588573-870656864 GCA_007258455.2 Sequoia sempervirens | reverse complement strand
AAATTTCAGTAGGGTGTTAGGACCTCTTTTGAAATTCTAAGGCCCCCTCACCATTTGCATTTTCATTTTAGAGGATGATTTTCCAAAGACTACATCTCAGGCATACAACCTCCTTTTTAGTGCAATTTTTTTTATTTTGGGTAAAATTTTGTGCTCTTCGTTGTGGTGAAATAATTTTTTGATTTTGGTGTGTGGATTTTCCAAAAATTGTAGATTATCATAGGTGTTGTTGAATCATTCTTCTTTTAAGAACTTTCGGAGCTCTGTTTTTTGCTCCTACAGTAACATTTTTAGGTGAACTTTTTTTTAAAGTGCATATTTTTTCATGTACTTTCCAATGGTATGATCAAATTGATCTCATTTTATGTAAAAATTTCACTTTGAGCTTGTGGCCAATTTCAGAATTTGTAAGCACTAAGATCAAGTCTAGTTTATTGTTTTTTGCATCTAGCAACTATAAATGCACTAAATATAAAGTGCCAAATCATATATTGTTGGGGGGATTCTTGATTGAGTGATTTAGGGGGGGTCTCTTAGTGCATTATTTTGATCTATTTGCTTGTGCTCTTCTATTCATAGATCATTCTAAGGTTCCTTTGCTCAAATCATATAACTACTCAACATGGCATCAAAATTTATGGAGTATTCTAATGATTGAAGGTCACTCACTATATGTTGAAAACAAGGTATCTATACCTATAGATGTAGTTAAAAAAGATAAAATAGATGATTGAACATACTAAAGCTCTTAGATGTCTTCGTAGACTAGTTTCTCAATATCTATTATTTCAAATTGAATCATGTAAGAATTATCATGAAGTATGGAACAAATTAAAAACATGGTATGGTACTACAAATGAAGTAAGAGGCTATCAAATTGATAATAAACTGATGATCCTTGATCCTTAGAACTTTGAAAACATCCAGGACTACATCACTACGTTTAATGTTATAAGAGAGCAATGCAAATCATGTGGAATTGATAAGGACATTCAATTGGTCTATAATACATTGAACAAACTTGGTTCTAATTATGCTTCTTTTGTTTCTAGTTTTCATACTCATTGGTTTTAATTATGGGGTCTACATATACTACACCTTCATTTGTATCATTTTTTGAGATGTTTATACATGAGCAAAAAAAGCTTATATCAATGTGTCTCATCAAGACTTCTAAATCTCAGGCATTGTTGGTTAGTCAAGTGAAAAAATTGGAATCAAATAAGAAACAAAAGAAGGAAAAGAATAATCTACATTCAAATCAAGCAAAGAATAAATTCTCTTCCAAAGAGAATTCATCTAAGAAGGAGAAGATAAATTTTTCATATTGCAAGAAGCTTGGACATGATGAACATTCTTGTTATAAGAAGGATATTGATGAGTTGAAACATCTTCTCAAAAAGAATTAGATTGATTTTCCTTCCAGAATGTTTGAGTCACCTTCTTCCTCATCTTCAAAATAGTCTAAAAAGGATAAAGGTCATACTAGTTTAGCTTCTACATCAGGTAATAAAGGGAAAGCTCTTTGTGCTTTTACAATTCTTGGATCAGGGAGATGGCTTCTAGATTCAAGAGAATCTCATCATATGGCATCTTCATAGTCTATATTCTTCTTTTGATCCTTGTACTATGTATCCTATTTTGATGGGAAATGATACATACATGAGTGTAATTGGGAAGGGATCTATTGATATTAGGGAGGGAACTTTCAATGATGTTTTGTGTGTACCTCATTTGCAAAAGGATTGCAAGCGAAATGGGCTTAACCTTGGGGAAAAATCCATAGTTAAGCGTGCTTGAGTTGGAGTAGTACTGGGATGGGTGACCTCCTAGGAAGGACCAGTGCTTCACCTCTATGAGCATCACCTAGATGTACTGAGTGCTAAGTGGACAATTCATTATCATGAGAGATGGGTTCTTGTGAACCACTACTCATGAAACACGAGTCAATGAGTTTGACTTGAAAAACTGCATGGTTGAATCCTGATAGCAATATCACAATTTGACATGTTGTGGAAAATACCTCCTACTTATCAATCTTCTTTCCATCTATCAGATTACACATGGTGGAGATGGGAGGACTGTGGAATTCACTCCCAATTTAGTTATCATTAGAGACTTGGAGAGTAGAGAGATTATTGCTACTGCGATGGTTGATCATTCATCTCGATTGTACACCTTTGCATATTTTTCTTTTGATGATGACATTGTTCCTTTGGTTGTTCCACTTCTAATGTGAACCATGACTTTGATGAGACTTTTGGCTACTTAAACTTGGGTGTTCTCACAACTGTTCCAATTCTTGAGCCTTGCATTTCAGATCTCCTCCATCTTTTGTTTCAATTGATGATGCTTGTGTTGTTATAGTGTTGGCTTCTTGTGATTCAATGTAGTAGGATATTCATAATCTTCCAGCTACATCTACTTGGGATGCATACTTGGCATACATTGGTGGGTTGTTTGTTGAGTCACATATTTTAGATTTGGGAGACATCATTGATTACATGCATTTTCTTTTTGATGGAGATGATCCTTCTTCAGTTGTTGCGAGGGAACACTCTGACCATCTTGTTCATTCTCTACATGATCATTCTTCACAATTTGATGTGATTGTGGATACTTTTAGACAACATTTAGAGGAGGCTTATTTGTCTTTAGAGGAGGTATCTTTGTCTTTAGATTGTGCTCTACATTCATCTCTACTAGATTATGGATTGACATCTTTAGTTGTGTGGCCTAGAATGCCTGTTTGGAGTGTGACAACTTTCAACATCAATATGGAGACAATTGAGCATAGTTCAGAGACATCACACATCATCCTTCTTCCTACATCTTCCTTTCAGGAATGGGAAGAAATCCTGCATACTATCTTGTTTTTAATTCTTCTGAAAGGGAGGAACGTTGTTTGACGAGATTGGATCATCTTCAACATTCAATGTCGAGCTTCAACCATTGCAAGAGACTCACCATTGAGGGGGGCCTACCCGGTCTCTCTTCTTCTCTCCTATGGGGGGATCTTTTTCCTCGCATGGGGTTTTGTCCTCATTCTTCATTGAGAGTATTTTGTTTTCATCTCCTTTTGGAGAGGAGTTTTGTCCCACTGGATTTCTCTTTTTCTCCATTTGTGAGAGAATGAATTGCATTTGTATATGGGTACTTAACATGGCCTAGTAGCTAAGACCCATATTTGCATAATAATCTTCTCCCTAAGTTGCACTTAAGGGGGGTTGTTAGTGTAAATACATGTCTTGTACCTAGTTAATTCACTCACTAGGAACTTAGGGGACATAGTCACATGTTAAGTTTACTTAGGTCCTAAGATTCTTTCTAGAAGACTTAGTTGTCATGTCTGGATTTTATCTTTTCCTAGGTAGTTATGATAAGTTGTCTCATATCATAAGATTGAGACACTTTTCATAATCTTATGATATCTTATGTCTCACCTTGGCTATATAACAAGGCGGTCTCATATGTAAATTATATTGAATTCTGGGATACTCAATTCCATTGGAATCTTGAGCATTGCATATTGATATCTTTGTGCTTTCCAATTGGCCTCTAGATCTTTGGTATCTACAAAGCCAACTCTAACAAGGTTCATCTACTTCAAAAATAACATTTAAGATTTATGTTTGCAATCAAAAAGTGGTTTGATAATGTATAATAGTCTAATTCAATTACATTTATTATTATTAAAGAACTAGACAAATCTCTTATTTTTTATTTAAAAAAGAATTTGCATCTTATTAATAACTCAATTCAATTATAATTGTATAAATTCTAATTAAAATATTAATTAATTAGTCGATAGGCTACATATGGTGTGAGATTTGAGCCTTAAACAAGTCTCATGCCTACAAACCACTATTGAGTTGTTGGAAAACAAGTTTCAGTTGTTGTTTAATGGTAAACCAAATGACGCTATCTAAGTAAACCTCAAAAAACATAGTAAATGTTCAACCCCACCTTTACTTCCATGGTGCCAGGCTGGGATGTTATCGATTCGGGACAATCTCACATTTTAAAACATTCTTATTTCCACCTTGTAGCATTTTGGCTCACTTGATTTAAACTTTTCTTTTTCTCATTTCTAGTATTCCTTTATGTTAAAATTTATGCAACAATCACTGTAATACTAATTTCAAAATGAAATCTGAGATTCGTTTCATTTCCTACTTCCTGTAATCCAATTATTTAGTACTCTATTATTAATTTATTTAACCAACTATATAAACTTGTAATTTCAAACACATACTCTCGAAATTGATATTGAACATACATACAATTATAAGGATGTAATATTTGAACCTCTAAACATAAATCTCTATTTTATATGTAACAAATAATTTGACACATCTTGGTTTATAACTAATCCAATGAGATTTGACTAAATTTAGAATTAAAATATTAATTAATCTTAATTTCTCTAAATATTTATAAAAAATTTAAAATATTTTATTACACTCTAATTAATTAAATAATTGTTCTAATATTTTACTAAGACTTAACTAAATTTTTTAATCAAACTTAAAAACTATAAAACTAAATCCTAATAAAAAAACACCTCTCCGAAATAGAAGACTCATTAGCTACTTAAATCATTAAATCATTTCTACTAGTTAAGCAAATCATTAAAAAAATAAGTTTTAAATAATCCTTCTAGTTGTCAATTGGGCAACATGTGAAATAAATACTATTTTTCAAAGAGAATTAAAACCTCACAAATATGTGTAAGGAGATAAATGTTCGGAAACATACAGAAAAATCTAGATGAAGGCAGTGAAGAGTTCAACCATGGAACATTGAAATACATATCGTAAAAAGCGCAAAGAAAACGGATAGAAAAACATTGCCATCATTCAGCCTCCAGAATGATGGATGAATACTATCCCTCAGTGGAACTAAATTTAATCAAACATATAATCGAGATCCGGATGCAAGATTTATAAGCGTAAAATGAAAGATATTAATTTATTTTTGAGTTGATGTCCCTCACCTACTTATAAAAGTTTTTTAGCCTATAGGCTATATATATTGTGGGAACTTTGAGACAAAACCTGTCTCACGCCTGAAACAACTTTTAACTTGCCTTGAAACAACTTTTATCTCGTCGTGAAACAGATTCCAGGTCGCTGTTAAAAAGTTTCACATTCTACAAAGTTCTCGCATTCATTGCCTCACGCTTGGAAACCAATTTTGACATGCATTGGATATTTTTGTTGTAAAGGTTGCAGAAATCTTGTCTCGAGCTCAACAATCAGGAAGACATTTAATGGCAGTCAGAAAATTAATTTCCACAAGACAATGGAGAGCACGTTGGCGTACCATCTGGCCAACAAGTTGTCGAGCACCATGCTTCCTAGCACGCTGCTCTACAACCTACTGATGGACGTGTCTACAGAAAACCCTAACATATGTCATGTTATTCGAGCCAAAATTCGCGCCATCAAAGAGAGAGACACGGCCTGTGTTTCCTATTTACACTGCATGCTCAACTTCAAGGGTTTTTTGGGCTGTCTGGCACACCATCTGGCACATCACCTGTGGTCTTAGGGAAGATTCTCGGTTGCTCTGGCTATCCAGAGAAGGGTTTCTGAAGTGTTCGCCATGGACATTCATCTTGCTGCGAGGATTGGAGAGGGCCTGCTCTTCGACCATGGGACGGGGCTTGTTATTGGCGAGACCACTGTTATTGGCAACAATGTCACCATTCTCCACCACATTACCCTTGGATGTACCAGCAAGCATGGCGGAAACAGGCATCCCAAAAGTGGAAATGAGGTTTTGATCGGCGTCGGGGCCTACCATTCACGGGAATGTTAATATTGGCGAAGGGGCTAAGATTGGAGCCAGGTCTGTCATGCTCATGGAGGTACCGCCCAAGACTACTACTGTTGGAAACCCTGCGAAATTAATTGGGGGAAAGTGTAATCCTACCAAATTGACTGAGAACCCTTGTAAAACTATGGATCATACTTCTTTCATCGCTGAATGGTCGGATTATGTTATTCGAGAACATTTTTGGAAATTCCACTTATGGTCCAAGCTATTTTTTTCTGAACAAATGATCGCTCAAGGATCAGTGGAATGTTCCCACCTTTACCACATGGAGCTCGAATCTTGAGGTAATTCACTTGCCATGGTTTAATTGGTTTTTATGGTTGGAATCTGTACACGACCTAACTATTTTTTCCGCCGTGTTTTATTTCATTCTAAAACAATTATGTTGTTATCTGCTCACGCCAAGAAAAACAACTTTAGACTCTGATTTATCTCTTCATGTACACCACATATGTATGCAGAAGCTACTTAGGCTTTATAGAATCAAATTCCATTGGATGAAGTATATCTATCTATATTATGTGTGTATGTGTGTAGAGAGAGAGGGGGTATAAATATCCAATTAATTGCCAATGAATTTTCTGATATGATTTCAGCTACAAACAAATGGGATATATTGCAGGCTTCTGCAAATGATTGGTATGAGTCTAAAATCTCATCACTTTAAGCCCATCATATGCAAAATTATTGACAAAGAAACTAAGTGTTCACCTTCACCACTATGGAATTGGTTATTATTTTGATGGGGGTGTGGTTTTTTTTAAGTGGTTGGTCTCATAGGCTAATAATTGTTTGTGGGTATGTTTGTTTGCTTGCTTGTAGATTGCAAGGCTATTTGTACAGGTAGATGTAAAGCAGCAACATATCTGAATGACCAATGTTTGAGAGTCTATGATACATGTTATACCAGATGCAAATGTGTTCCCACAGGGACATATGGGAACAAAGAGCTCTGCCCCTACAATGCCAACATAAAGACCTTTTGCAAAAAGCCCAAATTCCCTTAAGACCATCGACAGTCATATTTTCTTAGAAAATATTTAGCCTGCTTCCTCGGGAAAAAATATGTTGCTAGATGTTGTAATCATATTAATATTTCTCTTGTATAAAATACAATCCTTTCTTTGATGTGGAACATGTAAGTATATTGTTGTACTCATCTAATAAAACTACAAAAGGCAAGAAGTAGCTCTCATTTAAGCCAAGCTTCCTACTTTGTCAGTAATGTTGAGTGATTGCCAAGTTTGAGGTATAAACCATACATCATCTTTCATGGCCTTTTAGGGAATATTTTGCTCATAACCATACGCAATCCTCTTTTTCTCTGAATATATGAATTTATTAAATAATAAAATTCCTTAAATAATATTATAATTCACTTGTTTGATTTTTTGATAAGGGGTTGGTTTGTGCACATTTATCTTCACAACGAAGCCATGGTAGTTGTAGGAATTTAAATTTGCAATTTGATTCTAAATTATACCTTGTTAATTTGTGTATGATTGAATTCAATTGTTACAATATTGATGGTTTCATTTTGTAAATAAGAAAGAAAAAATTAGAGGTATTAGTTATGATTGGAGCTCAATAAGTTTGCTAATGAGTTTAGGATCTTTGGCTTTTTATTCATTTATAATGAAAACTTATCTTCATTTTGAAGATTTATATGGGTAATCTCTAAATATTAAGAGACTTCATTTGAATTATTTTTAGTTTTCAATATTTTTAAATTTTCATTGAGCAGTCATAAGCCTGCCTTTGTTTCAAAATCACTACAGTTTTGGTACAAGTAGATATTTTATCATTTGTAGTTTTTTACTCTTACCAATTCCAATCTACTTCATAGTAATAAATTTAGAGATCAATTTTATTTTATACAGCTTTCTTTCATATGATGCATATTCAAAGAGAAATATGACAATTAGTTCTTACTTGAGCATGCATTGAATTGACCATGTAGCATTTCAACCAAGTGTAGTGCATGCAAATTCACATTCCTACAGTAACATACCTACAATTCCGCTCCAACACCTACTTTCACTTTTTTGTAAAACCTATACCATTTTTTATGTACATCCATTAACTTCTTTAATTATGTAGGAACAAAATACATGAAAAGGCAACAAACTATGTGTCACCTCATTTCATACTACCACATGGAATCATCAACTGCACAATCACCACAAATGAAATAGATACAAATCTTTTATTCAATTTTCTTGCACCAAATATGTATTACAAATATTTTGTAAATTTTGCAAACAAACTTGAATATATTTCAAACTACACTTCCTTACCATGTTTACTTTTATATAGTAATCTATCAGCGTAACCCTTGCACCCCCTCTGGTGCAAGTGCTAGTAATAAAACCAAGGCAATAAATAAATTTGGAATTGTGGGTTAGGCCACTTGATAGGTGTCAGTTCAAATATCTACATGGTTGGTAGGGAGCATCTGCCCAATATTAATTTTATCTTAAGAAAAATGGATTATTTTAATGTTTATACTAATTCATCATATATATATTTATTTATTAAGACAATAACATTTTTAGGATGACTTTAATATGGTTTTATATTAAGTTTGTATTTTTTAATAAGTTTTTGTGTGAATATGTATAGAGAGGGAGTAGGGTGATTTTTGTGAGAATGTTCATTATGGTTAATGACAAAATTTTAGGATATGATACATTTTTTTATACTATAAATTTTTATTGATTATAACTAGCATTTTTTTTTTCAATGTCTATTTGGAAGTCTATCATTCAAGCTTTTTAGGTAATATTATCATTGAAGGTAATATCAAGTGCATACTTAAATCTAGAAATCTTGAGGATATATACAACTAGAGGCCAATCACTTTACTCAATGTCTCCTAAAAAATTATTGCCAAGACCCTAGCTCTTTAATTGTTCCCCCCAAAAGACAACTTCTAGCATAATGTACAATAAGAGTTCCCCCCATAGGAGAGAAAAGAAACAAGGTTTGTGTGAGTCCCCCAAAAGGTGAGAAGGAAAGAACTCCATGTGAAGAAATGCTCCCTCCCAAAATTGAGATGAGAAGAGAAACCATAAATCCTCCCCTCAAAATACATGTAGTGTTGGTCTAGATGCTCGACACTAGATGTTGAATATGATACATGAATGTTGAACATTTCTCTCCTTACGAAGAAACAACACCATAAATATATGCTATATGACTTCCCATTCTAGATAGGAATATGTAGGAAGAAGGATGAATGTCTTTGAATTATACACATCATCCAAAGATAATGATGATGTCTTTGAATGGTTCTCAAAGATCTCCAATTACCAATGCTAGACTATGAAAAATGTTGATAGGATTAATCAAGTACCATATAGGATTCAAGTAAAAGAATCATGGATGTATGGTGACAATTGGACCAATGAGAATCCAATAGTGAAGTAGAGGATGCCAAAAATAAATGATAACTAGGTCAAATATGTGAACTCATGAATATTTGTAGAATTTGTCACTATAAAAGATGATGTAGGAAAGATAAGAAAAAGATCTAAAGATTGAGAGACAATAGTGTTGATTTGACTATCATCAAATAAAATACCAATGTCCTTAACAATTTCATCCAAATGTACTATGTGGGATTCTACAAACAATGATGAAATGTGTGGTAGAAATGCATCCCAATGTCGCAGATCTATAAAAATGATATTTATGTCCTAGTGCATAAAAGTTAACTAGAAGTCATGGAGATATCAACTCTAGATTCAAATGTAGCATCAAGTGATTGACAAGAATTGATTTTGAACAAGAATTTTAGGAGATTATTCAAGACATGAAAAAATGCATCTCCATGCTAATTTATCCCATAATATGTATATTTTAGTTTGTAATTTTTAGACATGGTCTATGGAAGAGAAAGATCAAGATAGAAATGCAATTTTTCCCCCACAAAAGGAGGTGCAAGATAAATTGCAATGTTGTAAAGTTTAGATGCTTAAATTGACTGTTTACAATGCATGGTGATTTTTATAAATGTTTATAAAATGGACTATTCAAATATTAAAATTACATACACAAGTGATTTCCTTGTGAAATTTTGGTGTAAAAAAAAATGTAAAATTTTGATAACTAGGGTTCAAAAGATATGACCCATCAAAATTTGCATACAAAGTTGACTTTAGAGGCAATAAAATTAATGACACCCCTACATTCTTGATGGAACTAGATTTTTGTTGACTATTTGAATGCAAAAACTTAACTCCCCATTTGCAAGATATTACAAAATGAAAAAGAACCCTTTTTTTACACTCTTATGTGAGTTGGCAGCTAGGATGTTGATCTAGCAATTTGCACTATTGGTTTAGATTTGGCATGGTGGTTAAGAGACCTATAGAAGTTAGTAAGTGACTAGTAATTTATTAACCATGATTGGGCGATCTAAATATTGTGAATAGGTCTGGAGAAGTTGAATTGGAAAGATGAAACTACAATCAGGGAGTAAGCTACTAATTGTTAGTAAGTAGACCACATTACTAAAACAATTGGAGGTGGACCTAGTTTTCCTGGCTCGGTCATCATTAAAAGAAGGTAGAGATCACAAATTGTGTGGAAGACACATGTATTCAAATTATGGGCCATGTGGATTTTAAGCTTGAGTCAAGTGCAAAGTGTCATTGATGAGATGTGGTGGTAAATCCACCAATACAAAAAACTAATAGATGGAGTTGTCATTGGTGAGGATTCTCCCTCACTCTACCAATGGAAATATCTACTACATGGGAAAGATGATAGAGAATCAAACCTACAACTATTACATCACTCCTGATCATGTGATCATAAAATCAAAAAAGGAAGAAATGCTTAAGCAAGAATAAGGAAGTCATGCACATGTGGAGGAGGTCGTGTTGTGTGTAAGTACCTTAATAAAAAAATAATTATATTTGGACTTCTACAATGCAAATATAAGACTTTCACATCATATGAATTTTATAGTAATTATGAGTTACAACACCAACAATATGAAACAAGTGCTTCACCTTTGCATTGGAGATGCCCAAGTAGGTGCCATGGAATTGATTCTTTATAATAATAAGGAAAAGTCACCAAAAACCATAGAACAAATAAAAACTTGATTTTTTTTCCAAAACCTACAAAAAAATTGATCAAAAAGTTCCACAAAACCCTTCAAATATAGATTTTAACCTACAAACAAGATGAATAGGCCACATAAACCTACAAAAAAACAAATTTCAACCTAATATGGAAAATGCCCAGAGGGTGATTCAACCCTCTACAAAAAAATTATATATATATTTTTAAAATCCATACAGTACAAAATTGTATAGTTCGATATGGATTTGTACAAAATTTGTATCGTACAATAGGATATAGGGGTAAAAAAATGTAAAATTTAAAAGTTACCAATTTCTTTCCAAACAAAAGGTTATTCTATATTTCTTAGGCCTTCTAGACTCAATGGTAATGTTTTTTTGGCTCCATGATTCTTCAACGGTAGGGATAAGTGCTAGAGACACTTTGATTTAGGAAGGAACATGCAACCATGGCTCTAATACTGTGTTGGAGAATCCAAGATCTGAAAGCACAATCGCTTGATATCTTCCACTATTGAAATATTGAACACAAAAGCATGCCTATAATATATTATGAGAGTGTGTAATTATACAATAGAGCATTGCATATATAGGAAAGGTAGATGAGTTAGGAAGGTGCAATTGAACAACAGACTACCCCTCCAATGGCGCAACACATGTATTCTCATTTGGTAAATGTTTGAGCATGTGTAAGATGTGCATGAAATAGGTGTCTTGAAAGGTGGGTACATGTGTCTCAACCACATGAAGTCAAACAAAAATATAAAAGTCCCTCATTAGAGACTTAACAAGTGCAAATAGGTCAACATAGAAAGGGTGATATGCTAACTAGATATGAAATAAAAATATTTTAACTAATGTTCATTTCCCATGTTGATAAGAAGTTGGATTAGTGGATCACCAAACCTCTTACTTTTGTAAGAAAATTTAGATTTGTTCTAAAGTTTTCTTGTCTACGCATGTTAATTATTCTTCTTATTTGGTGCCCTTTGAGAGGATTTTAAGAGATTTTTTATGGGATTCCTCTAATTATGGGAACCAAACCTCTTTCTTTGGCAAGAAAATTTTAGGCTTGCTTTAAAGTTTTAGTGACCATCCATGTTTATTATTATTTTTCTAGGTTCCCTCAAAACCTTTTATAAAAATTTTGAGAAGTTTTTAGATTTATTTTTGGACCTCTTTTCATCAAGGAAACCAAACCTCTTTCTTTTGCAACAAATGTTAAGGTTTGTTCTAAAGTATTAGTGGCTACTCATGTTTATTATTCTTTTTTTTTGGTGCCCTTGTTTGAGGCCCACTCTTATGATAGACCCATTATTTAGACTATCTTGATTTTAGTCATTGATGATACTTAATGATACCATTGATGATATGATGATTTAAAAATTTGACTCTACATGATGGTTTATACTATATGCTTAATTAGTTGATGCTATTTGATTTAAATTGCATGTTATTTCAGTAGATGATGTTTAATCTAATTTTTGAAATTTAATGATGAATAGATGAAATGTGATGCATGAATGAATTATGATGTAATTTATATGAACATAAATTTAGATTTATGCCAATAGATAATTGGGTTATTAATTTATTTTCAAGGATACCTAGTGAAACATTTATGACATTTGAATTATGAAAAAATGTGTGAATTGTTGGAGTAATTAGGACATTACTTGATAATTAGTTGCTCATTAATTAATTATTAGGTCCCTTATTACTTTATTCACTTAAGCTAAACTTAGGAGTGTTTTTTTATTATTAGATTGGGTTATTTATAGGTTAAGTTGTTTCATTACATGAGATTAAGACATTTGTAACTATCTAATCAAATCCTCATATAGGGTTTACTTTTTTCCTTTTATAAGGATTGATCCTTCATTGTAATCAGATCTAGGTATTCAATATTCAATAGAAAAAGTATATTAGAAGCTTTTAGGGATCAATATTTTCTCTCTTGGTTGCATAGAAAATTAGTTGTTTTAATCTCTCATTTGTAATAGGCATTTTAGTTGCAAGTGATTTCTAGGATCTATGGGGTTCACTATCAACTCCAACATGGTATTAGAGCACCAAATTTGCGACTTCTTGTCCAAATTCTAAGAGATTCAACCTTGAGAGATAAATCAGCTCATCGTAGAGTAAAATGGGCATCACCATTGAGTCCATAATGGCCAAAAACCTAAGGATTTCCTTTTGCTTCATTGAATTTGAAAAAGTTGAAAAAAATAGAGCCAAAATTTTATAGTCCTGACTCTCTGTCTGTGAGTGTGCATAGGTTTATTCGCAAGTACTCGGCTTTAAAAAAAATCTTGAGTTCAAAAAAATCAAACACAATTTTTTGTAGAAGTTTAAAAAAAAAAAAATTATCATATGTCAAAAATATTTGATTGGGTAGGGTACACAATACCTTACACCAATCACTAGCTTTGAAGCCCATGCAACAGGCCCACTTGTCGCCCCCCAACCCACAAAAGTTCATCAATGACATTCTTGGTCCTTGACAACCACGCTCGGTTGCATGACCCTCCTCACTGACAAGTCAATTTCCAACACCCATCAAAATTTTGACAGAGGAATGAAATCTTTAATGATTCTAATAGAATATTCTTGCAAGGTCAACAATTCTGACAAAAGAATCTCAAGTAAAATAAAGAATATTCTAGAAATATAGGGAATCTAACAAATTTTAACGATAAAGGCTATATTCTGATAAATATTTGTTGAAGACAGTGTGATCTCAACATTGTACAAAACAAATTTCAGCCCCCTCCTAGCCCCCATTTGGCTAAAAGGTGTGATATTTATTTTTTCCATAAGTTGGGAATACGGTGTCAAAATTGGGCAAACGAGATATCATCAGAAATCTAGTTATGAGAACTTTCTAGTGGTGTAGGTCTCATCATCAGATTTTTTTTGCTAGTTAATTTTATCCATAGTCAAAATTAGATCTTCATTTTTTTCTCTGGAGCTCATAACTTTTCACTTGTATCTCTGATTTTAGTAATTCCAATGACATTGGAAAGGTATTTTAGAGATCTTCAAATCCATTCATGCACTTTTTTAGAATCTTCCCTAGGCACATTTTATTAAGTTTTTGTGATTTCACATTTTTGTCAATTACTTGGATGTGTTCATTCCTAGAAAGGATCTATTTGTGTGTGATGAATTTATTTGATTTGATTTATATGTATTGAGGATATCAATATATAATTTTATCATTTGAGGAAGTATCATGGGTTTTTCTATTCATCCTTTTGTGGCCATCTTGGAAAAGGATAACTATGAGTCTTGGTGAAACGACATCCTAACACATCTTAGGTGGATTGGTCTTTTTCCTTATCTTTATGGACTCATACCTACACCAGCCACACTAGGGAGTTATTCAACATGGGTTATTATTAGTGATTATGTTGTAAGGGTTATATGTTCTAGTGGTGATCATGGTCCACTATGTGTTGTATCAGAGATTGATTGTCCCCACACACTTTGGACTCAACTTTGGGAGATCCATGGAGACCCTCATATCTCTCCATACCTAGAGGATCCTAATACATATTTTCTCATTCCTCTTGTATATGTAGATTGCCTACCTTTCATGATGATACTTTAGAGGAGCTTGAGTATATCACAGGTCTTGCATGTTATGATGGTTCAATGACTTTTTTTCAAACTCCCACTTTTAGATCGAGACTACATCACCATATTCTATTGTTTAGGACCGGCTTGGCATCACCACATCTTTTTCCCCTATTGGTTCAGTGTAGCTAGACATCCATCTTCTTCCAAACAAAGCTACTTGGGATACTATATTGCATACATATCATCCTTGTTTTTAGTGTCTCATATTATAGATTTTGAGGATTAATTTGAGGAAATTCATCTCCTCTTTTTTAATAGCTACATCATCATTGTTGTCCCACCATCATCTTCATCGTCTTTAGAGCTTGTTCTACATCAATCTTCATGGGTTTGTAGATTGGTATCATCTCTTTTCAACATGTGGACACTTGAGCAATTTTTAGAGGCACACATCATTTGGATTTGGATTCCTAATTAACCCATCTCATTGGATTGGATTCTCCAATTGCCACTATATCTGTTTCTTTCTAAGGGGAAAAATGTTATTTGCAAACAGTGGATCGTGTTATATCTTTAAATATTCATCATCGATACAAGAGCTACTTCTTTATGGGGGGATTCTTATACTCATTTTATCTCTCCTACTAGGGAGACATCTATTGTACTTGTGCGACAGAAGAATTCCTTGAAGGGTCACATTAAGTCCTTCTATCGTTCTTTCACTAATGTAGTTACTTCATTTTCTTTTTAGAGAGGAGTTTTTACCATGTGATTTTCTCCTTTTCTCTAGCTATGAGAGATTTCATTTCTTTTTACACAAGTACCTCATCAAGTCTTTTAGTTCTAGAACCCATCCATGCATCCATCATTACATTTTTCATCAGGGTTTTTTAGCTTCTCCCTAACTTGATCTTAATAGGGGTGTTGGAGTAATTAGGGCGCACATCACTTGATAATTAACAAATCATTAATTAATTATTAGGTCCCTTATTAATTTATTCACTTAAACTAAAATTAGGAGTTTTTTTTTACTATTATATATATTGGACTATTTATAATATGTTAAGTTATCTCATTACATGAGATTAAGACACTTGTCACAATCTAATCAAATTCTCATCTAAGGTTTTTCTTTTCCTTTTATGAGGATTGATTCTTCATTGTAATTAGATCTAGGTATTCATTATTCAATATATAAATCATATCTAATGCTTTTGTGGATCAATCTTTTCTCTCTTGGTTGCATAGAAAATTAGTTGCTTTGATCTCTCATTTGTGATAAGCATTTTGGTTGCAGGTGATTTTTGGGAGCTATGGGATTCACTATCATCCCCAACAAATGTGAGTGTTTTATTTAGTTTCTTTGGTTATATATATCTTAATTAGATGGATTAACATGTGAATGAAGTGTGCAATTACATTTTCCATGGCCAATGGAATCAAAGGTATTCATAGGAACCCAATATAAATTACCATGCCAAACTAGACTATAGTCTATTTTGATGGACTATAGTCTCCTAAATTTATAAAGTGTAATTTTGTGATGAGGTATTGTGGATGTTTATTTATGTAATTTTTATTTCATCTTCATCCACTAGGATGTGAGTTGGCACCTTGATGGCCAAAATTGGATTTACCATTTTTGGTCTTTTAAAGGAGTTGAAAAATAAATTTTAAAAATATTTTTATGGATTCTAGGATCCTGGGGTAGGTACCTATGAGTTGGGTACCTTTTTAGCCTAAAATCTTGAGAAATCCCTAGATATGGCACGTTTTTGGAGGCCTTAATAAGTATTAACAAGTTTAAGGTTTTGGGGATTGGGATGGAGACTTGTCACATCCCATTCCCACTCCTCCAAGCTCATTTATGAGCTTTTGTAATCCCACAATGTGTTCACGCATGTGTGAGCCACCTTTGTAAGGCTTGTGGGATAGAGTGTACAAGTACACTCCCCATCTCCTAAAGTCTCATACATGTGTGAGCACTTTTTGGAGAGTTTTTCTTGGAAAGTGAATGGGAAGGTGACAAATATCACCTCCTCATTCAAGGATTCCAAAATTGAACTCCTATTTAGCATCCACAAAAGAATGAAGTTGGGGCTTTTGAATTTTGTGAGATTTGGAGAAGCTGGAGAAAAAATCTTGGTGCTTTCCCTCAACAAATATTCCTTTAAAATTTTCTTAATAAGGTAGGTATTAAGCCCTTTTGTCATTTAAAAATGGTGTTAAATGTATGTGAATGTTTTTTGAAATATTATTCCTGATTTTTGTTTGAGTTGTTATGTGGGATGGATTGGGTTTGAAATAGTCTCTCACAATTTGAGAGCTATTCAAATTAAGGGATAGAGATAGGGAGAACCTTCATTGGGGTAGCCTCGTTCATGGAGAGTAGTACGGGTATGAGTACCCAATATGTTATGGAATTTGGTGTATGGGTGAATTGGAATTGTGAAATTTTTTTATAGAGGAGCATGTGAATGGAGATTGTTATGTTTATGACTCAAATAATACCCCTTTGTTGAGTGTCCCCTAGTCACTCCCTATGAGGACCTTGTGAAGGTTCATGTGTGTTTAAGCCCTTGGGTTGGGTGTTCTACATGTGTGTAAGAATTTCTTGTTTCATGTTGTGTGGAATTCTTGTGTGTACCCAGTTTCATTGGATATCTCCTAGCTTAGGAGTGGCTTTCTTCAAGTCTAGGTTAGGTGATGATCTTTACCTAGGCTATGGGATGATCATGTTTTGTTGTAAAAGTTTTTTAGAACAATGTTGTAGCATGCATAACTTGGAACTAGTCTTCTTCATCTCCACTTGATGCATATTGGTTTGGGAGATAAATATACAAACCCACTTTGAATGGATTTTGGGTGTCTCTTGTTGTAATGGGTGAGAAACCCTTTGTAAAAATTATATATTGTTATTTAGCTAGAAACTTATGCTGCAAATATATATATATATATATATATCCTTATTGATCTAATTAAAAAAAAAGAGAGAAACATATATTAGAGATATACATGTGCAGCTAAATAAAATGTGTTCTAAGAGCATTCTAGATTTTCCTACCTTAGACACCATAGTGGTGAATTATTGCATCTTGTATCGAGATTTTTAAAAGCTTTTTGTATTGGTTTTATTGTTTAGAAAAAGAGAGAAGAAAAAATGTATTTGTGGTTGCAAAGAGAAAATATTATGATGTTATAAATCTCCATATATTGTTTCGTTAAATGGGATAATATTTTGTTTTCAATTTTTATGCAACCTCCCTATAAATTTTATATATATTGTTTTTATATATATATGTTGTGAGTCTATTTGTTCAAAGTACATTTTGTTCATGCATTCCCCTTATTAAACTCTATGTATTGATGTTTGAGGGAATTTATTAATGTATTAAAAAAATAGTATTCAAGTTGAAATAGAAATATAAATCTATTTGTAAATATGTAAGTATTTTGGTTCACTAAGCTTATAGAAATATATAAGTTTGAAAGAGAAATATAAGTCTCATTTATTGTTATTAGATGGAAATAAATAAAATTTGAATGGCATAAATCTATTCTCCCATAGTTTAAGATAAACAAACAATGAATATTATTCATTTGATATATCCATGTTACAAAATTCATTATCCTTATGAAGTTGGTTGCATATTTAACTAAGATAAAAAAATTTAAAAGGCTAAATCTGAACTTAATGATCTTGTAAGTCACATAGTGGCTCAGAAAAAAATAGATAAACCAATCAATCTGGTAAATCTCCCTTGTTTATATGATAAACTAGATAAACTAGGTGGTCATGTTATGCATATGCAAATAAAAGTAGATGTGGATATGTTCAAGGATAAATGCATTGAAGCCTAGTTTGTGTAGTTAGGGATATTGTTTTCTTTGCTTAATAATGATTGGGTAGTATGTTATTATAACATTTAGGAGTAAGAGTAGAAACTTTTAATTTATCAATTTAAAAATAATAATAATATAACAAAAATGTAAATATATGTTTTTAATATAAGTTAACATTAATGTCATATTTGGCATTAACCTTAAGTTTTACATTGATATTTTTATATCAAGAGAGTAAATTTAGAGTGATATTGGGAAATATGGTGAACAATAATATAAATATGGATGCTTGTAAATTTAATATTTTTTTTTAGACTTCAGGAATCGGTCGGGTATTTGCCCCCTATAAACTGTAGTGCACTTGGTAAACTTTTTTCACGTGATTGGTGGCATTGGCATGACACGCCCTTCGGTACAACAAGTTTGGGGGGAGACTAGACCTCGTGACCTCTTTCTTGCAATAGGATGCTTTAGCTAATCGAGCTAGGCCCTCCACCCCGCTTGTAAATTTAATATTAACAGTAAGAGTAATATTAATATTATTAACAATAATAATAAGAATAAAATAATAGTGATATTAAGAAAAGTATTAATATTAATATGTTTAATAGCATTGTTAAACACAACATTAAAATTAATATTGAGTGAGATTAATATTTAAATTACCATTAATCATAAATTATAATGTTAGTAATTGTAAGTATATGAATTCAATTGATCAAATAACATGAAATGAAAGCAATCTGAAAACAAGATATAGATCAATTAAAAGCAATACTCCTATAATGTCATAAAATTGCACCCCTTGCAATTTCACATACATTTTTGTATCCACTTTAGTGTCCAATCCCTTCGCATTTGTGTAGGCTCATTTTAGCCCTTGCATCATTTTTTTCCCCCTCTCAAGATGCTCAGGACCCTTTTTCAGCAACTACAATCACACGTCAACTTTGAGTCAAACCTTATGCTTTTCTCGTTCTCATTGTTTTGTAGTGTGATGTCTCTGGACACTAGTGCACCACACGGAAATTTGTGCATCATGTTAGCGTATCATGACATTTCAACGTTCAAACAACCTTTTCTGAGCATGTTTGCCACTTGTCGGCTACTTTTGTTAGTGGTAATGGCTCAGGTCGCCTTGTAATGGCTCGAGAACCTTCTTTTCCCTCCTATTTTCTCTTTAAATTCTCTCTTTTTAATCTATTTGGTCTTTCAGATCTCTGTAGCTTTGGCTCTAGCCTTTTCCTCTTCTCTTTGTCTTGCTATCTTGCTTGTATAGCTTTTTACAACTTGCTACAATAACACTCTCAAGATTTCTTTGCAACTCTCTTGGCTCTCATAGCTACCTCTTTCTCTCTTTGGCTTGCTTAAGCCTTGCAGGTGATATCCCCCTTATCTTGTGCTTGTGAGCATCCTGCGATTTGACACATCCCCTATCAATTGCATCTTTATCTTGTGATATAGGTTCTCCTCCTTGAGTGAGGATTGCTTTTATCAAGTCATATTTGCTTACTTTATTCACTTTCTCTATCTATTTGGTTGTCCATGGAGGTGGGAACACCAAAACAGGGGTTTGACTAAGGCAAACCCCTATACAGCCTCAACATTTTTCCCTCAATCTTATGTATGTAGGTTTTAAAGAATTCTCTTTTCTAGAGGCTTCATTTCTTAGGTGGTTGTGAGTAGTTTCTATCTTTTATTCTCTTACTTTATCATTTATACTTCACTTTATTTCAATTATGCTACATTATGTTACTTTCCCACATTCTAGAAGTTCTTAGTAACTAGATTGTTAGTAGTCAATTTGTTGTTTCCTACGACATTCTTAGTTTCTAGTATGTACGAGACACCAACGCGCTTTCCGAACTCCAACACACCGTGATGTCGTATGTGTTCTGCGCTGACGTCCTTCAACTGAAAGCTCACCAATTTGTCCAAAAAACCTTTGTTATCTACTTTTTCTGATTTTGGAACTCTTACCATTTCAATTTGAGGTAGTTTAGGGTAGTTTGTTCCTTCAGAATCTCTTGAGAATAAAGAGACTCATGAGAAGGGAATCCCCCTTCTCTACAACTCCAATGAAATTTACTTAACATGGTTAAAATGATCCAAATAACATCAAAACAATCTAAATTCTTAGACAATCAAAATAAATAACTAGCAAACCTCCAATCTGATATAGGATGTTGATTGCTCAAATTTTCCTAATCCATGTTGTTTGCAAAAGCTTGAAGATGATTGATGAAGGTTAATTCACACAAAATCCTCTCAAATTTCTCAAAGATGAGTTATAAAATTTGAGAGAGTAACTTTGCAGAAGGATGTGTGTTGAATTGATATGAAATTGGCTTGGTATTTATAGATTTTTGAGATATTGATCAATGGCCATAATTTAAAATACTAATCAATGGATGGAATTGAATTGAGGATGAAGACATGGATCAATGACTGATCAAGTGGTTGATAAAATCCATGAGGTGTGGACCAAGGATTAGATCAAGGGTTCACAATACATGAGAGACTAAACAATATCCCTTGGTTTTAAGAATCATGTTGGAGATATTTTGAGTTGGAGAGAAGAATTCAAATTTGAAAAGGGAATATTCCATGTGAAAAATTATTTTTGCAAGTTGGAGGGTTAGAGGAAAATTAGTTAATTAAAGAATTAATGAAAATTATTTAATTGTGCAAGTTGGATAAGACCTTTAATTAACTAATAAGGAATTTTTTAGACCGCAAGTATCGAGTAGCCCCCTATAAACTGCAATGCACATGGTAAAAATTTCCATGTGACTGTTGGTGTTGGTGTGACACGCCCTCTAGTACCACGAGTTTGGGGGGAGACTAGACCTTGTGACCTCTTGCCTGTAATAGGATTCTTTAGCCAATCGAGCTAGACCCCTCGCCCCATAATGATGAATTATTTAATCAAGTGGGATTATTAGCATTTAATTAAATAATTTTGCATTATTTAATCAAATTGGAAGAAAATTATGAGTTATGATGAATTAATCAAATAACTTTAATTATTCAATTAATAGGAGAATAAAATGAATTTAACTAAATAATTGGAAATTATTTAATTAAATAGAGGAATTAGTTGAATTATGCTAGAAATGGTGTTAGTAAGTGGAATCAGGATGTGTGATATACTCAGGACATTTTCAAGTGTCTACATTTTGCCCCTCTTTGAAGTGAGGTACATGCTATGTTACTTCAAAAAATTGATATTGCTTAGATCAAAATTTTTAAAAATTCTAATTTTTTTATGCCCCACCGTGCCCCAGTGGATGAAGGAATGCTAGTATGTTGCCCCCTTGAGAGATTGAGTAGAAAAACTGACTTTCGGGTTGATATCGCAATATGGTGGGGGAAGTTGTTTTCTTGCATAGAGGATGAAAAATAAGTCCTAGAAAGGCTCACTTACTGACTTGGGTGCATAAAAGGCTAGAAAAATGAGTTTTAGGGTCAAAACCCTAGGTTTGGGAGGGTATATATGCTCATTTGAAGAAATTCTCATCTCATTTGCACACATTGCTTTGAGAAAACTTGACCTCTTGGGAGATTCCCTTGTTGAGTTGTTGTGGAGACCTTGTGATGATGGAGTTTGTTATTCACACCAGACACTAAGCTAATTGAGTTCGTGACTTCCAGTGCCCTCCTAGTTCAGGTGGTCAAGTATGTACTTCAAAAACCTTCTTGGCACATATTTTCATGTAGAAAAATGTAGCTTAGAATTTAGGAAAACAAAAGCATCGAACTTTGTTTTAGTGCGCCTTGTAACTAACACCACACTTTTATACAAAAGTGTGGAGTAGATTGATTTGATTGAGGGTCAGGTGGACCTTCAAGCTTATGTCGACCTACTAATGATGTCACTCTTTTTGTTTCCGGTATTATCATGAGCACACTTGTTCTAGAATGACACTCTCACATGTTCGGTCCTAGATGGGGGAGCATGTTAGAATGCAATGAACAATTGGTGACCTAATGAATACAATTTGAATGTATATTTGACCTAAATGACTAAAATAAACCCTAATTCAAGCTATGATGCACTATTTGATGCAAAAAAAATATTTGTTTATGCTTTTATGATGAAAAAATGAAACCCTAAATGAGAATGAAAACAATGCAATGCAAAAGCCTAGTTCTAGGGTTTGAAAGACTTGCAATTTCAAAAGGTTTATAATGTCAAAACCTTGGGTTCACCAAAATGAAACATAGAAAAAGGTGATCCTAAAGTTGAATATATAAACCCTAAGATCAATTTCTTCCTTTTTCAAAGATACATTAGGATGAAAATCAAGAAAGTGAATAGATTGACTTTCAACCATGAAGGTGAGTCAATCAGACCTGGATATGCATTCTTGGGGCCTTGGAAATGGATTGGAATTGATTTTTGTTAATAAACCTAATTGAGTTGCATGCCCTAATATATAAATTACAAGATGCTGACAATGCATAGACTGAAACAACAGTTTGCAGGTAGATCTAGGAAGTGCAAAGGACTATGTACTTGTACAAAAAAAATGGATTTAGCCACTATAGGAGGACATAGTTTCCAAGGGGCATATAAGTCCTTGTAAGGGTGTCCTGCTCAACTTTTGGGATTCTCTGATGGAAAATTTGAGACTCCTATTTTCGCTTGCAAAGTTGTCAGAATGTCATCGGATAATTTTGTAGGTGAGTTTTCATGGCTTGACAAAATCTGGGGCTTTGAATGCAACAACGGACAACTTTTCTTTGATCTTCCTTCAATCCTCTTCAAACCTATAACATGCACATTCAAAGAGAGGGAAGATGTTGGTCCATTTAGGGGCTTGCCTCAATCAAACCCCATGTAAGTGTTTCCACTTCCACAATGGCAAATGTCAATGATAAATGGATAATTGAAAGGAAGGAATGATGAAAGTGCTAAGTGTTACAACTTACCACCTTTCAATGGCTTCCTTGAAGGACTGAAGTCATGCACATCACCTCAAGATCTTGGATCTTGCTTGCTTGATTACTTGAATGCTTTGGAGACCTACAAAAAGGGTTAGCCTTCACAAAATAATGATAACATGACAAAATGAACTCACATACACTTTGACATGATGCTTGGATCTTGAATTGCTACAATAAATCATTGAAATGCTACTCTTGACTTGATCTTGACAATAATCTTTACTCATAAATTCTCCTTCTTGCCTTCTAGTTTCAAAATGGTGAAAAGACTAGGTATTTATAAGCATTTATTCAATTTCATGAAAATTAGATCTCGAAAGCCAACATTTGAATTTGAATTTTGAATGTTAAAATATCGACACCGAGATGCCCAAAATTGGGTCCTGGCTAAGAAGGGGGACCCATACGCCCAAGGGTGTATGGGTCTTGGCCCTAATTTCCAAGATACTAAGTGTCAAGGGAAACATATGAGTTGGACACATTTATTTTATGCTTGCAATTTATTGAAAAGTTTTACAAATGGGTTTTGGAATGCATAATTTTAGAAAATTATGGGGTCAATTAGGCTCAATAATTTAGGGGGAGAAAAAAATAGTGTGAAATTTTCAACGGGGAAAATCTTTGACACTACAACTTTTAGTTTGATAGATTTCACCTATCCTCCTCCACAACTTGTTTGTGGTAGATTCTTTTGAAACATTCAGGAGGACAAAATCTGTAAGACATAACTGAATGGTTCCTCATGCCTTCTTGTCCATTTTATTCCAATCTTCATCAGACGTTTATTTTGGTTTCTTTTCACTAGAAACTGCCAACGACTGATCTCTCTTCAAGGATATCCTTTATCTTCAACTTCCACATATTGTAACCAATGCCATTGAACTTCTCAATATGTAAATGGGAGGTAGAAGCCATGGTTTTCAATCTTCTTCACAAATCTACAAAACCCACAATGCACAAGCTCCCATTGTAGCCAAAAAAACTTCAACACTAAAAAGAAAGGTGTCCCTCTCTTAAATTTTTTTTTGGCTATGATACGAAATGTTGGAAATTCAAGGTGAAACTTGCAGCAATAGAACTTAATAATGTGTTTTCAAATATGAAATTATGTATCCAAGAATACCATAAAGTGATAATGCGATTAACAATTCCAAACATGAAAGAAAACATAACAATACCACAAGTAGAGAATAACAAGTGACACAAGATATGCATGGAGAAACCCTTGTAGAAAAACCTCCACACCCAAAGAGATCCAATGTTTGTATTAATCTTCAAATGAGATACACCAATACAACACTCTTTTCTAAATTATGATAGCACTTCATTACTCTAAAACTTGCAAACAAACTCTTGCAAACCACCATCTCAATGCTCCAATATATAGAATTTTGTGGGAGAGAATACCACAAAGAAAAAGGAAAAACCACCTAGAAAAACCCATACCCAATGGACAACCCAGAAACATGGTGAAAATTATTAAATGATCACATGGCCTTCACATGGGTGCCTAATCCATAGCCAATGAAAATTGGTCAATACCGAGTGCTTTGTAACTCTCTGGAGGCTCTGATTGCTTCATGCAAGAACATGCACCAACATGCAAACTTGGGTGCCCCACCATGCAAAACATGCAAATAACATGCAAGGACATGCATTGCAAAGTGGTCCCCACCCAGAAGTTGGGCACCCAAAGGGAATATGCTTCTGGGATGCTCTATAATCATCACCGTAGTGGGTCCACCTCTTTGAATGCAATTACAGTTTGTCATAGGAAAATAAATAATAAATATTTTTCCCCTCATGTCCTCTAGAACACTTTCCAAAGAACGTGGAGACAAATAAATCAACTTAGGATAGCAATTATAATGTCACCTATCCTAACAATGTCATGCTTGAGTAGGGTTGTGAATGCATATTCAACAAGACCAAAATCCCTATTTGAATTATTTTCTTTACAATCTAAAAGTATTTAGGTTGTAGGGAGAACATACAATAGACTACTTTTGGAGGATTACAATTATATTTAAAAAAGTTGTCAACATTATATCCATTGGACCGACACAATCATAGTACCCTTTTCTTAGTTCCCGTAATATTTACCTTATTGGGATTATTGTACTTAAGAGGTCAATAAACATTGTGTGGTCATATTATTAATGTGATGTAACAATAATGCAAAAGCCTAGACAAGGCTCTCAATGGGGTCCCACTTCAATATGGTTCAATGATGTTGTATTTCATAATATTATATGCATCATCCTAATAAAACAACATTTGTACCTCGAAAGACATATGCTAGTGTTTACAAAATTGCGCTAAGCATGATTTATGCTCATCCTATCTTCATATAAAGATAAATGCTCCATAATATTAATGGTAATAATATTCTTGAAATATTTAGTATGGTTCATTTTCCTTATTGTGTAGCCCATTATTCTTGTAATACCTTAGTTCTCAAACTAAATAATTTTTGCACTTGACACTTATGACTAAATGCTTCTTGTAATTGTAGATACCAATATGCTAGGATATCAACCATATCATAAATATATTTTTTTATATAATTATCAAATATAGGGAATTCATGTATCAAACTCATCCACTAATCTTATGCTTGAACTTATTAAATGAAAATTCATATCTTATTCATTCAATATTTTCTATGAGGAGCATTAATCATAATTTGAAATAATTCAAGAGAGTTCATCCATAAATTCTTTATTAAATTATGTGTACAAGTTTTCTTAACATCTAATAGGATGTTTTCTTCAATCATGCTTTGATGGGCATCCATGCCCTCTTTCCAATCACCAATTTGAGTGTAGTCAAGTAGAATGTTCTAATATAATTAAAAGTTTAATGAGACTTTCCAACAAACCCATTTTGAACATAACCTGCTACGAAGGCATTTCCCAAAGTCACATTATGTCAACCATTTTTTAAAGAACTCACAACCCTTGCCTAGGCTTTCATATTTTTTCATATAGGTTACCTAAGTATGTAGAGAGAGGGGAACTTAACCCCTCTTTCAATAGCAAAAACTACCCAAATACACATAATACAAAATGATAAGTCACACACAAGAAAGGGAACTATTTAACAAGTTTTTCTTAAGGAAATTGAAGGCAAGCATAAGACACAAACAACTTAACAAAAGCCTCAAATAAATATAGATGGCAACACACAGGCATTAATCCACCTAAATTAATTATTTTCAACTGTAGGATTGGATAAGTGAGAATTAACTTAGCTCTAAGATAAATTTGAAGCAAGCCATAAAATTTGCTTCCCTTTTCATCCAACCTTTGCATCCACTTGAAATCTTGAAATAGTTGGAAAATTCTAAGCAAATTTGTGGAGAGCCTCTTCAACAAATCATTTTGTGAAAATCTTGCAATTGTTGTATTCCCTAAGACCATGTTTCTTTGAGAGACTTTGTTGGCCTTGTCGCTTGTTGCCAACATCTCGTTCCTTCATACTTTCACTTTGACTATTGGTTGCATCCCTTCTATTCTCCTTTCTCGATGTGTCATCTATTAATGCTCTCGTTCCACCATTTTTCTTCTCACGGGCACATGATTTTACTACCTCTCATTTTTCCCTCTTTGTGCCCTTTGTCTTCTCTTTTCCATGCCATTTTCTTTTTTTTTTGCATTCTCTCTGCCTTTTCTTCTACACTCATTTTTTTTGCTATCTGCCCCTCTCATTTTTCCTCCAATAATGCATGATTTCCCTACACATTCTCACTCTCTTATAAACCAGACTTGGATGAGTAGTTAAAGGGGGTCATGAGGATTTAAAGTCTACCCTGCACCTTTTTCCACACATCCTGTCATCTAGAAAGCTCTTGAAACTGGGACACCATGTCTCTTAATGGCACAGACGCCCCTCTCGTAACCCACATCCACCTGCATACTTGTGCTCTCTCCCCTTTAATGTAGGTTGTCCTCTTCATAATACCCTTGTTCTTTATTTTTGTAATGCCTACCACGAAACCCTGGAGAATGACACACACATAACATAAGCGAACAATTTTTTTTTTTTTAAAGTGTAATTAAACAAGTAAAGTAAACTACACTAACACATACATTCTCTAAGGTATGTGACGACACTTACTTACAATACCCATTACTAACAAAAGTCACTAAACATAACTTATATTTATTACTCATGAATTAAAGATCATACATTCAAAAACATTAAAATACATCATTTAAGCTATAAAGTAAAATAATAATTCATTCACACATTGCATTTATTTAATATTACAATTACAATTCTCATTTCCAAATGAAATAGTTTATACAAAAGAGTTACAATTACAAATTACAAGGATTCTCCTCAAATACAATTGAGGAGTGATACAATTACAAGGTATCCAATAGATACAAAAGTGACATAAGAGAAGTACAAGTCCACTGGTACGCACGAGCTCTCCATCAGGAAGTACCCGCCATCACGAACAAGAACTGGGGATCCAACGGTGTAAGGTGCATGTTCCACCCAACCAAGTAGTACCCAAAGGCCCAACCCCCGTGCTAGGAGCTAGTAAAAGAGCTTCCTAGGCAAAACCTACAACCTCTAAACATAGGTAAAAACAATACTAAACTATACAAGTACAATACTAACAAAACAGTTACAATGCTTCCAAATAACAATGATCAACAGCACAATACAACAAACTGACTGACAGTTGTCATAGGAGGAGTGTCATCACAAAGTTGCATGGGTTACCCTGGCAAATCCTCCTAGGCTCCGACCCCCATCTTAGGTTACCCTGGTGACCTCTTACGAAACCCGGCCCCACATGCAATCCAATGTGGAATCGAATATCTTTTAGAGAGACAAGATATCGATCTTGCCATTCCAAGCGTTCTCATCTCATTCCAAGTATTTACTAGCCCTTGAGTCCATGAGTGAGGCATTAACAAAAGTTAAGTGTTTAAACTACCCTTTTCCCCTAACATATTTATTAAGTTATCACTGATTAATCAAACTCTTCATGAGTTACCCAGACACCACTTTGTGTGTCGGCCCCCATGAAAAGCCACTCCCCTATTAACAACCTAAGGGATCAATTCCACTAACATAGGGTAAACTAGGTGCACATAACCAATTACAAATACCAACTCAATAACAATATAAAACACAACCTATTCATAGAACCAGGTGACCATACTTGATAAAATACCACGTGCACTACCCAAGTTATTTCAAAGCTAAACCAACATAAGTTACAATCCCCATCTCAAGGAAACATATCTGGAAGTCTTACATAAACAAATAACTCAATTTGTCTAACAACGAGAATGAGAGAAAACACAACTTTAAAAGAACAATTTCAAGTAACATATTAATCTAACTTTAGGATTTCCTAAATTCAAATAATTCAATAATACATCGTTTGCAATTACCCAAAGTAAATAAAATTACATTTGCAACATTAAGGAATTCAAAAACCTAATTGTTTAATTCCATTCACAATTTAAATAAGGAACTAAACCAATTGCTTTACTTCAAATTTTCTCAATTACAACTAATGATAAGAATCAATTTTTTTAAATAAAATCATTTTATTATAAAATAAATATTTGCATCTATTATAATAAAAATAATTATATTTAAATATAAATATATATTTAAAAAAAACAATTTAAATTCCAAATCATTAAATATATTCCAATTATTTAAAATATATAATATATATATATTATATATATAATATATGTATATTATATATAATATATAATAAAAAGAAATATAATATATGAATATTATATATATAATATAATAAAAGAATTTTTATTAAAAGCAAACCCAAACTAAAAGGCAGGGACGCAGGGTCAACCCTGCTAGGGGCGGCTGCGTAATTAAAGTTGTTTTGTAAAGTGCATAGATTAAGTTATTTAAATTTATTTGGAAATTAAATTTGGTTTTAAATTATTTAAAAGCAAAAATATCTTGTAAATGCATAAGGAGGAAATAACTGTGGTGGTTGAAAGGGATTTTTTTTGGTAAATTTTGACTAAATGTTGAGAGAATTTATTGAGGAATTTGATGGAAAAAGAAAATATCTTGGAAATTTTTGCTGTTAAACTAGAGGAAGGTTTTATTCTGTATGATTGCATTTTCAAGCTTCAAAAATAGGTTCTTTTATTGCTTATTGTTTAAAAGCTTTGATTTTAAATTTTGAAGGGTTGCTTGAGAAATTGCTGTAAATTTTTAGAAATTTTTGTAGAAAAATTGAAAAAAAATTGTTAAAAAAAAAAAATGGAAAATTTCTTAGATCCTCTGTAGGGAAACAAACTTTTACAATAGAAAATTAAAAGAGGAACAAAAGAAAATTTTGTTAACCTCTGTGTTTGGATTTGGAAATTTCCATTATAATCTAGAAATTGAAATTAAGAATTTGTGATTGAAAATTCTTTTATTGTAGTTCTTTCTGTAAAAAAATTTGTCCAATTTGACTGTAAAATGGAAATTTATATATATATATAAATTTTGTATGCATGCTGGGAAATTTTCTGTAAAAATTGTTCGCTTCCGTTATGTGTGTGTCATTCTCTAGGGTTTCATGGCGGGCGTTACAATTTTAATTTGTTTATCCCACAGTCAACTACCGTGGAAGGGGCTAATGTGTGGGATGTGACATTTCACTAAATTATATGAACTTGAAAGCCCCACCACTTCAAATTGACTGTATCATATCAACATACTTCTAAGACAAGAACTCATATTTGTTTTAAATTTAGGTTGCCCTATGGAGCTAAGACTAACTTCTATTGTGATTGCTATGGAATTTATTTTTATAAACAATACATTCAAAACAAAAATAGATATATAAAACATAAATCTTTAAAATTTAAGCATAGTGATACATCTAATGAAAAATGAAAGAAAAACATAGCAAGAGAGTTGGTTTCATGTTCGTAAAATGTAAAACAAAAGTGTAGAAAAAAAAAAAAAAAAACTTACCTCTTTTCAAGAAAAGCCTTCAATGATCTTTAGGTTGTCTAGGTTGAACCCCGAGGTACCCTATAGTTTCTTACTTTTTGATTCTTGTTGTATATGATCTTTAGGTCGTCTAGGTTGAACCCCAAGGTACCCTATAGTTTCTTACTTTTTGATTCTTGTTGTATATGGCAGCTAGGCTATAGTTGTACCTTTCTCAGATTTGTTTTGATGGGTTATCTGGCTTGTCCCATATCTCATGTCACTTGTTCTATTTGTTTAATGGCTAATCTATTGTACATGAGTCGAGATCCTTTCAAATCTCATTTTTATCAATATCAAAAACTAATGGACACTTGCACATGCATAGTAATAACAATACAACTACTATGGAACACCTTTAATAATCAATTTTCAGCTCATTTTGTTGAATGACGAGCAAGAATGAAAGTTCAGCCTTTTGCAATGGTATTTGTTTTTTGCAATCAAAATGAACTAAGATGAGTTTTATTTAGTGTTTGAAATGCTTTAGTTGGCACTATTAGGGTTAAAAATTCATTTTGGGGTGATCAGGTCAAAGTTAAAGGTGATTTTTTTTTTTATTTAAGATTACAATTTTGACAAAAATGTGATGGATTCTTTGTGGGTTCACTGGGATCCATTTGAATCCTCCTCGGGTCACCTAGGTTTGTCTTGAATGAAACCCAAGTCTCCATGGCCATCCCCTACCAAAATCCATAGGGGACCAGATTGGACTACAAATCCGGTTCGATCCAGACTTGGATCCAGCTGGTCACCATGCACATCTGGTAACACAGATTATATCACATGATATTATGATTTGCCACAGCTAGATTCATGACCCTTTTTGTAGGTATATAGCCTACCTTGGAGCCTAGAGGTCCAAAGCAAGTGACATTGACAACAGAACAATCAAAGATGATTCGGCAAGATCTACATTTCATAATTCCTATGGCATAGAATCGAGTAAAATCCATAGAACATAATTTAGAGCATTTGGAAACACAAGGTTCTCTACTTCACCACACTTCTACGGAGACAACTTATTCAATAACCCATCTGGAAGACAAAACAAATTTCATGGAAATTGGAAATGGCATGGATGGGTTGTTACAACAAGGAAAGCATCGCGGTGAATGGTATGGATGGGTGGTTGTATAATACTCAATGTGCAAAGATCTATAGGTGCACTTGATTTTATACATCACTCACATTAAAAAGAATTTAAATAAACAAAAATTCAACAAGATCTACATTTACTAGTCCAGGGTGGCATTGAAATGAACTAAAATTTACACAGAATAATCTAGAGCAAATGGAAACAAAAGGTTCTCTACTTCACCATACTTAATGGAGAGGGTATATTCAATAATCCATCTAGAAGATTAACATATTTGATGAAAATCGGAAACATGGAAACCTTCACAGACAATGATTGTAGTAAACTTCTCAACATGCATAGATCTATAGGTACACTCAGTATAGTCCATTACTCACAATTTTAAAAAATAAAAAATTACCAATATAACAGAAAGGGATAAAAAATTATTCTGCATGAAAGATTAAGCTTAAACAAACGGTTAAAGAGAAGAAATTAAAATAATACAACTTCTTACTTCTATTATATTATATATCTGATCATGCCTAGAGCAACTCGGTGAGAATTCTGATTATAATCCATCCTGTCAAGCACCCCAAGATGTAGATTTCGCAGAGAGGCATGTACATGTTGATAGATGGAAGTACATTGTATGAGATTAGTGTTCCTTGGAATGCATATCTTGGAATTTGGACAAATTTCTGCAACCTCAAAGGAAACAGTAATGGGGGACAGCTGGGAAATACCCCCTGGTATTCTCCTTAACATGTAGAGCATAGGCAATATAGTTCCAATTCCCTGGCCTTGCTCTATATTATGGGTTGCAGTCTGGAGTCATCTCCCCGATTCTAGTAGACTGCACACAGGAGGCATGCAATGTCCATATTCGACCAGAGATGATATGTGAACCTAATTCTCATTCAACTATTTATATTTATTATTTATATGTGAAAAATCATTCTTGTGTTCAGCTGTTCCTACTCCAAGGCACTTGGGGGTAGCTTTGGTCTACACACAAACACATATACTACCATATGTTACTCTCGTAAATGAAGCCTATAGGTCATTGTGAGACATAGAGAGATGAACACTGCATACTAACTTTCAGGATCTTTACAACTAACTAGAGGCCCTAAAACTATTGATATTATCAAATGAGATACATGAACCTTATATCTGGTTGACAGGGTATTCAAATTGTCTGTAAGTACCGGGCAGAATAAAAGACCTTGTGCATAAAGGAAAAAGAAAGATAGCTTGCTAAATCTTCAGTTTCATTGACAATATAATGGAAGGAGCACCTTATGTAATTTGGAAAGAAACAAATCTTATCAGAGACATCTGAGCCAATAATTTAGATATTACTAGAAAGGATCAAATATATGGTCGAATTCTCATAAAAAATCTCAACTGTTAATTGATATAGTCTATGGATCTTATTTCGAATTCCTGTTGGTTGAAATTTTCTTAAAATAATTATTTTCAGTGCCAGTTACAAATAAAACTGCTTTATTTTAACATGTGCTGCCAAAAAAAGCTCTAAAGTACTATACAGATTAATCCAAATTTCAATCACACTTACAAATTACACTCCATGTGTAAATTCTTCATAGCGTTGACATTGAATGTACCATCAAAATCAACAATATGAAATGAAAACACTTTTGAATCATTTCACATAGCTTATAATAGAAGATAACATACGTCAAAAAGATACATAAAAGTGGCAACTTCCAGCTACCAATAAGAATGGGCAAAATATGCAAGCCAACAAAGGAAAAGCCTTGCAGATGGCATCAAAAGAATCACATTGACTTTTTAGCTCTGTACGTTGCAGTATAAACAATTACATTTCTAAGCATTTGTGTCATCTTCTGACATTAGAACTTTTCTAATTTGCAGCCAGCTCTTCACAATTAAAAGGAAAAATCCTTTCTTGCTAGGACTCAAAAAGGATTTCTGCATCAATCAGTACTATGAACAACAGCCCTTCCTCTGGGTATCCGTCCTCACCTTTGCCACAGAAATGCGTTTCCCATCCTTGGTTTGCACAACTTTTGATTCGTCAGAATCAGGTTCCTTCTCACTGACTATTTTATGTATTTCTTGCAGGACTATTTGTAAGGCTTTATCAACATTTGTAGGTTTAAGTGCTGAAGTCTCCATGAAAAGCAGACCTTCCTGCGCAGCATAGTTTTGACCATCTTCTGTTGATACACCTCGTAGATGTTGTAGATCAGATTTGTTGCCTACTAACATAATTACTGGATTGGAATTAACCTGATCTCTAAGCTCTTTAAGCCATTTTCCAACATTTTCAAAGGTACGAGGCCTGGTGATATCATAAACTATCAAAGCCCCAGCAACCCCACGATAGCAAGATTTTGTAAACGAAGCATAGCGTTCTAGACCACACGTATCCCATATTTGAGCTCGTATGGTCTTCCCTTTGTCCTACAAGAAATATTATGCATGAAAATAAGTACTAAAATATAAGATGATTCTGAATCTGCAATGTTGGATTTCAATTCGAGGAACATGTCATTACACTGATGCAGCCTATTCATTTTGCTTTGATGGCTTTCTATTTTTCCTAATAAAAAGTAATACATGAAAGCCAGTGCCAAAGACCGAATTTTATTACAAGACTTTAAATTGCAGAGAAGCAAAGGCTTAGAATCAAAGACAACCATTATAGTAAAACAAACATCAACCACTGTACTAGGTGTTAATTTTCTATAATATAAGTCTTCCAAGATAGTATTTTATTATTTAGAATACGAAATTGGAGTAAAGAGAAGAAAATTCAAAGTTCACATTAGGTAATCTTGAACCTTCATTTTAACTGATCTCAATCTGATCCAATTTCAAATTGGAGTCAACTACTGTAGAGGAGGAAATCCAAACTTCAAAACAAGGATCAGCAGAGACAATAATAAATAAAGATCCAACTTTGATAAAAGAGCTTGATGATATTGTCTGTGTGATAAGAATTTCTTTTAAAAAATGTTGTAATTTCATAAACAATGTTTAATGAGTTAAAATTTATAAGTAAACAGATAGATACTTCATGAGTTAGCTAATATTCTAATAGGTATTCTGTGAGTTAGTCATTATTTAACTAGGATGATTGCCTGGAAAGACCTGTAGGTTGTAGATTATATCAACTGGGAAAAGATCTCTCAATTAGGATGTCAATAGATATTGTCATAAGTTATTACATATAACATACCCCAAACCTGCACATACCATTTTTTAGAAACCTTTTTCAAAAAGTAGGATGATTGTTTGGCTCAATTCTATATGACATAAATATTGCATGCGCTCTGATATCTTCATGCAATTGTCGAAACAAATTTCCTCTCTTAAAGACAGTTCACTGCACACTTTCTGAACCTTTTAAAGCGGTACAGGTTACAAGCATTTTGTTATGCTAGTGATAATAGGTTGGGGGAACAGGTTAAACTAGGTTTGTGATCCTAAAGATGACCAATAGCTCAACTATTGGTTGGAGTGAGAATACTGGATTCCCCATTGAGAATCTGAGACTGGAGGAAGCAGCAATAGTTGTAACTACAGAAAAGACAAGAAAACAGAAGTCCACTCATGCAGTCCTGTAACTTGGATAGTTCATATTGGAATCAAGGTATAAGGCAGCTCTGACTCCTGGTTACTTATAAAATTTAATAGTGCTACTCTTCAGTGGTGAGGATTGAGTCTGCCAACATACCTCACATGCATAGTTTCATCTTTGGAGTGCATAACCAATGTTTCTTCATTCATGAATGTTTACCAGAGAAAACATCTACTTTTTTCTCCACAATCCAATAATTCTTACTAGATAACAAATGTGTTCATGACTTGAACAACTATCATTGATGAACCAGGATCTTTTGGAGATCATCTGATGTTTTCTGTATCAAATTGGAAAAGCTTACAAAGAGATGTTCTTTTTCTTTTATAAGCATAACTGCAATTGATGGCTTACATTGAGAACAGTTTAAAATCAAAATGTTTTGTAATAATGAAACTTTGCACCTTTCCAAAGAGCTACATATGCTACTTTTTTCTAGAATGGGGGAATTACTATTGCAAAAATTTCCTGTAGCTGAGATTTGAAGTCGTGCATAGCAATTAGTGCAGGGTGACAGTTGAGCCCTGTGCCTTCCAAATCAAAATGCCAAAAAGGGCAAAAGAAAATCTACTTTACAAGAGATACAGTGTTTCTTATAACTATGGAAATGGGAAAAATATCTATCTTATCAGACGATCACATGTTTTCTTATAGTTATAATTAAAGAAATGTAAAAAATATTTATCTTTTCACACCAACAGATGTTTTCTTATTACAATGAAAAAGCTAATAAGATATTTGGGGCATTTCTGCCCCTTTTAAGTAGAAAAACCATGTGCATTAGGTTACTTATAAACTTAAAAATGGAGTATCAAAAGCAGGTATGGCTAGACCAGAAATGGTAGAAACTTCTGGAAACTCTTGGAAATGGTAATGGAAACACAGGATATATCCTGGAAACTGAATTAAAGCATAGGAAAGTTTAGAAACTTGTGGACAATGGTTGAGCTTCCAAAAACATTTAATTTTGCCACAAACATTTTCAGATGTTTCCAGTCCCTTTCTAGAAGTTCCCAGAGAGGAGGAAACATGCCAGAAAGCCAGAAATGAATTTCTAAACTTGAAAAATGCTTCTATGAATCCTACTAAGTATAACAGTTTCAAGGAAATGGATTACTTGCATCAACAAATTCAAACCTCGCATTAAGCTAGGAACCAACTTGGTCATGCTTCGTAGGGAAAATCTGATTCTCAAATAACTATTGCTGATGAATCAATATATTTTAAAAAGTATTATCTGATGTTTTCAGTATCAACTTGCCAAAGCTTACAAAGGACAGATGTAATACTTCTGCTATTACTGTAATTGGTGGCTCACATTGAACAGTTTTAGGCACATTGTGTTACGTAACAATGAAAAAATGCACCCACGGAAAGGGCTATACTTGTTTCTTCAACAAGACGTGATTGCTATTGAAGAAATTCTCAACAGACAAGCTTTAAACCTGGAAATTAGATTGAGTGTAGGGTAGCATTTGAGCCCTAAAACTCCCCAACAAAATTAGAATAAAAGGGGACAAAAAATAATGTTTCCAGACAATCAGATGTTTCCTTAGTACCATGAAAAATATGGTAACATAGATGTGGCATTTCTGCTCATTTAAGTATAAAGAGTTATGCCGCACCAAATAGGGCATTTAAAATCTTCAGAAATGGAAGTATCAGAAGCAGATACAGCTCAACTAGAAATGGCAGAAACAAACAGCACAAAATTGCAACAGTTAGTGCCTAGCATTGTGTTGGGGTCTCCTTTCCTGCCTTTCATCCCTCATACCTCATACCCTAACCCTCAGTGAACAAGCGATCTACATGAAGGGATAGGGGAATGATTAAAGTTGGTATCCCCTCATTGGGGGCTGTAAAGATATAGGCTTCCTTACAAATGTCACTAAGTTGTCACCATGGCCATTTTCTTTGTGTGTATAAAATTAAATACGGTTTCTTGTTTCCTCTTGTTGTCGAAGCAATTTGGGCATCATCCAAAGGAATTCAATAATATTTGTTCAGGTACAACATTACTGCTTAAATATATCATACGCACTACAGGGTGTTTCAAAACTGTGTAACTGGTTCCTCTCTTAATATTTCTATTGTGATTCAATCTACAAGCAATGAAGCCATGGACACCCTTGTGGTAGCTATTATTACAGTAGGGTATTGCAGACGTTAAAGGCAAGGGTGGTGTTGTTCGAGACCTTCCTAAGCATCATAGTTTTGATTTCAAGTTCTGATCATGACCAAGTAATTACAATAGTTGCCCTCTGAGTTGACAGAATGTATTGTAATAATCTTGAACAATAACAGCTATGCTTGCAGCATATTTCTTAGGAGGCTTGATTTGGGTTATTAGGTTCAGACTGATATGAGTATCCTTGGTGCTTCTTATGGGCTTAGTTGTTTTAGCTTTACCTCCAATATTCTAATAGGTATTCTGTGAGTTAGTCATTATTTAACTAGGGTGATTGCCTGGAAAGAGATCTATATCAACTGGGAAAAGATCTCTTAACTATGATGTCAATAGATATTGTCATAATTTATTTATTACATAAAACATACCCCAAATCTGAACATACCATCTTTCATAAACCTTTTTCAAAAAGTAGGATGATTGTTTGGCTCAATTCTATATGACATAAATATTGCATGCACTATGATATCTTCATGCAATTGTCAAATCAAATTTCCTCTCTTAAAGACAGTTCACTGCACACTTTCTGAACCTTTTAAAGCGATACAGGTTACAAGCATTTTGTAATGCTAGTGATAATAGGTTGGGGGAACAGGTTAAAGTACGTTTGTGATCCTAAAGATGACCAATAGTTCAACTATTGGTTGGAGTGAGAATACTGGATTCCCCATTGAGAATCTGAGACTGGAGGAAGCAACAATAGTTATAAAATAGAAGTCCACTCATGCAGTCCTGTAACTTGGATAGTTCATATTGGAATCAAGGTATAAGGCAACTCTGACTCCTGGTTACTTATAAAATTTAATAGTGCTACTCTTCAGTGGTGAGGATTGAGTCTGCCAACATACCTCACATGCATAGTTTCATCTTTGGAGTGCATAACCAATGATTTCTTCATTCATGAATATATACCAGAAAAAATATCTATGTTTTCTCCAAAATTCACTAATGCTTACTAGACAACAAATGTGTTGTTCATGACTTGATCAACTATCATTGATGAACCAGGATCTTTTGGAGATCATCTGATGTTTTCTGTATCAAATTGGAAAAGCTTACAAAGAGATGTTCTTTTTCTTTTATAAACATAACTGCAATTGATTGAGAACAATTTAAAATCAAAATGTTTTGTAATGATGAAACTTTGCACCTTTCCAAAGAGCTATGCTACTTTTTTCTAGAATGGGGAAATTACTATTGCAGAAATTTTCTGTAGCTGAGATTTGAAGTTGTGCATAGCAATTAGTGTAGGGTGACAATTGAGCCCTATGCCTTCTGACTCAAAATGCAAAAAAGGGGAAAAAAATCTACTTTACAAGAGACACAGTGTTTCTTATAACTACTTATAACTATGGAAATGGGAAAAATATCTATCTTATGAGACAATCAGATGTTTTGTATTTTTCTATTTTCTAATGTTTTATATTTTTTTCTTTTTTTTCATTTTTTTAATGTTTTTGTATTTTTGTATTTCTTTTTTTTTGAAATTTTTTGAACTCTATAAAAATCAAATGATGTAAAAACAAAAAACCAAAAGAAACGCAAGACCAAAAACCAACAAAAAAATAGAAACAAAAGGGTGGGGTCTCTAGAGGGAACTTGAACAAATGTCCAAAATCCTTCCAAAGTTCCAAAAACCATTGAAAAAGCAATGTGCTGGGGCTGGGGATCCAAAAAGGATTCAGACTTTTGGAAAAAATTCTGAATCTGTTTTGGAGTTTCAATCCCGATAGGAAAACGAAAAAATGGTCCTGAAGGAGCAAAACCTCATGGGACCAAAATGAAGCAAATGAGTTGGGACTGAGAACCGAAAACAAACTGGGACCCTATTGCATAAGGTCCGAATTGCATTTCATAACGCGAGTCTTAAATAAGGTAACAAAGTGGGGGCGAGGATCCAAATTGGATCTAGACCTTTTACAAAAAGGTCTGAAGTCCAATTTGGAACTTGAAACCTGAAATGGAAAACAAACATGACAGGGTTGAGAAACCAAATCAGACCTAGAAATTTTACAAAAAAGTTTGAGGTCCAATTTGAGGCCCAAAACCCAATGAGAACAAAAGGGAAACAAAGTGAGATCTTGAGGTTACAGGCATCTTTGGGACAAGACTTGAAACAAAGAAAAATGCAAAACAAAGACCAAAACAAAAAAAGAAGGAAGAGCAGGGAAAGATGAAAAACAAGAGCAATAAAGGGCAAAAACAAGCAAACAAAACAACAAAATGAAGGGAAAAGAAAGGGTGTCCCCGACTTTGGCAAGCAAAAAGTTGGGGTGTGTATGCAGGGCATACCAATAAGTCCACTAGGATTTTCCCTTTCCATATTCTATTCCAACTAACACGAGGTGGTTTGCATGTTCCTCCACACATACATATTACTCAATGCCCACTTTATTCCCAAAGTTCCCTAGAGTTGCAACCTAGTGCTCTAGTACCAAGTGTCATGCCCAAAAAAATTTCTAAGAAAACTCAACTATTTTTTTTGAAAGCATTAATTAACTAAGGTAGTTATCTCTCTAAGTATTTGAGGTGCATCATCTAGCCATGATACAAAATTTTCACCTTTGTGTAGTTACTTCTTAATTCAAGTGTGTTAACTTTAATGGATTTGATAAATGGCCTCCACTAGGTCTTACTTGAAACACGTCACCTTGCACTCTCCTAGAAACTGAATAGGTTGGCATAAGTCTTGGGGTGGGTGCAAAAAGTTGAGGGGCCAAAAAGTGGCCCTTTTAAAAAGAAATTGAAAAACCATAACGCGAGTGCATTATAATGCACTCGCATTATAATGCACTTGCGTTATAATGCGCTCACGTTATAGCTTCGGTGTACCAAGCCTAAGGCTCAGTCACAACGAGCCTATAACATGCTCGCGTTATAACACGAGTGTGTTATAAGTGTTAATAACAAAAAAAGTAACATTCAATCATTTTCATTTTTGTGTTTTTCTCCAAGCCCACAACCTTCAAAGCCTCAAAAGTGCGCTCACGTTCTTGGAGACCAAATTCTTCATCAAATCATTGCTGAGTCTTCACCAAAATGCTGCCAATACATCGGGGAAGTGTTAGGAGTAAGTTTTTTTTTTGTGATTTTATTTCTAAATAGGTAGATTTAATAAGTTTTTTTATGTAAATTTATTTAATTTATAGGAAATGATAATCAACCTCCCAATCTTCAAAATCCTCCTTCACCTCAACCCGAAATACTTGGTGAAGAACAACCCCAAATCCAACAACAAACTCCTCCAACAATTCCTCAACATCCCCCTTGGAACTCAACAAAATTTAATTGAGTTAATTGTGAGGTTGAAAGATCCTGCAAGTTCAACCTCGCAAAGAACCACGCTTGCAAAATCACTTGAAGCTATGTTAAAACATGTAGATTCAATTAGAAAGCAATTAAGTGGTTGGGTGGAGAAGAGACATGAGTAGAAAGAATATTATGTAGATAAACTATCCTACACACAAGTCAAAAATAAAAAAAATACAAAATTTGACTTGTGTTCACTTTTCACTAACCCACAAATAAATCAACCTCTACACTCTATAAGCAAGAGGTTTCCTATCCATTGGTACAACCACCAAGGGATAAAGGACCATTTTTAGCAGAGGTGGTGGATGGTTTTTGACCATCCTCCATGCAACAATAACAAGGTCCCACAATATTTCTTGAGGAAACTCTACTATGAATTTGTGCTCAACAAAATCCCCAACTATTTTGATATGTGGGACTTCCAAGGTAGAGGTGGTGGGTCTGCATAGGATAGAACAGGGGCACGTCTTGAGCCTCAGCAACCAGCGAGACGAGCACTCGCCAAACTGGCTTATGAGCACATGGCTAGCCCTTCCATTGTGAAGGAGAGTGTTGAGTTTGAGACTCTACAGTCTATTATTTCTATGACCTAGAGTATCATAGAGCATGTGAGTCCTGCAATATACCATGAGTCGGGGGATACTTCGAGGGGTAGGGTTCCACCTCATATTTGTCAAGCTTGCGGGTCCACCTGTGGTTATGACCCCATAGATAGTCAAGAAGTAGGTGAGTAGGTTATGTCTAAAGCTGACCAGTTCACGATGACAGATGCTAGCTTGAATGAGGCTTTCAGCCTTGATACTCAAGTAAATGTTAGCAAGTTCATTGAATTTAATTTATTAAATTTCATTTTTGAAATGCAAGATTAACTAATTTAGTTTAATGATTGTAATGAAATTTTAGGGTCATACTGTTCATACTGTTTTCACTAGTCCTCCACCTCCATATTACTCCACAACATGTACTGCTGAGGTATGTAACTAGTAAACAATTATAAATATTACATGTGAATAGCATTGTTATATGAATGGTATTCTAATATCTAATTTTGGATGTTGAATAGGTTAATCTTGGAGATTTCATGGAAACACCTCCCAGTGGCAGTGGAGTTCAAAGCTTCACTCAAGTAATAGAATAAATAGTTAACTAATGAATTGTACTTAATATATTTTTGTAGTTTATATTCATATCATTGATTACATTGCATTACACATCTTTCAAACTCAAAGCATTACTTCACATTGCATAACTAATAACTAGATGTTGATAAATGACAAAATTTCAATTACAATATAGTTTTTTAGAAAGTCAACATAAGCAATGATGCAATTACTTCACATAGCATAACTAATAACTAGGAGCAACTGCCAATTGCATTTTCTTTTCATGGCATTCCATTAGACCACATTTTATTGAGGCATTTTTTCAAATAGTTAATTTCCTTGTCTATGCTACGGATTCTTGGAAAAAATCTATCAAAGCATAATAGTAAGCAATAGCATATATAAGGCAATGAGTTGTTTTAAAAAATGTCTCAAAGAAATATGGTCTCATGGTGATGTCCATCACCTTGAGAGAACATTTCTTTGACCTGCATTTTTTCAAACAACTCACCACCTTGTCTATGCTACCACATTTTTCATACATGTCTACCAAAGCATTTTATCAAACAATTCACTTCCTTGTTGTTATGGCTAAAATCCTAAAATAGGCTCTTTCCAACAAACTATGGATTCTTGGAAAAAATCTATCAAAGTATAATAGTAAGCAATAGCATAGACAAGGCAGTGAGTAGTTTGAAAAAATGTCTCGAAGAAATGTGGTCTCATGGTGATGGAATGCCATTCCATCACCGTGAGACCACATTTCTTTGAGGCATTTTCCATCACCATGAGACCACATTTCTTTGAGGAATTTTTCAAACAACTCACTGCCTTAGGAATAGATATTCCTCTTTAATCAAATCAAATCATTTTAAGGTCCTGGATTTGATCCCCAAATCTAATCCCATCCTCCATCTTCATCCTTAGATCCTATTCTTCCAATCCTCAAGTTCATTTCTAATCCATCATCCTAATTTCCATTATCATCCAAAATCAATACCAATCTTCCTTCTAATCAATCCTCCACCGTGCCTAACCATCTAATTTATCCTCCATCCAACCTAATCTATTCTAATCCAAATTCATCCATTCCAACCAACCCCAACCATATTGGTGATGATGAGGATAGTCTTTTTGACCAACTCGAATATAATCCCAATGATGACAATGAGAGTATTGTGGATCACCTTGAATCCATTTTCAATAGATAGAATGCTCCAATTTTCCAACAATCCCCCATCCAAAGCTCCCCTCAAGTCCCATCCATATCATCCCCATCCACCACCACTAATTTTATTCTCACCTACTACTTACATAATTATAAGGATTCCATGCTTAGATGTCTCCTTGGCATCGGTGCTAAGCTTCCATCCTCCCTACCTTCATCCAATCCTGATTCATCTCCTCTTACTTATCCTTCCCCTTCCTTTGAGAACAGAGACCAAGCCTTGAGCCAAAATTCCCCTCCAAAACCTTTTCAAGGTCCTCATCCTCATCCTCAATTTACCAATCCATGGAAGCTTCCACCTCTTATTCTACTTGTTCATATCCCACATCCTTAAAATCCACATCACCCCACTATTACCAAGCAAATTCATCTCATGTCTCCCATAATAACTTCCTCCAAGGACTATTTGGAAAGGTAGTTGTTTCCCCGTGCAAAAAAAAAGTGGTGCAATCTTCCCATATCATGCATCCAGATTCATCACCCCCACATCAAGATAAACCCTAATACCCTAAATCTTAAATGAATCCCCTATCAATCCATCTATCCAAGTTGAAGAGTATATAAAACCTTCCTCCCTCATCACACCATCCATATCAAATGAACTTTGTCCATCTCCTAATCCAAAGCATGATAACATAGATTCCCCTCCATATAAAGATCAAGGAAACCTTTCTCCTCCATCATATGATCCCCTTCCATCTCATGATCCTATTTCCAATCAAGAACAACATATCCATTCCATCTCATCTAATTATATCTTTCCATCTCAAGAGCAAGATATCCCTTCATCCCCCTCTCACAATCCCCTCTCCCCCACTTCATCTAATGGCATCCTTCTATGTCCAAATCAAAGTACCTATTCTACTCCATTGTATGATCACTCTCGTAATGTGGTCTCAAAACATCCCCTCCATCTCATAACCAAGACCACACTATACCATCCACCCCATCCCAACATAATAGCATAGAGAAGGAAATGAATTGTTTGAAAAAATGCCTCAAATAAATGAGGTCTCATGGTGATGGAATGCCATGACAAACAAAATGTGGTCTAATGACATCCTTCTATGTCCAAATCAAAGTACCTCTTCCACTCCATTGTATGATCACTCTCAAAATGTGGTCTCAAAGTACACTTTCCACCCCATCTAAATTTGTCATGGCATTCCATCACCATGAGACCACATTTCTTTTGAGGAATTTTTTCAAATAGTTCACTACCTTCTCTATGTTACCACATTTTTAATACATGTCTACCAAAGAATTTTATCAAATAATTCACTGCCTTGCTACTATGGATAAAAGTATTAACCAAGTTCTTTCGAACAAGCTATGGATAGGGAGAATAGTAAGCATAATAGTAAGAAATATATAATTCAATAAGTACTCAAAATTTTGTTGATTATCTCATACATTATAAGCCATGACTTGCATCACTATTCTAGTTTTCATGATTGAATAATTTTTTGTTTTATTTTTAGATGATGGAAGTAGAAACACCTCTCGATGTTGATAGGAAAATAGAGTGTGGTGTATCTTCCGCAATAGATAGCTCGATGGATCTTACGAGGGTATGAGGTATATTAGTAAATTTTAAATTACATTTGTTGTTATAGCTATTTATTATTGAAAAATTATATGATTATTGATTTGTAGTTTAATTTATATTTGGATAGTTTCTATAGGACTTTGGCAGGCTAGAACCTAAGCATGCAGTTCTTCCACTTGAGGAGAGAGATCATTCGGTGGCGGTAAGTGATTATTTTGTTAAATATATCAAAACTTATATTATAATTTCTATATATTAATGTCTTTACTTGTTGTTGTAACAGTTGAAGCTTGATCAAGAACTAAATAGGACGAGCATCCATCGAATTCAAAGTAAACGAGTGTCACACGCATCACCATCCACCCAACCAAAAAAGGCCACTCGTCTATTTTTTTCACTTGGAGGGAAATGACTTTTGATTAGGGTCCTTTGTTGTATGTCTATATAGCATTTTTGGACATATTTTATATTGCATATACTTGACATTGTATGCCTATATGGTATTCTTGTAAGCCTATATGGCTATTTTGTATATATTTTATACTTATATCGACATATATTGATGTATGCCTACATGGCTATTTGGTTAATACAAATATATTTTATTGATGGTGTCCATATTTGTATTATAAATCCATGCTTCAATAGGTATTTGTAGATGGTTTACTTCAAATATTTAAAATCCAAATGTTTTCCATGCACTCTTCTTTTCTATAATTATAAATATATAATAAAGTTTGAACATTATTCTCCTATAAGATTATTTAATATTAAATCAATCATATGAATATAGTAATGCTTCATGCTTCATGCTTCATGTGTTGCACAGAGGAAATTCATGTGTATGCTTCATGCTTTATATCATTAAGGAAGACATCTACTATTCCATGTGTATGCTTCATGCTACCATTTGCTTGTATGCTTCATGCTTCATGTATTGCGTAGATAAAGAAAACATCATAAAACTATTGACAAAAGAGAATGGAAAGTAACAACTAAGTCTCATAAATAAAAACTTGAGGCATGCAAGTCTTATTAAAGATCATAAGGGCATTGGATTATCGGAGATTAAGAGACCATGAATCAACCTTCTCAACAACAAACTTCATAGATATTCATCCTATTTCTAATCATGAATTCGAACCCAATAATTAGAAGAATGCAACTTTAAAGTTAAAACTTCATGCTTACAATAGTCAATAAAAAACTTCTAGGGACATGCATGACAAAAACAAAATCAACTCAAAGTTCAAGAATTGCCTTTTCCCCAAGAATATCTTAAAAGTTGTAAATAAATCAATTTAGGTTCTCACAAATAGTGATGATATGAATTTGGTTGTGACTTTTCAAAGGTGAAAATTTGTGACCCTTCGAATAGGAAAGACTACGACCCTTTTATAATGGAGCACGGTGACCATGCCTAGCATGGATGTGCCCACCTAGATGTGTTGTCGCTAACTATTTGGCCCCATAAAGAACAAAAAAAAAGTAGCCTACCTTGCAACTTTACACTACATGCATCTGACAGTTTTGTGGGCATTAGAGAAACTTTCACCATGGGAAAATGAGTTGGAGCTATCAAAAATTGAGAGAGGTTATTATAGAGGGGCCATACGTGATCTCATAGCCTTAGAATGTTTCTAAGTGCCATGGTTTTTAAGTAATTTCTCATCAAATATTTTAGCCCCTATGCACTTTGGTCTCTTAAGAGACTTCGCCGATACAATGTAGTTTGGACTATTTCGGCATGTTTGGGTGAAAAGCATGACCTTGCTTAGCATAAACCCACCCATCCAGACGTGTTGGAACAATAGGTTTGGTCATATGATGAATAGAACGAAAGTTACACCACTTTGCAAATTTACACTACATGCAACTAACCCATTTTCCATCAACTGAAAACTCTTCACCACGAGAAAATGAATTGGAGCTATCAAAAATCAAGAGAGATTATTGTAGAGGGGCCCTACATGATCCAAAAGCCTCAAACAGAATGTTTCTAAGTGTCATGGTTTTTTAGAAATTGCTCATCGAAGTTTGTTGCCCCTTTGTACTTTGGTCTCTTAAGAGACTTCACTAGTACAATGTTTCTCATAATGTTTCGGCATGTTTGGGTGTGAAACAAGACCTTTCATAGCATAAATCAACCTATTAGGATGTGTTAGAATAGTCAGTTCGGTCGTACGACAAACAGAACTAAAGTTACACCACTTTGTAACTTTATACTACATGCAACTGGTCTGTTTTCCATCAACTAAAAACTCTTCACCATAGGAAAATGACTTGGAGCTATCAAAAAGCAAGAGAGATTATTGTAGATGGGCCCTACATGATTGTGTAGCCTCAAACAAAATGTTTTTGAGTGCCAAGGATTTTGAGTAATCGCTTGTCGAAGTTTGTTTCCCCTTTGCACTTTGGTCTTTTAAGAGACTTCGTCGGTACAATATAGTTTGGACTATTCTGGCATGTTTGGGTGTGAAACAGGACCTTTCCTAGCATAAACCCACCCATCCAAATGTTTTGGAATAGTCGGTTCGGTTGTACGACAAACATAACAAAAGTTACACCACTTTTCAACTTTACACTACATGTAACTGACCCATTTTCCATCAACTAAATACTCTTCACCATGGGAAAATGATTTGGAGCTATTAAAAAATGAGAGAGGTTATTGTAGATGGGCCCTACATGATCTTGTAGCCTTAGGAAAAATGTTTCTAAGTGCCACAGTTTTTGAGTAATCACTCGTTGAAGTTTGCTTCCCCTTTGCACTTTGGTCTTTTAAGAAACTTCACTGATACAATGTAGCTCATACTGTTCTAGCATGTTTGGGTGTGAAACAAGACCTTTCCTAGTGTAAACCCACCCATCTAGACGTGTTGGAACAGTTAGTTTGGTCGTACAATGAATAGAATGAAAGTTACACCACTTTGCAACTTTATACTACATGCAACTGACTCGTTTTCCTTCAACTGAAAACTCTTCACCATAGGAAAATGACTTGGAGCTATCAAAAATTATATATTTTATTATAGAGGGTCCCAACATGATCCAATAGCCTCATATAGAATGTTTCTAAGTTCCACGATTTCTGATTAATCACTCATCGAAGTTTGTTGCCCCTTTGCACTTTGGTCTCTTAAAAGACTTCGCTGATACAATGTAGCTCAGACTATGCCAACATGTTTGGGTACAAAAAAGGACCTTTTCTAACATAAACCCACCCATCTAGACGTGTTGGAATAGTTATTTTGGTTGTATGATGAACAAAACAAAATTTACACCACTTTGCAACTTTACACTACATGCAACTGACTCATTTTTCATCAACTAAAAACTCTTCACCGCAGGAAAACGGCTTGGAGCTATCAAAAAATAAAAGAGGTTATTATAGAGGGGCCCAACGTGATCTCATAGACTAAGACAAAATGTTTCTAAGTGCCATGGTTTTTGAGTAATTTCTCGTCAAATTTTTTTGTCTCTTTGCACTTTGGTCTCTTAAGAGACTTCGTCGATACAATGTAGCTCAGACTGTTTTAGAATGTTTGGGTGTAGAACAATATCTTTCCTAGCATAAAACCACCCATTTGGATGTGTTGGAATAGTTGGTTTGGCCATACGATGAACAGAACGAAAGTTACACCACTTTGCAACTTTACATTCCATGTAACTGACCTATTTTCCAGCAACTAAAAACTCTTCACCACGGGTAAACAACTTGGAGCTATCAAAAACCAAGAGAGATTATTATAGAGGAGCCCTACATGATCTTGTAGCCTCAGAAAAAATGTTTCTAAGTGTCACAGTTTCTAAGAAATTTCTCATCGAATTTTACTACCCCTTTGCACTTTAGTCTCTTAAGAAGCTTCACTGGTACAATGTAGCTCAGACTGTTCCGACATGTTTGGGTGTAAAATAGGACCTTTCCTAGCATAGAACCTGTTGGTTCTTTTTACAATGTAACCAAGTTTGTCTTCTAATCTACCTATGGGATTGCTAATTCCAATCAAAGGCAGCTCAAAGGACCTGGGCCAATTGATGAGGACTTTAAAAAGCCTCCTACACTTCGGGCTCTGCAAGACCCGGGAGGGTGATCCCTTAATGTGTTTACAACCTCTGCACCATTATTATAAATGACATTAACAATAGCAAATAATCTCACTTAATAACTCAACACGATAAGATAATATCCACTAGAATTGGTTGTTCATAGACAATATCAACTATCTGGAGCATGAGATAACTAAACACAATCCATTGTTTAAGATAGTCATTGATTTGCAATTTGTAGCAAGCTCTAGGAAAAGACAAAAAATAATTGAACTACACGAATAAGAACAACTTAGATCAGTGCCATACATCCATTGTAGGAGTCAAATTCATAAGCACCTAGAGGTTTACGACAGATTTAATACATGACATATAAGATCCCTGACAATATTGCATTACAATTTCATCAGTATGCATTCTAACCCAATACTACTTATCAAATCCTTATATAGAACATATCTGCCTATAATCCCATTCAAGCATTTTAATTAATTCCTTGAATTAAAGCTAAAATAGAATCATACACACCACAACAGTAAGATGGATAAAACAACCCTTAGTTATTTCATTCAAAGTTCAGATATGCATGTACAATGGAGAGGCATGAGCTTGAATTTATCATTTCAACTCAAATGCTAGTACTATCATACAACATTAAATCCCCATGAACTCAAAACTTGTTACAGAATGACTCGAAACCTAAATTTCATTTCTCTAAAACCATCAGACTTTACAATTTTCTCTGCAACTTCACCTAGACTCGACCAAAAATTATCTAACTTGCTAACCCCACTTTTGGCCTTGAAATCCTTCTTATAGAAAATGAAGGAGCAAACAAGCATCGGGCCAGAAAGTACACATGTCACCAGCCAATTGGAGCACCTGGTGATATTCCAAAAATTGTTACAACAACCATCACCTTAGAGAATATTCTCGTTCATCATATTAGTTAAGGAAAGTTGATGCAACAACAAAAACCACAAGAAACCCACACTGAGAATGCCATCAACACAAAACTGGAACTGTTGCAACTGCAACATCTAATTTTCCACCTGTTAGTAGTCCACTCTTTTTACTCTTCCTCAGTCAAATATTTAGTTACCCATTTCTGGTACTCTTCATCAGTCATCCAGTCAAAATTAATTACCTCATCCACCTTGGAATTATAAGGTATGTATTTTACTACTACCTAATTTGTATCCCTTTCAAAAGATTCCAAAAATGAGTTGGTACTAATGATTTTATCCATACAGCTCACCGACAAATCATATTTTGAGTCATCACAAATTGAATTAATTTGATCATTGATGACCTCACTTGTTTGATCTTGCCATTGTTGGAGTGACCTGATTTTCCCTTGTTCATCAATTATATCAGGTAACAATGTGTTACCCCAATCATTGAAATTCTTCACCAACTCCCTAATCTTCCTACTCAAGTCATCTGGTAAGGTCTGAAAACCTTGCAATGATTTTACTAACACATGAGTAGGCTTTAATGATTGGGGCCTATTATTTATATCAAACCTTGAGGCCTTATACATGATATCCAGATCACTGGCCCTAGGGATCCAATTTTCGATTATTGGTATCACTACCTCCTGATCCCTATCAATATTCTTTATTGCATCTAACAACAAAGAATATAAAGAATGTATAGATATCAATTTACTATCAACCCTTTCATTTAAATGCCTCAAAACAGTAGTAACAATCTCCTTTTGCTTTAAAAGAGATCCCTCCGCATTTACCTTTAACGATGCCTGCAATTCATTGATTTTTTGCAAGAGCTGCTTCTTTGTAGGATCAACAAAGCACTTTGTTTCTTCTTCAATTTCCTCTAAAGAAGGGGTGAGGGTAGGATTCTGACTAGGAGACCCTGGTGTGGAAACAATTGGAGAAGCAGGAGGCACTGACCCTGGTATGGAAGGTAATGTATTGGTCCCTGGAGCACCTGATGTCTCCCCAATCTGTCTATACCTAAACCTTTCCACCTCAGTTTGCAATTCAACATTCCTTTTTTGCATCTTGTTGTATTCTTCAATCAAAAGGTTATACTTCTCCATTAGGCTTTTCTTTTCAACCTCCTCCCTTTCAGCAGTCTTTTGGGCCAATTTGGCCACATTCACAGTCAAATTAGTGGCCTCAGTGGTTGAGGTCTCTGAAGCTCTCTTTATTATTAATCCTCCTCTGAAATTTGGATTAATATTAGAAACATCTGGTTTTCTCCCTTGTGGGGCCAATGCCCAAATTTCCAAAGTTTCATATTCCTCACTAAAGGCGGAATTTTGAAATGCTGCCTTGACTTCTTCTTTAGAGTCTTGAAAGGGATTCTTGGACTTCATAATAGCATTAAAGGCTACTGCATCTGCAATGTCCCATTTAGGCAAAATCAATACACCAGCCTAACTCACCAATTTTCTTCCCTCTTCAGGAGTGATGTTCTTAAATTCTTCCATCAATTCAACTTTTACTTCCTCATCATTCTCCTGGTCTGACCTGTCAGGTCTTAGTTCTCTTCTCCTCTTACATTTATCTTGAAATTCTTCAAATTTCACCCTCCATACCAATTGCAAGAATACAGGAGTTTTTACAAATGTATTGTAATCTAGAAACTCCTTGCATGCTTCCATTCTTGCACCTTGTACACTTTTTCCTTTCATATCTAAATTAGATAAAACCAATTCAGCTAGCCTAGGAGGGGAAGGCATACCAACTTGCATGTATTGATCAGTAACAAGGATTTCATCCATCAGATCCTCATGTGGTTGATCAATTCTTTTCCTTTTAGGGCTTGGCTCAGATGGTAGTGATGGGGGACTATCTTTCGGTGATGATTCTAGAGCAATGATTTTGATTGCCCCAGACACTTTGAATTTTGGACTTGGTTGTGGAGGCACCTTCATAATTTGCTTCTCCTTTCTGTCCACTTCTTCCTCATCACTGTTGCTATCCTTTTTCCTCCTATAAATGAGCCATCTTTCTATAGGCTGGTATATTGGCCTTGTTTCAATTGTTCTGGCACCCTTTTCTTGTACACCCAGACTTAGTTATAAGTTTACTTTTTTGGTTCTCAAAGTGCCCATAATCTCTTTGAAATTCTCCATCAGAAAATCAATTTTCTTATGGTATGGACTAAACTCCAACAATGGATCATACTTGGGATCCATTTTGTGTACAATATCTAATAGCTTATCATAAGCTATCCATTTCTCCTTGTTCAACTCCTACTTAGTTAGGTCAAACTCATTTCTAATCAAGTCCTCAGGGAAATTGAATTCATGCACAAACTTGCCAGCTTTTATTCTTTGTCTGAAAAGAGCAAAGAAACCCTCAGGATCATGTTGCCGCTTTGGACCACATCTCAAATGGTAATCATCAAAGAATTTATCAAAATGCGTCTAGCCTCCCTTTGAAAAAGAAAAATCAGACACCATTGTATAATCAGGGAAAAAAGTTCCCTTACCCCTCCTAGTGAGGTTGTCCTCATGAATACAACCTATTTGTCACATAACTTTTGCAAACCCCACTCTTTTTGGCACATTGTATGGAAATTTATGAGGGGCTCCCTGAAAACCATATATTCTCAAGACAGTATTGACTGGGTATGGGATAATGTCACCCCAGTTATGGTAAACCTTCAATTCTAGCTTCCTCCCCTTTGGCCTGAGGAAATCATGCAATTCCTCAGGGATCCTAGGTACATTCACCATCAATCTAGCCCTTAATCTGGAAGCAAAACAATTATCAAATTGCACATAACTAGTGCTTTCCTTATTACAAGATAAATCTGCAGCCCATATCTATACTGACAATCTTTCTCCATCAATCGATTGCCTTAATTTCATCCTCTTAGAGAAGAATTCAACATTCTTAAACAAAAACATATGCATCAGCATAGAATACCAAAAGAATTGAGTGTCGGTATCATTTTTTTGCAGCTTTGATAGCCCTTCATGTATCCTCTCAGCCAAGAAAGAAGCGAAGTCATAGGTCACAGAGAAGTTAGGGTGTTGTATTTGCACCCCCATGAACATGTATGCAATGGGAAATACTGCACCAGACTGAAAGCCAAAATCTGACAAAAAGAATAGAAAGTGGCTAGGGAATGGTTTGCAAAATAATTTAATCTAAAAGGTTCTTGGTCACTAGGGCTGATATGAAATTTTGAACCACCTACCCTAGCCAGATGAGGTGGAAGCAACCTTGCTATAAAAAGAGATTTCAACTTTGCATACTTCTGCTTCATTTCCTCAAGATTGATAGGAACCAAGTCTTCACTCGGTTCACTCAAGTCAAAAATTTGTTGGACCTCTTCTCTGTTAACGGTCAATAGAACCTTTCCATCATTATCCCTAATTATCTGTGTGATAGGTTCATATCTTGTAGCAACTGCCCTAAGCAGGTCTACATCAGGGAATACATTTGGTACCACCAGCTTCCCCATATCATACATCCATCCATTTGAAAAAAGGTGAGGAAAATTCCTATGTCTGTACCACAATATGAACATTTCCAAACCTGTGAGGGGAACCCTAGCATCGGTGATGTTGGAGCAATTGTATATTAACCCTTCCCCCAAGATTTTCCCTCGCATTAGAATCAATCCCTTCCTCCTATCATTCATTGACAAGGGAAATTGATCCAGGAAGTCATCATACAGGTTTCTTTTTAAATAATCAACTTGGCCAGAATGCTGCTTTGGCAGTGCCATCTCAGAAAAACTAGGGCTTCTTTATAACGTTACACTTCAAGTAGCTAGGACTAACCAAAGATAGGAAATTACAAAACAAAATACTGTAATTTCTCACAATCTATAATTAAACTATAGCCCTAACACGTTTATCAACAAACTCACTGACAAACACAGCTAATCCTTTCCCAAATTCAAGTGCAAAATGACTAGGAGGCACAAAAATAAACTCACGGCTTTGTTCGCAGAAATCCCAAATTTTGGCTGCAGAAACTCACAATTCCACCATCGGCTCTGAAATTGCTCTGCAAAATAGTTGAATGCTTTGTGATACAAACAAAGTAGGAAAATTGATTTTATGTCGATCAAATCATGCCAACAAGTGTCTCATTCGCCATTAAAGCTCAATTTCATGCTACACAAACGACTCCAACCATATTTGATGCAGGTTTAAATTTGAGTCGTCGATTCTTCAATTTGATCAAATCATCGACGACCACCTTCAAAATAGGCTGACATAATCACCAACATAGCAATAAGGGGCCCACCATACCATACATTGTGAAGGAAGTCCACGTGGCAGTCACCCGTGATATCACAATCCTACAACTTCTAATCGCGCGATGGCAAGCAACCGTTGATCTTGAACATCGGTGATCGTGTTCCTTCAACACAGTCGCCAACCTTATCGTTAACCCTAGAGCATCTTTTTCATCAAGATTATAACATATCCGTCAATTTGAAGCATGTGCATCTTAAGAGCACTTTAGTAACCTGCCTTTTAATGTATAAGGTTAGACAATATTTTCTTTATTCTTTCGGCTTCATCAGATGAGACACATGGCACCCACCCGTGATATCGTAATCTTGCAATTTTGGATCACGGGATGGCGGGTAACCGTTGATATCTGACAATAATTTATTGATGGCATACAAACTTATCTCCATCAACCTCACCAAGGAAATCCACGTAGCAGTCGCCCATGATATCGTAATCAACCAAAGTACTGTGGCGAGGTCATCACGGGATGGCGAGGAACGGCTGAGATCAAATGGTAATTGATCAGCAGTGGCACAAGTTTGATCCCCCAGATAGGACACGTGGCGCACACCTGCAATATCGCAATCCTACAATTCTTGATCACGGGATGGCGGGCAATCGTTGATAGTTGAAGGAAAATGATCAACGGTAGAGCGAATTTCATCCCTCTGTAAAATAAAAAATTCATTAAAGGACAAGGGGACATCACTAGGCAGATGGAGAACAATGAAATAAGTTGTTTTAAAACTGTGAAACACGGGGCCAACCAGGACTTAGGAAAATAAAACCTGTGGAGGAAATAAAATATTAAGACCAAAGGGACCAGGCCTAGATGAATTGACACGACATAAGATGTTTTAAAAGACCTCCAAAAGCAATAGCGAAATATATCCCGACCAAGGCATAAAATAACACAAGGGTTTTACATGTAGGAAAAGCTAAAACCCCAACCCTTAAAAATTTTCCAACACCATGAAAGACTAGAGACATAAGGCAGGGCATGAGTGACAAATAAGGAGCAAAAATTTGAAGCTCCATCAGACCCACCCATTCGGATGTGTTGGAATAGTCGGTTTGGTTGTACAACAAACAAAATGAAAACTAACCTCAAAGTGTTTTTAGAGTAGACTAACCTCCTTTTCATTGATGATAAAATCGTCTTCTTATCTTTTAATTCCACTTCTCCATTTCCATTTTCCCATTCCACATACTACAGAGGAACCTTCCTTGAAACTTCTCAAGAGAAGAATCTCTTCCTTCAAAAAATTATCTATCTCATTCACTTTGGTATGCTTCTTTTCAAGTGCTTTTAGAGAAGATTCCTTTTTATTTCATACAGTCTAGTACTTGCTATCTCAAGTTTTGAATTGTCATTTTCCCATTGCACATACTACACACGCATCTTCCTCAACTTCTCAATAGTAGATTCCTTCTTTCATTTCATGCATTTTACTACTTGTACCTCTCGTTATGCATTGCCATTTTCCCATTTCCTAGTTATGAAGGGTGGATAAGGATATTTGGATATGAGGTGTTGATATATGATGAGAAGGGATATATCATTAAGGGATATGTGAAATTTACTCTCAATGGACCCATTTTAAGGTTAATAATCCTAATCCTCACAATAAATTTACAAGCAAGGTAAATAATCCCAATCCTAATAAGAAAGGTTGGATTAAATGTACTTGTATCAGGTTAGTGTTGCAATGTAGATGATTCAAAGACATAATAAAGTATTAAGTGTTTTGAAGCCAACATATATATACTAAGCCTTGGTAGAGATCACACATACCTAGAGTCTGGCATATGTAACTTCACAAATCTTTTTGGAATTAAATTCAACCCAACGATGCTTGTGGAATTCTTTATAGAAATTCCATGTAGCTTTAGCCGATGTGAAATTCAAAAATATATAGCCCAAATTACATCTATTTCTGTAAATCAAAATCAAGTTAATCCACTTATTAGTTGAAAATTTTTAAAACTCAATAATTTAATTGTAAAAATCAATGAAAAGTGATTATCTAATATTTTAACCTACTTGAAATATATAGGCAAGTAAACAAAATCATTTTCCAAGAGAGGCTCATCCCCCTCCATGATGTTTTGGTTGCACTGCATGTAGTGACTATCCAACATTTTTAGAATCATATATAGATTACAAACAAATAGAAACATGATAATTATTGAATCATTAACTTTTGAAATGAAGTTTTCAAATTAGGTAAGGAGAAATAGCTAAAACACAATATTTCCACTTTCTAGCATTCTAGGTGATACGAAATGACTTGATAAGACCAAGATAAGGGACACTTACTCGTATTTATTGGGAATAACCCTATAAAAGGTTTTGGGTTGAGATCAAACTCACCCAAAGCAAGGGAAACAACAATCAAAGTTACCTTTGTTACATTTTTTTTCCATAGTCTTACTGTCATGGTGCATGTGCTAATGCTTGTTGCTACAATTTATAGCTTTCCAAAGACCACAGATGACTCTTGTCACTGTTAAATTCTACCTAGTACGAGGAGGATCAAACACTAATGGAAAATAGTTATCTATATCACAATTAAGCTTGGTGTACATGTATGAGAAATTGCAACTCCCTTGGCATGCATGTATGAGAAATATGGAAGCATGGACAAGGCATGTGAATTATTTGACAAAATGCATCAAAGAGATATGTCAAGGATTGGAATGATTGCAAGATATGCATAAAATGGAAAAATGTATGGAAAATATGGTAGCATTGACAAGGTAGTGAGCTCACTCACTACCTTGTCATTTCTACTGCATTGACAAGGTAGTGAGCTCACTCACTACCTTGTCATTGCTACTGCATTGACAAGCTCACTACCTTGTCAATGCGGTAGCATAGACAAGGTAGTGAGTTGTTTGAAGAATTCCTCAAAGAAATGGGTCTCCTAGTTATGTACACCTTGCCAATGTGGTAGCATAGACAAGGTAGTGAGCTATTTGAGAAAATTCCTCAAAGAAATGGGATTTCCTAGTGATGTAGCATTGACAATGTAGTGAGATGTTTGGAAAATGCCTCAAAGAAATGGGGACCCTATTTCTTTGTGGTGTACATCACTAGGAGACCCCATTTCTTTGAGGAATTTTTTCAAATAGCTCACTACCATTCTATGCTGCCGCATTGACAAGGTAGTGAGTTCTTTGAAAAAATATCCTCAAAGAAATGGGGTCTCTTGGTGATGTACCATAATGACAAGGTAGTGAGCTATTTTAAAAAATGACTCAAAGAACATCACCAGGAGACTCCATTTCTTTGAAGCATTTTTTCAAACATCTCACTACCTTGTCTATGTTGTAATGCACTAACAAGGTAGTGAGCTTGTCAATGTGGTAGCAATGATAAGGTAGTGAGTTTTTTAAAAATATTCCTCAAAGAAATGGGATCTCTTGGTGATTAGTGAGCTCACTACCTTGTCAATGTAGTAGCAATGACAAGGTAGTGAGCTGTTTGAAAAAATGGCTCAAAGAAATGGGGTGTCTTGGTGGTACCATCGCCAAGAGACCCCTTTTTTTGAGGAATTTTTTCAAACAGCTCACTACCTTGTCACTACTACCGTATTGACAATGTAGTGAGCTTGTCAATTCTCACTACCTTGTCTATGCTACCGTATTGAACCAAAACATATAATCTACCCACTATTCATATGTAAACTTGGAACCAAAACATATGTAAACTTGAGATATAGAAATGAAAGGTCTAACTATCAAATTCTTAATGTACATACTTATAAATTTTAATACAAATTAATGTGCATACTTACAAATTAATAATAACCAATGTGCATACTTACAAATTAATAATAGCAATGTGCATACTTACAAATTAATAATAACCAATGTGCATACTTACAAATTAATCCAACAAACCATCTAAGTTTTCTCTACTCTTTATTGTGTCAAGTATTGCCCCATGGTCAGACTCACATGCCTTCCACAAGGTCTTGTTCAAAGGTCTACACCCATACTTGATTAAATGAGCATTGGATGCCACAACAAGGTTTGAGTAATGAAGAATCTTCTGATGTGTGTCAAAGTCCTGAAACAACCAAACATTAACACTCTTGTGTGGGTACCTTTTAAGCCATGTTCTAATAACAACCATTGAGCTTGTAGGGTATTTGAAGTTTTCTCCATATATAACTAGGGCTCCAAATTCTTTTTGGCCTCAACATAATGATACAAGTAATAATATGTTCCCTCTTCATTTTCTTTATCTATAATAACTACATAAACATGCCCTACATTGATATTGTAGCAAATTAGATGAAATTAGTCAACATTACAAAAATGCTACAAAGTAAGATAACATTAGGAATTTCAAAAACTATGCAAGTAGATATATTACCTGGTTGGACTAGATCTAATATGTGGTAAAATTCAACCAATGATTCCATCTGTGTCAGTTCTAGTGCTTTCAAAGGCCGATATGTGTCAAGTGGGCTAAGGTAACTTAACCACCATTCATCAACCCACTCCTTTGACTCACACTCATTCCAGGCTCCCATTGTACATGAAGAACAAAAGCATGTCATCTTCCACATATGGATACTCCATGAACCTACATTTTAGCTTCTAAAAGAGTGTAGCTCACTTGATCTTGTCAGTGTACAACAATCCTCATATGGTGCAATGTTAGTATCATCTATCAACCAAAAAAATCTATGAACTAAATAATTACCTTCATTACCTAGACCCATTGAAGCATTACACCACTCGATGATTGATTTTGCATCTATCAACTTTGCATTGTCTTTATACTTTAACTCTTCTTGTGCTAATGCTCTTTTGATACATACTACTGCACCATCATGCTCCCCCTTTCCATGCTCGACCTCACAAAAGTTCCACATATGTTGAAAAATTGTAATAACATGCATCCTTCTCAACCAATAGAACATTTGTGAGTTCTTAAATTGTGATGTGTAGTTATCCAACCATATTATATGTTGATTGTATGATATGCCCCTCCTAGCCAAATCATTATAGAAAAATTGAAAGCAACCTTGCACGAAATCTGTACAATGTTTGCGATCAACACTAATGTAAAAGTGGTACTCCCTCAATACCTTCATGTTATCTTATGTACTATCAGTTGCATGAATGAATGCTATGTGCACAAATATAGAAACCTGTGTGGAGTTGTAATATTGTGACTGCACCTCATGTTGTGGTTGTAGGCTATAGTTCTCTACAAATTCAATGACTAAAACAATGCTACCAAGTGGAAAGGTGTCCTTGCATAACTTGAATTGCAAGTCCAACCATCAAGCTCTATGGGTATACTTTGCATACTCATACATTATACTATCACAAAATGTAGACAAAATGATACACTAGAATCTTTTGAATAACCAAATCACACCTTTTTTCTTCTTTACCATCTTTTTTATTGTAGGCCATTGTTTTATACTTTCCGAACTCTACTAGTTCCTTTCCAACCACATGCATTCTTTTCATATGTTCACATATTGGCATATGTTGCAAATCACCACAATGCTGACATGTGCCACCCAAGCATAATTTCCTATATAATATTTGGCCTTCCTCTCTTTTACATAAAATTGTTGATATGAAGTCTCTTGAAGATGTTGGTGGGGCATGTATGCCACAATCCTACAAAATATTGTTAGTATGCAAATCTAAACATATAGAATGATAAACATCAAAATGGTTAGAAAATTCAATATGTAATCTACAACAACAAGTAGTGTGTGTATGATTTATCTTGACATAAAAAGGTTTTAGCATTTCAAAATATCTTTGAAAATTTTTAATTTGAGGATGTGTCTCTAGAAATTTACAAAAAAACTATGTTTGAGTCATATCCCTCAACCCTTAAGCACTAAACCCTAATCCCTTTCTCTCTCACTCCCTCTATCTCTCTCCCACTCCCTCCCTCTCTCTCTCTCTTTATCTGTATCTGTAAGTTCAGGTACCTTATTTTCAACATATAGTGAGTGACCTTCAATCATTAGAATACTCCATGCATATCTTATTTTTCTTACTCCCAAAAGGAATATCTTATAAATTTATAAATTGACTTTATGGTAAGAATTTGAGGGTATTTTATTGTAGAATCAAACTCTTGTGCATCAAATATATGGTTTCAATTTCTTAACCTTAAAATGGAAGAACTAGACTATTTCATCTTATTCCACTATTTTTTCTAAATAATAAAATGGTAGGTATCCTTACATACTTTCTTATAAACAATTATAGTTTGAGCCTATCAAAAGTGTTACAAATATTTAATTTTTATTCATACTGGTAATTTCAAAATTTAATTCTTCTAATAATAGTTCAAATATTTAAGAGCATTAAATTCTCTACAAGAGCTTAGGTTGTTTAATATTTAGTTGGTTGGAATACATTATTTGCAACTTTCCATCCATAAATATTTAGCTTTCCTTCCACACTACATAAATTTTTATTTTATAATATTAAACTTTTTCTTCATTTCAACTTAAATGAATGTCTTTTCTTTGTATATAATCTAGACTAACACAAAATTTCCTTCAAATACCAAATGAAACCATCTCTTTATTTCAAGAATTTCTTTTAGTACAATCTCATAGAGTAATTTATTTATTCAATACAACTACATACAAATTCATATGCAAACTTTCAATGTTACAAATAATGTTTAGTAATGTAATGAATAACATTTTGATAAGGGAATCTTGCTCTCCATCCTACCATAAATGGCATCACTAAGCCTCTTAGGGCTCTATCAATTCCCCCAAGAAATGAGAAACCATAATAGACTGAACAAACAATATTTAATAATAAGAAAATACACACTAATGGACTACCCATTTCCATCTCATAGACATCCTACTCATGAAATAAAACCATCATTCCCTTCTTTCTTAAGCAAGATTGAAATTATGCAAAATTAAACAACCCCCATAATAAAACATAGCTCAATATTTACAAGGAGAGGCAAGGAATAATTATCTCTCTATATGGTTTGTAAAAATGAGTCTTTTGATTCTCTCCAAAGACAATCCAAGCTTGCAACTCCAACTCCAAAATGCAACAATCTATTTTCTCTCTCAATACTCAACTCTCAACAAAAATAAAAATAATGAATAGAGAATCCCTAAACTCTTCATCAAATGAGAAATATAAAATATTTCAATCTTGAATCCCTTGGATGAGGGAGTGACACTGGTCACTCTCCCATTCACCCTTTAAGCACACATCCCCAAAAGTGCTCACACGTGTGAGACTTTTAGGGAGATGAAGAGACAAAGATTGTAAACCACTCCAACAAGAGATATAAAATTTTATTAAGATATGGGAGGTGTACTAAGACACTCCACCTCCAAATTCTCCTCTCATTAATGAGAATTTGGAGGATAACACTCTTCCTCTTCCCAAAATCCACAAAATCCACCACCCTTCTTAATGGGAAATCAAGAATGGTCATATCTTGGATATACTATGGACTTAATTTGACCCCAAACCCATAGGTAATCATCCTCAAGGTTCAAAAATAGATAAAATGGTCAACTTAAAGATTCTTTTCAATCCCAATAAAATAAAATAAAATAAAATAAAGTGAAATTTTGAAATTCAAGATTAAAAAGGTCAACAAAATCTAAAAACCCCATCTAAAAACCGAGTTAGCCTTAAAAAAATTAACCACGTGACTTCACACTCAAACACCACACAAAACACACTTACACATAATTCACAAGCATTATCCCCATAAACACAATTACACATTAAAATGAAACCCTAATTACTTTCTAGGTCATAGGGTTTGAAATTAAAACTTCACAATTAAGTATTCAATTAGGGTAAAAAATATTCTCCCTTTTTTTCATTGGCATAATTCCCTACGCATTAGCCACCACAATAATATATCTACCATGCAACACAGTTATTTCATAGTAATTGAGCATATTATTGGTTAATCTAAATTCCCACAACTATAATTATTGATAATTCATCTAATTAAATACCTAATGTAGAATAAATAAAAAATATTTACCTTAAGTGACTAAAATCATCAAGGTGGGATTACTTAACCATTATAAATTTACCTTAATCCATGCCTGATCGTGATTGTTCAGCCAACCCAAACAATTACTCAAAAGTTATTGAAGAACTCGATCCATCCTTTGACTAACATATGCCTTGTATAGCATGTAACGCCCCGTCGTGCGAACCCCAAAGGACAAATAAACAATAATTACTACAAAAAAAAATTTATTTTTTATTTTTAAATTAACTTAACATACATGTAATACACATTAAGTCATGACATAAATTTCATTTAAGTAGATTCACTAACACATACATCCCTTGGGGTACACGAGGAGTCATTACGCTACTTAGATCCACACAACGACAATAAAGAATAAAAGCCAAAGATATAAACATTAACAAATATAACACATACATGATAAAGCATTGATAAGACACCATCCGTGTACGTAAATGCAACATATACATGATTAACTCAACACATTAAATAACAACTGCCATGGCCATTAGCCACACAAGGTTTAACATTACATTACAGTACAATGTTCAAGAGGTACAATGATACAAAAGTGTTTCCAAACATAAATGGAAACCATACACAAGATAACATGATACAAATAGACAGATGAATACAAAGTATCATAACTGGCACCAAGACAAATACAACTCTGGAGTCGCCGCAACAGCACCAAGTTGCACCTCTCGATCCTCGACTGGGGACCCAATGGGGTGCTTAGCACGTTCCACCCGACCACGTGGATCCGAAGACCCACCCCCCATGCTAAGGAGCTAACAAGAAGAGTCCTCAACCAAGAACATCCAAACAGGGAACCACAAGACTCAACGTCATACAAAAGAATCATAAAACTCAAGGATTACAAAGACATAATCAACAACATCCAAGAGTCAACATAATAACTTAAAGTCATAAATCTCATCACATAAATCAAAGCAATGATCAGTAAACAAGTAACCAAAGGATGATCATGAAACACTTCCAAATCAACTGAATTAATAAACATAATACAATTCCAAATTGCAATCAAACAATATAATAACATCATATCACAATACCATAAGAGTACAAGGTCATGAGTCAAATATCAATGAGATCATACAAGACCACAAAGTACACCAAAGATGTATCAAGGCAATACTACATAAATCAATATAAGTCCATTCAACCACAATTTAAACCAACTCCCATAACATACTCCCAGAGGAACACAATAAGGTAAAACACCTGGGCAACTAGGGGAGAGTGTCATCGCATAGTTCTACATGGGCTATCATGTGCTCTTCCTCCCAACTGGAGGCGTCGGTCCCATCTATGGCTATCCTGTGCCCTTCCTCCCAATTGGAGGCGCCGGTCCTTAGGGTGACTCATGCGGAGCCGTAAACCTCTCGTGAAGACGAGGTCATGACCTTGCCGACCATGGCCTTCTCAGCCTTCCATTGGTTTGCGGAAGCACTAATGAAGACGAGGCATCCATTTTTAAATCTTATAATGATATTACCACCCAACCCTCCTAAGTTAATTATTAGGTTTTCACTTGATTACTAACTCACTCGTGGGTTATCCTGTGCCCTTCCCCTTAAACGGGGCACCGTCCCCCACGAGGAGCCACTCTCCCTAGAGACCCAACAACATTAAACCACAAAACCAAGGGTTGTACAACATAACAAGAACATTAGATCACCACATAGAAGCATGTGAGGCATTACCCATCTCGCTATAAATACATAATCAAAGTTTCAACAATTCCCGTACAACCCTTTCAAAATCATGAAACCAAAACACTTGCCACATCAAGGGCACATAAAGAGAGAGAAAATCAACTGTCAATCATCTCAAGCCTCTGGAAGCCAAAAGAATGAAAACCCACAAACGAGGGTAAAATGAAGCAACAAGAGTTTTTCCCCAATAATTCCAACACAAGGATAAAATTCCCTTCAACATCAAGACTAACTCAAAAGAAGTCGCACCAAGAGAAAGAGATCCATCAAAACTAATTCAACTCAAAGGATACAACATTAGAATGGAATCATAAAAGGAAATCAACTATAACTCACAACTCAAAGAAAAGATCCATTCAAGAAGGTTTATCTCATCAACACAGTTTATCTTTCCACTCAAAAACAACTTTACACCCACGAAAACATTCAATACATAACCCTAAGAGTAATAGCATTAGAATACAATTAATCCATTTATTCAAATAAAAATAAAATAATTTAGAACATCTAAAGAGGATATATCTACCCAAATAAAATCATTTAAATGAAAAGACACCAAAGCAATCCGCATGTATGTTTATGCACAACAAATCTTCTTTTAATTACACATTCAAGTATTTATTTCCAATTCTAATAATTATATCTTAGAGTGTAAAATGAAGGTCTTTTAAACGAAATAAGATATTAACATGAGAGATCATTCTCTTAAGTTTAGCAAATAGCATGAGTACAAAACTATTCTGAAAGATCAATAGCTTATAACCTTGTCAACAAAAGAAGAACCTTAAGGTGAGTTTAAAGAGAATATATATAAGAGGAGAGTATCATAGGATTCTATAAACCAAGATCTAGATTCTATGTGAAATTTCAAAATGAAATCAAACCCTATAATCTACCAATTCAATAATATTAAGTTCTAAAAACCCCATCTAAAGACCTAGTTAGCCTTAAAAAATTTAACCACATGACTTCACACTCAAACACCACACAAAACACACTTACACATAATTCACAAGCATTATCCCCATAAACACAATTACACATTAAAATGAAACCTGTATTTACTTTCTAGGTCATAGGGTTTGAAATTAAAACTTCACAATTAAGTATTCAATTAGGGTAAAAAATATTCTCCCTTTTTTTCGTTGGCATAATTCCCTACGCATTAGCCACCACAATAATATATCTAACATGCAACACAGTTATTTCATAGTAATTGAGCATATTATTGGTTAATCTAAATTCCCACAACTATAATTATTGATAATTCATCTAATTAAATACCTAATGTAGAATAATAAAAAAGATTTATCTTAAGTGACTAAAATCATCAAGGTGGGATTACTTAACCATTATAAATTTACCTTCATCCATGCCTGATCGTGATTGTTCAGCCAACCCATACAATTACTCAAAAGTTATTGAAGAACTCGATCCATCCTTTGACTAACATATGCCTTGTATAGCATGAATCACATTAGTAAATTATTCAAATAATAACACAATTTCTCTCTTAGATTAGCTTAAATTATTTCATTGTAAGATGATTCTTTGATCAAAATTAACTCCATCATTTTTTATTAATTATTAACTCAACTGAATAGTTACTTTGCTAATTTTTATAGTGCACAAGAACCTATCTTCTATTTTCTAAGACATTTAAGAATTACATGTGAATATGTAATAATTCCAATTAGGTAACAATCTTAAAATATAAAAATTAAAACAAAAAGTATAAGTTATCGAGATTATTCATAAAACAACATATAATTTCCTTTGCTATATAATTATACTTTACATTATGGTATTTAGAGAGAGGGGAAGAAGATAATATTTATTCAAGTTACTAATGCATCCAATGATGACAATCACTTTTGATCTAACTAACCGTCAATTAATAGAATGCAATAAGAAATTAGATTCACATTAATCACACACAAGGTAGGGCCTTACAAAATCACACTTTTCAACCTACAACATTAGGGGATACAAAAATGATCATAAAAGACCACTTGGCTAATATACTCAAGAAAGATCCATAATGGATAATCAATTTTTTGTCCCCTTTTGGGGATTTGATTAGGAGTGAAATTGATGTGATTAGATGTGATGTGTGTGATTTTGTAAATGTAAACTAGGCTAACTATGCAACTAAAATAATTGATGCAAAATTAGAATAATATAAAATTGTATGACAAAAATTGGGAAAAATAAATAAAGAGAAGAGACGGAGTAACTTGGCATTCAAATTTGAGTTCAAATTGACTGGTCAAGGGCATGGGTGCCCTAAACTAAGAATTATTGTTTCTATAATCTTATATTAGGTAAAAGTTGGTTACAGTTTGTAGGTGCTTCCTTGTTGGACTCACCTTTGAAACTGTCTATTGATGAATAATTGATCTTTCCCTAATTTGATGACTGAATGTGTTTGAATTCTTTATCTTGATATTATCACTTCAATCTTCTCCAAATCCACTTTGTATTTTCCACCTATAAGAAAGAGGGGAGAAAAATGGTTGTGCCATATAGGGGCTTCACTAAGCCAAACCCCATTTTTGTTGTTTCCACCTCCACAATAGCTATGATGATGCTAGATAAAGAGTGCTTACCCTAGGTCAGGTAGAGGAAAATGGGTAAAAATAAATGACAAATCACAAGTGTTGCAACTTACCATTTATATCTTCTTTTCGTTATGGACTAAATTCATGATGCGTGTCTCATGCAAGGAGAATTTGATGCTTGGTAGAAGATCTTGTAAGTGTTAGTACTCAAAGGAGAATGAACCTAAAACATAAAACAATCTTACTCATGATATGACATGAACTTGATGATGCATTTCTAACTAATTATATTGCATAAAATAAGATTTAATATAAAAACTATTAATTAATAATTGCCTATTGAACAAAAAAGAAAATAATAAAATTTAATCACTAAGTTCAATAATTCTAGTTCATATAGCTCATCAAGCATAAATTTTAATTTATTTAGAAGGTATAAACATTTAATCCAATTAGATAACTTAGTTATCAATATTCTAGGACAATAGAATATTATGACCAATATTTAGGTTTATTAATGGTACATTAGATTAATATTAAGTACATTCCTCAAACCAATTTGACTTAAATTCAAATTTTAATTTTAACACTATAAATAATGATCTAAATTTAAATTAATCAAAAAATGCTATTTTCATAAGAAAATCACTAGATAATAATCATTTACAATTATAATTAAAAACTAAATAAAACTAGATAATTCATTAATATAATTTGATTTCAATTTATTATTTTATATAACCATATATTATATATGTTATATATTGACACCATCAATAGATAGAATGAAATTAAACTTTCATAGGGCCTTGTGAAGAAATCCCAATTACTTTGGCATTGGATGTATAATAAAACATCATGTGGGAGTCCTCATTTGGGTCATGTCGAATTAGAGATGGATAGCTTCACCATGGCTCAAATAATGAAATAGAGATGGATGCAAGTGCTACTTGAAGGTTTGAAATAATGTGCAAAGAAGGATATTGGTTCCCTTGACATTGAAGAGAACTACATGTTGTGGATCAATTTAATGAGGCTATGGAAGGTGATGAACTAGAAACTTTAAAAAAAGGTGGATGTGATTGTCACCTTATTGAATCAAATTAATTATTTCTCCATTCAAATTTTATTTTGGGAGACCAACAAGGCAATAAAATTTCTAGAAAATTGTGGCTACGATAAAAGAATGAAAGTGAAAATCTCAAATGAACATCAGTATTGGGAAAAATTAGTAATAATATTGTTGTTGAAGGGACTTTGGGTGATGACAATGACAAAGTTGGAATTTTGAGTCATCTCTTGGTACTTGGTGATGATTATGTAGTTGGTGGTTGATATGGTTGAATTGTTTCAATTCCCATTCCCATGTTGGGATGCCACATATTAATGGGTTTTGATGATTTTTGTCATTCCCAATATGGCAGATAAGGTGACAATCAATGGTATGAACTCAGTGTCTATAGGAGGATTTCTCCGTGTAGCTTTGGTTCCCTTTTAGCTTTTACCATCCTTGTGTTTTCCAAGGCATTCTTTGAATCATTTGAGTGCAGAAATCCTTAGCTACTGCATTCCTAGTTTAATTTGTTGTGGTATGCTTTTTTCATTTTTTATTGGTATTGAATTTAGGAAGGTTGAGATTACAAATGGATTATGATCTAGATGACTGGAAGATGCTACTTGGCATCCAACCAGGAAGGAACACATGCACATGTGTCATGGTCATCTACCCAAAGAAGGGAAGCTCTTATCCTAAAGTAGTTTCGTAGGAGAATCGACAATTATGACTTTTAAAGATAAAGATAAATAGGGATCAGTTTGAATAGTTAACCCATTTAATATAAACTAGTTTAAAATTACTGATTTTTAAATTTCTATTAGTCAAAACTATCTTTCAAAATTGATCAAGAACGTTTAAAGTTTAAAATTAAAAATTATTTTTTCAATTTTATTTTGAAACGTTCTTTTTTTTAACGTTAGATTATATGCATATCTTTTTCATTTTTTTTATCTTTTTAGTTCATTTAAATAATTAAACAAATTTATCCATTACAAAAAAGAACAAGTTATAATCTAAGAGACTCTTTAATTGAATTAATTGTGATATTTTTGAAGTAGGAATACATCTTGAATATTTACAAAGCTAATTTTTGAGATGCAAAATTATTTATAAATATTTTTTTTGAAAATTATTATTTATTATGTTTATCTTATAAATTTCAATGTTATGAGAGAGGGAGAGAGGGGTGGGGGGGAGAAAGAGGGAGGGGGAGAGGGAAGGA
>VDFB02271358.1:870543238-870588473 GCA_007258455.2 Sequoia sempervirens | reverse complement strand
GTGATGATCGTCGGTGTGAAGTCTTAGCAATATGGCTTGTCTCACTAATAGCTTTGCTCAATGAATATCAGTATGACATAAAGATCTATGAGATGCTTGGTGATAGGAGAACTCTTGCCAAGAGAGATTCACAAGATGAATTTGCATTTGGTATAACATTTTGCCGAAGGTGATGACTCTGGCCGATATCGATAGTTTGGCTTTGTGGCATCGGGGAGAAATGGCTAGTGTCTCACTAACATGTGAATACTGTTTGAATTCTTTGACCGATTAGAAGACTGTCCTATGTGGTGTGTCTTCGACCAATCAGAGAAGCAGAATGGGAACCACTAGCAGTTGGACTATTGCGGCCATTCCTGTGAGGAAGATCAACAGACCATGAGTGACATGGATATACTCAGAGATTGAAGATGATGATCAGTTCGGTGACCAGTTCAGTGTGAGATTAGTGTGTGTGAATTCAATTTAGAGAGTGCATTGTAAATGGGATGTTCTGTACAAGGTTGATCATTGAATCTGCTACTGTAAATTTACATCAGAGAGTGAATCCCGTACTCTGTATGTAATTTGTTTATTGTAATACAAAGGGGTTTTTCTTGGTGTGGTGGGTTTTTCTCCCATAAGGGTTTTCCCACGTAAATCTGGTGTTCATCTGTGTATGTTAATTTCTTTGTTTCTGTTAATTCTTTCATGAGTATCTTAATTGGTCTGTAATTGAAAATTAAAAGTCACCTCTGCATTCTTCCCTGAGGTTTTGACATTAGGAGAGTTAGTTATGCACCTTAGCTTTCCTTACAAGTGGTATCAGAGCCTGGCCAGTTGTGTTATCCTTGTGGGTATGTTGGGTTTTTTGTGTCAATTTTGTTCAGTGGGAGTCTTGTAGAATTTTTGGTAATTCGAATTACAGATTAAGATGGCAAGCATGTCAGGAAAGATTGAAATTGAGAAATTCAATGGCAGCAATTTTGAGTTGTTGAAACTCAAAATGGAAGATCTATTGGTTGATTGTGATCTATGGCTTGCTGTGTCTGGAATGAAGCCTTTAGGCATGAAGCAAGAAGATTGGGACCGTACAGATAGAAAATAAAAAGGGCTAATAAGGCTATATTTAGTAGACTTTGTTCTTCTAAATGTTCATGAAGAAAAGACTACATCTTCCTTGTGGAAAAGACTAGCAACCATTTATCGTATAAAAGTCCTTGCGAATAAATTCAATTCCTGAGGAAGAAGTTGTGCACTTTGAGAATGCAAGAGGGAGGGTCTATTGTTGATCACATGAATGCATTCAACATGTTGATTGGACAGTTAACATTTGTGGGTGTGAAGATTGATGAAGAGGATCGTTGTATGCTGTTATTATGTTCGCCGACTCGGATCACCCGTGATGGCTATTGGGATTTCACGATATCCACTTTTAAGATGGAAGATGTTGTTGCTTCTTTCATATCTAAGAGATGAGAACAAAATCTCTAAGATGAAGTTAATATTCTTGTCATAGGAGGTAGATCAAAAGAAAAGGCAAGAAGAAGGACAAGAAGTCCAAATCCAAATCGAAGGGAGATCAAAGTCTCCTAGAAAGAATTCTAAGGTGAAGTGTTGGAATTGTGGGCAGCCTGGTCATGTTTGAAAGGACTGTAAAGAGGAGAAGAAGAAGAAGAAGAAGTATTCTTTCGATAATGATTCTTCTTAGGAGGATGTAGATTTCTCAAGCAATTTTGACTACTACAGAAAAGTAATCAAATGATGTCCGGCTGCATTTGATGGAGCATCTTTCTACATGACATCTCATAGAGATTGGTTCAAAAGGTATGAAAAATACGATGGTGGAAAGGTGTATTTGGCAAGTGATTCATCGTTGGAAATAGTTGGTCATGGAAGAGTTAGAATTTAGTTCTTGGATGGAAGAGTGAAAGGAATAAATGATGTAATGCATATACCAGGTTTGGCTTGAAATTTACTTTCTATTAGTGTTTTAAATGTTATTGGAGTGTAAGTCACGTGCTCTCTAGAAATCATTGCATGACATTTAGAGGCTCGAATGGAAAGCAGCGGGCAGCGCCTCGTGATTGGTACCTTCGGTATGGAAGCTAGATGCACATGTTGTGCAATGCAATAGCGCCCCATGTAAAGTCACGTAAAAGCTACCGCCGGAGGAAAGTTATAAAAAGTTCCGGATGCAGGTGAACCGGCGGAAGTTAAACTTCCAGCAAAAAGAATATGCTTGCATCATAGGCTAGGGCCATTGATTGGAGAGAAAGTACAAAACCGGTAAGAATAAAAAACCGGTTAGAAGGGGTTTGATGATTGCAACCAAATTGAAGCTTTTTTTAGAACATTGTATATATGGTAAACAACACCAGAGCCATTCTTTATCCAAATTCTCACAAAATCTTCCTAAGCATTTTGATTACATTCATTATGATGTTTTGGTCCAGCAATGTTCCTCTCCTGGCCTAAATCAAGATATTATGTATCATTCATTGGATGATTATTCAAGAAGAGCATTTGTTTATTTTTGAAAACGGCGTTTAGCCTGGGCTTAGCGTGAATTTTAAAACTCGTAGAAAAATCGACCGTAGAAAAATAAAATGTTTCATGACCATAGCCATGGGGAGTTTTATTCTGGTTTTACTTCAGAGGCACCGCAAAGATCATGGATTAAAAAGACATAACCACATCTCTTTATACTCCGCAACAAAATGGAGTTGCAGAAAGGTTCAACAAGATAGTGATGGAAAGAGCACGAAGTATGCTGAGTAGTGTGGGCTTGGAGGAGAATTTATGGGCTGAGGCTGTTGCTACAACATGTTACTTGATAAATTTTTCTCCTGCTCTTTTGGAGAAAAACACCTTTGGAAGCATTAGAAAGAAGCTCCCTCTCTAAGACACATCTCTAGTCTTTGGTTGTGAGGCATATGCACATGTGCCACCATACATCCAAAATTGGAAAACAAGGTCAGGCCAAATGTATTTTATTGGTTATAGTGTTGGCATTAAAGGATACAAGCTTTGGAATCCCTCGATACCTGAGAAGGTTCTATACAACATAAGTGTTAGCTTTCATGAGCTGAAGCCTTCTACCTTGGATCTGCAGTCAGAGACAAAATCAGAAAACAAAAAGGATGTGGTTGAAATTCCTCCCACACTAGATAAAGAGGAATTGAAAATTCAAAATGTACCAAACTCCAGGAGAGCTCAAGTAGTTCTGAGTTCTAAAGAACAACCTCACTAGGCGGAGAGTTTTCCAACTCCATGAGTTGAAAGCAACCCTGATAGGTAGCTGGGTTTTTTGATAGATTCTACTGTGCCTATGTTCACTTCTAGCACTAATGAGCCTAAGACCTGCGGGAAAGAGGCATTTAGAATGTCTGATTCAAACTCTTGGTTGGAAGCCATGAATGAAGAAATGGCATCATTAGAAAAGAATGATACTTGGAGTTTGGTGCCCTTGCTTGAAGGCAGAAAAGTTGTAGGCTGCAAATGGGTATTTAAAAGGAAAATAGGTCTAGATGACAGTGTGGAAAAGTATAAGGCGAGGTTAGTTGCGAAGGGTTATTCCCAAGTAGAGGGAATTGATTATGGGGAAATTTTTTCTCCTGTAGCTAAGCTGACGTCCATTAGATTTCTTTTGTCACTTGCAACAGTGTATGACTTAGAGATTGAACAAATGGATGTGAAGACATCATTTCTTCATTGTGACCTTGAAGAAGAAATTTATATATCCCAGCCTGAGCACTTTGTAGAAAAAGGTAAAGAAAAACTGGTTTGCAAGTTGAAAAAATATCTGTATGGATTAAAGCAGTCTCCTAGAATGTGGTACCAGAAATTTGACACTTTTGTTTTGTCATTGGGATTTGTAAGATCAAAATATGATCATTGTGTGTATTACAAAGCTGAAAGTGATCAAGCTCTTATTATTGCTCTCTATGTTGATGATATGTTGTTCATAGGCAATAGTAAGTTAATGATTTATGATCTTAAGTCTCAGTTGTCTGCAAAGTTCAAAATGAAAGATCTTGGTGCAACAAGGTATATTCTGGGAATGGAAATCACCAAGGACAGGAATAGTAGAAAACTTTGGCTCAGTCAGAGTAAGTATATTAAGACTATTCTAGAGATATTTTGTATGACTAATTGCAAGTAGCTAGTTGTTCCAGTTTTGTAGGGAACGAAGCTATATGTTGAAGACTGTCCAAAATCTCCTATTGAGATGGAGGACATGATCAATGTTCCTTATGCTAGTGCGGTTGGAAGTCTAATGTATGCAATGGTCTGTACAAGGCCATACATTGCCCAAGCAGTGGGAGTACTTAGTCGGCTTATGGCTAATCCTGGAAGATCACATTGGGATGTTGTGAAAAGAGTATTCAGATATTTGAAGGGCACTTCAAAATATGCTTTGTGTTACCATGGGAACTTGATTGAATCACAGATGACTCTCAGTATTCAAGGCTATGTGGATTTTGATTGGACAAGGGACATTGACAACAAAAGGTCCACTAGTGGATATATTTTCATGATGAATGGTGGTGCAGTGAGTTGGATGAGTAAGTGGCAGACTGTAGTCGCTTTGTCCACTACAGAGGTAGAATACATGACAACAACACACGCCTATAAAGAAGCAATTTGGTTAAAACATTTGTGTTCTAACATTGGTTTTGATGCAAGGCAAATAACAATTTACTGTGATAGTCAGAGTGTTATTTTTTTGGCAAAGAATCCTACTTTCCATGCCAGGACGAAACATATAGATGTACAGTATCATTTTGTACGAGATATGGTGGAGGATGAAAAGGTCTCTTTAGAAAAAGTGGATACTCTGGAGAATGTTGCAGATGTATTGACGAAGCCAGTGAGCATAGACAAGTTCAAGTGGTGTGCCAGTTCGATGGGCCTTAGTGCCCATGAATTTCAATAGTTTTGTTGTGCTCCAGAGGTGTCAGTAAGATCTTCGTCAAGTGGGAGACTTTTGGATAACGTGCCTCAATCTTACTGGCATGAAACTCCTGAAAGAGCAAAGTCGGTGTGACATTCTTTGTCTGGCTGACTAGCAGCTGTGTAACCTTGTGGAATGCTCAAGTCGCTGAGACCTTGTTGCTATCTTACCGACTGGAGCTATCGTTGTGACATTTCTATCGCTGTGAGTTTTCTATGTCTCTCCGCTCAAAGAGATCTCTGGCTGACGGTTTGGTTCCTAGTGGTTGTCAGGGAGACTCTTGGCCAAAAGGTTTGCTTCAGTATGATATCTCATCGATAGCAGTAGTCTTGCCGATAGAGCAACATGTGTTTACTATCCAATGTCTTCGGTGAGACTCATGGCGACTGAAGGTGTTGGGGAGAGGCATGAACATTCGGTAAGAACTCTTGGCGACGGATGATTGTCTCGCCGATGGTATGGTCTATTGTCGGTATGACTCCTGGTGAAGGATGGACTCAGGGTGACTTGGAACCTGCAGGGTGACTCTTAGCGATAGCCTAAGTCTCGCCGATGTGTATGAATATCGATATGAGCTCTCGCTGATAGCGATGGTCTTGCCGATAGTGCTACATGTGATGATCATCGGTATGAAGTCTTAGCGATATGGCTTGTCTCGCCAACAACTTTGCTCGATGAATATCGGTATGACATAAAGATCTATGAGACACTTGGTGATAGGAGAACTCTTGCCGATAGAGATTCACAAGATGAATTTGTGTTTGGTATAACGTCTTGTCGAAGGTGATGATTCTAGCCGATATCAACAGTTGGGCTTTGTGGCATCAGGGAGACACGGTTAGTGTCTCACTGACATGCAAATAATATTTGAATGCTTTGACCGATTGGAAGATTGTCCTACGTGGTGTGTCTTTGACCAATCAAAGAAGCAAAATGGGAACCGCTAGCAGTTGGACTGTTGTGGCCGTTCCTATGAGGAAGATCAACAGACCGTGAGCAACATGGATATACTCAAAGATTCAAGATGATGATTAGTTCGGTGAATAGTTCGGTGTGAGATCAGTGTGTGTGAATTCAATTCAGAGAGTGCATTATAAATGGGATGTTCTATACAAGGTTGATCATTGAATCTGCTGCTATAAATTGACATCAGAGAGTGAAGCCCGTACTCTATATGTAATTTGTTTACTATAATACAAAGGGGTTTTTCTTGGTGTGGTGGGTTTTTCTCCCGTAAGGGTTTTCCCAGATAAATCTGGTGTTCATCTGTGTATGTTAATTTCTCTGTTTTTGTTAATTCTTTCATGAGTATCTTAATTGGTCTGTAATTGAAAATTTAAAGTCACCTCTGCATTCTTCCCTGAGGTTTTGATGTTAGGAAAGTTAGTTCCACACCTTGGCTTTCCTTACACTTCTCTCAAAATATGAGATATATAATACTCATTGAAGGATTTGAGGATATCAATAGCTTCCATAATCAAAGGTTCAATACTCCATGAAGGTGCAACACAATTCTTCAGATTATTAATAATATTAAGGGAATCCCCCTCAAGCCACACTTTCTTGAAACCTTTCACTTGAGCCAACTTCAAGCCATGATAGGCTGCAGCCGCTTCCGAAACATATTCACATGTTAAATTTACTTAGGTCCTAAAATTATTTCTAGAAGACTTAGTTTTCATGTCTAGATTTTATCTTTTCCTAGGTAGTTATGATAAGTTGTCTCATATCATAAGATTAAGACACTTGTCATAATCTTATGATATCTTGTGTCTCACCTTGGCTTTATAACTAGGTGGTATCATATGTAAATTATATTGAATTTTGGGATACTCAATTCCATTGCAATCTTGAGCATTGCATATTGATCTCTTTGTGCTTTCCATTTGGCCTCTAAATCTTGGGTATCTACATAGCCAACTATAACAAGATTCATCTACTTCAAAAATAACATTTAAGATTTAAGTTTGCAATCAAAAAGTGGTTTGATAATGTATTAATAGTCTAATTAAATTACATTTATTATTATTATAGAACTAAACAAATCTCTTATTTTTTATTTAATAAATAATTTGCATCTTATTAATAACTCAATTCAATTATATTTGTATAAATTCTAATTAAAATATTAATTAATTAGCTGATAGGCTACATATAGTGTGAGATTTGAGCTTGAAACAAGTCTCATGCCTACAAACCACTATTGAGTTGCAGGAAAATAAGTTTCAGTTGTTGTTTAATGGTAAACCAACTACCATATAATGGTAAAATCCTCCAAAATATTAGGTTAAAGCCTCCAAAATCTCACTTATCACATAAAGGGCACATAAATATTGTTTTGACAATTGGATGAGAACATTTTATTTCCATTTGTAGTGTTTTTTGTCAATTTGATGACAACTTTCTTTTTAAAAATGTGTATGGAAATATTTCATAATCAATAATACTTAATTCCTTTAAGAAAAAATCTAGATTTGTGTAAGTTTATTTCATTTCATTATTTAGCGTTTATTATTAATTATTTAATCCACCTACATACAACTAGAATTTGCATGCACAAAAACTTACTCTCTACTATATGAACATACATATAGTTTTCTATGGACACAATCTGTGAACCTCCTTTAAAGACAAATCTCTTATTTTTTTATATAATAAAGAATTTACATATCTTATTAATAACTCAATTCAATTATATTTGTCTAAATTCTAATTAAAATATTAATTAATCTTAATTTTTCTAAATATTTGTAACTTTAAAAAAAAAAATTTATTACACTCTAATTAATTAAATAATAATTATAGTATTTTACTAAAATTTAACTACTTAATTTTTTAATCAAACTTAAAAACTATAAAATTAAATCCTAATAAAAAAATACCTATGCTTATAATTAAATCATTTCTACCAGTGAAGCAAATTATTTGTTATCTTTCATCATGGCAAATAAAAAATAAAAATATAATCAGTTTTTAAGAGAATTAAAACCCTACAAATATGTGTAAGGAGACAATACAAAATGAGATATATAGAAATTGATAAAGTTAGGTGATGAGTTCAAATGCATGAAACATTGAAAATAACATTAAAAAATAAATTAAAAAAATGATAGAAAATATTACATTATTCAGCTCTAGAATGGGACATTAATATCATTCCTTTGGGTGGAACCCAATTTAATCAAATAATATATAATTTGAGATTCGGATAAGATGAGAGCAAAAAGGAAAAGATATTAATTTATTTTTGAGTTGATGTCCCTCACGTACTCATAAAGTTTTTAATAAAAGCAAGGCAATAAATAAATTTGGAATTGTGGGTTAGGCCACTTGATAGGCCATTTAATTTTCTGCGCCACTTGATAGGTGTCGATTCAAATATCTACATGGTTGGTAGGGAGCATACGCCCAATTCAAGAATAATGAATATTAATTTTATCTTAAGAAAAATGGATTATTTTAATGTTTATGTGTTGGAGTATGGGTCAATGACACAATGGTTATATATATATATATATATATATATATATATATATATATATATATATATATATATATATATAATTTTAAAATATTATCTTTGATTAAAATGAAAGTGGGAAAATGAAAATTTTAGGATGACTTTAATATTGTTTTATATTAACTTTGTATTTTATTACAAGTTTTTGTGTGAATATGTATAGAGAGGGAGTAGAGTGATTTTTGTGAGAATGCTTATTATGGTTAATAACAAAGTTTTAGGATATGATAATTTTTTTTATATTATAATTTTTATTGGTTTTAATTAGCAATTATTTTTTCAATGTTTATTTGGAAATCTATCATTCAATCTTTTTAGGTAATATTATCAATTAAGGTAATGTCAAGTGCATACTTAAATCTAGAAATCTTGAGGATAAATACAACTAGAGGCCAATCACTTTACTCAATGTCTCCTAAAAAATTATTGCCAAGGCCCTAGCTCTTCAATTGTTCCCCCCAAAGACAACTTCTAGCATAATGTACAATAAATGTTCCCCCCATAGGAGAGAAAAGAAACAAGGTCTGTGTGAGTGCCCTAAAAGGTGAGAAGGAAAGAACTCCATGTGAAGAAATGCTTCCTCCCAAAATTGAGATGATAAGAGAAACCATAAATCCTCCCCTCAAAATACATGTAGTGTTGGTCTAGATGCTCAACACTAGATGTTGAATATGATCCATGAATGTTGAACATTTCTCTCCTTACAAAGAAACAACACCATAAATATATGCTATATGACTTCCCATTCTGGATAGGAATATGTAGAAAGAAGGATGAATGTCTTTGAATTATACACATCATCCAAAGATAATGATGATGACTCTGAATGGTTCTCAAAGATCTCCAATTACCAATGCTAGACTATGAAAAATGTTGATAGGATTAGTCAAGAACCATATAGGATTCAAGTAAAAGAATCATGGATGTATGGTGACAATTCGACCAATGAGAATCTAATAGTAAAGTAGAGGATGCCAAAAATAAATGATAACTAGGTCAAATATGTGAACTCATGAACCTCGAGAGTTTCATGGTCAGAGTGACTGGTTATTTTTTTCTTTTTTGGGTTTTACCCATGCGACTCTCAGGGTGCGCCTTCTTACCACCCACTTTTTTTGTGAATATGCATTTTAATCTCTAATTTAATATAGATTAATGCCTCTTCATCAAAAAAAAAAATATGTGAACTCATGAACACTATAAAAGATGATGTAGGAAAGATAAGAGAAAGATCTAAAGCTTGAGAGACAATAGTGTTGATTTGACTATCATCAAATAAAATACCAATGTCCTTAACAATTTCATCCAAATGTACTATGTGGGATTCTACAAACAATGATGATATGTGTGGTAGAAATGCATCCCAATGTGGTAGATCTATAAAAATGATATCTATGTCCTAGTGCATAAACTAACTAGAAGTCACGGAGATATCAACTCTAGATTCAAATGTAGCATCAAGTGATTGAAAAGAATTTATTTTGAAAAAGAATTTGAGGAGATGATGCAAGACATGAAAAAAATGCATCCCCATGCTAGTTTCTCCCAAAATATGTATATTTTAGTTTGTAATTTTTAGAGATTGTCTAATGATGAGAAAGATCAGTTACATAGAAATGTAAGTTTCCCCCACAAAAGGAGGTGCAAGATAAATTGCAATGTCGTGAAGTTTAGATGCTTAAATTGACTGTTTACAATGCATGGTGATTTTTATAAATGTTTATAAAATGGACTATTCAAATCTTAAAATACATACACAAGTGATTTCCTTGTGAAATTTGGTGTCAAAAAAAATTGTAAAATTTTGATAACTAGGGTTCAAAAGATATGAGCCATCAAAATTTGCATACAAAGTTGACTTTAGAGGCAAAAAAAACTAATCAAAATAGCATAATTTTATAAATTTAATGACACCACTACATTCTTGATCGAACTAGATTTTTGTTGACTATTTGAATGCAAAAACTTAACTCCCCATTTGCAAGATATTACAAAATGAAAAAAGAACCATTTTTTTACACTCTTATGTGAGTTGGCAGCTAGGATGTTGACCTAGCAATTTTCACTAGTGGTTTAGATTTGGCGTGGTGGTTAAGAGACCTCTAGAAGTTAGTAAGTGACTAGTAATTTATTAACCATAATTGGGTTATCTAAATATTGTGAATAGGTCTGGAGAAGTTGAATTGGAAAGATGAAACTACAATTAGGGAGTAAGCTACTAATTGTTAGTAAGTAGACCACATTACTAAAACAATTTGGAGGTGGACCTAGTTTTCTTGGCTCGGTCACCATTAAAAGAAGGTAAAAACCACAAATTGTGTGGAAGACACATGTAGTCAAATTATGGGCCATTGGATTTTAAGCTCGAGTCAAGTGCAAAGTTTCATTGATGAGATGTGGTGGTAAATCCACCAATACAAAAATCTAAGAGATGGAGTTGGCATTGATGAGGATTCTCCCTCACTCTACTAATGGAAATATCTACTACATGGGAAAGATAATAGAGAATCAAACCTACAACTATTACATTGCTCCTAATCATGTGATCATAGAATCAAAAACTGAAGTGATGCTTACGCAAGAATAAGGAGGTCATGAGCATGTGGAGGAGGTTGTGTTGTGTGTAAGTACCTTAATAAAAATTTAATTATATTTGGACTTCTATAATGCAAATATAAGACTTTCACATCATATGAATTTTATAGTAATCATGAGTTACAACACAGACATTATGAAACAAGTGCTTCACCTTTGCATTGGAGATGCCCAAGTAGGTGCCATGGAATTGATTCTTCATAATAATAAGGAAAAGTCACCAAAAACTATAGAAAAAAATAAAAAATTGATTTTTTTTCCAAAACCTACAAAAAAATTGATCAAAAGTTCCACAAAACCCTTCAAATATAGATTTTAACCTACAGACAAGTGGAATAGGCCACATAAACCTACAAAAAAACAAATTTCAACCTAAAATGGAAAATACTCAGGGGGAATCAATCCTCTACAAAAAAATTATATATTTTTTTAGAAATCCATACAGTACAAAATTGTATAGTTTGATATGGATTTGTACAAAATTTGTATTGTACAATAGGATATAGGGGTAAAAAAATGTAAAATTTAAAAGTTACCAATTTCTTTCCAAACAAAAGGTTATTCTATATTTCTTAGGCCTTCTAGACTCAATGGTAATGCTTTTTTGGCTGCATCATTCTTCAACGATAGGGATAAGTGCTAGAGACACTTTGATCTAGGAAGGAACGTGCAATCATGGCTCTAATACCATGTTGGAGAATCCAAGATCTAAAAGAAAAATCACTTGATATCTTCCACTATTGAAATATTAAACACAAAATCATGCCTATAATATATTATGAGAGTGTAATTATACAATGAGAGCCTTGCATTTATAGGCAAGGTAGAGGAGTTAGGAAGGTATGATTGAATAGCGGAACACATGTATTCACATTGGTAAGTGTTTGAGCATGTGTAAGATGTGCATGAAATAGGTGTCTTGAAAGGTGATTACATGTGTCTCAACCACATGAAGTCAAACAAAAATATAAAATTCCCTCATTAGAGACTTAACTAGTGCAAATAAGTCAACATAGAAAGGGTGATATGCTAACTAGATATGAAATAAACATATTTAAACAAATGTTCATTTCCCATGTTGATAAGAAGTTGGATTAGTGGATCACCAAACCTCTTACTTTTGTAAGAAAATTTATATTTTTTCGAAAGTTTTCTTGACTACACATGTTTATCATTCTTCTTATTTGGTGCCCTTTGAAAGGATTTCAAGAGATTTTTTATGGGATTCCTCTAATTGTGGGGACCAAACCTCTTTCTTTGGCAAGAAAATTTTAGGCTTGCTCTAAAGTTTTAGTGACCATCCATGCTTATTATTATTTTTTCTAGGTTCCCTCAAAACCTTTCATAAAAATCTTGAGAAGCTTTTAAGATTTAGTTTTGGACCTCTTTTCATCAAGGAAACCAAACTTCTTTCTTTTGCAACAAATGTTAAGGTTTGTTCTAAAGTATTAGTGGCTATTCATGTTTATTATTCTTTTTTTTTGGTGCCCTTGTTTGAGGCCCACTCTTATGATAGACCCATTATTTAGACTATCTTGATTTTAGTCATTGATGATACTTAATGATACCAAGGATGATATGATGATTTAAAAAATTGACTCTACATGATGGTTTATTTATGGTTTATAGTATATGCTTAATTAGTTGATGATATTTGATTTAAATTGCATGTTACTTTAGTAGATGATGTTTAATCTAATTTTTGAAATTTAATGATGAATAGATGAAATGTGATGCTTGAATGGATTATGGTGTAATTTATATGAACATAAATTTAGATTTATGCTAATAGATAATTGGGTTATTAATTTATTTTCAAGGATACCTAGTGAAACATTTATGACATTTGAATTATGAAAAAAAGTGTGAATTGTTGGAGTAATTAAGACATCAATTGATTATTAGTAGATCATTAATTAATTATTAGGTCCCTTATTACTTTATTCACTTAAGCTAAACTTAGGAATATTTTTTTATTATTAGATTGGGCTATTTATAGGTTAAGTTGTCTCATTACATGAGATTAAGACATTTGTCACTATCTAATCAAATCCTCATATAGGGTTTACTTTTTCCCTTTATAAGGATTGATCCTTCATTGTAATCAGATCTAGGTATTCAATATTCAATAGAAAAAGTAGATTATATGTTTTTATGCATTTTTGTTGCAAGTGATTTCTAGGATCTATAGGGTTCAGAGCACAAAATTTGTGACTTCTTATCCAAATTCTAAGAGATTCAAAATTGAGAGATAAGTCAACTCATCTTGGAGTAAAATGGGCATCACCATTGAGTCCAAAATGGTCAAAAAGTTAAGGATTTCCTTTCACTTCATTGAATTTGACAAAGTTGAAAAAAAAATAGAGCCAAAATTTTATAGTTCTAACTCTTTATCCATGAGCGTGCAAAGGTTTATTCACAAGTACTGGGTTTTAAAAAAATCTTGACTTAAAAAAAATCAAACATAATTTTTGTAGAAGTTTAAAAAAAGAAAAAAATTATCAAATGTCAAAAATATTTGATTGGGTAAGGTACACAATACCTTACACCAATCACAGGCTTTGAAGCCCATGCAATAGGACCACTTGTCACCCCTTGACCCACAAAAGGTCATCAACAACATTCTTGGTCCTTGACAACCACGCCCAGTTGCATAACCCTCGTCACTGACAAGTCAATTTCCAACACCCATCAAAATTTTGGTAGAGGAATGAAATCTTTGATGATTCTAATAGAATATTCTTGCAAGGTTGACAATTCTGACAAAATAATCTCAAGAAAAATAAAGAATATTCTGGAAGTCTAAGGAATTTGACAAATTTTAACAATACAAAGCATATTCTAATAAATATTTGTTGACAATAGTGTGATTTCAACATTGTACGAACAAATTTCAGCCCCCTCCTATCCCCCATTTGGCCAAAAGGTGCAATTTTTTCTTTTTTCCATAAGTTGGGATTACGGTGTCAAAATTGGGCAAACGAGATATCATCAAAAATCTAGTTATGAGAACTTTCTAGTGGTTTAGGTCTCATCATTGGAGTTTTTTGCTAGTTAATTTTATCCTTAGTCAAAGTTAGATCTTCATTTTTTTCTCTTGAGCTCATAACTTTTCACTTGTAACTTGGATTTTAGAAATTCCAATGGCATTGGAAAGGTATTTTAGAGATCTTCAAATCCATTCATGCACTTTTTTAGAATCTTCCCTAGGTACATTTTATTCATTCTTTGTGATTTCACATTTTTGTCAATTACTTGGACGTGTTGGTACCTAGAAAGGATATATTTGTATGTGATGACTTTATTTGATCTAATTTATATGTATTGAGGATATCAATATCTAATTTTATCATTTGAGGAAGTATCGTGGGTTTTTCTATTCATCCTTTTGTGGCCATCTTGGAAAGGAATAACTATGAATCTTGACAAAACAACATCCTAACACATCTTAGGTGGATTGATCCTTTTCCTTATCTTTATGGACTCATACCTACACCAACCACACTAGAGAGTTATTCAGCATGGGTTATTATTAGTGATTATATTGTAAGGGTTATATGTTCTAGTGGTGATCATGGTCCACTATGTGTGTTGTATCAAAGATTGAGTATCCCCACACACTTTGGACTCAACTTTGGGAGATCCACGAAGACCCTCACATCTCTCCATACCTAGAGGATCCTAATACATATTTTCTCATTCCTCTTATATATGTAGATTTCCTACCCTTTGATGATGATACTTTAGAGGAGCTTGAGTATATCAGCAGTCTTGCATGAACATCTAATGGTTCAATGAATTTTTTTTATGCTCTCACTTTAAGATCGAGACTACATCACCATCTTCTATTGTTCAGGTTTGGCTTGACATCACCACATCTTTTTCCCCTATTGGTTTAGTGTAGCTGGACATCCATCTTCTTCCAAAAAAAGCTACTTGGGATACTATCTTGCATACATATCATCCTTGTTTTTAGTGTCTCATATTACATATTTTGAGGATTAATTTGAGGAAATTCATCTCCTTTTTTTAATAGCTACATCATCGTTGTTGTCCCACCATCATGTTCATCATCTTTGGAGCTTGTTCTACATCAATATTCATGGGTTCTAGATTTGCATCATCTCTTTTCAACATGTGGACACTTGAGCAATTTTTAGAGGCACCCATCATTTGGATTTGGATTCCTAATTAGCCCATCTTATTGGATTTGATTCTCCAATCACCACTAGATCTATTTCTTTCTAAGGGGAAAAATATTGTTTGCAAACAGTGGATCGTGTTCTATCTTTAAACATTCATCATTGGTACAAGAGCTACTTCTTTATGGGGGGATTCTTATATTCATTTTATCTATGCTACTAGGGAGACATCTATTGCACTTGTGTGGCAGAAGAATTCCTTGAAGGGTCACATTAAGTCCTCCTATCCTTCAATTACTAATGTAGTTACTTCATTTTCTTTTTAGAGAGGATTTTTTCCCATGTGATTTTCTCCTTTTCTCTGGTTATGAGAGATTTCATTTATTTTTACATAAATACCTCATCAATCCTTGTAGTTCTAGAACCCATCCATGCATCCATCATTACATTCTTCATCAGGGTTTTTTAGCTTCTCCCTAACTTGATCTTAATAGGGGTGTTGGATTAATTAGGACATCACTTTATAATTAATTAATTATTAGGTTCCTTATTAATTTATTCACTTAAACTAAACTTAGGAGTGTTTTTTAATTATTATATATATTGCACTATTTATAATATGTTAAGTTATCTCATTACATGAGATTAAGACACTTGTCACAGTCTAATCAAATTCTCATCTAAGGTTTGTATTTTCCTTTTATGAGGATTGATACTTCATTCTAATCAGATCTAGGTATTCATTATTCAATATATAAATAATATCTGATGCTTTTATGGATCAATATTTTCTCTCTTGGTTGCATAGAAAATCAGTTGCTTTGATCTCTCATTTGTGTTAAGCATTTTGGTTGCAAGTGATTTCTGGGAGTTGTGGGATTCATTATCAACTCCAACAAATGTGTCTGTTTTTATTTAGTTTCTTTGGTTATATATATCTTAATTAGATGGATTAACGCATGAATGAAGTGTGCAATTACATTTTCCATGGTGAATGGAATCAAAGGTATGCATAGGAACCCAATATAAATTACCATGTCAAACTAGACTATAGTCCATTTTGATGGACTATAGTCTCGTAAATATAAAGTGTAATTTTGTGATGTGGTATTGCGGATGTTTATTTATGCAATTTTTATTTCATCTTCATCCACTAGGATGTGAGTTGGCACCTTGATGACCAAACTTGGATTTACCATTTTTGGTCTTTTAAAGGAGTTGAAAAATATTTTTTTAAAATAATTTCATGGATTCTAGGATCCTAGGGTAGGTACCTAAGAGTTGGGTACCTTTTTACCCTAAAAACTTGAGAAATCCTTAGTAAGTATTAATGAGTTTAACATTTTGGGAATCAGGATGGAGACTTGTCACATCCCATTCCCACTCCTCCAAGCTCATTTATGAGCTTTTGTAAGCCCACAATATGTTCACGCATGTGTGAGCCACCTCTGTAAGGCTTGTGGTATAGAGTGTACAAGTGCACTCCCCATCTCCTAAAATCTCACACATGTGTGAGCACTTTTTGGAGAGATTTTTTTGGAAAGTGAATGGGAAGGTGAAAATTATCACCTCCCTATTCAAGGATTCTAAAATTGATCTCCTATTTAGCATCCACAAAAGAATGAAGTTGGGGCTTTTGAATTTTGTGAGATTTGGAGGGGTTGGAGAAAAAATATTGATGCTCTCCCTCAACAACTATTCCTTGAAAATTTTCTTAATAAGGTAGGTTTTAAGCCATTTTATTATTTAAAAATGGTAATAAATGTATGTGAATTTGGTGCAAGAGCACCTAAACACCTTTTTCAAAATTTGCTTATTTGATTGGTCATAGGTGTGTCTAGGGAGTTTGAAGGGGTTTTTTGAGTTTATTTGATTTAAATAAGGTCTAAAAGACCATTGGCAATGTAATTAGGTGTGTCTTGAGTCATAGGGGTCAAATTGCTAAAAGTTGCTCTAAATGCAATAAAATGGTGTTAAGAAGAAAAGTTGTCAAAAAAAAGTAGATTAGGGGATATTAAGGGGGTCTAGGAAGTTCAAAAGTTGGTTATGTACGTTGGATTCATTTGAATTCAAATGTATTTGATATATAAAGCCTCCAAGGCTCAAACAAAAGGGTTGTTGAAGAAGGTTTTTGAGATTTCATATTAATATAACGTCCATTGCTACATTTTCTCTGTTTTTCAAAACTTCTTAAGATCTATACGGCCTGTATAGACACTGACATGCTTTGAAATTATTATAATCCAGTAGAAGAGTGTTTTAAATTTCTTTTTAATCAAGTTTGAGGTTCTCACATTAAATTTTGAGGGAGATTTCTCATTTTTCCTGAAATTGCCTGGTTAAGACCAGTCCAAGGTCTATTTGTAGTAAGAATGGTAAATTAGTCATCCAACCTACTATTTGAATCTATTCCTCAGTGGGATGACATATCTAAGGATATATTTAAATTTCTAAATTATTTGGAAGGCTGTGGGTTGAGAAATTTGATGTGGAGTCAAGCCCTAAGCTGGGGTAGAGTGTTTTTCTTATGGAAATGGTGGTTTTGAGTAGATTTTTGATGAATTGTCAATGAGAATGAATTTGTGCAGGTTGATAGAGTCTGTACAGACCTATTAGAGTTTGTTTGATGCATTTTTGGAGTTTGATAAGCCTGGGTATATGGATTTACAATAAAACCCTAGTGTATTGCATGAAAATGGAGGGTTTCATAGATCAATGTTGAGGAAGCCTTGAAACTGAATTTTTTTTATGGAATTTGATGTTTTGAGACATGACTAATGACTATTTGATGAGCTTTTGTGAAGATTAGGTGAATAGGAGGGACCTCCTTTGTTAAATTGGGCTAATTGAGTAGCCTTTTCTAGGGACAGTCTATTGAATCTCCATATTGTTGCAAAGAAATCTTGGGGGATCTTTTGAGATAGTGTTTAGGGATCTATGTCAGTGCTTAATTAAAGATTAGGTGGCTTGTTTGCGGTCTCATTCAATAGTTTTCATCAAAAGTTGTGATTTGAAGGCTAGAAGTATAATGTGGTTGTTTTGGGACAGTTTGAGGGAATTGTGTTTGAAGGTTGTTTCCTTGTTTGTATTTTATCAAATTGAGTTGGATAGTGAGTTTCTCCACCTTGTATTACATCATTTTTTTTTTGAAATATTATTCTTGATATTTGTTTGAGTTGTTATGTGGGATGGATTGTGTTTGAAATAATCTCACAATTTGAGAGTTATTCAAATTAAGGGATAGAGATAGGGAGAACCTTCATTGGGGTAGCCTCTTTCATGGGGAGTAGTACGGGTATGAGTACCCAATATGCTATGGAATTTGGTGTATGGGTGAATTGGAGTTGTTGTGAATTTTTTTTATAGAGGCGCATGTGAATGGAGATTGTTATGTTTATGACTAATAATACTCCTTTTGTTGAGTGCCCGCTAGTCACTCCCTATGAGGACCTTATGAAGGTTCATGTGTGTTTAAACCCTTGGGTTGGGTATTCTACATGCGTGTGATAATTTATTTTTTCATGTTGTGTGGACTTCTTGTGTGTACCCAATTTCATTGGATATCTCCTAGCTTAGGAGTGGCTTTCTTCAAGTCTAGGTTAGGTGGTGAGCTTTACCTAGGCCATGGGATGATCATGTTTTGTTGTACAATTTTTATAGAACAATGTTGTAGAATGCATAACTTGGAACTAGTCTTCTTCATCTCCACTTGACACATATTGGTTTGGGAGATAAATATACAAACCCACATTGAATGGATTTCAAGGGCATCTCTTGTTGTTATGGGTGAGAAACCCCTTGTAAAAATTATATCTTGTTATATAGCTAGAAATTTATGTTGCAAATAAATAATTATATATATTCAAGTACTGATTTAATTAAAAAAAAAAGAGCAACATATATTAGAGATATACATGTGCAACTAAATAAAATGTGTTCTAAGAGCATTCTATATTTTTCTACCTTAGACACTGTAGACACGTGAAATTAACATCGTGCACTCAATTCACATTCATAGCATCACATTGATAAAGTCAAATTCACACTCGCCCATCCATCAGGGTAAATTGGGTGCATTTAATTCAATCTCCTAAGGTCATTCACTTAAATTGAATAAATTAACTTTATTTAATTTAAGCCCATCATTCCCTCTTTGATTAAATAAATCAATCCTTTATTTAATTAAATCTCAAATCATCATTCATCTCCCTTTGATTTAGCTTAAATCCCTAAATCAAGTCAAATAAGTCAAAAACATCCTAATCATCATTAAGCTAATCTAATCCTAATTAGCCTAACCTAACCACCCATCACATCCTCTAGATAATCCCACTTGCACAAATAAATCAATTTATTCATTTATAAAATCAACATTTTCACTCAACATGGCATCTTTGAGGAATGTTCCCTCAGGTTTGAATTCAAAAACAAGTGGACATGTACATCCAACAAGTCATTTATGAGATCTTACATGGCTCTTACATGTCCCTTGCCAAAGTCAAACTCAACATTTATATCACAAATTCAAATTTGAATTTCCCCCTCTTTGGCACAAACCCCAAATCTTGCACATCCTTCATCCATTCATAGCTTGACAAGTGGCATCATATCATTGGATGAATGTTAGTCCCACATTGCTCAAATTTGAACATTCATCCATCTTAGAACTCTATAAAGGAAGAGCTCATGTCCTCATTTTATCATCCACAAATTATGCAAAGTTATTATGCTAAAATATTTAGCCATTGTCATCCATCAAACTTGAGTTCTTAACTAGCTTTTTGCAGATTTGGCTTCGAGTTCTCATCTTTCATCAACAAAGTGGATCAATATCATCAACACAATCAAGCTTGCAATCTTAGGAATTGGGAAAGGGCCAATTTTCACATCAAATTGGCACCAATTCCCCCATGGGATCATGAGTTTTCATATTTAAATTAGGATTCAATATTTGTTTTGTCATTTTCATTGTGTTCTTCACTACTTTCATTCCTATTTTGAATTTGTAAATGGATTTCATGGGGAATCCTTGTTTTGGCTTGCAATATCTAACTTGAGGTGTTTATTCTCTTTGTTTTGCAAGTACCAAGGTTGGGGTTCGCACATTTGGCACATTCTAGATTGGGGTACATCCTTAAACCAAATGAAACTCACCTTGTTTAGTTAGGAGTATGGGAATGCATCCTTTCTCATACATTTAATTGAATTAGCAATCCTTTGAACAAGTTTATCCTAAGATCACATCTAACATATTAGGGTTTACAAGTCCATTATCCAAACCAAAAGCAATCAAAATCAAACCCTAAGTCTAGCATTGATCCAAAGTTCCTAAACATTCAACACACATATCATTTACACCTTTCATCCTTCCTCTCGTCATTAGTCCTAAGAACCTTAGAGGTCACTTTTGCAACAAGGTCAAAACACAAGGAGAACATGGAATACAAACTTGATCCAAACATCATGAGTAATCCAAGTCAACTAACCTATCAAATCCTTACAATGCCGATTGATTATCAAAACTCACACTTATACAATCCATGCATGGGATCATTACCTTCTACAAATGTGAATGGCACAACAAGTGTGAGTATGCCCAAATCAAAGATTGGAACACATTTCCTAATGGTAGATCTAAATCCAAACCTACAAGTCTGTCAACCGAACAATTAATGCATGAGCCTTCAAACGAACAATGTCATCCCACCAAATCCCTACATGCCAAATGAGAATGTACCAAGTACAAGTTTTCCAAACATGAATCCAGAAAACTTTGGGATAAATATGTTTTCAAATCACACAAATGTTGTTCAGAGTCCAAACAAGATATTAATGACCCCAAGACAAGGTGACACCATGCAAAATTAGAGTTACCTAAATCAACGTAATATGATTCCCAATCACAACAATGCTCAATTTCAACCAATCATGCCAAATCTGAGTGTCATCCCAAATCAAAACATTGTCCAAAATCAAACACAAGTACACACTCCAAATCTGCTTAAACAAAAGCCAAATCAACTATATCAAGGGAGTCAAGATCGAAATCAAGAACAAATTTGGCGAAATAAAATTGCTACACTTACCAAAATAGTTGAGTCATTGCGCCAAGGGAAATCTCCACCATCATTACCCATATCATTCCTTGGTTTAGGGCTTCCCCCTTTACCTAGCACCAATCACTCCATCCAAATCAATCCACCTAACACCAATCAAGCCATCACATCAAATCCTTTGAATATACCATCGACATTGCACCAACAGATGGTATCCAATCAAACAACAACATCGATCCCATAAAATCAAAACACGGTCTCCCAAGGACCTATCACCTCAGTCATTCCAACCATTCCTATCACCTCGATCACTCAATCCACCCCTATCAAACCCAGCATATCTCAACTCCTCACTACCATGATCGCTCCAAGCGTATCTCAACAACTTGGCACTACATCCAACACGATTCCAAATCCGCCACCACTACCACCAAAACCAAATGCAGCAAGACAATATAACATTGCGCTAAAAGCTCACCAGGCCTACCAAAAGGCCATCCAACAATATCTAGCCACACAACAAGCAACACGAGCTCAACAAGTGCAACAAGCCTCTCAAACTACCCAACAAACACAAGCACAAACACAAAAAATGAAAACTGTTGAGAACAAGGATCAAGATCAATCCATCACTGAGCACCTTGAAGCTATTTCTACCTCATCCGAAGATCAAATCAACATACATCAAGAGTCACTTTTCAATCATGATCAAAATCCACCAACCAACAATGATCCAATCCAAGAAATGTCAACATCATTTAACCTTATGGTTAAAAACATTAGAAATCCCTTCACCACAATTATTGAAAACAACTATCAAGACCTCTCCATCGATGAGCACCTTGAAGATATTTTCACCCCACCTGATGATCAACTCACCATACATCAAGAGCCACTTTTTAGTGATCTATTTCAAGGAGTGTTAGGATTATTTGATCCTATTGACATAATGCATGATTTGTTGACCTATGATCATGTTGAAAATGTCTCTACATCGCCTTATAAGTTAGAGGACATATCTCAATAATTCATCCCGAAGCATGATCAACATCTTTCACCAAGGTCTAGCAATGGTCCTTTCCAAGACATGTTGACCCCCTTTGACCTCATGGTTACATATACTAAAGGAACCCTGAACTCGACACTTGAGGATATTGAACCACTTACCATGTCTAATGACGACATCCAAGAACCTTTTATAAGCAATCCATTCTTTGAAACTGACCCATGTCAAGAACTTGATCCAAAGCATGTCGAAAGCAACTCTGAAATCATTCAAGATCAAGAATTTATATCTTCGAGATACTAAAATGATCTAATGGACAGTCTCCTATCTATACAAGATGTTGTAAATGATGATCATATCCACATAGAACATACTCCGTCTACCCATGAGATGCTTTCTTTGGATGGACACGTAGATGATCTTCATCTAGAACAAGATTTTTGTTACAGGAGCAGATTATTGATTCCTACAACCAAACTGAATTATCAACATCAGGATCAAATATATCCCAAATTTAGACTAAGGACATCATGAATAAAGATATCCGACATTATCCACTCAAGGAAACAAGTCAGACAGAACAGTATAATCAAGAGTTAGCAGAGCGGAAAATTGAAACAATGTCATTTGCAGTGGCCATTTTTCAGAGCATGTTTACTGAACAAGAGCTCTCGAAATAGGTAGAATCAAAGCATGAAGGGACTACTTCCACAATACTGGGGGCAACTATATCTCAAGCAAACATCAACATAGGGAGCATGAAGAGTCCTTGTGATGAAATCGATGCCGATACTACAACTAGCCATGTCATGAATCTTCATCCACCCATCACCCCATCCACCAATTGGGACCAACGTCAAAAGAAAGAATTGAATCAAAGTACGAAGAACGTTATCAAAGGAAAAGCAGTTGGAAAGCATAATGGACAAATCAAATACAAATGGACACCAAAGAATACAAAGAAAGATCATCCTTATCAAACTCCATCAGTCAAAGAAACTATGGGCCAAAATAAAAAAGGGAAAAGTATCCATCAAAGATTTCCACAAAATCAAAAACAAGCTTTTCAAGCGACATAAAAAGTTTATCAAGAAATTGGTCCTAATTCCATGCACACTTCCGTATCCACCCATCATTGCTCATCTTCCCAAGTTTGGAGAGTCAAAGATTCCAAGCTGCCGACCAATCCATCTTTTATCTCTAAACACACTCCATCCACGCCTCCATGCATGATATATAATTCTCACATTGACCATGTATTGGCAACGACCCTTCATCATAAGGATTAGAAGGAACTCTATCGCGATGTGCGCACAAAGACAGAGTTAACTTCGGTATCGACGAAGCAGATCAGGAATCTCAAAAGTTGCATTCAAGTGCACGTATCTTAACAAAGCAACTTCTTCAAGCAGGATATCGATGGCACATGATGATAGGGGCATCTACATTAGCAACACCTTGTGATTCAGCATGAGCTTAAAATCTTTCAGAAAAAAAAAATTAAAAAATTAAAAAATATGAAAAATCCAAAAAAAATAGAAAAAGGATTGAAAATAGTAAAGAGAAAAAAATCGTTCTCTAGTGAAAACCGCATGGGCCGCGCTTTGGGAAAGACCATGATGAAAACCTAGAAAATAGGCATCATGTGTGGAATTGAGCATCTACATACGCCAGTTCAGATGAAAGCATCTCATCGCATCCATAATAAAACTAACATTCCATCCATCTTATCCATAATAAATCCATTCATCCATAAACCATTGATCCAATCCATTTATCCAATCCATCTTTATCCATAGTCCAAGTTATCTTGATCTTGATGAAATTTTGGAGCACACGTTACGCTTGCTTACGATAAACATCTTGACATGGGTCATTTTCATTGATCCTATCCTACCCAGTGTTATCTGAGCCATGAAGCATTATCCAATGAGAATTATTTATCTGAACACCTTATAATATCGCAAGATAATCCTTGGCATCCTCTGCATGCTTGCCATATCCATCCATCCATACGCCTATCCATGCATCTATCCATAACATTCCACACATTGCTAGACATTGGGGGCAGGTATTTACATCTTACTTCAGGAATAAATCTTGATCGATATCCTCCCAACTTATGTGGTGATTCGAACATTGGAAAACATGAAATCAAATTGGTCAAGATTTTGTGATCCAAAACCAAATTACTAGCACATGGAATATTTTGACAAGAACACGTTCCTTATCAAGCTTCATCTTTCATCGAACATCAACCAAAACAATCGATATCAGTCGCATCTAATTTGCACGTCAACGTCACATCAAATCATTCGAACATATTTTGTTTCAAATCAAGCTTCATCAATCATGATCAAGCAAATCCAATCAATTCATCATCATCTCAGTCCTTGTGTTGCTTAACATTATCCTTGCATTGTTGTGCATCCTCAACAATGTTATCATCATCAATCCTAATCAATCCTGATCAATCCAATCCTTGCATTGTTGTGTATCCTCAACAATGTTATCATCATCATCAATCCATCAATCCAATCAATCAACCTCAGCTTGGTTTTCAACAAAAATCCCAAACAGAAAACTGATATCGTCACACATGTCCATATCCAAATAGTCAAAATCATGCGAAAATCCAAAAACATCAAAAAATCAGAAAATCCAAAAACATTCAAAACATATCAAAATCCAAAAACAAGTCAAAAACATAAAACATCAAAAACATAGAATCTGAACTATGTTGTCTCTGAGCTCAAACATAGGCAAGGCTAATCAGAGATCAGCCCCCGAGACACAAAAATCCAAAAACATTCAAAAAAACATCAAAATCCAAAAACATTCAAAAAACATCAAAATCCAAAAACATTCAAAAAATCAAAAATCAAAACATTTGAAAAATCCAAAAAAACCAAAAAATAGCCTCAAAACATTGTAAAACATCAAAAACATCCAAATATTTGAAAAAATCCATCCACCTCATCTTGCTTGCACCCACAATAAACACCATCCTTAATAAACTAATCATCACCTTCATCCTTTGGCAAAACAAATAGAAACAAATCACATCAATCAGTAGAAGCAAGCCTCAATCATAAAATCGAAAGCAAACAACAAACCTTTAAAGCAAAATCAAACTCTTGATCAGTCGTAAACATGTCAATCAACCTTATATCAATAGCCTATCAAACAACTTATCAAACCATCATCATCCTATATAATGCATGTCCTAGGATATATCGTTCCAACAATGGGCATCATTTTGGATATCACCTTGAATTCTTATCCTATCAAAACAAATTCCTTTTGGCTAGAGATATGAAGAACATTGACTTGTTTGCGTACTTGGTCTTTTTCTTGTGATTTATCTTATTGCGCTCATTCCAAGGACCTCTTGATGATATCCGAACAAGGGATTTAGAGAGATAGGGATGGGGCAATGATCATTATATTTTGTCTGTTATGCTTGTTGGACGTTCTTGTAAAATAACTTGGCGAATACTTGCTTTGTTAGGTACGTTCTAGCAAGGTTTCTGTATGTCAAGTGTGAACAAGAATACTCCTATCTGTTTGTCGAGTCAAAGTCCATCACACTAGGTACAACTCCATCTTGGTTCTTTATACCTTGATGCATCATACCTACATGTGTTATCAAACATAAGGTAAGTAGCCCTTTTAAAATCCCATTCCTTGATAAGTAAATCATCCATTTTTCTATCATCATCTATCATCATCATCATCTCTAATAAAGTCTTGTCAAAATGGACTTGTTGGATCCTCTTGTCATCATCTAATTTCATCTTTTATGCACTAACATTGCATCATGAGTAGTTAATCATCATCATCAGTGCATCCATCATCATCATCAGTGCATCCATCTTGCATCCACAAACCATCAATATTCTCCATATCATATCACATGCATAATCATCATCATAATATAGATCTGTTAGTCTAAGCATCTCATAAATCATCACTTTTGCATAAATCATACATTTGCATAATCATAACATTTCATCATCATAATATAGATCTATTAGTCTAAGCATCTCATAAATCATCCATTGCATAATCATGGCATATCAAATCCTCCATCTCATCCATCATCACATCATATCATCATTTAAGTTGTTTAAGATAATATAGATCTGTTATTCTAAGCATCTTAAAATCGTCCCATTTGCATCATCATCCATAACCATCCATTTTGAACCTCTTTATCACGAGATTGACTCTCAAATTGAATCTTTTTGCTCGATCTCTCGAGGGGGCAATGTACTAGTGTACTTCTTTCTATTGGGGCAACCGAAAAAATCATAAATTTTTTGAATTTTGATCACGGCAAGTTTATTCTTTGAACCAACGCAACAAGTACATTGCTTCAAAGAGGGGAAAAATGTAGACACGTGACATTAACATCATGCACTCAATTCACGTTCATAGCATCACATTGATAAAGTCAAATTCACACTCGCCCATTCATCAAGGTAAATCGGGTGCATTTAATTCAATCTCCTAAGGTCATTCACTTAAATTGAATAAATTAACTTTATTTAATTTAAGCCTATCATTCCCTCTTTGATTAAATAAATCAATCCTTTATTTAATTAAATCTCAAATCATCATTCATCTCCCTTTGATTTAGCTTAAATCCCTAAATCAAGTCAAATAAGTCAAAAACATCCTAATCATCATTAAGCTAATCTAATCCTAATTAGCCTAACCTAACCACCCATCACATCCTCTAGATAATCCCACTTGCACAAATAAATCAATTTATTCATTTATAAAATCAACATTTTCACTCAACATGGCATCTTTGAGGAATGTTCCCTCAAGTTTGAATTCAAAAACAAGTGGACATGTACATCCAACAAGTCATTTATGAGATCTTACATGGCTCTTACATGTCCCTTGCCAAAGTCAAACTCAACATTTATATCACAAATTCAAATTTGAATTTCCCCCTCTTTGGCACAAACCCCAAATCTTGCACATCCTTCATCCATTCATAGCTTGACAAGTGGCATCATATCATTGGATGAATGTTAGTCCCACATTGCTCAAATTTGGACATTCATCCATCTTAGAACTCTATAAAGGAAGAGCTCATGTCCTCATTTTATCATCCACAAATTATGCAAAGTTATTATGCTAAAATATTTAGCCCTTGTCATCCATCAAACTTGAGTTCTTAGCTAGCTTTTTGCAGATTTGGCTTGGATTTCTCATCTTTCATCAACAAAATCAAGCTTTCAATCTTAGGAATTGGGAAAGGGCCAATTTTCACATCAAATTGGCACCAATTCCCCCATGGGATCATGAGTTTGCATATTTAAATTAGGATTCAATATTTGTTTTGTCATTTTCATTGTGTTCTTCACTATTTTCATTCCTATTTTGAATTTGTAAATGGATTTCATGGGGAATCCTTGTTTTGGCTTGCAATATCTAACTTGAGGTGTTTATTCTCTTTGTTTTGCAGGTACCGAGGTTGGGGTTCGCACAAACACCATAGTGGTGAATTATTGCATCTTGTATCAAGATTTTTAAAAGCTTTATGTATTGGTTTTATTGTTTAAAAAAAGAGAAGAAAATATGTATTTGTGGTTGAAAAGAGAAAATATTATGCTATTATAGAGCTCCATATATTTTTTCGGTAAATGGGATATAATATATTTTTTTTCAAGTTTTATGCAACCTCCCTATAAATTTTATATATATTGTTTTTTAATATATATAGGTTGTGAGTCTATTTGTTCAAAATACATTTTGTTCATGCATTTCCCTTATTAAACTCTATGTATTGATGTTTGAGGGAATTTATTAATGTATTAAAAAAAATAGTATACCAGTTGAAATAGAAATATAAATATATTTGTAAATATGTAAGTATTTTGGTTCACTAAGCTTATAGAAATATATAAGTTTGAAAGAGAAATATAAGTCTCCTTTATTATCATTAGATGGAAATAAATAAAATTTGAATGGCATAAATCTATTCTCCCATAGTTTAAGATAAACAAACTATGAATATTATTCATTCAATATATCCATGTTACAAAATTCATTATCCTTATGAAGTTGGTTGCAGATTTAACTAAGATAATTAAAATTTTTTAAAGGCTAAATTTGAACTTAATGACTCTTGTAAGTCACATAGTGGCTCAGAGAAAAAATAGATAAACTACTAAATCTGGTAAATCTCCCTTGTTTATATGATAAACTAGATAAACTAGGTGGTCATGTTATGCATATGCAAATAAAACTAGATGTGGATATGTTCGAGGATAAATGCATTGAAGCCTAGTTTGTGTAGTTAGGGATACAATTTTCTTTGCTTAATAATGATTGGGTAGTATGTTATTATAACATTCAAGAGTAAGAGTAGAAACTTTTAATTTATCAATTTAAAAATAATAATAATATAACAAAAATATATAAATATATATTTTTAATATAATTTAATATTAATGTCATATTTGGCATTAATCTTAAGTTTTACATTGATATTTTTATATTAAGAGAGTAAATTTAGAATGATATTGGGAAATATGGTGAACAATAATATAAATATGGATACTTGTAAATTTAATATTAATAGTAAGAGTAATATTAATATTATTAACAATAATAATAAGAATAAAATAATAGTGATATTAAGAAAAGTATTAATATTAATATGTTTAATGGCATTGTTAAACACAATATTAAAATTAATATTGAGTGAGATTAATATTTAAATCGCCATTAATCATAAATTATAATGTTTTTTATTAGCGATAAATAGGTTTTGTGGGGGCCAAAAATCCCTTACATACTGGTTTTGAGGGGACCAGAAACCCCATACAAAAATGAAAGTTGCAAAAAAATAGGAACACATACAATCATCATCCCACCATCAGCAGGCTACCAAAAGATACACACGATAAAACAAACTACAGAGAAACAACTTTGATGGGGCCAAAAACCTTTTTACAACTAGGAGTTCACATGGACTTTAAACCCAATCATTTAAAAGAAACTGCCTAAGTCAGGCAGGCACTAAACACAACCTGCAATAGTTGTTCCACAGTAAACCAACTACTCGGAATTGAGCTAAAAAAACAAGGGTTACCAAAGCACCCTTCAAGAACAGTTGTTTCTTGCAGACTCCCTACCTCAGTAAGAGAGCAACTAGAAATAATAGAGTTTGAGATAATAGCAAAGCACTGAGAAGAATCAACCATCTTGCAGCACCATCCTACCTGATCCGCCATCTCAAGCTCTACCTCAATAGGAGAGAAATCCCCTCTAAAGGAGAGGATAAATGAGAACCCTTCCCATCGAAGCCACTTCACTCCACCTCATACAAACTCCACCTTGATAAGAGCTCATAAGAGAGGAATGAAATTTTCTCCACTTCTACAGCCACCAACTCCACCTCCATAGGAGCGGGATCCTCCTCAATAGGAGCAATCTCCACCTCAAAAGAAGACACAACTTGTAAAACATGGAAAAAATCAGTGACGGTAAGAAGGATTGACATTACATCCTTTGGAACCACATGCTCTAGGTGCTTGACACAAGAAGTAAATAACAACCTAGCCTATAGAAAAAAGAAAGCATCCACCTAAGCCTTGACACTAGACATTTGGGATGGCTTCACTAACAACCCAAAAACAACCCCCCTCATTAGCAAAAACTTTGTAACCCAACTAGGGCACCAAAAAAACCAAACCAACAAGACAAGGCCCAAAGCCCAAAACAAAGAGAAGCCAGAAGGCTTCAACAATTTGAAGAAAAAATTCAGAACAAAGGATCCAAACCCCAAAGGGAGAGAAAACTTCACTAGCCACTTGGGGATCAAGAGGAACAATAAAGACCTCAACAAAGAGGACCAAAAGGCACGCTGCCAGAAAGAACAAGGCCGCAAAAACCCACATGTAATAGTAGGATACCAAAGACCCCTACCATAAGAGGGAAACCCCTCTCCAAGAGCCACCAAAACTTCCATAGCAAGGTGCCAAAGGCCAAAAAAGAACAAAAAAAGGACTCATAGGCCACAAAAAAAAACCCCTCCAAAGGAATGGGTAACCCAGACACCACCGAAGGTAGCCAACAAGTCACAATCGAGAACCAAAGAGGACCTCCAGCCAACTCTTGTTGACCACAACCATGAACCAAACACCCCCTAGCACCATAAGATGCAGCGCTAGGGGGAAGTGCCACAAAAGGATAAACAAGCCGAATTAGACCAAGACAGTTTGCAGCTCAAGGAAAGGTGCAACCACCAACAACGCCATGAAAACATAGCAGAGCGAGAAGCCCCAAAATAGACCCAAACACCTCCCCAAATGTAGTCGAGAGAAGGAAATGATTTCCCAGTGCCCAAAAATGAGGAGGAACCATTGAAAAATATAGAAAAATTGCATCTTCACCAAATTCTCCATCTCCTCCATTTGCAGAATTCAAATCCCTACCCCCGCTCCTATTCTCGCCCTAAGCTCCCGCTTGCTCCATTCACAAAAGATGAAAATATCATAAATTATAATGTTAGTAATTATAAGTATATGAACTCAATTGATCAAATAACATGAAATGAAAGCAATCAAACAAGATATAGATCACTTAAAAGCAATACTCTTGTAATGTCGTAAAATTGCACCCCTTGCAATTTCACATACATTTTTGTATCCACTTTAGTGTCCACTCCCTTAGCATTTGTGTAGGCTCATTTTAGCCTTTGTGTCATCTTTTTTCCCCTCTCAGGAGGCTCAGGACCCTTTTTGAGTAGCTACCCTCACATGTTAGCTTTGAGTCAAACCTTATGCTTTTCTCGTTCTCATTGTTTTGTAGCAGGATGCGTTTGGACACTAGCACACTGCACAGACATTTGCACATCACGCTAGCATCCCATGACATTTCAACATTCAAACGATATTTTCTGAGCATGTTTTCCACTTGTCAGCTACTTTTTTTTGGTGGTAATGGCTCGGGTCGCCTTGTAATGGCTCAAGAACCTTATTTTTCATCATATTCTCTCTTTAAATCCTATCATTTTAATCTATTTGGTCTTTCGAATCTTCTAGCTTTGGCTCTAGCCTTTTCCTCTTCTCTTTTTCTTCCTATCTTGCTTGTATAGCTCTTTACAACTTGCTACACCAACACTCTCAAGCTTTCTTTGCAACTCTCTTGGATCTCATAGTTGTCCCCCTTATCTTGTGCTTGCCAGCATCCTGGGATTTCACACATCCCCTATCAATATCATCTCTATCTCATGATATAGGTTCTCCTCTTTGAGCAGGGATTGCTTTTATCAAGTCATATTTGCTTACTTTGTTCACTTTCTCTATCTATTTGACTGTCCTTGGAGGTGAAAACACCAAAAAGGGGGTTTGAGTGAGGAAAATCCCTATACAACCCCAACATTTTTCCCTTGATCTTATGTATGCAGGTTTTGAAGAATTCTCTTTACTAGAGGCTTCATTTCTTGGGTTGTTGTGAGAAATTTCTATCTTTTATTCTCTTACTTTATAATTTATACTCCACTTTATTTCAATTTTGCTACATTCTATTACTTTCTTGTATTTTGGAAGTTCTTAGTAACTAGATTGTTAGTAGTCAAATTGTTATTTCTTATTAAATTCTCAATTTTTGGTTTGTATGAGACGCCAACACACCTTCCAGACTCTAGTGCATCGCGCTGTCATCTGTGTTCTGCGTTGACGTCCTTCGGCCGAAAGCTTGTCAATTTTTCTAGAAAACCTTTGTGATCTACTCTTTTTTATTCTGGAACTCTCACCTTTTCAATTTGAGGTAGTTTAGGGTAGTTCATTCTTTGGGAATATCTAGAGAATAAAGAGACTCATGAGTAGTGAATCTCCCTTCTCTACATTTTGGTGAACCCAACATGAAAACACCTTCCCCAAAAATTTTATATCTCTATTTCAAAATGTACTTTCTACCTTCCTGCCTTCCATTTCTTTCCAGCTTTGTTAAGAAGCTCCAAAAAGTTCTCTTACAAGCGTGTGAAAGTGAGTTCTCTCCTTTCTTATTATTCTTTGTTGATCCCTCTCTTGAAATTCCTTCTAAGGATATTTCGATACAAGAGAATGAAATCATTGATACTTTTCTTAACGTTACTCTACCTTCTCTTCATTCTAATGTACTCTCTTCTAGAGATGATGTGTTAGTGAATGATGATTCTCTTCATTCCAATGCACTCTCTTCTAGAGATGATGCATTAGTGAATGATGAAGTTCCCCTCACATTGGATCCTTTAAGGATGGATGTTGAGCATATTTCTTCAAATGATTCTTGCATAAGTTGCAATGAATCTATAAATATCATTTGTCTCAGTTGCCCCTAAAGGGCCTAAGAGATCGGTCATTTACTTGACTCTGGCTACTCCTTCTCCTAAAATGATTTATTCTATTAATGGTGTTCCATTTAACACTGATTCTCCTGATCTTAGTAAGGCTCCCTCTTATAGAGTGATAGCTCATACTTATAATACTAGAAAGAATAAACAAAATATTAATCAACCTACTTCTTTACCACCTTCTCAACCAAGCCTTCCTTCAACACCTAAACCCATGACTAAAGCACCTGATGATTATGATCTTGTTGAGAAACTTCATGTTAATCCTACCAATATCTCACTATGGGATTTACTTCAGTTTGCTTCAATTTATCAAGATATGCTTCAGGAAGCCTTGCAAAAGATCCTCTTGATTTCTTTTGCTAGGCCAATGAATGTTAATGTGTTGATAGATCATATTCATGTAGATTCATTGAATATTATGTTCTATCCATAGGAACTCGTGCCTTCAGAAGTACAGAAGCAAGCAAATCCTCTAATGATTATAGTCAACATTAACAACATTGGCATTAGACGTACTCTTGTTGATGCTGATTTGACACTCCATGTATGTAGCATTGATCTATTGCCTAAGATTAATATTGATTCTTCCTCTCTAGTTGCTTCTTCTCTTGTTATTCATGGGTTTTATAATGTTGGTTGGAAACCTTTAGGCACAATAGTATTTCCTTTAAGGTTGGGACCCATTACTATACCCACCCTTGTATATGTTATGTAAAAAAAGTTACCTTATAATCTTCTCCTTGGTAGACTGTGGATTCATGCTATGGGTGCAGTTCTGTCCACCTTGCATAAATGTATTAAGTTCATTTGTAACAATCGAGTAGTCATAGTCAGGACTGACCTGGATGCTATTCACTTATGTGGGATGGAAATTGTTGGTCAAGCTTCAGTTATGCCTACTCTTATCCCTTTATTTTCTTCTCATGAATTGACATCTACTCCAGTAGTACCTGTTATAAAGGATTCTCTTGAGATAGATGTCCTTGAAGATCCTTCTAAAGAAAGAGATCTTAAGTATTCTCTTTCTACTTCTCAAAAGAATGCATGTCTCGGTGATGATTAGGGTTCCTTAAAATTTACAAATTCCTTCATTAGGGAATATAAAGTTGACCCAATCCACCTAATATTTTCAATAACACCATCCAAACCTGCTATCAAAGATGATTATTCTTTTGTATTGTGGGTTAATATGAGCAATAGTTGTAATGTCCTTAGTGTCGATCTTCCTCGTTCTGAGGAAGATGGTCATGCCTCTTTTGAAGAGGCTAATGATGACAGTCTTATCAAGAAGGATGGTGGTGATTCCATAGAGGAGTATAATCCACATTGCTATAATAATTCTCTCTATGAAGATCCTCCTCCTTCTCAAGATTTGCAAACACGTTATGGCCCTAGATACAAACTTGCATCTAAATATGGCTATGGGTGTAAAGGTTGTGGGTGTAATGAACAAGGCATTTAGGTCCTTATAGAATGTGCACCTCGTAAGCATAATTTGGGGCTTGGTTGCTTGAATGAACAATCTAAATGGAAGCCATGGTTGAATGACATAAATTCTCCTCAAACTCATTCTCTTGGATTGATTCATCCTCCATTGTATTCTATCTTCATGTCTTCTTCTTGTGAGTAGTCGAGTATTTCTCCACAAGACAAAGGGTTGCCTCTTGCTCCTCATTCTTTGTTTTAGCAAGATTATATTTTGTTGAGGCTTCTTAAAATCCACTTATTTACTCTTCCTCCTCCTACACATAAAACATTTCATAAGCATGATAAAGAAAAACATTCTTTTTGTGCATACCATTGAGTGCCTAGCCATTCCACTAGTGAATGTAAGGCCTTGAAGGATAAAGTACAACAACTTCTTGATTTAGGTGCCATCACTCATTTATTTGTTGATGCACCTGCCTCTTATTCAAATGACAAGTGATATCAATGTCTACCTCTATCTTGTATGTTCTAAGTATCTCGCATGGTTCTCCTCTCTTATATGTTGGGGGTAGTGATAACTTTTTCTAGAGATGTGTGTCCCCCTTAAAGGACCCCCTCTCTTCTTTGTCTTTCAAATGGAGCGTCCCTTGAGTGGACCCCTTTTTTTCTTTTGAAGGGTTCCTGAGGGGGGCCCCTTTGAAAGCTTCTTCTTCAAATGAATCCATTGGCATATAGCTTGGGGGAAACCTGACTAGACTTGTCTTATATCTTTGTTTCTAGCTTAGGGGCAGCCTAACTAAACCTATACTTTATATGACTATCTTGCAATGCATTTTGTAGTAGCCAAAAGCTTTTCTTATCATTCTTGCTCTGTAGGACCGAGAACTTGTAGAGATTCTTTGCATCAAGATTTCCTTGCAGGACTGAGCACCTGTAATGACCAATCAAACTCTACAGAGCCTCTCACATGTGGCTTCCTTCAAGACCGAGCACCTGGGGTGCCTCCTTTGCAAGTTCAAGTACCTCCAAAGCACTTACATCTTGCAAGATCTCTTTATTCAAATTTGTAGCTCTGAGGACCTACAAAGCATTTTGTTCACCTTCGATAGGTTTTCCAATCTACGATGCATTTGTTCAACCCTCCCTAGGAGAGAGTACCTATGGAGCCATCTCTCTTAGAATTTTCATTCCTTTCTATCTCTTAAATTAGGTTATCTCTTATCTTCTCAATTGTATATACTGGATCGAAGATCTATATCCTTCTTCATCCTAGGTATATACTTCTTTCTCACTTTGAAATTGGTTGCTTCCCTATCTTTTGCATGTATTCTTCTCTTGAAGCAATTAATCCTTACCTTCTTCTCTCAGTTTAAGAATTATTCTATGGGTTATTTCTTAATTTTGGGACAACGCATAGTATTGAGACAACCTTCTACATCAAGGTCTCTTTCACTTTGCTCACTCAAATCCTTTAGTTTATATGTGTCTTTGTGTATGTGTTATCCATGTTCTAACCCCATGATGTAATAGATTTTTTCTAACATTGTTGTCTTGTGTAGGTCTTTCTTGTCTACTGCATTTGTTTTGTAGGTCTTCAACCTGGGGGCATGCTTCATTGGTTCAAAGAGCTATCTACTTCCTCTACAGTATCCTTTTGGTATCTTGATGTTATTTATAATTAGTAGATTTCCTTTAGCATGCATATTAGTGTAGATTCATATGCTTACTAAAGTGGGGGAAAAATGTAATGTCGTAAAATTGTACCCCTTGCAATTTCACATACATTTTTGTATCCACTTTAGTGTCCACTCCCTTAGCATTTGTGTAGGCTCATTTTAGCCTTTGCATTAGCATTTTCCCCATCTTAGGATGCTTAGGACCCTTTTTTAGCAACTACCCTCGCACATCAGCTTTGAGTCAAACCTTATACTTTTCTTGTTCTTGTTGTTTTGTAGTGTGATGCATCTAGACACTAGCACATTGCATGGATGTCCACACGCCACGCTAGTGTCCCTCGACATTTCAATGTTCAAAAAACCTTTTCCAAGCATGTTTGCTACTTTTCAGCTACTTTTGTCAGTGGTAATGGCTCAAGAACCTTCTTTTCCCTCATGTTCTCTCTTTAAATGCTATCTTTTTAATCTATTTGGTCTTCTAGATCTCTCTAGCTTTGGCTCTAGCCGTTTCCTCTTCTCTTTGTCTTTCTATCTTTCTTGTATAGCTCTTTACAATTTTCTACAATAGCACTCTCAAGCTTTCTTTACAACTCTCTCAGCTCTCATAGCTCCCTCTTTCTCTCTTTGGATTGCTTAAGCCTTACAAGTGATATTCCCCTTATCTTGTGCTTGCGAGCATCCTAGGATTTCACACATCCCCTATCAATTACATCTTTATCTCATGATACGGGTTCTCCTTGAGTGGGGATTGCTTTTATCAAGTCATATTTGCTTACTTTATTCACTTTCTCTATCTATTTGGTTGTCTGTGGAGGTGGGAACACCAAAACAAGAGTTTGAGTGAGGAAAACCCCTATACAACCCCAACATTTTTCCCTCGATCTTATGTATGTAGGTTTTAAAGACTTCTCTTTGTTAGAGGCTTCATTTCTTGGGTTTTGGTGAGCAATTTTTATATTTTATTCTCTTACTTTATACTTTATACTTCACTTTATTTCAATTCTACTACATTTTGTTACTTTCGCACATTCTGGAAGTTCTTAGTAACTAGATTTTTGGTATTCAATTTGTTGTTTCCTATGGCATTCTTAGTTTTCATTCCGTATGAGATGCCAATGCGCTTTCTTAACTCCTATACACCGCACTGTCATTCATGTTCCGCAATGAGATCCTTCAGACGAAATCTCATCAATTTACCCAAAAAACCATTGTGATCTACTTTTTTTTATTTTGTAACTCTCGCCTTTTTAATTTGAGGTAGTTTAGGGTAGTTCATTCCTTGGGAATATCTTGAGAATAAAGAGACTCATGAGTAGTGAACCCCCCTTCTCTACAACTCCAATGAAATTTAGTTAACATGGTTAAAATGATCCAAATAAATCAAAACAATCTCAATTCTTAGACAATCAAAACAAATAACCAGCAAACCTCCAATTTGATATGGGATGTGGATTGCTCAAATTTTCCTAATCCATGTTGTTTGCAAAAGCTTGAAGATGATCAATGAAAGTTAATTCACACAAAAATCTCTCAAATTTCTCAAAGATGAGTTATAAATTTGAGAGAGTAACTTTGCATAAGGATTTGTGTTGAATTGATATGAAATTGGCTTGGTATTTATAGATTTTTGAGATATTGATCAATGGCCATGATTCAAAATACTAATTGATGGATGAAATTGAATTGAGGATGAAGACATGGATCAATGAATGATTAAGTGGTTGATAAAATCCATGAGGCATGGATCAAGGATTAGATCAAGGGTTCACAATACATGAGAGACTCACCAATATCCCTTGATTTTAAGAATCATGTTGGAGATCATATTTTAAGTTGGAGGGAAGAATTCAAATTTGAAAAGGGAATATTCCATGTGAAAAATTCTTTTTGCAAGTTGGAGGGTTAGAGGAAAATTAGTTGATTAAACAATTAATGAAAATCATTTAATTGTGCAAGTTGGATAAGACCTTTAATTAAATAATAAGGAATTTTTTAGACTACAGGTATTGATTAGCCCCCTATAAATTGCAATGCACATGGTCAAATTCTTTCACGTGACCATTGACGTTGGTGTGACACTCCCTCTAGTACCATAGGTTTGGGGGAGGCTAGACCTCGTGACCTCTTGCCTGCAACAAGATTCTTTAGCCAATCAAGCTACACCCCTCACCCCATAATTAGGAATTATTTAATCAAGTGGGATTATCAACATTTAATTAAATAATGTTGCATTATTTAATCAAATTGGAAGAAAATTATGAGTTATGATGAATTAATCAAATAACCTTAATTATTCAATTAATAGGAGAATAAAATGAATTTAACTACATAATTGAACATTATTTAATTAAATAGAGGAATTGGGTGAATTATGCTAGAAATGGTGTTAGTAAGTGGAATCAAGATGTGTGATATACTCAAGACATTTTCAAGTGTCTACATTTTTCCCCTCTTTGAAGTAAGGTATCTGCTATGTTACTTCAAAAAACTAATACTACTTAGATCAAAATTTTAAAAAATTATAAATTTTTTATGCCCCACTATGCCTCAGAGGATGAAGGAATGCTAGTATGTTGCCCCCTTGAGAGATCGAGCATAAAAATTGACTTTCGGGTCGATATCGCAATATGGTGGCGGGAGTGGTTTTATTGCATAGAGGATGACAAATAAATCCTAGAAAGTCACACTTATTGACTTGGGTGCATAAAAGGTTAGAAAAATGAGTTTTAGGATAAAAACCCTAGGTTTAGGAGGGTATATATGCTCATTTGAAGAAATTATCATATGATTTGCACACATTGCTTTGAGAAAACTTGACCTCTTGATAGATTCCCTTGTTGAGTTGTTGTGGAGACCCTATGATGATGGAGTTTGTTATTCACACTAGACACTGAGCTGATTGAGTTCATGACTTCCAGTGCCCTCCTAGTTCAGGTGGTCAGGTATGTACTTTGAAAACCTTCCAAGCATGTATTTTCATGTAGAAAAATGTAGCTTAGAATTTAGGCAAACAAAAGCGTCAAACTTTTTTTTAGTGTGCCTTGTAACTAACACCACATGTTTATACAAAAGTGTGGATTTTCTGTAAAGGTGCAATTTTCCTGAACCTTGCTTGCGCTATTGTAAAATATTGGCGATATTTCCTTGCACTTTTGTAAAAACCCTATGATTTTGTGTTTTCCTTACAGTGCATGCTTTTGCATTAAATTTGCACTTTTGCAATAAGACTGCACTTTTGTACCCTAACAATTGGGCACTTTTGTTCTTTTTTTCCTTTTGAATTAGGTTGTTCTGCTAGTTTTTTGAAACTTGGTGTTGTATGCTTTGTGTGTGCAGGCTAACTTAGAGCCACTTAGCTCTTGAGAGTGTAGACCAGCCATCCTAAAGTAAATGTCTTCTTTTAGTCTTGAGGAGATTACCTTTTTCCATGATTTGGGCCTATTCCACAATTTGTACATGCCAGAGATTCGAACCCATTATGCATTGATCCTTGTTGTCATGAAGCGATGTAATTCTAAGACATCTTCATTTAATTTTCCTACTGGAAATTCCACCATCACCTTAGGTGATGTATGGCACATCCTTAGAGTGCTCATTCATGGACCATAGGTTATCTATGATACTCCCTAAGGTGGTTAGGACCTTCGAGTACTAAGGGTGGAGTAGATTCATTTGATTGAGGGTTAGGTGGACCTTCAAGCCTATGTCAACGTACTGATGATGTCACTCTTGTTCTTTCTGGTATTATCATGGGCACACTTGTTCCAGACAGACGCTCACATGTTCAGTCCTAGATGGGGGAGCATGTTAGAATGCAATGAACAATTAGTGACCTAATGAATACAATTTGAATGTATATTTAACCTAAATGATTGAAATAAACCCTAATGCAAGCTATGATGCACTATGAGATGCAAAAAAAATAAATTTTTATGCTTTTATGATACAAAAATGAAACCTTAAATGAGAAATGCAAACAATGCAAGGCAAAATCCTAGATCTAGGGTTTGAAATACTTCTAATTTCAAAAGTTTTATAATGTCAAAATCTTGGGTTCACCAAAATGAAAAATAGAAAAAGGTGATCCTAAAGTTGAATGTATAAACCCTAAGATCAATTTCTTCATAAATTTCAAAGATACATTAGGATGAAAAGCAACAAGGTGAATAGATTGACTTTCAACCATGAAGGTGAGTTAATCAGACCTAGATCTGTATTCTTGGGGCCTTAGAAATGGATTGGAATTTATTTTCCTTAATAAACCTAATTGAGTTGCATTCCCTAATATATAAATTACAAGATGCTGACAATGCACAGACTGAAACAACACTTTGCAGGAAAATCTGGGAAGTTCAAAGGATTGTGTACTTGCACAAAAAAATTAGATTTAGCCACTATAGGATGACATAGTTTCCAAGGGGCATGTAATTCCTTGTAAGGGTGTTCTACTCAACTTTTGGGATTCTTTGATGGAAAATATGAGACTCCTATTTTCGCTTGCAAAGTTGTCAAAATGTCGTCGAATACTTTTGTAGGTGATTTTTCATGGCTTGACAAAATTTGGGGCCTTGAATGCAATAATGGACAACTTTTCTTCAATCTTCCTTCAATCCTCTTCAAACCTATAACCTGCACATTCAAAGAGAGGGAAGATGTTGGACCATTTAGGGGCTTTCCTCAGTCAAACCCCATGTAAGTGTTTCCACTTCCACAATAGAAAATGTCAATGATAAATGGATAATTGAAAGGAAGGAATGATGACATTATTAAGTGTTACAACTTACCACCCTTCAATGGCTTCCTTGAAGGACTAAAGTCATGCACATCACCTCAAGATCTTGGATCTTACTTGCTTGATTACTTGAATGTGTTGGAGACCTACAAAAAGGGTTATCATTCACAAAACAATGATAAAATGACAAAATGAACTCACATACGCTTTGACATGATGCTTGGATCTTAAATTGCTACAATAAATCATTGAAATGTTACTCTTGACTTGATCTTGACAATAATATTTGCTCATAAATTCTCCTTCTTTCCTTCTAGTTTCAAAATGGTGAAAAGACTAGTTATTTATAAGCATGTATTCAATTTCATGAAAATTAGATCTCAAAAGTTGACATTTGAATTTGAATTTTGAATGTTAAAATGTTGACATCGAGATGCCCAAAATTGGGTCTTGGCTAAGAAGGGGGACCCGTACGCCCAAGGGTTTATGGGTCTTGGCCCTAATTTCCAAGATACTAAGTGTCGAGGGCAAGATATGAGTTGGACATATTTATTTAATGCTTGCAATTTATTGAAAAGTTGTACAAATGGGTTATGGAATGCATAATTTTAGAAAATTATGGGGTTAATTAGGCTCAATAATTTAGGGGGAGAAAAACATAGTGTGAAATTGTCAAGGGTGAAATTTTTTGACACAACTTTAAGTTTGATGGATTTCACCTATGCTCCTCCACAAATTGTTTGTCGTAGATTCTTTTGAAACATTTAGGAGGATAGAATCTGTAAGACACAACCGAATGGCTCCTCATGCCTTCTCGTCCATTTTATTCCAATCTTCATCAGACATTGATTTTGGTTTCTTTTCACTAGAAACTGCCAATGACTAATCTCTCTTCAAGGAGATCCTCCATCTTTAACTTCCACATCTTGTAGCCAGTGCCATTGAACTTCTCAATATGTAAATGGGAGGTAGTAGCCATGGTTTTCAATCTTCTTCACAAATCTACAAAACCCACAATGCACAAGCTCCAATTGCAGCCAAAAAACCTTCAACACTCAAAAGAAAGGTGTCGCTCTCTTAACAAAAATATTGGCTATGATATGAAATGTTGGAAATTCAAGGTGAAACTTGTAGCAATAGAACTTAATAATGTGTTTGAAAATATGAAATTATGTATCCAAGATTACCATAAAGTGATTATGTGATTAACAATTCCAAACATGAAAGAAAAACAACAATACCACAAGTAGAGAATAACAAGTGACACAAGATATAAGTGGAGAAACCCTTGTAGAAAAAAATCTGCACCCAAAGAGATCCAATGTTTGTATTAATCTTCAAATGAGATACACCAATAAAACACTCCATTTTGAATTCCAACAAAACTTCATTACTCTAAAACCTGCAAACAAACTCTTACAAACCACCATCTCAATGCTCCAATATATAGAAGTTTGTGGGAGAGAATACCACAAAGAAACAAGAAAAACCACCTAGAAAAACCCATGCCCCCTTAGTGGACAACCCAGAAACATGGTGAAAATTATTAAATGATCACATGGCCTTCACATGGGTGCCTAACCCATAGCCAATGAAAATTGGTCAATACCAAGTGCTTTGTAACTCTCTAGCGGCTCTGATGGTTTATGCAAGAACATGCACCAACATGCAAACTTGGGTACCCCAACATGCAAAACATGCAAATAACATGCAAGGACATGCATTGCAAAGTGGTCCCCACCCAGAAGTTGGGCACCCAAAGGGAATATGCTCCTAGGATGCTCTATAATCATCACTATAATGGGTCCACCTCTTTGAATACAATTAAAATTTGTCATAGGAAAATAAATAATAAATATTTTTCCCCTCATGTCCTCTAGAACACTTTCCAAAGAACGTGGAGACAAATAAAATCAACTTAGGATAGCAATTATAATGTCACCTATCCTAGCAATGTCATGCTTGAGTAGGGTTGTGAATGAATATTCAACAAGACCAAAATCCCTATTTGAGTTATTTTCTTTATAATCTAAAAGTATTTAGGTTGTAGGGAGAACATACAATAGACTACTTTTGGAGGATTACAATTATACTTGAAAAAGTTGTCAACATTATATCCATTGGACCAACACAACCATAGTACCCTTTTCTTATTTCCCGTAATATTTACCTTGTTGGGATTATTATACTTAATAGGTCAATAAACATTGTGTGGTCATAATATTAATATGATGTAACAATAATGAAAAAGCCTAAACAAGGCTCTCAATGGGGTCCCACTTCAGTATGGTTCAATGATGTTGTATTTCATAATATTATATGCATCATCCTAATAAAACAACATTTGTACCTCAAAAGATATATGCCAATGTTTACAAAATTGTGCTAAGCATGATCTATGCTCATCCTATCTTCATATACAGATAAATGCTCCATAATATTCTTGAATTATTCAGTATGGTTCATTTTCCTTATTGTGTAGCCCATTATTCTTGTAATAGCTTAGTTCTCAGACTAAATAATTTTTGCACTTAACACTTATGACTAAATTCTTCTTGCAATTTTAGAAACCAATATGCTAGGATATCAACCATATCATAAATATATTTTTTTATATAATTATCAAATACAGGGAATTCATGTTTCAAACTCATCCACTAATCTTATGCTCAAACTTATTAAATGAAAATTCATATCTTATTCATTCAATATTTGCTATGAGAAGCATTAATCATAATTTGAAATAATTCAAAAGAGTTCATCAATAAATTCTTTATTAAATTATGTGTACAAGTTTTGTTAACATCTAATAGGATTTTTTCTTCAATCATGCTTTCATGGGCATCCATGCCCTCTTTCCAATCACCAATTGGAGTGTAGTCAAGTAGAATGTTGTTCTAATATAATTGAAAGTTTAATGAGACTTTCCAATAAACCCATTTTGAACATAACCTGCTATGAAGGCATTTCCCAAAGTCACATTTTGTCAACCATTTTTTAAACAATTCACAAACCTTGTCTAGGCTTTCATATTGTTTCATATAGGTTACCTAAGTATGTAGAGAGAGGGGAACTTAACCCCTCTTTCAATAGAAAAAACTACCCAAATACACATAATACAAAATGATAAGTCACACACAAGAAAGGGAACTGTTTAACGAATTTTTCTTAAGGAAATTGAAGGAAAGCATAAGACACAAACTACTATAGATGCCAACACACAAGCATTAATCCACCTAAATTAATTATTTTCAACTTCAGGATTGGATAAGTGAGAATTAAATTAGCTCTAAGATATTTTTGAAGCAAGCCATAAAATTTTCTTCCCTTTTCATCCAACCTTTGCATCCACTTGAAATCTTGAAATAGTTGGAAAATGCTAATAAAATTTTTGGAGAGCCTCTTCAATGAATCATTTTGTGAATATCTTGCAATTGTTGTATTCCCTAAGACCACGTTTCTTTGAGAGACTTTCTTGGCCTTGTCTCTTGTTTCCAAAATCTTGTGGCTTCATACTTTCACTTTGATTGTTGCTTGCATCCCTTCTATTCTCCTTTCTCTATTTTTCATCTATTAATGCTCTCATTCCACTATTTTTCTTCTCACCCACACGATTTTACTACCTCTCATTTTTCCATCTTTGTGCCCTTTGTCTTCTCTTTTCCATGCCATTTTTTTTTTTTTTTTGCATTCTCTCTGCCTTTTCTTCTACACGTGTTTTTTCCTATCTTCCCCTCTCATTTTTCCTCCAATAATGCATGATTTCCCTACACATTCTCACTCTCTTATAAACCAAACTTGGATGAGTAGTTAAAGTGGGTCATGAGGGTTTAAAGTCTACCCTACACCTTTTTCCACACATCTTGTCATCTAGAAAGCTCTTGAAACTGGGACACCATGCCTATTAATGGCACATGTGCCCCTCTCTTAACCCACATCCACCTGCATACTTGTGGTCTCTCCCCTTTAATGTAGGTTGTCCCCTCCATAATACCCTTGTTCTTTATTTTAATTTATTTATCCCACAGTCAACTACCATGGAAGGGGCTAATGTGTGGGATGTGACATTTCACTAAATTATATGAACTTGAATACTTAACATTACACTCACTATATATCAAAATATAATCCCCACCACTTCAAATTGATTGTATCATATCAACATACTTCTAAGACAAGAACTTATATTTGTTTTAAAATTAGTTTTCCCTATGGAGCTAAGACTAACTTCTATTGTGATTGCTATGGAATTTATTTTTATTAACAACACATTAAAAAAAAAAAAAGATATATAAAACATAAATCTTAAAATTTTAAGCATAGTGATACATCTAATGAAAAACGAAAGAAAAACATAGCAAATGAGTTTGTTTCATGTTTGTAAAACAAAATTGTAGGAAAAAAAATAGAAAAACATACCTCTTTTCAAAAAAATCCTTCAATGATCTTGGCAACTAATAGAGATTTAGGTTGTCTAGCCCCAAGGTACCCTATAGTTTTTTACTTCTTGATTCTTGTTGTATATGGCAGCTAGGCTATAGTTGTACCTTTCTCATATTTATTTTGATGGGTTATTTGGCTTGTCCCATATCTCATTGTGTAGACACCAAAATTTGGTTTAAGCCTGCAACTTCAATATTCTTCATAATTCCCATTCTTCTATTAATTAAATAATCTTAATTATTTAATTAATTCATCTTAACATTAATTCTTCTATTGATTAAATAATCTTAATTATTTAATTAATTCATCTTAACATTAATTCTTCTATTGATTAAATA
>VDFB02271358.1:870509582-870543138 GCA_007258455.2 Sequoia sempervirens | reverse complement strand
AAGAAATCCCCTTTTGTGGAAATCTCCTCACTCCCCAAGGTGCATGTCCTTTTCCACCTCATGTACCTTCTTGACACCTCATCTCCATCTCATCCCCCCTTATCCACTTCACCCTCCACATGTCAAGATGTGAGGGTCTGTGGGTTCTCAACCCACCATGGCCCTTCATCTTGGCCTTGTTGGAGCAATCTTGACCGTTGAATTCTCTAGAGAATTCAAATTCTTCTATAAATACCCCCTCCTCAAGGGCATTTTCAACACTTTCATTTTTGAGCACCTACATGCTGCCAATTTCTTTCTCAAACAACATTTTGATAACTACATGCTGTCCATTTGAATCCTCAAGCCTTTTCAATCATTCAACCATCTTTGTTAATCATCTTGCATATAGAATCTTGCATCTTAGTCACTCAATCTATCATCTAAGGAGCACACAATCCATTCCAATCAAGGGCCAATCAAGGAGAAATCAACAAGGAAGGTGATATTGTTTCTATTTTGTTTATCCATTTCCTTTCTTATTCTATCTCTCTTTTGGCTAATCTTGAGGTGTCCTTGATAGTTTGTCATTCATATTCTTAGTTAGTTTGCACATTTAGAGTAGAAATATCAAGGTATCACAGCAGTAAAGAATTATTTTTTGAGTTCAATGTCTATGAATATATTCAAATCATTTTTTCTTCCTTTAAGAAATTAAGTATTTATCTATTTATGAAATAATTGAATGCAGATTTAAAAATAAAGCAATACAAATGAAAAAAGAAAGTTGTCATCAAATTGACAAAAAACATTATAAACACTAAAAGTTGTCACTCTTGTTAGAGTTTACTAAAATGTTATTGATTTCTAATTTTTCATTGACCTTCTCCCCTGGTTCCTTGTATCATTATTCATTTTATTAAGTTCTTTGCAATGTTAAGTTACTGACCCCTTGGCCTTGATGTCAATCCTAGCGCACTAAAGTTTTAAACAACTTTAAAACACATGTTTATTGTTTATATCATAAATTACTCAACCATTTGATGAACATTTGATGTATGGTTGTAGTTGATTTTAGAATGAAATGCACAGAGCACTAGGCTTGTGAACTTAAACCTTTAAAATCACCCTATAATTGTTAGATTTACAAAGATCAAAAGTTTAGAATTTGTTGTCAATGCAGGACAACCATGTACTAATTGTGTAGTCTGGAAGCAACACGTTGGCGTTTCAATGTTTCATTCACTTTAATGTTAAAAAAAGAAGCAAACATTCTACCGCTAAGTGCTGAGTGATTTTATTTTTAAGTGAGAGTGTCAGCACATAGGGAGATTTTCAGATTGCTCATAGTAGTGCACCAGGGAGATTTTGGGATCCACGTCCAACAAAGCCAATCCACACCTGTTAGTATTAATATTTTCAAGAATCAAAATATGAGTAAGTGAAAGACAATTCCTACAACTATGTTTCAACTTTCATCATTTCCTAAAATCCTATTTTGTCAAACTTTGATGTTTGGGTTTAGGATTGAGAGACTTAAGAATTAAGAAAAAATAAGGACTAAGAGGGAATTCACAATTTCACATTGTATAAGCATGTCTACCACCAATACCACTAGAGCAAAATCAGATAAAAAAATACATTATGCAAAATTTCTTAAAACCTCAGGTTTCACTGATGAATACCATGATATTTATGATCCTGAAATCTATGGTAGGCGTACCTCAAAACTTAGATTTTCATCTAAGAATAAGGCTGCAAAGAAAATTCAAATTAATAGTTATAATGCACCGTGGGTAACTAGATTAGGGCGCATGATGTTACATGAGGTTTTCCCTTGCCCAAAATTTATCATGGTCTGTGCCCAGAATTATGATGATAACAAAAGAGAAATTATTAATAAAGATAGCAAAGAGGAATTGTTATCCACTAATGCAGAAGAACTTGGAAAAGTGTTTGGGTTTACAATCGAAGAATTTGGAAACGTCCACATTGACCTAGAAAAGCTTGATAGTGATTACAAAGTAGTGGATGAAAGGGAGAAATATTCTTTCATAAATAAAATAGTTTAGGCTAATATACAAGTTAGAAACAAATTGAAAGGTAATCATAAGCCTCCTTATGATTTTGATATTTTTATACCATGGGTTCAGGATACTATTTCCATGCTAGCATTTTTCCTCGGACTGGATAGCAATTGGGAAGAGGGTGCAAGCCTCCTTGAAATGGTGTTCCACATGTCAAATATAACTTTATTGAGCACATTGTAGAATCCATGCATAAACAATTTTTAATGATTAAAGGAGGTTCCACCAAGACATTTAGGTTCACAACCTAATTGTGCTATTTTTTTTCTATTCAAATTTAGAGGAATGTTCCAGACCAACAAGATTTAGATTCAACCCTATAGTAATGCTCAAGAAAATAAAATGGCTCCAGTATATGATTGGACCACTAAGATAAGGATGCATGATTCTCGAAGGAACTACAGTCATTTTATAAACTACTTGTTGGCTCCATTGCATCAAGAAATTATAAATACTCCAATGCCTAGATTGCATATGTCATGTAGAAATTGCATTCAACTAGGAAAAGAAATAAAATTGGTTGATTGGTACTTAATGGAAGAATATACTATGCTAAGATTTTATGGATCGGGAGTAGAACCATACAAACTTCCAATACATGTGACAAAGGGTTTTTGCATTGGAATATGTAAGGCAGATACAGTGTACTGATGAACTACACTTTGTCAATCAGCAAAAGAAGACCTTATTTCCTTCTTTACCTTTTTCATGTGGAGGGTTCACATTGGAAAGAAAAGCATTTAGTGTGGTACATGATCTTTTTAATTTTTTTAATTTTGATGTTGTCTGTCACTGGTAGTATGATCCATGTGACACCATTAAATCAATGATTGTGGCCAATAGGAATGTTGCAAGTAGAATTGAACATCAAAGTAAACCCTTGCTTGAAAACTTGAGAAAAAAGGATTCTTGGGATGAGGTCAAAATAGAAATGGAGAAAAGTGCTACCGAGAAAGCTATTTCTTTTGAAAAATTGTTAGCATAAATTATGGCATTGCATCAAAAGACAATTAGGAGGTACATCAATTTTTATGAAAAAAGTGATAAACCATCTAGTAGAGTAAAAATGCCAGATTCTCTAGATAAGGAAGTTACAGCTAAAAGTTGGTCACGATAAAGAATTACTACCTTTTGGTCTATGAAGAAGGAGCTAGGTGATTCAAGAGCTCTTGCAGAGTATGGAGATAACAAAGAAGATCATGAGTTTAGCAAATTGTGAAATATAGAGCATCTTGATGAACGTGAAGATCAAGAAACTGATGATGAATCTAATGATGATAAGGAAGAACAAATCCATGTCAATTTCAAACCTGGTTTAAGTGAGGCCACAAAAGAATCATATACTTCAGGAGCAACCATAGCTAAAAAAATGGGTTATGAAGGTGGTACTTTGGGGTCCCAAGGACAAGGCCCTTGGATGGTAAAAAATGTAGAGCATAGAAAACTAGTTGATAAATTTGGCCCTGGAGCTGAAAAAGTAGATCACCAAGGGCATACAAGTAAAGATGAAACAATTCAATTTGTTAGAGCTTCAAATCCTCATCCTCATGGTCAAATACAATCACAACTAGGACATACCCATGGTGGAGAGCTTAGTGCAACTAGCACTGCCACTGGTGGCGATGGTATGGGTAGTAGTGCTAGTAGTGGTGAACATGTGCTACAACAAAAAATTACACAGAAGAGGACAACAATACAAGATACCACACAAACACCAGGTGATCAAGGCATACAAAAGAGGCAAAGGATTTTGACAGGTCCAAGTCACACTACTAGTGGATCCACCACAAAGGAGTTATTTCAAGGAACTCCCCGACTACCAGTTTATGTGGCTGCAAAATCATTAGCAAATACAAATACTCCTATTCCTTCACCATTCAAGCATTCCATTGTTCCTATGTCCTCAAGTTTTGATTACATTGAAGAGTTTAAAAAGAAATCAGACTTGTATAAAAAAGAAAAAAAGCAACTAATGGAGAGTGTGTATGTTGTAACTTCAGAGCCTGCAACAACCATGGTATTACCCAAATTTGACACAAATAAAGAAATCATGGAGTACACAATTTTTATTCCCATAGTTCAAAATAAACTAGCAAATCAGATGGATCGATCTGAATTCTAGGTGAGAAATTTACAATTGGATTTTTCTGGACTCAAAAATACTAAAAAAATTAATGTATCAAAGAAGAACAATGAATTGGTGTACACGTCATTGCTAAAGCAAGATAGAGAGAAAAAAATGTTGCAAACTCAAATAGAAAAGTTACAAGCAGACCTAGCAAATTGGAAAGCAAAGAGGAAAGCAACAGATAACAAGAGCAATGAATTAGAAAAAAAGAATAAAAAAATCTCCCTCTACATCAACAAGCAAAGAGGATAAACAAAATGAGAGAGAAGTGAATGAACTGAAGCAAAGGTTAGATGAGAGCAACAAGAAATATGATGAGGAAAAATCCACCTTAGAAAAATTAAGACAAAGAATTGGGCAAGAAAATGCACAATGGGAACAAAAATTGGAGAAAGAGAGAAAAATAAATGAAAGATTGGAGGTAGAGCTGATGGAAGCAAAAAATGAAATTAACTCTTGTCAAAATAAGTTATTTTCATTTTGTGGAGAAATAATGAGGCATATTAAACAAAATATATGGGATGAAATAATGTAGAGGATTGATCATTTGTGTGAATTATTTCAATTGATTGATGCCATCAGACTACATTATAATAAGCTCAACAAATATTTAGTGGACAACAAAAATGTGTTGGCATTAGAGAAATCTACAAATTAAGTTCAAAAAATAGTCTACAAAGCCAGTGACAATGATTTGAAATCAAAAGGGATTAATAATCGGCTTGCTACCTCAATTATGTTTTCATCTGTCATTCAAAAGTGTTTGAGAATGCGTGAAACAAAGGAATATGTGAATCTGGCTGCAAACAAGATGAAGAAGCTGGATGAAAAGTTAAGGAACTTCACAGAGCTTAGTTTTCCAAAGGTTTTTGACACAAATGAGTGATTCATTGGAAAGGATGATTTTAGAAAGAAGGTGGAGGGTGCAAGGAAGATTGATTTGGACCAGTTTCCTCAGAACCCAAATGTGGTGAACTATTTAGATTCCATCAAACCACTGATAACCTTGAATGCAAAATTAACTGAATAATTCAAGATAGGTTCCAATTTCAATCATGAAATGTTAACAAATCTTCAAGTCAAACAACAACAGTTAGAAAAAATGAAAATTCCAACACCTGAATAGTGGAAGTTGCTAGAAAAGATGATACAATGATTTGATATTTGATAATATGAGTTTCCAAGTTCCAACTCAGCTTTGTGTAGAGTTGTCTTTGAGCAAGATTTTGCATTGTCAATGCCTCTATGTATTCCTTCATGTGAAAATCAATAAGAAACTAAAATTTAGTAATGTGTTGATGCTCAATTGTCTGTATTATTTATTTTATCATTTGAAGAAAAATTATGATTTCAACTACTAGATACACATTAAACGATTGTTGATGTTCATTGTTATATATGCTACTATTGTTAATATGTTACTAAGCATTGAGTTGAGTGATGAATCACATGTGGAACCCTCAAAATTTCTTGTTCCACTAATCTAATATGCCTTACTTTGGTGGCTTTTGGTCTAAATTACAAAGATAGGGTTTAGGGTTTTATGTTAGGGGTGGGTTTTTACTTAGTATATTTTCCCCTTGTCTAAACCCTTGTCTTTTGGTACAATCCTCCATTGACCTATTATGGATGGTTCCAAGTCATCTCAATTATATCTTATGCCTTTGGGTTCATTCTGTTATTGGACCGTTGTGGTTAGAGTTTCCTGTTTACCCATCACACATATTTCCTTCATTACTTTGGTCCGAGGATTCAATTATTTTATAAGGTTGATAATTCAGCCTTGTTTGGCCTTTACATCCTTTGCGCAAAATGTTCTTAATTTTTTAAGCCCTAGTCCTACATTCTTCCTAGGCAGTCCCTCTTTTAAAATAAACTTTATGCACATGCATATTTCTGCCACTTAAGTTCTTGTATTGCTCATCGCCAAATTCCTTCAACCCATCGGGTTCATTTCCATGATGAGCAATGAGCCTTGATTTTCTATTGTATTGCCCATCACAAAAGGTTTTTGGTCTCCATGTCTCATTTCCACGATGAGTGATATGCTTGTTTCCTTTCATATCGCTTATCGTTGAAGATCTTTCATTCTTTAGTTCCACTTCAGCGAAGCCTGATGAACACGAGTTTCTCCTTTATATAGCACCATCATAGAAATTTTTTATTGTTTATTTTGATTATTGTGATGAGAAATATGAAGGTAAGGAACAGTGGGCTGTGATCTTGCTATGTGTCAGCATTTGGTGCCATCACTTGTTTTTCCTATCGTTGAAAGCATTCTCATTTCCAAATCAACTACGGTGATAAGCAATGGACTAAGGCTATATCTTTGTATCATTAGGTTTATCTATTCGCTGAAGTGAAAGTGTATCTTTGTAACACTTTAGCAACAAGCGATGGAGAATATAATGAGGAATATTCCTTCCATCAGAGGTGTTTTCGTTCATCGCCTAAGTATCGACTTAACTTCAAAGCATTACTGCAATGAGCGATGGGGTTCTAAAGGGTTAATGAACATGTGGGTGACTACGTGGAAACTCCCTAGGGTATCATTATTGTTTTAAAAAACAATTGAGAAAGCATAAAGCAATGGTTGAGGAGAACCGTACATCATGTTTTTAATCAAAGAAGATCAATAGTTGGAGTTTAAACTTGAACGACAACTTGTTAGTTCACTCGTGTGAGCTATCTATCAGACATTAATGGAGAATATACTCCAATTCTGAATCATAAAGAGGGTTGTTGATCACTTTTATTCCATAATTGCAATCCTCAAGAGCTGAAGAACTGGCTAAGTGAAGAGAAGGAAAAGCTCTAGGCAAAGCAAATTTTGAAGAACAAGCTACTAATTTTCTTAGGTAAGTTGAATCTTGCACCTCTGTGAGTAATTTGTAGCACTGGGTAATTGAGAAAGTGAGTAGATAGCTAGGGTTTGTTATTTAGGGTTATTGCTCTCCGGTTAGTAAGGGAATTGTAGTCGTTATATGAAGGGTTTGGGGGTAAAGGAATGACGTTTGTTTGAAATTGATTATGAACCCTATGAATTCAAAGAATAGAATTGTAATTCATAGATATCTTGGAACCTTATCGATTAATGCCACTAAGGAATTCTTTGGTTCTATAAGATTACGTAGAGAGTTGAATGAAGCCTTCATTGTATTGATCCCCAAGTCTGCTAATGCTAATAGCTTTGGTGAGTATCATCTAATAAGTCTCTGTAACTCCATCTATAAAGTTTTTTCAAAGGTGCTTGCCACAAGACTGCAAAAGTGTCTCCCTGATCTGATCTCAAAATAACAAAGTGGTTTTGTTAAGGGATGTCAGATCCTGGACTCTATAATTACTCTTCATGAACTTGCTCATTCTCTTAATTATAACAAGAGGTCGAGCTTCTTCCTAAAACTAGATCTTCTCAAGGCATACGATAGGGTAAACTGGAGGTTTTTGTTGGCAGTTTTGGAATGTTTTGGTTTTTGTCACAAGTTTCTTCAGCATGTTGATCAACTCATCTCAACTCCTTTTGTTGTGATGGTGAATGGTTCTCCTTCCCCCTTTTTTTGTAGTTTGCATGGTTTCAGGTAGGGAGATCCTATTTCTCTGTTTCTTTTCATCTTGATGGTGAAGGCTCTCAGTAAAAATATTTAGAAGGTTGTGTCAACTGGGTCTCTGAAGGGCCTTTCCCCTTCTTCCAGATGTGAAATTATTACTCATCAACAATTTGTTGATGACACTATTCTGATGGGGGAATCCTATGTTTGTAAAGTTAGAGCCATGAAGGGGCTGATTGGGGATTATGAAAAGGCTTTTGGTCAATGTGTCAATCTTCCTAAGAGTCAAATTTTCTTCCTTAATACCCCCAAAGCTCTATAATTAAAGCTTCCCAGGATTCTTTCTTGCAATAGGGGTGAGCTCCTGTCTACCTACTCAGGGCTTCCTTTGCGTATTTCCAAGATCCCAAAGTCCTTCTGGCTATGTTTGTTGGACAAGTTTAGTAGAAAGCTGGCAGGTTGGAAAGGGGCACTTCTTAGTCAAACAGGGAAGGTACAACTCATTTCCTCTACTCTTCAGAATCTTCCTCTATATGCAATGAGTCTTTTTAGAATTCTAGTCAAATTTGAGGAGAAAATGGAATAGATCATGAGAATATTTTTGTGGTCAAGTGTTGAATCCAAAGCTGGAATTCCTCTTGTGGCTTGGGATTTAGTTTACAAGCCAAAGAAATGGGGTGGTCTTGGCATTAGAAACTTAAAACCATTTAATAAGGAACTTTTTTCAAAGAATATTTGGAGGCTCCTCAATGGGGAAGTTGGTTGTGCCTCTCTGGCTAGAAAAAAATATCTGCATGGCTTTGGGAGATCTTGGAATATGTTGACTTCTGATGATATCCCTTGTGGTTCATGTTTTTGGAGGAATATTATTCCTTGTAGGGATTTGATTGCTAATGGTGTTAGGTGGCTGATGGGTGATGGTACCATAATTCTTTTTTGGGAGGATGCTTGGTGTGATTTTAAACCTTTGATCAATTTCCCTTGGGCCCCTCCTATTGTTCCTATTTGCAAACGTCTCTTTGGCACTAGAGTGGCAGATTATTTTTAGAATGGGGAGTGAAAGAATTTCCAGGATTGGGACCCGTCATTGAAGGTTTTAAAGGACTTTTTTGGTAATGTTTGTATCCCCATTTTTTCTAGACCGGATAGGGTTTTTTGGGCTCCCTGTGCTAATGGTAATTTTTTGGTGGCCTTTACCCTTGTTAATTCATTGGAAAATCCTGATTCTTTTCCTTTTTGGGGAAAATTATGGAATAAAATGTTGATCCCCAAGGTGAATATTTTCTTTTGGTTGCTCATGCAAGGTAAAGTTTTAACACAGGGTAATATCTATAAAAGCAGATTTGCAATTCTAAATAGATGTGTTCTTTGCGAAACTGTTGCTAAGAGTTCCATATTTTCCTTAGGTGTGAATTCTCCTCTCTTCTTTGGAGTAAATTTATTGGTCTTTGTAACCTAGCTTGGGTCTTCCTAGATTCCCTCAGTAACTTTATTGACTAGTGGAAGTGTCCCTCCACCTCCTCTACTCTTTGATGGCTTTGGGATATTATGGCCCTACATATTGTGCAGGGAATATGGAAAGAACGTAACAATAGAATCTTTTGTGATTCTAAGCTCAAAGTTGGCAATCTTTTCATCAAGATTCGTTAGGTGATATTGAAGAATTTTTCTCTCATTAGGTCTAAGTCACCTCATTGTGCCCCTACTACTTGCTTGGTTTGGTATGAATTATTGGTGATTTCTAATTGGAAGATCCCTTATGTTCCTTCTGTGATCTCTAAGTCCAACTTAAATGCTAGATTGAGCACTAAGTGGAGGCCACTGCCTTCAGGATGGGTTAAAGTTAATTTTGATAGGGCAACCAAGGGTAATCTTGGGCATGTAGGTTATGGGGGGTGTTGAGGAATGGGGATGGCATGCTCTTAGGTGTGGTGGCACTCCCATTGGGAAATCAAACAAATCATTTTGTTGAGGAGGAGGCTACATTTATAAGCATAAAATATGTTGTGGACATGGGTTACTTTAAAATATGGGTAGAAGGTGATTCTTTAAATATCATCAATTATCTATGTGAAACCCATAGGACTAGCTAGAATGTTGATCAATTAATAAAAGATACTATAATCATGTTAAGTTCTTGTGAAGAGACCCGCATAGCTCACATTTTTCGAGAACGTAATTCATTGGCAGATTTTTTTTCCAATGAGGTTGTCAAGTTAAATGAGTATCATGTGTGGGAGGAGGGCTCTCTCCTTTCTGAGAAAGCTAGGATCTTAATGAGAAATGATGGCTTTGGCTAAGTGGATGTGGTGGCATAATTTAATCTTAAGTACCAATTCCTGACTCACACGCTTTGTGGGTTTTGTTTGGCTTACTGGCTATAAGTTGAATGGTAATTGCAATGGTTTTTTTCTTCAAATCTTTGAGGATATGGGTGGAAATAGAAGTAGAATTGAGCCGCATTCTTGTGGAAGCCTTAGGAAGAAGAAGAAACTATGGAGGATTCTCTAGCATGGGAATTTTACTCCATTCTTAGAAAGATTGCATGGCCATGACCCAAATGCTTTAGAAAAGTTTGTTTCTTGTTGGCATAACCGTAAACTGTAGATAAAGGGCTTGGTAGTTGACATCAATGAGGATTTTATTTCTACTATGACGGGGTTGTCGATGGTTGGCCATAATTTCTATAAGGACAAGAAGAGCAACGAGGATGCGATGGCTCAGTTCTTCAAAGATAACGAATGGAAAAAACTTGTTAAGATGGAAAGTTGGGGCTATGAGCAAAAATCTCTCAAGAAGGTATGGGCGAATATTGTGGAGGTGATAATGTGGTATGTGACTTTGGAAGGTAAGCTCACTGCAATCCTTGGCCACCATTTTACTCTTTTAAACCATTTTAGGCATGGGTTGTTTATTTCCTTTCTTTTTTTTCTACTGTCCTCCATGGAGGTCTTTGTTTATGCTCACTTAAAAAATAGGAGGGCTCCAGTCCTCCATGAGGGTCTCATTCTTTTAATCATGGAGCATGTTAAAGCTCTTTTCCCTACCCCTACAATTAAGGGTAAGGAGAATATTTTGAGTAGAGCTTCTAGTTCTTCTAGCTCGGATACCAGCATTGCTAAAGAGGAGTGGATTGAAGAGGATGAAGAAAGGTCCCCAACCCCTGTGGCTACCTTCTTGAAGAAGAGGAAGAAGGGTAACCTTAAAAGAAACAAGGCAACTAAGTGCCTTATTCTGAATGAGTCAATTTCCCAATCTGACAATGAGGATACAGAGGTAGGCTTTGGCGATTCCACACCCAGGAATGAAGATTTGGATGTTGGCCAGGGTGAAGCTAAGGGTGGTGGTAAAGAGGAGAGTCTACAAGAGAATGTGTAGGAAACAGAGGCTAAGGATAAGCCGAGAAGGGTTTCCAAATGCATTAACAAGTTGAAGAACCAAGCCTCAAAATATTTAGCAAAGGACACCATAGTGTTGTGCAAGGAGAAGATTTCTATAGAAAAGGTGTTGGAAATAGATGACTCCCCAGTTCATAGCACTCCCAATGTGGTTCTGCGGGGGGAGAATAAGGCTCAGGTTGAGGAGGATGTTGAGAAGTCTGTGAAGTCGAAGCCTCTAAAGGTAAATTCCCTTTTTTAGGACTTTTCCTATCTCAATGATGATTCCACCTCTATGTTTGAGTTTCTTAACATGGCAAGGGAAGGGGCCACTGGAACTTTCAAATTAGAAAAATGGACTCTTCAGGAGTTTAATAAAGTAAACATTAAAATAAGGGGTTTGAAGGAGAATTTGAAGAATATTCTCAAAGGCTCAACTTCAGATATTTTGATTGACAAAATTGTGGACCTTGAGGGTTCTTACCATGATTTAAAATCCTTGTGTGAAGAGTGCTTGGCTAGTTTAGAAACCAAGATATTGGATACTAATGTGGATATAAAGAGGTTTCTCCATGCTTGTCACATTTCAGTGAAGAATAGTGTGGACTCTTTGGAAGTCATGTTTCATAAAATTAGTGAGCTTAGGGAGGACCAACTGCATTTTTCCGAGTTAATGGAGAAGGATCACTTGATCAAAGGTAAAGGGAAAAAAGGTGTGAAAGATGATGGTAAAGGCCATGTTGTTAGAGGGTCAACTGACTGGAAGAAGTCCTTTGAAATTGAGAAGAAAGAGTTCATGGACATGATTGAAATGCATAGAATCTAGGAGCTTGAGGTGGAAAACACCTTAAGTAGTGTGAAATAGTGTCATGTTTATTTGTTTTTATGTTGTCTGTTTGCTGCTAGGTTTTACTGTTGTTGGATGTTTTTGATAATTTACTATTTTATCTTTCGAGCAACACTTAGTATCTTTTTATTTTTTGTGTTTTAGGTTGTTGTTCATGTCTTACCGTAGTATCTCTTGAGTAGCATTTTTTTATCTTTAGTTGTAAACAGTTTCGGGTCCCTTCAAAACCTGTTTTTCCCATATAATCAAAACAATGAGTGAGCCCAGTGAATTCTCTACCAAACCATAGAGAAAACCTACACAAAAAAGGGTTGAAAGGTCTAAGCCTCAAGATGATAAGCCTAATCCTGATACATAGCCTAAAAAACCTATAAAGAAGAGAGTTATTAAAAGGCCTAAGCCTCAAGATGATAAGCCTAAGCCTGACAAATGGCCTAAAAAACTTGCAAAAAATAGAGTTGTTAAAAGGCCTAAGCCTCAAGATGATAAGCTTAAGCCTGAAACACCTGAAAATTTTATAAAGAAGAGAGATATTAAGAAAGAATACCCTTGTTTCATGGAAGAGGCCCCTAAGGACCCGACTATAGAGGTTAAGCCAGTTTGAAAAAGAAAGACTCATGAGGGTGCATTGATAGCTCATTTTCAGAATTTGGCTACTGGGATTGGTCATGTGGTGCTACCACAAAGTGGTTGGGATATATTTATATATGATTTCAAGAGGAAGTTTGTCATTCATCCCACCTATCAATTATGGACTTGTGACATTGGAAAATTGGTGTGCCCCAATGTGTTTGTGGAGGCGGAGAAAATGCTTGAATTGGCTAGGTGTTATGATCCAACTAACAGGACAATCAAAAGGTTTCCATATTTTCTTCCTATGTTGGAAATTTCAAGGAGTCAAATAATGGAAGTTTCTAACTTGAATCCATAGCTTCCGAATCCATTAATTTTTGTGCACTATATAATGAATATGAGAAAAATAGGTTTGCATATAGAAAGAATTTTTTTCTAAGGCACATGAGACGTGATCTTAAGAAGAATGGTGTACCTTTCAATCCTCTAGAGTTAGAACCATTTGATTGTGGTTGTTTTGAGGACTATTTCAAAATTATAGAATATTCATTGTGTTAGGTCTTGCACAAGAATTTTGACATAAAAATGGATGTTGCTTTGACGGTTTTAGCAATTGATATTCAGAATAAGTATCAAAATAGGGTTTGGGATTATGCTTCCTATATTTTTGAACACTTGCATGAGGATTTGATTAAGTTGAAAGATGCAACCCCTCCATTTTCATGTAGACACTATTCTTCATTGATGCATATGTTGTTGTGGAAAGGCATAATAGTGTTTAGAAAATTCATGAAATTGAGAGAAAGGGATAACATGGATAATGAGTTTCCTATGCAATGGTGGACCCATATCTAGGATGTGAACTATCCAAAATCTGATTATTTTATGTTTTGTAATGTTTTCAAGTTTTTGTTGCTGGAGTAGTTGGGCCTAAAGCTCATTTATAGAATCTCAAAAGGTGTGAAAGAAATATTGAGGCCTTTGGAGTATGAGGAGGGCACTACACATAAATTCAATTGGGGGGATTGGTACCTCCAATCTGACTATACTGCAATTAGAATTTATGGATCCTTAGTGCCACCCCACAAGCTACCAATATATATGTCAAACCTGCAAGCCTTCATGGAGATAATGTGGTAGCTTGATGCCATGGATAAGGAACATTTTAGAAAATCAAGGAAGGCATCCCTGGTAAAATCTTACTATGATTTTTCCTATTTCACTTGCACTTCAAAGGAAGTCATTGAGAGGTTTGGATCTGTATTAAATAACCTTAGAATGAAATAAGATAGTATAAGGTTTTGTGACCTTGAAGGGGTTATTATTGATGAGAGAAGAGCCAGAGTATTATTAGGGAGAGATCATCGATTCCTCTATCAAGAGGATGTGATTAGAAATCTGTCTTTTGATGAGGAAGTTGCAAAAAGAAAAAGTACATGGAAGAAAATTTGTGGAATTGAGGAGAAGATGTTAAAAGAAAATCCTTTCTACATTAGTCCTTACTCTGAGGTACCAGACAAATTTGTACAAGCAAAATTGATGCTTGGAGATTTTGAAGATAAATGTTTCTTTGAAAAGGTTAAGGAAGCTGAAATAAGGGCCATGGTGGCCAAAAAAAATCATAAAGAACAAATAAGGAGCCATTTGGCTCAATCTTCTACTCAATGAATTGAAGTGTGAGCTAAGGAAATAGGCAAACAACCTACAGTCACCCCATTGGTGACTTATTATGAAATAGAGCAAGGAGGTGAAGGATATGCACCTAAGGTATCTACATAATACATCCCAGTGGAGGAGGAAGTGGATAAGATATTCCCATCTCTTGTTAAAGAAGATGCTTTGAGTATTGATGTTCCTCCTAGTAGAATTGTAAAATGGGAATATAATGAAGTCGAGGATGACGATGTTAGGATAAAGGGTTGTGATGATTTCATGTGTGATGATTCTTTTGTTCAAACAAAAGAATTCAGAGATTTTGTTATCCATTTGAAAGGCTCTTATATAAAAAAGAGAATAGAAGATGCAAAAGGAAAGGTTGACCCTTCTTTGCAAGATGAATCTGAGGAGGAGGAAGGAAAAATAATATAGGAAATTGCTATTATGTCACCATAGGGTACAAGAGCCCTATTCAAAGGAAGTGAGATTCTATTATTTCTTAGATGGGAACTGTCATCAGCCATTGTATTAGATGCAATTATGAAAGATCCAGATGCCTCCATCTCTTAGGAGATTTTTTATAACAATTTTTTTGGCTTAGGCTTTAGTCCTAAGTTACGTACACTTGCTATTTGGTCTATGGAACCAAATACTGGGAAGCTTGAACTGATAAAGTCTGTGGAGAAAGAGATTGGAGTTGTGGTTGTTAAGAGGGATACTAAAATGAAAACTATTGTAGTTGCACATTTGACAATGCATGATGCCATGTTGAGTGTAGACACAACCTAGATCAAAAAAGCTAATTTTTGGCCTCCTACAATGATCTAATAACTCAGCCTTTATAGCCATGATTCAAAGATTGGACATCTAACCTGAATAGTTATTTTAATCATCATGAAGGTGCATTTAAATTGTCAACCTAGGGAGGTGAACTTGAAATGGGCTAGCACAGTATGTGCACTAGGAAATCTTAAGTAGCCATTTCTAATCTACAGCTTAGAAACACACAATACAAGAAGTCAATGCTTGAAAAGGAAATAAATAAAATGTTGAACATCAACCAACAACTATGCTAAACTGAAATGAATAATAGGAATAAGATCTGGGCAACAAATAAGAACTACTTTGTCTGCTTTGGCTGCAACAACAAACACATAATGGAATTCTAGTGGCTGCAGGAATAGTCGATGCCAGATTTCTAACTAAGTACAGAACATGAAATAATAATTAAACTAATTACTCTAAAGAATGGATTACTCACCAAGTGGGCCCCCTTGGATGAGTATCCACTATGACTAATATGAACTCAACTGCTTAAACTCAAACTATCATATCATTCATTAGAAAATGTATAAACAGAGTAACATCATGACTGTATTGAAAAGTGGAGAATGCTTAATACATTATCAATATCATCTACCAAAAACAATCAAGAACTAAGAACCCCCAAGAAGAAGATTCAAATCCTTATTTATTCTACTAGCTAAATAGGGTGGTCAACTCCCACTAACTGAGGAGATGCCATTTAGGGAAAGTGGGGAAAATAGTGGTAGAGCGATTACGTTTGCAAGGAATCCAGTCAGACATGCATTCCCAAACATGGACTCAGCGCTGCAGTAATGCTCGTGATTGCTCAATTCCATAAATACAAGGAATTTACAATTGACTGTCGTGGGGAATCTACTGCCACCATCCTTCAGTTGACTCCTTTGAATGATTCCCTTGCATGATCATCTGACGGTTTCCTTTCTCAACTTAGCATCCACAAATTGTGTCTTGCATAGCGATGTCAATACACATAATAATTGCACATCTATAATCACCTTAAAGAACATTCATCAACCATATGCAAAATCAATATAGATAATCCACATAATATGCCAATGTCATTAAAACTTCACAGAGATAGAGTTAAACCCAATGTCAATGGTTTGAGGGAAACATTATGCAAATATTAACACTTAACTACTAAAGTTCATGACACTACCAACAAATGGACTATAAATTCTACCCAAAATTTGACCAAAAACTAGGCTCATCATTCCCCCCAATCTAATGTCTTGTTGGCCCTCCAATAGTGGAAGGTTTGTTCTTTTGTTTGGTCAAGGCTCTAAAATTTGCAACTGCTAGCTAACCAACATCTGTCTCAGTAGAGCGTGAGCTTGGATCCCAATAAAATCCTCCCAATCTATCAAATTTGTTTCATCCTTGCCTTTCTATAGCAATATCATATTGGTAGAATCTGTAGTTTGTTACTAGCCACATGAAAATGGGTGGCTAGAAAGTCAGGGGGAGCCAAAATCATCCCTTTGTTCTACCAATCTAGATATACCTATCAATTCGCTTCAATGCTACAACATATTTGTGAATAGAATGGGGCTCGTCTTGTTTTAACTCATCTATTAAACTATTCCATTGTTGGGCCAGTACCCTCTTACAAGCTCCTCTTTTATTGTTGCTCTAACCTCATATTCAATGTAGATAGCTTCAATCCAGGGCATTATTTTATTACCATAGCTTGGTCTGAGAAGCATCATGAGCCATTCTCTGCAAATATCCCTTGGTTGGCTTGACTCAGCCCTAATGGCTAAGGAGATGTTAGATTCCATTTTCTTATAAGCATTGTTCTGCTCACCCCAATTAATCTCATTTTGTACCCAAGAGATAAATTCTCGCAGTTGAATATCCCCAACATATATCAATGGGTTCCAATCATGATCCTGCGTGATAGCATAATTATGCAAATGGAATTCACATAACAAATTTTTCATCTTAGGGGAAGCAATCCTAAAGGCATTGAAGAATTTGGTAGGGGTTTCAATGGAGGGGTTTAAATCTGAAACAATTTTTGACAACTTGAAAGAGAGATATTTTTCTTTCAAGTGTAGGGCATAAACCCTTGGAGGAGCTCTACATTCTAGAATTTGTGGCACCATGATTACAATGTCATCTAATTTCTTCTTCAAAGTAGCAATCTCCTCATTTTTATCCTCAATAACCTCATCCCTCTCTTGGATTTCCTTTTTCAATCTCTTCCTCTCATGTTTCCATTCTTCCTCCCTCCTTTCTATTTCTTTCCATAAATTTAAAATTGTTGCATGAACCATAAAATTGGGAGGGTTATGAATTCATACCAATTTTTTTGTTGATGGTTGCTCCCCATATGGTACTATCTACATGAACTTGGGTTGTCCAGTTGTCTTTGGCTATGGGGCTACTATTTCTTCACCCCCCAATTGTTGCAGGACTTCTTGTTCCTATTCCTAGTTTTTCTCTGGCTCTTGCTTTGCTTCTTGTTGTGGTTGCAGGAACTCCTGCTTTTGTTCTTGGTTTTGCTGCAAGAACCCCTACTCATCCTCAAATTCTTCTGCAATATTAGCAAGGTCTACTAGTGTTATGTTTGGTGCTCTTTCAAATATATTCTCCCCTTTTTCTTCAGCATGCTTTTGTTCCATTGGAGCTTCAGTGTCACCATGTGATGTCTCAACATTCCAAGGGATTTCATGTGAAGGCATACAAAAAGCTGACCCGACTGGTTTTGACTTCCTAGGGATGCTCTTACGTTTTCCTTTGGATGTAGAATGAATAGGGTCATCCTTTATCTTCCTAGCACTCAACACCTCTTTCACTATAGGTTGTGTTTGAGCTTTTTCTTTTTCTTTTTTTGTTTCAGCCTCTTTCCTTTGTGCCCTGGTTCTTATTGGGGTTTGTAGGGGGACATCATCATCAAAATTAGATGAAGAGCTTTCTTTTTCTTAATGTTTTGTTTCAGAGGAACTAATGTTTATGGCTTCTTCTACTATTGCAGGAGGATTCATACTAGAACTAGTACCAGAAGTTGAAGCACCAGGAGTGGCTTCAACTATGCTTAATCTCCTGCTAACCCTACGGGGTTGGGGTAAAACCCTAGGTTGTAGTTCCTCAAGTCTAAATTTATCAATATTTAAAAATTATTCCCAAGACATCTCAAATACACTATGCAAAGATTTCTTAACCAACAATTTTATCAAGCAATGGTGGGAGACAGAGTTGTCCCTACCTTTTTGTGTTTTGGCTGCCATGATGGAGAGAAGACTGTATAGAACATTTGGTACGTCCATCCTCCTTTTGTGACTCATGTGGCTCAAGAGCTTGAAATGTATTGAATGTAGGTTTGACAAACATCCCTCATAGGTGATATACCTTATAATGTAGACAGTTGCCTGCTTCCATGGTTCATGTACATACATTCTTTTTGCACCCCGCTTATCTATGCTAATTGGCGGGTCGCCATGTACTGTAAATTCTGCTCTAGCCAACCTGGCATCTCTAGAGGTAGGGTAATGCTCGCCATTGGCAGGTAACCCTAAAAATTCTGCAATTCTCTCCTCAGTTTCCACAACTTCTAACCCTTTTACTGTGGCTTTTCCTTTAGAGAATGTTTGAGCGAATTTGAGTGCAATGTCTTCGTCAAAACCATCCATGACATTGACATTATGCTAGGCATTGTGCATCTTGCAGAAAAACTTCATGAACTAAGGGCTCATTCTGAATTAAGCCACCTCCCATTGTCTGAAATCACTATCACTTAGCAAAATTTCCTTTCTCTACAATTTTTGTTCTAGAAGCCAACACCTTTCTGCTAAATTCACACTGCCAACATCGACTGAATTTCCTTCTTTGTCTCTATTTTTACCATTTACTGCTTATATCTCAAGATTACGACAGGGAAATTAAGGCAAGAAAAGGGGTGATAAATGAGAGCGATAATGGAAAGAATTGGTGGCATGATTAGCATCACCTCACACATGTGAGCCAGATTTTCAAATCGGCTTATTTAAATTTTTTGACGTAGCCAAATTATGATTTGACACATAAGCAGTATATTTGCATTTTTTATTCCCCCCAACCTAAATTTGGACATGTGTCCACACATGTGAGAAGGGAGTGGTGATTTGACAAGAAGTAATGACATATTATGTAATCACCTATAGTAATGTTCCATGATTAAATAAATGCACTTAAAAGGTAATTAAGAGATAAGAATTACCGCATACATACCTAAGCATGCAAAGGATGTGTTGCAAATATCATGGAGAGAAAGTATCATTTTTCCTTTTTTAGAAATAATTGAGCAATTAATGAAAGTGACGCGAAGTGAAGTGAGGTGGAATGAAATGATGGAAGAGAGAAAAAGGTGATATAGATGGACGGATGGGCGGATGGGTGAAGAAATGGATTTCCACTAGAGTGGAAATCTTTATTATGAAAAGTATGTACCTTAATTTAGCTGAAAGGGGGGACACTAGGTCCACCAATTTCGGCTACAAGAAGCTCATGTGCTAAATGCATGGTGAATTGTTGCAGGAGCTCTTCCTCAGTTTTTGATAGGTCGACTTGGATTCCTTTGTGAGAAATGTAGTGGCCAAGAACTACACCTTCCTACATCATCATGAAGCACTTTTCACTATTCAAGGATAGGTTTTGGTCTTCACATCTCTATAGGACCTTCCTGAGATTCTCCAGTGCTTCATTAAAATCAGCACCATAGGTAGTAAAGTCATCCATATAGATCTCTATGTAGTCAAGGGAGATGTCTGAAAATATGCTAATGACTATTCTTTGGGAAGTTGCAGGTACATTACATAGGCGAAGAGGAACTATTGAATAAGCATACGCTCTCCATAGCTAGGTGAAGGTCATCTTCTCCTGGTCCTCAGGTGCAATTGGAATCTGGTTGTAGCCACTGGATCCATCTAGGAAAAAAAAGTATTGTTTTCCTACAAGTGAGTCCAAAACTTGATCTATAAAAGGCAAGGGGAAATGGTCTTTCTTAGTGGCAGCATTAAGTTTTATGTAATCCACACAAACTCGCCACTTTCCTTTCTTCTTTGGCATGATTACTAATGTAGGCACCCACTGGTTTTCTAAAATGGGATAGATAAATCCATCATCTAACAATTTATGTAGTTTTGTTTTAACAATTTCTCTCAATGCAGGGCTGATTTCTCGTTGAGGCTGCCTTACTAGTTGAAAATCATCTCTAATGTAGATCCTATGAGTACAGAGCTTAGGATCCAGTCCCTTCATATCATGATAGTCCCATGAAAATGCATGTTGATGAGACTTTAGTAAGTCTGCTATTGCAAGAACAACATTTGTAGGAAGAGTGGCTATAGGAAGAACATCTGCATGAATAGTGGCTATAGGAAGAACAGGCAGAAGTGTTCTGATCGAAATAGAAGATGATGCTTCCTCTGCTTCATATTGGTTCTGAATTATACTAGACAACACTGTATCTTCATCTTGAAACTACAAGAAAGGACTTCTATCTAACATCATGAGTTGTGCCACTAAGTTAACTTCCTCAACCTCTTCACCAACTTGTGGCCATACATAATCCTCATTATGGGTCGGCCGAGCAAGAAGATAAAGAACAAGCTTCTTAGTATTCCTGCCATCAGAAATAGTAACATCACCTGACTGAAACCCAATATAAGTGTCTGTTGTTGCAGACCATGGCCTTCCAAGAATGATAGGATATCCTTCTAGGGTGGCCTTAGGAGAGAGGGTCATGAAATATGGTGGATACTCCTAAGAGTTTAGAATTACCACAAGGTCTTCTATTATACCATCAGGCTTCACAATAGATCTATTAGCAAGTTGCAAGACAGTAGGAGTAGATCTCATACTTGCAATATCTAGTTGTTGCAAGATGTCCCTAGTCATTGCATTGATTACTACCACCAAATCAATTAGGGCATTTTTTACTTGGATCCCGTTGATAACAACTGCTTCCATAGGAGTGCCTAGGTTATTATACTTGGGAATAGTCACTTTTCCCAATATGATATTAGCGAGTTGGCCCACCACATGAACTGTAGTTGGGTATTTCTTCTTCCTACCTGGCTTCTTAAGACAAGTTTCCTTGATAGCTTTGTTGTAGATTGGAACATCCTTTATGGCCTAAAATAGGGGTATTTGAACACATATATGCTTTAGCTGATCCATGATGTCAAAATTTGTATCTTCCTTATGTTGGGTAACTTTCAATCCCTAAGGAAATGGTGGCTCTTGTGCAATCTTCCTGGTTGGAACTGGTTTAGGATTTTTAGGTACAATTGGCTGAATAGGATCATTTAGAGGTTATTCTTCCTCTTCCACAAGTAGCTCAGTGATGGTGGGTGTGGAAGGAGTTGGTAAAGTAGTTCTTGAACACAAGTGGATGTCACTTATACTCACAACATATGCAGGGAATTAATTTGAATCAGCAAAGTACACTTGCTGCTACTATGGTGTGTTATTTGGGTAGGGTGTGGGTTGAGCTGGTAGCTAAGTAGGTTTGGGTGCATTGGAGCTTGAATTAGCAGGTGGAGGCGTTATAGCAGACTACTAGGATTGAGAAGATGGTTGCATGCAACTAATTGCCTAGTTTGGCCCAAAATAAGATAGTGGATTTGGTAGCATACCTTGTCTTGTAACCCAAGGCTTCCTGTGTGCAACAAAGTAGACTTGATCTTCCTCAGTCTGAATTGGTTTGAACTCATGTAGAATCTGGCTGTCAATGTTAGCTACCATCTTGCATCTATAGTCCTTCTTCTATCTGTAATGAGGGCAGTATTCTGTCAATGTTGCCTTTGTCTCCTCATGTTTGTCTTTGGCTTGAAGTGTATCCAACCAAGTAGCTAGATTGTTTGTAATATCCTGCTTGAAGTTTTCCAACAAATTAGTAATCTCCATCCTTGAAATTCCACTGGTAGATGACTTACCCACAGAAGATTGGTAAGTTCTCTCTTTCTTTGAAGTTGCTCTGGAATAGTTCTGACATATTTTTTTGATATCTTCCCAAGGAACTTGAGTGATATCTCCTTTTGCCATCAGGTCTAAAGCATTAGTGTAACTCTCATTGATTCCTCTCAGGAAAAGCAACTTTTGTGATTCTTCATTGAGTGTATGGTGTGGAGATTTCTGCAAGCAAAACATAAACCTTGAAATGTAATCTTCCAAGCTCTCATCTTCCTTTTGTTGCATCCTAAAGACATCACCTCCTCCCGTATCATTTCCCTTGCAATATTCCTTGTATTTTCCAAGGAAATTTGTCGTCATGTCCTCCCAAGTTTCCACGGCATCTCTGCCTAGACTCATAAACCATCCTAGTGCAACTTCCTTTAAAGTGGTAGGAAATAGCTCAAGTTTAGGAGCATCAGTGGTATAGTCATGACTCTGGAATAGTATGTCAAACTCAAACAAGAGGGTATCACCCATGTCTTCTTGATGGATTCCCAAGGCAAAGGGATTATCAATCTAGTTTTAATCTTCAATGGAGGCTTCAAAACTTAGTCAGATCAGGATATGTGTCAGCAAAGGGAAATGGTTCCTCCTTCATTTCTGGGTAGATTTGGAAGATCAACTAGTTGAAATGGATCAAGATCATTCTTCTATACATACGGTATCAACTCAGCATCAGCTAACTCACACAAAGAATGATAAAAAGAATGGTAGATCATTACTTGTCTAAACAAGGGGTATTCTAAGAACAACTCAAGAGAAGTGCTATGGCATAGAAACTATCAATGACTCCAAAGGACTTCCTAGCTTGACACCATCCCTGAAAATGATGCCAAAAATGTCGGCCTCCTACAATGATCTGATAACTCAGCCTTTATAGCCATGATTTAGATATTGGACATCTAACCTAAATAGTTATTTTAATCATCATGAAGGTGCATTTAAATTGTCAACCCAGGGATGTGAACTTGTAATGGGCTAGCACAGTATGTGCACTAGCAACTCTTAAGTAGCCATTTCTAATCTACACCTAAGAAACACACAATACGGGAAGTAAATTGCTTGAAAAGGAAATAAAGAAAATGTTGAACATCAACCAACAACTATGTTGAACTGAAATGCATAATAGGAATAAGATCTGGGCAAGAAACAGGAACTACTCTGTCTGCTTTGGCTGCAGGAACAAACATAGAACGGACTTCTAGTGGCTGCAAGAATAGTGGATGCCAGATTTCTAACTAAGTACAAAAAAAGAAATAATAATTAAACTAATTACTCTAAAGAACGAATTACTCACCAAGTGGGCCCCCTTGGATGAGTATCCACTAAGACTAATACAAAATCAACTATTTAAAATCATACTATCATCTCATTCATTGGAAAATGTATAAATAGAGTAACATCTTGACTATATTGAAAAGTGGAGAATGCTTAATACATTATCAATATCATCTACCAATAACAATCAAGAACTAATAACCCCCAAGAAGAAGATTCAAATCCTTATTTATTCTACTAGCTAAACAGGGCAGTCAATTCCCACTAACTAAGAGGATGCCATTTAGGGAAAGCGAGAAAAAGAGTGGTAGAGCGGTTATGTCTACAGGGAATCCAGTCAAACATGCATGCCCAAACATGGACTCAGCGCTGTAGTAATGCTCATGATTGCTCAATGCCATAAATACAAGGTGGTTACAATTGAATGTCATGGGGAATCTTTTTTCGTTGTCCTTCAGTTGACTCCTTTGAATGATTCCCCTGCATGATCATCTGACGGTTTCCTTTCTCAACTTAGCATCCACAAATTGTGTCCTGCATAGTGATGTCAATACACATAATAATTGCACATCTATAATCACCTTAAAAAACATCATCAACCATACACAAAATCAATATAGATAATCCACATAATATGCCAATGTCATTAAATCTTCATAGAGATAGAGTTAAACCCAATGTCAATGGTTTGAGGGAAACATTATGCAAATATTAACACTTAAATACTAAAGTTCATGACACTGCCAACAAATGGAGTATAAATTCTACCCAAAATTTGACCAAAAACTAGGCTCATCACTAATTATAAAAAAATGTTGGATAAGTACAATAAACTGATGGATGAGCACAACAAGGTACCTGCCACTTCTACCAGTACATCTAGGGTTTTCCCTCTCCAACAAGTTTTGCTTCATGTTTTTCAACATAAGATAGAGAAACCCTATCACTGAGAATTCAGAGCTTGAGGTAGGAAGTGCAAGTAGAGAAAGAAAACACATAGAAAGAAAAAATGGAGATAGTCAAAGTGGCTAATGATATTTTTGATGATGTGTTAAAACAGAGTAACAAAATTGCTAAATAAAGTTGATAATGTGTGGGATGCCTCCAAAAATATTCATGAGGCAAATTTGAAATACTTGCAGATTCAAAAATAATTCCAAACTGAGTAGAATAAGTGGAGTTCTAGGGTAGGAACATTGAAATAAATGATGCCTCATATGTAGGAGGACCCTAAAGCTCCCACCAACATTCTTGATTTATTGAAGGCCATTGATTTAGTAAATGAAATCACAACTTTTCATGGAAAGTTGGGAATGCAACTCCAAAATAAATTGAGAATGTTTAGAGAAATAGAAGGGTTTACTATGCCCAAGATATTGAATAATAAGGGTGAATTAAAGGATTTTTCCAAATGGGAGCAAGAGTTGGGAGAACTACTTCCTCATTCTAAGATGATGTTGATTCTTGTTGATTATTCTATGTTGAATCCTAACATAGATAAAATGACAGAAATAGAGATGAGGATGGGCACATTTGTCAAAGAGGCTAGGATGCTAATTGATGCAAGGTACAACCAACATAACACAAAAGTATAGAAGTATTTGGATATGCAATGGCCAGCTAAGGAGGATTACAACACATGGATGGAAAAATTTATAGATTAAGCCTATGTTGAAGTATTGTAAAATGTTGTATCCTCCTGGTAATGAAAATGGATGATAATTGTGGTAATGTGGATTGGGAAATACAATTTTGGGTCTTAAGTTTACAAATATGGTGAGTAACGGATGGGAGAAATACAACGCATGGCCTAGAAATAGTAGAAATTAGGCTTTTGCTAAAGTATGGATAAAATATTGTTTTCTCCCCAATTTAAATTTGGTGACAAGGATGCAGACGTGGAAGATCTCTTGTCTCTTCTTCTTTTCTACACTTTATGCTTTTCTCTCTTTTATGTTTGGTGTACATGGATACAATTTTGGAGCACATGCATATTTCTACATCAGCTTGAAGATTCCTTTTGGAAGGCAGAATATGATCTCCATCAACAAGTGAAAATGGTTTTTGTCTCATGTAACATTTCCCTCCATTTGGAAATGCAAATATAACTAAAAACGGAATATATTTTGTATCGGTCTAATTGAGAAGGGACATGTGTAATTTCTGGCCCAAAGCTTGTTTTGCTCCATTTCTATAAGAAGGAATTCAAGGCCATAAGTACTGGTTTGTTGTTTTGTATTGATCATAGAGAATTTTGTAAAGGGAATGCATAGAACATTTTAGAGTTTTGTCTTAGGTTTTGAGTCAATCATTTTGCATATGTAATTTTGATAACAATTCTAGCAATTAAATACAAAATGGTTCAAATTCAAAACCATTTATCTCCAATGTACTTTTTTAATGAATTATGAATAATATGATCAGGGATTATCTTATATATCAAAGATTATGTGAATGACAATGCAATAGGAATTTATAAGTAGTGTGATAAGTGTTGTTCTTTAAAAATGATGCAAAATCACATATCAAATTCAATACCATGGAATAGAATATAAAATATAAAATATCACAATTTAAAGGAATACAATATAAAATATCATCAACTACAGTTTGGAATATGATTCATGAATTGCAATATAAAATAAAATATCATGAAGTGCAATGATTCACAATTTTATGGAATACAATATAAAATATCATCAACTACAATTTGGAACAATGGAAACTGATTCATGAAGTGTAGTATAAATACCTAAAAGTTGCTAATTCACTTTCATTTCCCAAATGGAGTTAGGGTCCTAAAATTGGCGTTCAACTTGAGATAAAGTAAAAGAGTCATCTTGATTCTGAGTTTGTTCTTCATCTTCTTCGGCCTACGTCTCAAATTCAATATTGATTGTGTCACTATCATTTGTCCCACTGCCACCAGTACTAGAATTTGGAATTGGAGTGTTGTACAACCCTCTTCTTTTGCATGTGAACCTCCAAATTGTGAGTTCCCTTTCAAAAGGTAAAATATCACATTATACGCAATTCCTTTAATCATCAAGCAATTTTCCAAATTCTTGTCTTGTTTGTTTCTTAACTTTGATTCCAAAAATTCCAATGAAATGAAAACTATCTCATCCTCCACTGACCCCAATATCATTGTTTGACATTGTTAGTGGCCCAAATTTGCACCCCTTTGCCAAGTTGTGAAAGAACTCAACAAATTGGGACTAACATGGGACTGCTTTCAAGTTGTGGGTATCCCATTGTGAAAGCAGACCTCCAGATTATGGGTTGGCTCCCCTTTTGATGTCACCTAAAATAATGATTTCTTAATGAAAAGGGTAAAGAGATGCATGGAAATGAACTTAACTGAAAAAATTCAAAGGGTGATACACCAAAACTAACTAAGGCCTGCAAAACAACCTATTCACATTTAAAAACAATGACAAAAAGCCTTGTTCACACAGCTCATTTTGCATGCATTCTTGCATAAGTAATTTATAAGGAGGATTTTAGTAGAACTCTTAGAAGGAAAATTTCACAACTAACAACCTTTGTATTTACTAACACAGCTTATAACCTACAACAATACACTTTTTTGCTAAATACGTGCCTAACAATGAGAGAAGACTACAAGGAAAAAGATAAATTTCACAAATAATTTGATGATCAATCACTAATTGCACACAATAAAACATGAAATGAGAAGGTAAATGTTCAATTTCATTGATTCAAAGTACTCAACTGGTATACAAGTCTATCTGAGTTACAATATTGCTCCTACTGAAAAAGATAACTCCAAAGCCAAGCTTTCACTCTACTAGAAAGAAAGAACTAACTCCAAATACAAATATTGAAGATACTTAAGGAAAAATTCACACAACTCCCTCACACAAGTCCATCTAGAAGGTTCTGGTTGGATGCAGTAGAAAAGGCCAAAAAGAACCTTCTAAAATCACTCCATATTGTCCTCCACATGAAGCAAAGTCAAGCCAAGACTATAGTCACACTAAAAATGTGACAAAAATGCCTCCAAACAATCATTTTCCTCCAAAATTAGTCAAACACAACATCTCACACATCTCTCATGCCAGCCAGTCATCATTTGTCTTTAAAAGCCTTGGCCCACACTTTTAGTGCTTTTGCAAAAGCACAAGACTCTAATTTGCATTCAAAACAATAATAATCTGATTAAGTGATTTATAATACATTACTTAAACAAACTACTTCACATTTCAAAATAGAATGCAAAAAGAGGCCCCACCACCTTTTTGGATTACATCAATACTTGCATTAAATAAATAACATTAAACAAAAGTGATTCACAAATCACTTAAATAATGTCTCACAATTGGTAACAAATTCAAAATAAATGATATAATTCAAATTCTTGTAAAAGCATTCAAGCCAAAATAAATTCCTCTAAGGCATTCAACCAATTTTGACTCACCTCCACTTTTGCATTTCAAGGTCAAAAGTGACATGACTATCACTTGATCAACAATTCTCCTTTCAAAGACAAATAAAAAGACCAATAATTCGGCCTATGTGAGCATAAAGGGGGCTCCACAATCTTTGGAAGGCATATTTTAAAGTCCTGAAGGCATTACATATTTCAAATTTTGGAGGACTTAGCATATTTCAAAAACAAGGCACATGGTTTCTCAAGTGAATATAAGGAAAAATATGCCTAAGTCATAAACTTCACTTCAAAGCCCACATAACACATTAAAATGTGTTGCAATTTTTTAAAAAACAAGGCAAAATTCACCTTGGCCGACCACCATAGGGTTTCAAACCCTAAACAAAACATGGGAAAAAGGAAAAATATTCATTCATTTTGCATCGAAGGTTATGGAGAGTTGCTTCTGGCCGCCATGGGTTTTTTGAGGGCATCACTGGAAAATGGTTTTCTAACTGGTTTTTTGACAGATTCCTTGTGGTTTCCAAATCAAACAAAAGGTAACTGTGGTTTTTTAAACAAAATCTGTATTTTTCCCATCTTTAAAAGGCCATTTTATGAGCTAAATGTCATGACCATGAACATTTTTTGATCATTTTTTGTTGGTTTATTTCTCTATGGTTATTCATTTTCTCACAACTGCCATGACTAAGGTTGTCTGAAGCTCCAATAACAGAAGCAATCTATATCAAAAATGTTTGCATATTCAAAGAAAATAAGCAAAAAATAGCCCAAGTAAGCTCCAAGTCAACCCCCATCTTCTGGTTTTTTAGCAAATAGAGCCCATTTCGAGCCTAACATTTATTAAAATGAAGCACACTTAGCTTTTCTTTCTATATTTGAATGTTTAAATCAAAAACCCCCAAGTGTTTTTATAATTTTTTGAAGAAAGACTCTTCAGGTCGCAACCATGAAGAGAAAACTTGGTGTTTGATACATTTGCTACTTTGTTTCAAATATCTCCATGATATTTCCTCCAAAACTTCTATATTTGAAATTTCAAAATAAACCTAGATGGGTTTTTCTTGCTTTAAGAAGAAAACCCAATTTGTTGGTCATGGCCATGGAAAGAAAACTTGGTTTTGAAATGGAATTTTCTATAGAATACTCTCCATTAAATATGTCTTTTAGCTCTTCTGTGTTTGCAATTTCGAAACCAAACCAAATGGGCTATTTGACTTTTGAAAAAAAAAAATTGTGAACAGAAGAAAAATCTTCAAGCCGTGGCCAAGAATGTGAACTGGGTTTTGTGATCATTTTTGTGACTCTTCTAAAAACAAAAACTCAACGCCATTCCTTCCTATATCTCTGAATTTGTTATTTCTCACAAACCCATATGGGTTTCTTGATTTTTGTGAAGGAGAAAATCGTCCAGGCAGCGGCCAAGAATGTAGTGAGTTTTTGTAATGTATTTCACTATTTTCTTTGATTACCTTCATGAAATCTCTCTTTTAACACCTCTGAAGTTGTAATTTTAGAAAAAACCCAAATGGTTTTTGTTGCTTTCTTTGTATTCTTCTGCTCATTCTGAAAAGGACTTCATGATGGTTCTGGGTACTTCCATTTCTTACATTTTCTGTTTTTAAAAAAACATTTGAAATTTTCTACAAAAGATTTAGTGCCATTACACAAAAAATAAAGATAACTTAGCCTCTGTTCACAGATACCTCTTCAGGTTTAAATAGTATTCACTATATCTTAAACAAAACCCCCCAAAGAAAGTAATTTGCTACACGATTTAATGTCATTGCATGGTATAGATATACCTCATGGAAAATTTATGCATCTTTCCCATTTTGTAAATTCTTGAGGATTATGAAGGCTATGTTCTATGATTTTTTGCATTCCTGTTATTACTTAAATGACCATCATGCTTGAGTGCTATCATGACAAGGTGTTTGTACCTTCCAAATGCAACATTGAAATATTAATCCTACTTGTAATCCATAATAGCCTCATATTTATATGCTTTTGTGAGATTAGCAGGGTTGTCATGCACATTTGCTTCACTGTGAATAGTACCATGGAATGTCAACACCATAGATATGTAGAGATGACCCCTGTTTTGCATTGAAACTCCAAGTTGGAAATGATTTGAGTAGGGATCTTACTACCAATCATGGCAGTCCTGTAGCATCCTTTGGAATTATACATTGAAATAATAATGCAAGAAATGATAGATTGCATTATTGTATTGCACTCAATGCATCCTTTGATGGTTTTAAAAGGACCCTAGCAAAAAATGTAACCTTGAACCTTAACTGATTGTCCTATGTGACTATCAAAATGCACCCAAGCTCCTTGTGCTTTGAAACTCTTTGTGATTGAAGACCTCTGTTGTGCTTTCAACACATAGGTTGTCCTATATAATGCATGTGATTGAAAAATGTCTCAGATTGTAATCTCTTTGAACAAGTCTCTTGTATCTGGTTCTCATGGCATGATGATTTTCAGTATGGTTGTCTTCCAGTAAATGTACTTGTTCTTGGGTGGCTTTAGAATAGTGGTTTACACTTTATTAGAGGAAGGAAATTTCACATTTTTCTTGTTCACCATATTTCATGGGTTCGGCCGAACACAATGGTTCGACCGAACCATTTGTTTGGTTCGGTCGAACCATTGTGTTTGGCCGAACCCATGCTTCGACCGAACCAAAGAAACCCTAAAAAAAAAAATTTAAATAGGTTCGGTCGAACATGGGTTCGACCGAACCCCCTAATATGACAAAAAGAAAAAATTCGTTCATTTTGCCCTGTCACTTTTACTATTTGTTTTACCGGTCACTGTCCCTACTGTCCCTGGTGCGTGCGGTGACCCGAGAGCGTGACGGCGACCAAATGAAGGTGTTTCTTTCTGGCCAAAGAAAATTTGAGTTTGTCTGTTCAAAATTCATCATTCCAATTTGGATATCGAGCACTATTGACAGGTTAAAATGAATTCAAATTGCATTTGTTTGAAAGTTTTTCAAGCATTTTCAATGTAGTATTTTGCTTCCCTATCAAAACTATCAACTATCTGTTAGGGTGAGAGGTCTATAATTCAAAACTACACCCATTGAACTTGCATTTATATTTGGCATGTATTTTAACTTGTTCAATTTTTTTAAATGAATCCAAGGGTTTGAGTAAAGGAAAATGAGTTTCCTCCCAAAGTTAGTGCAAAGAAACATTATAATGGCTCTCAACATAGTCTAAAAATGGAGATAAATAAATTCCTAAAGACTAGAAGTGTAGGGGTCAAGGTCACAAAATAATTTTAAAACTACAAATTTAGGGTCAAACTTGTAGATGAAAATGTAAATTTCATACATGTAGGAGTGAACCATGAAAGTCATAGCTTGGTTTGTTAAGGTGTCATAATATTAAATCTTATAAAAAATCAAGAATCATATCATTGATTATGTACATTACAATAAAATATCTCCATATAACAAATGAAGCTAAAAACCCTAACCCTCTTTGTCAATTCTATAGTGTGCTTGCTACATGAGTAATTTTTTTTTATGAAAACCATGTTTAGGAATGAAAATATCCAATCCCTTATGCTTTTAAACTAAAGTTTGCAATGCTTATGGTTCTTTTGGCCTTATAGATTCTTGAATCATTTTATAATATAAAACCTACATATAACCTACTTTGGCTCTAATAATTGTAAACCCTTTAGGAATTCTAAATTGTTGCATCTTGTCTTGATTTTCCCACCATTGTTATTCCTTTTGAAATTTTTACAACTTAGGCAAAGAATCCTTGCACTTATATAGAGGATCCTTAGGTATGTTCTTAAAATTATTTAAGGTTAAATGACTTAATCTAAAATAAAGGCATATACGGATCTCTTGCAATTGTAACCTCTTTACTAGTGTTCAAACATATTTGATACCTTGATGGCATGACATAGATGGTGTTGCTTGTTATTGTTTTATCCATGGATACCCAAGTAAAATATGAGATACATCTAAAGAACAAATAATATGACATAGAATAAGAACTTCCCTCATCTTTTAGATCAAAAAATTAAGGTAAAATAATGTATCCTATAGTTTCAATCAACATATCATTAGTCAATTTTAAATAAACCCTCAAATATGCATATGCTTGTTTATAAAATGATGATAAAACAAAAATTATTCAATGCATACATTTTATTGGTGAGTAAGATCAATAAACACACCCTTACATGGTTCATGATCCACACAAAACCAAAGGACCATTATAATTATTTGGTAATATCTCACAATGTGAAAAAGGTGTCGAAAAAATTAACATACCTAAACTGTAAATTGACTTGTCATAAAGTGGGTGGGTAGCTTAGTGGTGGAGATTTGCATCCTAACTAGTTCATGGAAATTTCAACATGGTATTAGAGCCAAGCTAGGTGCATTTGACACCTATGTTGTGGCTCAAGGGAGTGTGTTGGAGAAATGATACACACCTAAGCCATAAAAGGACTCATCACAATGTGAGCCATTAGCTCAATAGTAGAGCATCCTAACACCAAATGGGAGGTCCTAAGTTTGAATACTGGTTAGTCCATAGAAATTTCTATAAAAGTCAATCACTAGTACATAAGAAGAAGAATAATTACCCTTATAATTTTTATTAATACCAACAAATCATTCCTCACATGTAGGTGAATCAATGATTTCAAGCTCGTCAACATGTATATGTACCTCAATCTCATGACCCTCATATAAAACCATTTTATTAGATTTATTTAGTGTAAAATATTTAAATTTTCATTAGGAGGAACAATTGAAGGATTGACCCCAATATTAACCCCCTCAACCTATTTTTTTTTATCAATCAAATCCTTAATCAATTATTCCTTAATCCCATAAAATGTTGAGTATAATTACTATTAACTCTACAATTTAATAACAAAATTCTTTCTCATTATATCTTTTGGGAATAACTTTAGATTTATCTAATGGCCTAATAGGAGGAAGTGTAATCATGCAAGCACTAAGTAAATTTTGAAGCACATTTTACAAAGGAAAAAGTTGGAGGCTTTAGAGTCATAATTATATTAGAAACATTTATAATGTATAGTTTGTACAATGGTCATTTCCATTATTTTTTACTATCCTTTTGGAAATAATTTTTCTTTTCAAATTTACAAAGGTAGGATGATGTAGATGAAGCATTAGAAGATCCATAATTAAGTGCGGTAGCCTCTAACAACTTTAGTTCTTAACATTCATCTCACTTGCACATGCAAATGTTAAGAATGTATATACTTTGTAGATCCTTGTTTACAGTCAAAAAATCTAAAATAATAAACTTCAATCCAACATTCCCAATATTTGCATTGACCAATTTCAATATTAAAAAATAGACCCAAATGGAAGATAATACTATTAAATTTCATGGGAAGAACTTAGCCAATAACTTGTCATCATACACAAAATACAAATATGTAGCACTAAATAACCTTTAATGTGTCATGGGATCTCCTTTAACATTGTGCATCTCAAATCCTAGGATCAAAATCCAACAAAATGGATATGTAAAATTTTTAATAGAAATTGAATTGTGTTTGATTTTATATGTACATGTCTTTTTTGTTTCCATTAGGTAAGGAATCAACATTACTTTTCATCTCAACAAGCCTTTAAACATTAATGTCAAGGGTAGATAGATGCACACTAGGATTAAGGACATGAATGAAAGTGGCAAGATGAGAAATGGAAGGTGGTGTATAAATTTGTCGTGACATAATAAATGAGTGTGGAGTGACAAAGACTTGCATAGGAATATCACAGTGAGGGGAACATGGGAAGTGTAAACAAAAGTAATGAGAACTAATGTGGAGACAAAAGAACTATGTGCATCATAATAAGTAAGCATGAGATGAGATCTAGGAA
>VDFB02271358.1:870494096-870509482 GCA_007258455.2 Sequoia sempervirens | reverse complement strand
AAAATTGAAAAAAATATTTTTAGAATCTACAGACAAAATATGACAAGACTCTAGTTTGCATCATCTTCAAATTCCTTACGGTTTAATCGCTATAGGTGCCCGAATGTGGATATTGTGTTAAAAAAAATATATCAGTGTCCAGTTTGGCCAAAAATTGTAAACCACTATTGTCGGATCACCCTCTTTTCTGTACAACCATGCTCACAATATCACTATTTTCATCTTTTCCTTAGCATTGATTCTTGTCATGCAAGACTACCATTGTTTATTGTTATAGCACTATTATTTGTCTTGCTACTGTAATGATCAAGCACTGTTCCACTTGTTCACAGTTGTTGATATGCATTATATTGCAACTCAATGTTGATGAGTTGGAATCAAATGGTTGAACCTCTATTGTTGATTCCTTTTTAACATGTTGGCTTGGTCTTTAAATGAAATTATTTAGACTCATTGAAAGGAAGCAGCCTACTTGACCATTTGAAAAGAAACAAACATATGAAAAGGAAGATGTCTATCTCAAACACAAAATAAAATGTATTTTCAGTACCTTATTCATCACTGCTTAATTCTTTTGTGTGGTCTCCTAATGTATATGGCTGATCATTTGAATGTAAGCTCCATTTGTGCACTATCTTGCATCTCTTGATTGTTAGTAATTCTTTCAAATGTTCAAGTGTTGGCATCCTTTGTGAAATACATTCTCTCTAAATAGATTTTTGATGATAAATCTTAGGGGTTGCTTCATTGGAAGACATTGTTGTTTGAAATGCATTATCTTTTGAACCTTGCTGTCCTAAAGCATCAAATGGTTGTAGCTAATGTAGATGGCTGCTTCAATTTGTTCATTGTAATCTCAATCTTGCATTGATGTTAGTCAGATCCACTAATCCTTGTTTTGCTTAATCTGGCTTGAAGAGCTAGAAATATGTGAGTGCAATGGTTCTCTGAATTCATGGAGGCTTATTGTATCTTAACACCATATTATTTTGCTTTAATCTATATCTTGCTTTACAAGGAGCTATCTTTTATCTTTGGCTACATGGTGCTATTATGATCTTTCCTTTGTATTGAAGTCACTGTCTTTTTAATGTAAATGCTCATATTGTACTCACAGGTACAAAACATATTGAATGCACCTACTTCTCTTGAATTTATGTCATGTGACTTCTTCATAGCAACTTCATCCATGTTATTTTCTTTGAGTGATATTGTTAAGTGACCTTAATGCTCATGCTCTTCATGCATTAATGCTCATTCTCTTCAGGCATTTATCATTGTGAGGCATTGTGCATTGATTGTTTTGACACAAGGTGTGCACTGTAGGGGTATTACATTTTGACCTTAGAACCTTTGCTGCCCCATATCATACATTCATTGTTGTTGTCGTATAGCATGAGAGGTAGCATGCATTTTTCCTTTAGGATTACCCTTTTCTAGCTCTTAAAATTTATTGTCATATTTACTTGGCATTATGACCTTGGCTTCAAAAGTGAGTTTCATCTCTATGTTTCATGATTGCTTAATGAATTATCAGTACTCACTACCATTCCTTTTGTTTTAATCCTACTGGGCAGACATATGTCACTTATGGTGGTGACCTGAAAGCTCACCATCCTAAGTGATGTGTGCTTGTAAATAGGGTTGAAGTGAGATGAATTGGACAGTGTATCTCATGCAACAATGCATGATTATCTTTGTTCCTCCTTGCTGCCCCATATGACTCATAATAGTTCCAATCATGAATTGATGTCTTCTTCATTATTATAATAGATGCATAATTGAACTTGATGCATCACATAAATCCTTTACTTCTTGAATAAAATGGATCTTGGATCCACTTAAGAAGATTGAAAGACATATCCAACAAAGTACACCTTCCTTTTGACATGATGGCAGCATATTGATTGATTCATTGTGAAAAGATCAAGTGTGACTTTCTTGACAACTCACATTATATGTTCAATCTTTTGAATCTAATAATGAAAGTTCATCAATTGGTGTGATTCCATATTGAATTAATGCATCAAGAATATGTTTATCATTGATTTGATCAAGTTGCTCAATTTCCTATCCCTCTTAAAATATCGAAGGGTAGCATGTTGGGCTCTACCCTCGTGGGAGCCACATTTTACTCCACATGTTGTAATCAACTGAATCAAAATAGTAACAAATACTTGTCCTAAATCTACACTAGGAACAAACCAATTAGATAAACAAAGCATATCAGAGGTGTGCTTGATTACTCCTTTCCTTGTTTTCATGGACACCTATGGTATGCTGCTATTTTAATGCTTATAGACATCAAATTACACGTTTATGGATGTTTTATAAATATTTTGATCAAGGACCTTTCATTGCTCTAACAACACTATTTTTTCAGATGCAAGAAACCTAGGAGCAGTGAGGAGGGTGTCAAATTGAAGCAGAGCAGCGAGAAGAGCCGAGATGAAGTGGGACCAAGCCAATGGGATTCGTCATTCCAATAGGAAATGATGGGTCCCTTTTCATTTTATGTGCAATTCTTTTCTGTTATCTATAGGCGTATAATATTTTCTTTATAAGCATTAGAATAGCTAGTCCCTTGGCTTGTGAGGGACATTATACGCTCATGATTATCAATTAAGATTACGTTTGCAATACATGTTGGTTCTCTCTCTTATTTGTATGTAATTGCAAAACTGGAATAAATGCAATTTGTTTTGACAATCTCCTTTATGCACATTAATGAACTTAGCAGAACATGATGTATCTTTTAGTGTTTAAATGAAAACACAAAAGAATAAACAATAAGTTACCTAATTTTAGTTGGAAGCCAAATCAGGTAATAGACATAAATCAACAAGTTTGAAATATTCTAATATCGTACCACACAATATTTCACTCTAACCTAATTTTTTCCAAACCTTTGTTATTGATCTTGGTTCAAAGGTCTTCTTCATGCCCATGAAATCATACTAGTCCCTCATAGTTTTGCAAAATTCTTACATTTTTTTCTAAGCATATCTACATTTAAAATTCCTTCTACTTTCTACTCATTGTATGTTACACTTTTTGAAAATTGTTCAATCAAGATATTTAATTTATCATGAAAATATTTTGGGCTATCTTGGTTTACCTAAAATTGAGGATACACAATACCCATAGCTTCAAGTATTTCATGTCAAGGGAATCTAAGTTCATAAATCTCTAAGGAAAGACATTTTGCAATTTCCTTCAAATTATCACTAACGGATTTAACAATGTTGTTAAAATTTTCCTCTCTAACAAGTACTTCTTTGATAGAGCGCCTAGCTGTCTTACAATGGTAAATTGGTATCTCATATCCATGTACAAAGATACATAAGTGCCCACTTGCATTAAACTATAAATAATTATCAAGCTTATTCAAATCAGTAATTTTCTACCACATGAAAAAAATTGGGCTTTCTTGTGTTAGATCTAGATATAGATCATCAAGGGCCATGCATGTATGTCTATGTACTTCGACATATTCATAAATATACATAGTTCTATCTTGGGATTTATTTACAAGATTGTTCATTTCATCCAGCATGGGGAGAAGACTAGCTAAAGTCAAGAGTGTCGTTGTATCACTTAACCTATGTAAGAGGTCAAGAGCTTTGTCTACTATGTTGTGATGATCGTACATTACTCCAATCAAGGATTGATATTCTAAAAGAACTCATTGCATTGGTCCATGCAGGGAGATCCATCTGGTATCAGCATCCTTGAGAAGCTTATTTCATGTTGTTATTCCCTTGGGAATAATTTGAAATTTCATGAAACATTTGGGACTTCTACAGCAATATGCGTAGAGCTCACAAACTAGATTTTCAACTTTTGATACTATAGGAAACTTGCTTACAATTTTGAATTCTAAATTCATTTTGTGGGCCATGCAATGAATTCCAAGCATGTATGGTGCACAAGCAGTTTGTAACTTTGTGCAAACACCACTCCTTTCAACTTGCATCACTGTAGGTCCATCAATTCCTACACACACCAACTTTTTGGCAATTGTCAACTCATCCATACCTACAATTTCATTCAAATATTTCTTGACTAGTTCAAATGGATTTTATGTTGTTGAATTGTCCTTCATTTATGAACACAGAGAAGATGAGCTTGGTGAACATGTTGTTTTATAGTATACACATGCATATAGACCCAAGAAGTATTGTCTACCATAGTAACTTCATCTAAAGATAATGCAATGAAGTTTGAATATTTTACTCTCTCCTTTAAATCTTGCTTTTCCATTGCACCAAGACTATTTTCCCATTCCCATCTAGTGTTTACTGACCAATGTGAGCTAAGAAAGTGAGGAACACCCAAAAAATATAATCAATTAAAATATTTTGGGTAGTCTATCATAGGATGCCCTCTGGACAAAATATGAAAATCAACACTCATTTGAACAGTTTTTGATAGATTTTCTCCTTCCATTTCTTTTCCAAATTGAGCCTCAAGTGTACCTCGACATGCAACAAGCTTCGACATTCTTTGCTTATGCTCTTCATATTTCATGGCATACTTAACATGAAGAAATTCTTCCTTTGATTTCCATCGGATGACTGATTGTTCCTCTATGTCTATGGTTTATTTTTCATAAACTTTACCAATATGCTTTTCTATAGTGTCAAGCTTTAGCTGCAACTTCTTGTCTCTTTTACATTTCCAACTACAAATCATACACATGCATTATGTTGCAGTTTCAACATTGTTTTCTTTCCCCACTAGTACAATGAATGGGTACTTTGACAACCAACCAAGTTGAAAATTCCTTGTCATTTCCCACTCGCACCCCACTTTTGATTTTCCTTTTCTTTTCTTGCTACCAACATCACCCTAATCCAAGTCAATTATCTCATTCTGGCTAACCAGGGTATCCCTTGGAACACCTTTTGTGGTATTTCCATCCTCATTTAACTCAATGACAATCTCACCTTGAAATTTTGGTGGCAGTGAGGTATTGTGAATGCCTTCTTCATTAATATTTGGTGGAAGAGTTGATGATGTAGCTTCATCTTGATCTGATGGATCAGAAGCATTGCCAATTCCAAAGTAACACTATATGGTACCTCTACGTTTTGGGCGCTTTGATGGCCTTCCAGTCCCTTCACCACCCTGAGGAGTCTTACCCTTGTTGCTCAACATATTGATGTCTCACTTCAAATAAAAGCTAGAAAAAATGTCTTCTTGTTTAAGAAAGACAAAGAATATAGATCTCATTACCTACTCAATATCATCTTTAAGATTGAAGCAAGAATGGAAAAGAGATAAAGAAATCTTATAACACTATGAAGAAATGATCACTCACCTTTAAGTTTAGGTTTTCACTGACTTGCTATCTGTTAATGCAGGAATGCTTGTGTTGTAAGTTTGTAACTTGCCTACAATCAACTTCAAGGTTCCAAGTCCAACTTCTGAATCTAGAACTGAACAAAATGTGTAAGAATAAATGACAGTTTCAATTGTATTTATATCAATCCATATTTGGTGAATTTCGTGGGATTTTTAAATGGTATATTAAAAATTTGGCAAATATCGTGTGCTTATACAATGATATGTTGCAATTTTCAAGGTGATTATGGCCTTACAATTAGCATGGAGGTGTCATAACAATTGGTGAAATGTGTCCTCAAATGTAATTATTTTTTAATGTTATTGGCAAAATGGGTCCTCATAAGCAACTATTTATAAATTTTAATTGGAAAAATGGGTCTTCTCAAGCAACTATTTGTAAATTTTAATTGGCAAAATGGGTCCTGATACAATGTTGTTTTAATAGTATTGGTGAATATGTAGGTGTTCTACTACATGCTTCTAGGATTCCAGGAAAAAAAATTAATCGGTCCATTTGAAATGTGTAGTTTGTTATGGAGAATTTGTTGCTTAAATATGCCTCATAAGAAAATTGATGGTGAATGGACATGCATTGGATCGATAATTCATAAAATTTGGGCAATTTGGACACCCTGTTGGGTGCGATTAATTTTCCAATTTTGACTTGGTCAATTTCTAAAATTTTCCAATTGGCAAAGATTCGCCACTAAAGTTTTCCCTGGAAGAACTAGACTATTTCATCTTATTCCACTAAATTTCTCTAAATAAGAAAATGGTAGGTGTCCTTACGTACTTTCTTATAAACAACTATAGTTTGATCCTATCAAAAGTGTTACAAATATATATATATATATAAATGTATGTATATATATTTATATATTTGGTCAGTAAAAGAGTTAAATTTATTAATAATAAAAATATAAGATTACAAAGCTATCCATATTAGAACTTCACTTTAAAAGCCATCCAAACCCCACCAATTCCTAAATAAACATCCATAGACCTACCATCAATTTCTATTGTAATCCACTCTATAGATTACATACGAAACATCATTGCAACTAACAAATAAAAATAAAACCAACAATCCCTAAAGACCTATTAACAGGTCAAACATTTGAAACATCCTTTGATCTCCCTTTAGTCTGAGATCAGAGGACCATTGCAAAAGATTTCTTCTTTTCCATCTTTTCTTTCTTCCCTTGAATCATTTTCTATCCGTCCTCCACCCTTGTAGCCTCCTTCTGCCATTCTAATAGTTTATCACGGGGACTCTTCCAAGCTCTGTCCCAACTACTAATTTTGTGTTGATTCTGACCATCAACCTTTCAATTCCCAACATCTTTTTCTTGTAGCCTCACCACACATTTTTTCTCCTAACACTCTGGTGTTGCAGCCCCATTTTTGAAATTCAACTCCTTTTCACTTTCGTTAGCAGCTTTAGCACTGTTCCCATAAAGATTCCCTTCCTGAGTTGAGACAACATTATTCTATTGTTGATCATCCCTTCTTCCCTCAATCATCAGCGCCTTCCCTCCCTGACATAGAACCCTAGAAGTCTGCCCCTCCTTATTGTCTTTTAGCTGAGATCTCATTTGTTGCTGCTCCTATTTCTCCATAGTGTAGTGCTAGGGAGCCACATTTTTCCACCAAGAAGTGGATTTGTTTGTTATGTGTTTGGTACACTCAATAGCCAAATGTCCAGTTTGATGGAATATTTTACATCTAAGGGGTATCCCTTAATAGTCTAGGGGTTTCCTTCAACATCCCTTCAAAGTTTTTAACTGAATCTCCTCCAAAGGCACCTTGGACACATTCATTTCTGCCAAAATACGGGCATAAGTCGAGTGCAAAATATTTGAAGATCCCTCATCCACCATTAAAAAGCTTCCTAAAGAATTCCCTATAGCCTCTAGACAAGAATCAAACAAAAACTGTAGGGGGGGGTTAGGAAGTATCACCCAAAGAGGAACCCTATCAAAAACTTCAGTAGTTGGGTTAAAATTTGGATGACATGGCTTTAACATCAATGTATACTTTTCTTCCCAGTCCCAAAATTAATCACAAAGGATCTTATTTTTGTCATGTTCCCTTTCAAAAACAATAGTAAAAAGGCCTTTATCCATAGGATAAATTTGAGCATACCCTTCTAGAATAGGCTTCCAGTGGTCTGAGATCCACTGGTGGAGATCAGCCAAGCTTGGCCAGAATCCCTTGAACCTCCCAATCAGACCCAGCCTAGAAAAAAAAAATTCATTTAAAGCCACTTCTTGGTCCAACTCCCCATCTAGTTCCAGCGTGACTATTTTAGAAGGAGGATGGAGAGCAGTGTCCCCTCCACCCCCTCCTACGGACCTTCTGGTTGGGTTCTTCGCTACCTTAAGCTGACTAGATTTGTTCCCCTCCAACACAGGCATCTTTTCTCCCTTACCAGCTCCTTCTCCCTCTAAAATGACGACATCCTATTGCTCTCTTTTCATATCCAAGCCTTCATCCTCTAAAACAAAACCTACTCTACTCTGTCTTGAAGGCTTTCCAACAATTTTCTTTTGGTTGTCCTGAGCAACATTGTCTCTACTGCCATCTTTGCCTAAACTTAAACCACCAATCTCTCCTAGAGGAGCTGCTCCCAGATGGCTCAACCTAGGTAAAACGCTAGTAGTGGCCACATAGTATAGACGACCATTCTTCACCACTCCCTCTATTTTCTTGCTCAGCCAACATCATTTTGGTGTTCCACCACGTCCTCTATTTTTCTACTTAAACCAATCCTCTCTCTACTCCATGTATCTCCATCCATGTTCAGTGAAGCCCTCCTCACAAGGCTCACTCTGGGAAAAGCCTTAGTTGCAACTGCTTCCTAAAGATGATCATTAGCCTTCCCCTCCGCCATCCTTCCAGGTCTACAAATATTTAATTTTTATTCATTCTAGTAAGTTCACAATTTAATGCTTCTAATAATAGTTCAAATATTTGAGAGCATTAAATTTTCTACAAGACCTTAGGTTTCTTAATATTTAGTTGGTCGAAATACATTATTTGCAACTTTCCATCCACAAATATTTAGCTTTCCTTCCACACTACATACATTCTAATTTCATAATATTAAAAATTTTCCTCATTTCAACTTAAATGAATGTCTTTTCTTTGTATATAATCTAGATTAACAAAATATTTCCTTCAAATACCAAATGAAACAATCTCTTTATTTCAATAATTTCTTTTAGTACAATCTCATAGATTACTTTATTTATTCATTGTATAACTAGATACAAATTCATATTCAAACTCCCAATGTTATAGATAATGTTTAGTAATGTAATGAATAACATTTCGATAAGGGAATCTTGCTCTCCATCCTACCATAAATGGCATCACTAAGTCTCTTAGGGCTCTATCAATTCCCTTGAGAAATGAGAAACCATAATAGACCGAACAAAAAATATTTCACAATAAGAAAATACACACTAATGGACTATCCATTTCCATCTCATAGGCATCGTACTCATGAAATAAAACTATCATTCCCTTCTTTCTTAAGCAAGATTGAAATCATGCAAAATTAAACAACCCCTGTAATAAAACATAACTCAATATTTACAAGGAGAGGTAAGGAATAATTATCTCTCTATATGGTTTGTAAAAATGAGTCTTTTCATTCTCTCCAAAGACAATCCAAGCTTGCAACTCCAACTCCAAAATGCAACAATCTATTTTCTCTCTCAATACTAAACTCCCAAAAAAATCTCAACAAAAATAAAAATAATGAATGGAGAATCCCTAAACTCTTCATCAAATTAGAAATATAAAATATTTCAATCTTGAATCCCTTGGATGAGGGAGTGACATTTTTCACTCTCTCATTCACCCTTCAAGCACACATACCCAAAAGTTCTCACACATGTGTGAGACTTTTAGGGAGATAAAGAGACAAAGATTGTAAACCACTCCAACAAGAGATATAAATTTTTATTAATATAGGGAAAGTGTACAAAGTCTCCTCTCATTAATGATATTTTTGGAGGATAATGCTATTCCTCTTCCCAAAATCTACAAAATCCACCATCCTTCTTAATGGAAAATTTAGAAGGGTCATAACTTGGATATACTCCAAGATATGGACTTAATTTGACCCCAAACCCATAGGTAATCATCCTAGGGGTTCAAAAATAGATAAAATGGTCAATTTAAAGACTCTTTTCAATCTTGATAAAATTAAATTAAAAAAAAAAGTAAAAATTTTGAAATTCAAAAATAAAAAGGTCAACAAAATCTGAAAACCCCATCTAAAGACCTAGTTAGCCTTAAAAACTTTAACCACATGACTTCACACTCAAACACCACACAAATCACACTTAAACATAACTCACAAGCATTATCCACATAAACACAATTACATATTAAAATAAAGCCTTAATTACTTTATTAGCTCATAGATTTTGAAATTAAAACTTCACAATTAAGTATTCAATTAGGGTAAAAAATATTCTCCCTTTTTCATTGGCACGATTCCCTACACATTAGCCACCACAATAATATATCTAACATGCAACATAGTTATTTCATAGTAATTGAGCATATTATTGGTTATTCTAAATTCCCACAGCTATAATTATTGATAATTTGTCTAATTAATACCTAATGTAGAATAAAAAAATTAAGGTTTACCTTAAGGTGACTAAAATCATCAAGGTGGGATTACTTAAAACCAATATAAATTTACCTTCAGCTTGGGTAGGGTTACCTTCATCCATGCCTAATTGTGATTGTTCATCCAACCCATACAATTACTCAAAAGGTATTGAAGAACCCAGTCCATCCTTTGACTAACATCTACCTTGTAAAACATGAATCACATTAGTAAATTATTCAAATAATAACACAATTTCTCTCTTAGGTTAGCTTAAATTCTTTCATTGTAAGATGATTCTTTGATCAAAATTAACTCTATCATTTTGTATTATTTATTAACTCAATGAAATAGTTACTTTGCTAATTTTAATACTACACAAGAACTTACCTTCTATTTTCTAATACAGTTAAGAATTACATGTGAATACGTAATAATTATAGTTAGGTAACAACCTTAAAATATAAAACTGTTACCCATATTTTCACCCATGGCTCACTCAAGTAGAGCCCATTGATAAAGAAGAAAGAAAATGGTACATTTGATATTCCCCTTACATTGCATTCATATACACAAATGAAATAACTTGAAAGATTACAGAAACACAAATCATCACATTTGTATAGATGCATGAAACATAAGAATATTTTGCAAATTTCTATTGAAAAGTTATTTTATTGAATGAAATATTCATTTTGACTCACGCAGGCCATGAGTTTAACTCTTGTCTTATTCAATACAAATCAAGGTTAGCATATACATGAATAAGAAAATGAATATAAAAGAATATCATGTAAGGAGGGTAACTAGTCATTGCCTGAGAATGATTGGTTATGTCGAGTCTTCTTGTTTGACCGTCATCTGAATTGTCCTGGTCTATTCCTAGCTCCTTAAGACTCATGTTTCCTGCAATAAATCAAAGCAATGTATTAGAGCAACACTCTAAGCAATGAAATATTGCACACCATACATGATCATTTACCCATTCATGTATAAATTAACCTTGATTTATATCAAATATACATCTATATCCTGAATGTAGTAAAGAAAGTAGTGAAGCCATCATATATACTTAAAACATACATGATTTTTCTAACTTGTTTGCTTCATGTGCAGCTATAGGTGCAATCATATTTTCAGATCAAATGAGTGGTGGAAATGTGGCTCCCACGAGGGTTGAGCCCAGCTCATTATATATGCACAACTTTTTAGGTGCATTTCAGGGCATTCAATGCAGATTATAATAACAATGTTTGCTCATTGAAACTGTGAGTATTGAAATTTAAATGAAGCTAAGGTGCCTGTGCAGATCATAAGGAAAGATACACAGTAAGCTTGTAGAGGAACAACTTGTTCATTTTTTGTACTCATTAATCATGAAATGAGTTGCAGTCATCTCTTTCAAGGGTCAGTCATGTGATGACAGTGATCATTGTGAATATTTTTTTCCAACTATAGTCAAAATACTTCCCTCCAAATGAATAATTATGCATAAGAATCATAGGGAAAATGTGATAGATATGAAGGGGTGGACTTCACCAAATCTACATTGGACAGGATAAACTGATGAAATAGTGCAATCACAAGAACAAAGCTATTCATGAAATTTTTACTTCCTAGTGTTAATGATGCACACTGAAGGAATTGCTTCTAGATATATATAAATGGGCACTCATGTACAAAGAGTCAGTTGTGTTTCTATACCAGTAGTAGCATGTTCATTTTATTTATTAAAAGAATATGGCAGTTGACAAGTTTATTCTGAGTTAGATGGCATTCATGAAGAAATAGAAAAGATTGCATGAAAGTATATGACTTTAACCAAAATGATTCTCATTTATGAGATATTGGTCATGTTCATAATAAAGATGGAGAGAAAATCCATCCAATGCAAAGCAAATACAATGTAATATTCACAACCCTGTTCAGCTAAGAAGTGTTGTGCAACAGTAAAATCCCAAGGAAGGTATGGATGCAGCTTTATCACGAAGATTAATTTTTGCAAAAGCCATGAGTTAAGAGTGGAATCAGAGGCATCATTTTTTTCTGACAAAGTGAGTAAATAATAATGATAAATAGAATAGCCTGGGATAAGAATGTGGAAGAGCACGGCCTGTAAAGGCACCAAATTTTTGACTCAGGATTATGAAGGTATGATAAAATTCAATGAAGAAAATAAATTCTAGTGAATCATATCCGGAGAGTTTAAGAAAATTCAATTTCCTGCAAGCACAAGTGAAGAATACAGAAAAATCTTCATCATATTTTTTTTTTAAATAATGTAAAACCCCGTAGCTCGCAACTTGGGTTCTTTTCTCCAACTCAATGAGAATGGTCGCAAAAAGAAAACTATGAAGATCATCATGAATCAAATGAAATTTACAGAAAAAATTAAATGTTTCTTGTACCACACAAAAGCCCTCGAATACTTGTGCATAAAAATTATGAGAACATGGTATTTTTGAGTTTTACTCAGAGGAGGCAAGAAGATATGCAAAGCGGCTTTCATTTTCTATATTATAAATTGAAAGTAAAATGCAAATAATTTACAGCATGTGCAATGCGAGTATATGCAAAAATGCATAGAGACCTACAAAAAGCGGTAAGAAAGAATAAATATTTTCATCTTTCTGAAGAGAGAACAAAATATACTTACCAAGAAAGTAGAAGTCTGTGTCTATCTGACACGATGATAAAATGCCTCAGTATGGTCAAAAAAATGCCATGAAATTCTTCTCCAAAATATCTATGCAAACCCTAGGTCAGCGACAGTTTAGCTTCTCTAAGAAGCTTCAAACAAAATGAAGTGACTTTTATTTCTTTTTGTTCACTTTTAGGGTTATCAACCCTAAGATGTCGACAGGAGATGTTTTACCTTAGGTATTTTAAATTCCTTCATATTGTTTATGAAACTTTTCATTTTAATATCCTTTGTAATAAATGTTACATTCCCAAGTTATGTTGTGCCACGAAGACTAAGTCTCGTGACTTAGGTAAATTCTCTTTACCAAATATATAGACAATGCGACCATTTCTTTTAATTTTTGCATTAAAGAAAGATAAATGTAAAATATATTATTTACATGATATTTTTATAAATCATTAAAATCATATATTTATTTTCTTGCAAAAATATGTTACATGCTCCTTTTATGAAGGCTTATTCAAGGAGTTATCCTTTTAAGAAGGATTTTCTTTGATTTATGGCGAAGAGAGCATATAAGGAAGTTGTGTTTTGTTTACCAACATGAGGAGAAAATTTAGGAGTGATTCATCACCTTGTTGAGAGGATATAGGATTTTTGGCTCCATTTGAGCAATTTTAGAAATGATTATGGTTTGATCAAATCATGCTTGAATTTTTCAACCATTTTGAGCTCATTTGTTGAAGATCTAATGGTTATATTATTGGCTTTTAAGAGGCATCTGAGTTCATGAAGCTTTTAGAGCCCCTTTTGGTGGAGCTACTTGAACTTGTTGATATATTCTCATTTGTAACCCATTATTGGGCAGTTCTGAATTATGCAGATTTTAGCTTGGAGTGACTTTTACAGTCCTTTGTGACAATTTGGCATACTTTTGTAACTCAGTTTTTCTAAATATGATTCATAGTGGAGACCATTATTTCTGGTGATTTATCTCATCTTTTCATTCTTGCATATTAGTGTATGTGAGTGATTGATCAAGTTAGCAGTGAAATTACTTTCCTCACCTTTGTCTCACATGTTCATACATTCCTATAACTAGTTTTTTCATGCAGGTTGTTGATTGTGTCTGCTTAATACATGTTTGTGAATTGTGAAGTCAACTTCCTTTTTTGTAATTTTTTGTATACAAACCTGTTAGTAAAGTATTTATGCATTAACATACAACAATGAATTGTGCATACTTAGGTATATCCTAGTTTTGATCATTTGTGTCAGTATTTTGTGATCATATTCTATCTATTAGTCTTGGTGTATCACTTCATTTTTACCTTCATCAGCATACTTTTTTTAGCAGTCTTTCTCCCTTTTCCCTCAAAAGGAATCAGTAAAGTAGTGATAACTAGCTAGGAAGTCGGCCTTCTCCGGAGGTTATTTTCTTTTTTAGGTGACCCACAACCTGGAAAAGTTCCCATGTTTCTCTAGCTTACTGAGTTTCATAACTCAGTCAGGGTGCAAAGTTTAAGAGATAACAAAAACTTGAAACAAAAAGTATAAGTTATCGGGATTATTCATAAAACAACATATAATTTCCTTTGTTATATAATTATACTCACATTATGGTATTTAGAGAGAGGGGAAGAAGATAATATTTATTCAACTTACTAATGCATCCAATGATATCCTTAATCATGACAATGACTTTTGATCTAACTAACCATCGATTAATAGAATGTAATAATAAATTAGAATTGCATTAATCACACACAAGGTGGGGCCTTACAAAATCACACTTTTCAACCTACAACATTAGGGGACACAAAAATGATCATAAGAGACCACTTGGCTACTATACTTAAGAAAGAGCCATAATGGTTAATCAACTTTTGGTCCCCTTTTGGGAGTTTGATTAGGAGTGAAATTGATGTTATTAGATGTGATGTGTGTGATTTTGTAAATGTAAACTAGGTTAACTATGCAACTAAAAAAATTGATGCAAAATTAGAATAACATAAAACTGTATGACAAAAAATGGGGAAAAAAATAACAAGAAGAGACAGAGGAACTTGGCATTCAAATTTGAGTTCAAATTGACTAGTCAAGATTCAAGGGTGTGGATTCCCTATACTAAGAATTAGGGTTTCTATAATCTTATAATTGGTACAAGTTGGTTATAGTTTGTAGGTGCTTCCCTGTTGGAGTCAACTTTGAAACTTTGTCTATTGATGAATAATTTATCTTTCCCTAATTTGATGAATGAGTGTGCTTGAATTCTTGATCTTGATATTATGACTTCAATCTTCTCCAAATCCACTTTTTATTTTCCACCTACAAGAAACAGGGGAGAAAACGGGTTGTGCCATATAGGGGCTTCCCTAAGTCAAACCCCATTTTTGTTGTTTCCACCTCCACAATAGCTATGATGATGCTAGATAAAGAGTGCTTACCCTAGGTCAGGTAGAGGCAAATGGATAAAAATAAATGACAAATCACAAGTGTTGCAACTTACCATTTATGTTTTCTTTTATTTAAGAACTAAATTCATGATGCACATCTCATACAAGGAGAATTTGATGCTTGGTAGAAGATGTTGTAAGTGTTAGTACTCAAAGGAGAATGAACATAAAACATAAAACAATCTTACTCATGATATGACATGAACTTGATGATGCATTTCTAACATGAATCTTGAATGATGAAAATGTTGTAAAATTATGTTTATTCTTCTCATTGAATTGCCTTGACTACTTTTTAGGATTCTCA
>VDFB02271358.1:870467231-870493996 GCA_007258455.2 Sequoia sempervirens | reverse complement strand
TGATGAAGTTGCAGTCGAACCTCCTAGAGAAGTTAGTAGAGGCACCACGTCTTGGATTGAGAGCTCCTTGGGAAGGAAGAAGAGGAGGCCTTCATATCAACTAAACTTTGATGAACTTGATAACATTTATCAAGATGCACCTATGAAGAAAGCAAAGAAACGAGTTCATTTTGAAAAGAATCCAGATGGTGAGATGATTATGGAGATTTCTATGCCTCTAGAAGATAAAAATATTGATGAAGTGGAGGTCCAGATGATTTCATAATGGCTAAGGCCAATCTCGGAAAAAGCACTAGGCATGTAGATGTAAATTTGTTCAAAGTTGCAGCAAGAAATCTTCAAGATAGAGTGCTTAAAGATGGAGAGGATAAGGCATCCCTCAAGGCTGAAATCTAATAACTTCAACAATATATATCTAACCTTGTTCATGGAACTTCACAAGCTACTCAGTTGTTGCCCCAGATTCTAGAGACGCCAGCTGATCAACAACGGTTGAGACAATTGGTGATATATGGGAAGCAAACATGAGATTGGATTAATGAGGAGTTCATCACCAGAGGCAGAGAGATTCTTACACAGCTATATCAGCTAAGGTATAATTCCCATGACCTACGCCAAGGGATTTAGGGATTCGAGTAGTTGATGGCAGAAGTGAAACTTAGGCACGAGATCATCATTGCAGATTTGGATACAACATATGGCCCAATGGTTTCAAGAGAACACAAGAGACAAATCCTTGCATGGAAAGAGCGTCACCTCTTCAAGGTGAAAACTTATGAAAGGATATTTGAGCAGTTAGTTGCATACAAACAAAGGGTTGTTGATGCTCTCCAGCTCATAAGTGAATTTGTTTCAGATATCCCTTATCTGTATTATCATGATGATGGTTCTTACATTTAACTTGATGGAGTACAAGATGAGTTCCAAAATGTTGTTCATGGAAGTGTTAGCGGTGATCCTGTTGCTGGAAGGATGAGTCAAATTTCCATGATGTCAACGAAGTTCAATAAAGCGGCCAATGAGGTCAAAGTTTTTTTGAGATCAATTGCAGAAGGAGAAGAAATCCTAGAAAAGTGAAACTTTGCTATAGATAGTATTAATGCTCCTTATACAAATATAGTTTCCCGATTTTTGGTAGATGTGGTTGAGATTTAAATCAACAATTATCTATAAGCTTTCTCCAAGCTTTCTTTCTATTCTTGTCTCAATTCTTATCCACACTTTGAAGAAGAGAAAGAAAACAAGTTGTAATAGTTGGCATTTCCCTGTTTTATGCTTTCATAGGTTGTTAGATCCTTATCTTGTTTTATTTTTAGAAATAAAGCTTGCATGTTGGCAAGTCTTAGTTGTAAAAGAAAGGAGATTTTAGGGTTCCCTACTCCTCTGCTTGTGTATAAATAAGGGCAGCCTTGCCCATTATTTTCTTAACAGTTATTGTGATAGCAAATTGCTGAGTCTATTTTTCCTGCAAGTTTTTGTTGTTTAGTTTCATGTTCACTTAGTGTAAGAGCAAGCTTGTATGCCTCTTTAGCTACAAGTTGTTTTTCAGTGCATGTTCTTGTGTCAATGTGTTCTAGTTTGATGGCTAAACTGTAAACCTATTTTTCTACAATCTTGTTGTCCCAGAAGTGTAATCTTTTGTTCTTGAGATTTGAGAAATAAAGTCTTGTGCCTACTTTTCCCTGATATAATGTCTCAAATTTCCATTTCATGTGTTATGCTTATATGATCTCTATTTTAGCTTGCATTGAAAGTAAGTAGATGTGCATTGAGAGAAAGTTTATTTAAGTATTTATGTCAAAGAATCCTTGTTCATTTCTAACTCTCTTGCTCTAAATTTACTTGAGAATTTAGAAACTTCATTAGAGTAGGCTTAGTCATAGTTGAACTTCCAAAAGAGAAAATCTCAGCTATGGCGCTTGAGTTTTATAACCTTGTGCTCTTAGTTGAACAAAAAGACAAGAAAAATAGTTTTAGTTTACTTTCTTTTAAGCAACGTCAGCAAAGAGGGAGCTTCCCCTTCTAATTCGAAGAGCATTTTATCTTTGCATAGCTACCCATTTATAATCCCCATTCCAGAGGTGCGAATTGAAATGCCAACACAGTGTACCTATCATGGCTCTCCCTTTTTAGCATTATAGGGGGGTTTCTACTATTGGTGCTAGTGCTTCCTTGGTTTTACATCTGAGTGATCTATGTATCTAGTTCTTATTCCGATGTACTTTTAGATGTAGTGTACATCAGTGGTTGGTTACCCATGCATTTTGATGAGATGGATCATTTACCATATGGATACTCTTGCATTCTTTTTTCTAGAGGTTCTTCATTTTAGCACTATATCAATCATCATTTAACAACAGTCTACAACTTCATGATTTAGAGATGTTCACATGTTCCTTATTTTGGGACATTGTTTTGGTTGGAGGCTTCTTAGTCCTTCACCTTGATTTGGAGGCTTTTGCAGTCCTTCATTCACCTTTCACTCTTTTGGAGAGGAGTTTTTCCCACGTGGTTTTCTCTTTTTCTCTAGTTTTGAGAGATTTTTTATTTGTACATGGGTACCTCACTAGGCCTTGTTTTTCAGGACCCATCTTGCATTATTTTTAGAGTTTTTAGCTACTCCCTAAGTTCATCTTAAGAGGGGTGTTAGAGTAATCATGCAATAGTTAATAATTAATTTTCAATTAATTACTAGTCTAATTTATTCTCATGCACTTAAGCTAAACTTAGGAGTGATTTACTATGCTAATTAGAGAGCTATTATTAGATGATTTTGTCTCATTGCATGAGATGTTGACACTTGCCATGATCTAATTCCTTTCTCATTTAGGGTTGCTCCAATATAACATTCAACCCTCATTGTATTCTCTCTCGATATTTTCTCTTTTATTGTATTTTGTAGCTTTTTCGTGTTGAAGAATATATCAATTCTTTGTTTGCAGATCTTTTGCGTGGAATGTGTATTTGTTCATTGTTTTATCCTGTGGCTCGTGTTTTTCACAATTCTAACATTTATCATTTTGATAATGGATAACATTGTTAGAAGAAGTTACATTGATGTAAATATACCTGTGAGGGGGATTAGAGAAAAGTAAAGAAATATCTTTTTGGTACCATTTGCCCTTGATGTCAAAGGGGGAGTAGTTTTGGCTAGGTGCATTGCCATCAATGACAAAGGGGGAGATTGTTGGAAGTTTTTTATTCATTGAGGAGATTGTTGAGAGTATGGCATATGGTGTTGTTATGGTGTTGGCATTGATTTCAACCCATTGTGTAGATGTAGAAGATTTTTTCTAGAGAAGACCAAGTGGTTTGGATAATTCCCTACGTCCCGAGTGTAGTTTTAGTGTTACAGTGAACCTGTTTTGTGGTCCGCATTGTTCCGCTATAAAGAATTTTGTCATGTGGTTTTGAGGTGTTCATTGTGTATGTTGAGCATGTTCAGATCCAAAGTTTCATGGTTGTTTGTCTTCCATAGTTGAAGATATTGTTGATAGAGTATCAACTCTATAATGGAAGTATTAATGGTATAGAGTGTATATTGGAATGATTTGCATTCCACCGCAGATGAATATTTTTTTATGCACTTTTGAGAAAGTATTTGAGGATATCAGCAGTGTGTATGCTCCAACTGGCAAGTGTTTTGGTGGTTTGTGTATCAAAGTGTGGATGAATAGTTGGTTCATTCATATATTACTTCACCAATTTTTCTATCCAATGTCAACCTAAGTATTTTGGGGTCATACGAAGTTGATTTGTGCAAGGAGAAAATTCATGATAGCAATTATGGGTCATGTTGACCTATTTTGGTGGTGTATATGTTTTGGTTCTTTCTGCAAGGCGTGTATGTTAATGTTTTGGGCCGATGGATTATGTGGTGCACAATACATCTAATTAAGTTGACCTAATTGATGTTTTAGATAGTTATAGTATATATACAAGGTTGATTCATTGTGCACGAATGTGTGGATAGTGTGTGTAGAGTGTGTGTGCGAGATCTAGTGTGGAGAGAAGTGTGAATCATAGTTGTGGTGAAGTATGAAGTTTGTTAATTCAATTTTTTGAGCTTTAGTGGAACTATATCTTCAGCATATGTCAGCAGTTCATCATTGGTAGTGAGTCACCTTTTCTTCTATCACTTTCTATTCTGGCTAGTGAGTCCTTGACAGTGAGTCATCGATAGTGAGTCATTCTCCTTTTGGATAGCACAAGTCCACCATTCTATATCAAACATTGTAACCAATTATAATATATTGTGAGCTAATCCTCATCATGGTTTTTCCTTTTTTGGGTTTTCCACGTAAAATTTGGTATTCTTGTGTCAATTGATGTGATACATGCTTTTATTATTTCTTTCCATTAATGCACATTGAATGAGATGTTGTTAAATGCATATTAATTTAATGAATTTCAGGGAATATTGATTCACCCCTAGGCCTCTTAGTATTTCGGGTGTTCAAAAATTAGATATGCTCATGTGGACTCTCCTAGTAAAGTGGATATATTTATGAGATATTTGGCAACATGCTTGAAAAATTGAAGCAAACACTTTGGAACAAGGATCTTGATTTGGGATTATATGAGCAACATATTAAGCCAATTGCAATGTGGCAATTTAAAACTATGAACACCTTGCTTCATATGCAACCTTTTCTCTAAATCCCAAATGGTATGCACTAAAAGCTGGTAGATTGCCTCTTTGTGATGATGATGAAGAGGTGAAAGAAGGATTAACAAAGGCCCTTTGAAAGATGTATTGAATTGAGGAGTTGAGTTTACTTTACACATAATAGATTTCCTTTACTAATATTCATGGTCCAACATTTGGAAAACTATAGGAAAAGATAGGTAGAGCCTGCTCTACATAAACTCAAATTGATCCTATTGGATGGTGGACATGACACAACAATGATACACCAAAGTTGAGGACGTCCACTATTCACCTCCTATCATAGGTTGTCAATTTCTTTGTTGCAAAGAAGAATTAATTTACATACAAATTCATTCACTCTATCAAGAGGAATAGGATGACCTCTACACAAGCAAAGAGGTTGGTGGTTGTGCATAGTGCTTTGTGATTCCAAGATCATTAGAATTCAAAGTATTTGTAGAATCTAACTTTATGATGGGATGTTGATCCAGAGGAGACTACCTAGATTGATGAGGACAAGACACATGAGGGATTGGTTCGAGTTCCATTTTATGAGGTATCCCCTCATAGTGGAAATGACTTAGAATCAAAGTCCAATTTTGATGAGTGTTGGCATGAACAATTTGAAAGCCCACCGTACAAAATGAGTTGTGAACGAGCTAAAGTATAACCAAAACACGAGATAAACAATTCAAGTATTCAAATGTATATAATAATGAGGATGGATAAATCTTAGTGGTTGGATGTCATTTACTTGATTCTTACCCCATGTCTTATGCGGCTATTTAAGTGTATTTCTGGCTATTTAAGTGCATTTTTTGCTTATATTTAAGTAGTTAGAGTGTTCCCATGCAAATTTAAAATTGTGGGAAAAAGGATAAATTTAAATTCTTTCCATTTTTTAAAATTGTGGGAAAAAGGATAATTTAGATTCTTTCCTATTTTAGTGGAGCAACTATTGTTTAGGAATTGAAAATAGGCTATGGAAAAAAAGGGTGAGGGGAGGGGTGAAGAGGGGGAGCTGGAAATAAGCAGTGGTTGCATATTGAGAAAGATGCTAGGTGACTCCATAAATTTATTTCTCTTTTACATTTGTCTCCAGTTTTTCCCTCTGAATTTTATCTGCAAAAATTATTATTGGTAATATTCATTCATACAATGCAAATAAACAATAACTACATATTTTTAACATTACTGTTTAAAAATAAGTAGTGAATTAAAATTCATGGGTCCACTAGCCCCACAAATTACTCCTAAAAAAATTGAGTAGTGGTTGCTATCAAAAATAAGCTAAACAGTTGCATGGGGACTTGCCCTTATAGACATATTCCTTTGCATAGAGGGTATTTCCAAAATCATGATAAAGGAGGGTTGGAGAATCTTCAATATCTCCTTTATAGTAGGTTTGATGGGTAATATATGGAAAGCCAATTATTTTGCAGATAAAGTGAGTAATAGGGTTAGTTAAGATTATATTGATAGGACATATGTTAGCAAAAATATCATAGCAAATGTCATTTCTTTTAGATATGATTGCAACATTGGTTGTGAAATTGAGAAGATAATTATTCAAACCATGTACATCTTGGTAAATATAGACAATTGGAGGAGGTTGCATCCTTGGTAGAGTTCATGGCTCTTAGTCCAATTGCCAACTATAGAACAACTTTTCAAAGTTGATAGATGGATATATATGTAAAGTCAAAAAGATGCTCTAGAGTTGATGAATTTGAAAATTGTGTGACATGTACTTTTTAATTAAACTACTATTACAATAATAAATCCTAAGCCTATTTACTATTCACAAGTAGAATTCTAGATAAGAATGGTGATAAATATTAAGAAATTTTGTATTAGACAACATAGTGCAAAGCATAACTATTTAGTACCCCTTCTAATTGTTTGCATTTCACACTTTAATGCTAGATTAATGTTTAAGTCATGATATAACCATTCAACACCATGTTTGTCAATATGAACAAGTACTACTATCTTTGTTGGATATACATCAAACGTACTTGTTGAAAAAGTATCAAAGATATATAACCAAGTCTAGTATGGTAGTGTGAAGCCAAATCTAGATTTTTTTTTGTATATCTACGCAACATGGCAAAGTTAAAACTTAATAGGGTATACTTCTAGATGGAAAAAGGTTATAGTCAAGTAGATGTTTTCCAAGTTGAGACAAGGCAATTATAACTAAAATCACATTAAATTTGAGTAGAATTCTTATCTTTTATTGTAAATGGCATTCATAAATATTGTATTGAATTTTTTTAATGAGATAAAAGGTATAATCATTTAAAGACTAAAATATACACACAAAAATGAGATTGTCCATGAAATGGATGCATCAAATTTATGAGAACATAAAAATATTTAGAAACCATAATTTAGTAGATGTACACTAGGACCTATATCATCATCAAAATCAAGAGTCCTCTTAGTCCATGTGAATTATAGGCATGCTCGAGCGTATAATGCTATTGTCACCTCCTCTTGGTGGAGTTTTCTATTCTAAACTTGGGAGACTAAAATAAAAAGAAGCTTCAAATCAATATTCAAAATTATTGAAGTGTATGTATTATTTAATCAAATATTTAAGATAAAATCATGAAACATGTAATTTAAATATAGCCTAGTTGTACATACCACTAGTTGATCATCATGTGCCTCACCCTATATTGATGAACTAGCAAAGGTGGCATGTGCAAGATCCTACATTTAAATAAAATTAATTAAACCCGATTTTTCAAACATGCAATCTCGAAAACACCTAAATTGCATAACACATAGCTTGCATAAAATACATGTGCAAACTTCAAATGGCATAAAATTAGGCCACTCATGATGAACCACACCTTTTACCACCCATAATGCATTATCTTGCATATATTTTAAAGATTATTTAAAATTATAAATTTAAAAAAATCAACCAATATGCATATGTAATATGTACTTGAACAAGCTATTTAACATACATATAGAAAGTTAAATTGGATGCAATGAAAACTTGTACAAATGCAATTTACAATTTAGTAATGATTTAAGAGCATCTAATGGAAGATCAATAGCATGTTGTAGCTGGTATATGTGGAATGGTTGTGATCTCATACAAACATAATTAGGAACAATTATTAGAATTAAATATTAAACTTTAATGTTCTTCTAGGAGTTCACGTGTGATTTATTCTAGACTAATATAAAACCTAGTTACATTTAATTTTAGTTCTAATTAAATTGAACTAGATAGGTTAAGGGAAATATTTTGGTTTACTGTATAAGGTGTGATGAATAGCCATCAACACAAGATGATCTAGTCTAGAAGATTTTCCACACATCTGCAAATGAAAAATAATAATTTTCTAATTAATACTTGACAAATAGATGTACATGTAGTCAAATGCACTTAGTATAAATTAATATAAATTTTGAGTTCAAAATTTATAAATAAATATACGTAATATATTTAAATGTGAGATGCTTGTGTAGAAGTCATTGGTGTACTACTCTATAAAAAATCATACATGAATGCCCCCTCTATTGTAGCCCCTAAAGTGGATGTATATGGATTATAATAGAGTTAATTACAATGCTTTAAAAATGGGGTGAACTCCTTACTAGTATTGATGTTCCTAGGGTGCTAGATGGACTATCCCCATCTCCATGATCTCTATTGACTTGAGCTACAAATTGATTAGCTTGGTCAATCTTGAGTTCTTTGAGAGCCTACCTAATGCTCCTAGTGTTGCAGTCATCCTCATCTAGTGAATGGGGGAAGAATGGTGGTTGTAGGAGCAACCAAATATGGAATATGAAATAATTTATTTGGATCATGTGCACCAAATCTAGATTGTGGAATGTCACCACCAACACTCTAGAGTGATCTCATATCAAAATAATTAGGTTTTAAACCTATTTAAAAATTATCTCATAATTAAAAAAATTAATGACACCTCAAATTTTCCATGTAGTTTATAGTCATATACCATCCACTAATGGACCTAAAATTAGTTAAGATTTGGAGGTTCCAATATCATTTGATTTTTTTTTTTTGTGGGATGGACATGGGGATATTGGTAGAAAGGGTCAATCAAATATGATTATAATGTTTTTGTATACATAAATAATTTATTTGTTTGTAGGAAAATCCACCCAAATAAAGTTGCCTCCTCTCCTCCCTCTAGTAACGAAATCTATCTAAATCAAAATTTATGCTTCTAATTAAATCAATACCAATCTACATAGATTTGGAAAACCTATCTATATGAGTGGAAATTTATAAGGATTAACATGAAACAAATCTATTCAAGTTTGGATAATGACTATGTTTTGAGTTATCTCCACTTTTAACCCTTGCTCATTGATTTGAGGTTGATTTTGACTGGGGTTTTGGGGTGGAGTTTTGGGGTGGGATTTTCGATGGGGGTTTTTGAAGTGGGGTTTTGGATTTCTCAAGTAAAGGGTCATTCAAAATAATATCATATGCATTCATTTCATCCATGATCTCAACTACAATTATAATAATATAAATATAAATATGAATGTACATTAAATGCTTTATATAAATAAAATTTGAAAATATTTACAAATTTTGTAAATAAATTAATTCTATTTTGAATTAATAAAATTAAAAATATTATACATTTTTAAATAAATAAATTTTATTTTGAATTAATAAATTTTAAAATATTTATATTTTTTTCAAATAAATACATGAATGGCATGCATCAAAAAGTAGAAAATCTAACTTTTCAATTAAATCTTGCTCAAATAGTGTAATAATTTCTATGAAATAAGGTCATCTTAGGTTTCCTAATATTACATACATCCATCATAAAAACCATGAAGCTAATGATTGATGGAACGAGACACTAAGGAGGACGCTATCATTGTAAGGCAATAATTTCTAAATTCATCACTAGATGTATCACCATAAGGAGGTGAGAGATCTAGGTGTAAGTAGCATACAAGTCATGCACACAAGATTGAAATAATAAAAATACATGTTTTTTATGAATATCAGTAATATCTTAGGGTTCAATAATCCAGGCATAACTTGGTTCAACCTTTAGGGGCTAGCATTTAATGTTTAAGGTATAGAGTCTATTTTTCAAGGTTTTAGGTTTTGGTTTTGTGTTTGAAGGTTTATTATTCATAATTTAGTATTTAGGGCTTAGTTTTAAAACTTATGGATTGAGATTTATGCTTCACAATATTAGGTTTAGTAATCAACATATAGTGTCTAATGTTTAGTATTCATGATTCAACATTCATTATTTAATATTTAAGGTTCAATGTTTATTGTTAATGTTTAATGTTAACATTTATAGCTTAGTGATGAAGTTCATTAGTTAGGGTTAAAAGGTTAAAGCCTAAGGTTCAATATTTAGTGTTTAAGGTTTAGAGTTCAAGTTTTACAAACTAGAGTTCACATTCAAGGTTTAGATTTTAGGACATCAATGGTTCAACACTCAATGGCTAGCACTAATATTTAATTATTTACATTTTATTTTCATCATTTAGCATTTAGAATTAATTGTCTATGTACAAGGTTCAATTCTAAGTTTCATTATAAACAAGGATATATAGGTTAAAGGCCCATGGTTTATAATTTGGGATTTAGGATTTAGAGTTCAAGGTTCATCTAAAGTTTATGATTCAAGGTTTAGGGTTATCATTTCTTTTTGCAAGGTTAACATTTATCATTTGGTAGCTAGGGTTTTGGTTTCAAATTTAGTGCTCAATTTTTAAGATTCATGTCCTATGACCCAAGACTCAAGCATTTTGACTTCAAACTTATGGATCAGGATTATATTTAATATTTAGAGTTTGTCAGGACATAAGGTACAACATTAAATCATTTGACATTTGTAATTTACCATTCAACATTTATTGTCTATTTTTTGGTGTCCATGGTTTAAGGGTGAAGGCCTAGGGTTCACCAACTAGGGTTTAGGGTTTAGAGTTCATATTTAATATTTAGGGTGTTAGTGTAAATAACTTGTCTTTACATAGATCTAGTTAGGATATCATCTTTCTAGGATTGACCTATTCACACTTAGCTTAAGTTTACTTAGGTCTTTTTATACTTTTGTCTCACCTCATGTGGTTGAGACATGTGTTCTCATCATTTGAGGCACCTGTTGTATGCATACTTGTCACTTTCTCACCCACTTGTCAAGTGATTTCCCAAGTGTTGCACCTTTGGAGGGCTAGTTGGAGTTTCACTCCCACCTTCTCAGCTCCTCTACCTTGCCTATATATAAGAAAAGATATAATTTAATTTTTACACACTTTATTGTAGCTTCTTTTGGAGAACTTATTAATACAATTCTATCTTCTTGACAATTTTCATCTCTCAAAATTGTTGATTTGCATTTTTTTTTCATTTAATACTTTTGTAGCTTATAATCTCTCTTAAAAATTTCTTAGTTATACATCTATTTTTTAGATTTTTAACATGGTATCAGAGTGAAGATTTTGAGAGTTTTGAGTTCTTAGATTCTTGATGAGAGAGAATAGAGTTTTCTTATGATCTTGTAAATTTTTGTATGCTCTTCTGTTATGTTTTAAATTATTTGGAGAATCAATTTAGGGAATTATGAAAATCTATTAACCTCTTTTGCATATGTATTTTTGGTGAAACCTAGTGATTGTAGCATTTATGGTTATATTGGTAGCATTTCTAGTTGATCCAATGCATTCAAAAGGCTTGAAAAATTCAAGATTGGATTTTATTTCATCTAATTAGGTCATTGTATGGCACAAGAACAAATAGGGGTTTGAAGCTCAATTTGTTGAACGACTTTCAAATAGTGCACTTTCAAGCCAAAAGTCCACCCTTCCATTAAGTCTAGAGGCTTGAACAAATGAATTTTGATATAAAATTCACCTACTTTCAATGTCAAAAGCATCTAAGGAAATTTTTTGCATAGGAGTTCGTACGAACCCTACATGTAGTTCAAGGCATGAATTCAAAAAAAATAAAAATAAAAAGTAAAAAAAATTCAAGTGCTTTAAAAATTATATAATTCCTCGTGAGTTTGAATGAGGCAAGAGACCAAATGTGAGGTCTATTTGTGGGCATATTGGATAGTATTTCACTCTCACACATATACCAATATTTTCTTCACCTCTAAAAGTATCTAACAAATATCAAGGAGGAAGACCCAAATTTTTAAGAGAACACAAACAACATAGTCCTACACACTTAAAGGGCTCCATTACAATATTATTTCATTATAGACCTACAATCATATTGCCATTGTAACATGTAAGTAACCTAATAAATGTTTGAGCATAAAAAAAAACTTAATACTAGAGCACATAATTGATTTCATTTAAATCCATCATGGTCGGGACCTCTTTAACACCCTCTACATCAACCCCTTTTAAATTAATAGCAATCAATTGTAGCCACATTGAATTTGGAGAAGTGTAGCAAGGACAATAAGTGTTTCTGAAATAAAGACTCACATGACATTATTGTTCACTATACAATTTTCAATTGAGTGCCACATGATGGTGAGGAGGATAGAAATACATCATTGCTTGCATATTCCAATTGAGTGGAGACATGCCTCCACATTGGAAAATTTGAGGGGCTAAGAATAACCTTAAAAGGCTAATGCTCCATGTCTTCACCATAGGAGGGTCACTTAAATATTTTTGCTAGTCAAGCAATTTTAGAGTTAGCTCTAATGGTTGCATTTCAAGCAATTTTAAGGTTAGGTGTTTTAAGAATGAGAAAAAAATATATTAGGTTTAAAGTTTTATTTGCAAAATATCATATTATTAAAATAATTTGATTAACCCCATTTTCCGATCTAAGTGTTAGTCCTACTTGAACTTTAAGAGTGTGATTTCTTATCCACTTATTTTTTTTAATATGTGTACTAATAGTTTTATAAATGATAACATAAACACTTACTCATAAAAATAAACAAAATTGATTAGATTAAAAATATTTATCTTGTAAAATTAAATTATTTAATTTATTAATTGTATAACTATATATACATATTTAGATGAAATAGCTAATTTTTAAAATATTATGAAATAATAAATATTTTAAATCATTATGTAAATAATATTAAATAAATAAATATTTAATTATTGGTACGTAATGCATACTCCATCATAATGAATTTGAATGCAACTGATTATACACTTCTTAATTGGAGAGATGGTATGTCATATATGTTTCCAATGTGAATCGTAGCAGGTAAAAAAAGTGATCTTGAAAACCTGGCGCAAAGAATGCTGTCGATGGATGCCAAACAATTTGGAATGAATCTTTACCCTTGGGAGCTACGTTCATAATTTTTTTAGTCTGCTTGAATTTAAATAAATACAACTTTATCTGACCACAATGTACGACATACCAAGAAAGGCCGCCTACAATGGCCTCTCGGCCAAAATATCACACCAAAATTAACAAAGGAAAACAAAAATACTTAAAATGATAGGTCGTCCCCGTTAAAAAGTCAGCATTCTTCTGCCGCCATTCAGATTATTTCCGAAGCTTTGAACATCAAATGACAAAGGCTCACTGTGCGGGTACAGGTCCGCCATTTCAATTGTCTGCTCCTCATTCACTTTCCCGTGAGAAACAAATTCTTCCTCATTTTCCGCTACACCAGAATTCAACCAAGCGTGCAGCCTCGCCCCCTCTCTGATCCACAGCAGCTCCTGAACCACCTCCTTCATTGTCGGCCTTTTCTCCCCCTCCACGCTAAGGCAAGCTTTTGCTAAATCTGCCAATTTCTCCATCGATTCCATATTACCCGCCTCCTCTAAAGTGAACCGAGAATCTAAAATTTCAGTCAGATCCTTCGTCTTCATCGTATTGAGGAAATAAATAGCCAAGTTGCTCTGGTTCTTTGTTCTTTCAAAGGAAAGAGGCTTCAACCCTGTCAAAAGCTCCACCAGCACAACCCCAAAGCTGTAGACATCACTCTTCTCTGTAAGCTGAACTGTTTGAACGTATTCAGGGTCCAAATAACCTATTGTGCCTTGCACAATTGTGCTGATGTGTGTTTGGTCCAGTGGCACCAGTCGAGACAATCCAAAGTCTGCAACTTTGGGGGTATACATATCATCCAATAGAATGTTGGAAGATTTTACATCTCTGTGCACAATGGGTATTGATGTAGCAGAGTGCAAGTATGACAGTGCTTCTGCAGTTTCTATAGCAATGCGTAGGCGGTTTTTCCAATGAACGTGCTGCTCATATTTGTTACTGTCTAGATGATCAAACAGAGTTCCGTTGGAAATATATTCATAAACTAACAAGGGGACCGAAGTCTCAAGGCAACAACCCAACAATTTCACTACGTTTTTGTGTCTTATTTGATTGACAATAACAATTTCATTGATAAAGCCGTTGATTTCTTTGGAATCAACTTCTTTGGAATTAGCTTTCTTGATAGCCACAAGAATCCCATCTGAAAGAGTGCCTTTGTAAACCTTTCCGTAGCCACCGGATCCCAAAATTAAATTTGGAGAAAAATTTTCAGTTGCTTTCTCAACTTCTTCTAAGGAAAAAATTCTCACACCATTTGCTTGTGATAAAACTTGTTTTTGCAAAATAGTCCCTCCATTTCGGTGAAAGTTGTTTTGCTTGAAAAGTCTCGTGCTTCTGCGCCTCAAAATCAACAACACACCACCACCACCGATAAGCACGGCCACTAACGTCACACACACTCCTACACTCCAAAACATAGAACAAGATATAAAATTTATAACATTACAAGACACAATGCATACAATTTATTCAACGCCACAACAATTGCATCAAAGTTGTACCTATGGCAACGGGTATTGTTTGAAACCTTCTCGTATAACAACGGGTGCCATCTTTAGTGCCATCTCCATGGCCTTTGGCACAAGAGCACTTGTACGAGCCATCTGTGTTTTTGCATCTCCCTCCCTCTAAGGAAGGGTAGCAGTCATTCAAACTAGGATCTAAGCATTCATTGATATCTGCAAAGGTCGGAAACAAAATAAAAAACTCAACTTGAAAAGCATTTGATGGTTTCTCAAATGTAGAAGTAAATAAATTCAGAGGACAAATACAATACCTGTGCAACGGGTGCCATTGAAGTACCCATCTCCGTGGAAGCCAGGCTTACAATTGCATAGATAACCCCATCCTAGATCATTGCACTCTGCCTCCGGAACACACTTGTATGAACCCTTTGCTTTAGCTGTGGCACAGGTGTCATTTGCAATACTCCAATTCAAGCTTATGTAAGCATAATCTAAGTTAAGAGTGTCTGATTTAGAAATCCAATCCCAACTTTTTTCATCAAGTATACCGGCATAATTACATGATGTTTTGTTCTCATCTTCTGACAATGAAACACTTGATACACTGATTTGATAATCTGTATAATTTGAAGGCACGGAAGTTTGGCAGCACCCATCCCCATTGCAGTTAGAATAACTCGGAGGATCAGTACAAAGAGAAATGCATCCACCTACATTAGTAGAATTGTCATCCTGATCTATTTTAAACATGCCCATTGCTTCACATCCAATTGCAACAAGCTTGTTCTGTGTAGAAAGTCGGAAAGACCCTTCCCTAGAAATGATAATTTCAGTGGCAGTCGGCTGGCCTAGACAATTGGAAGTGGAAGCGAGGAATTGGGTTGCATTAATGAGGAGATGATCGTGAGAGAAATTCAAAATCTGTACTTCCCCCGAAGGAATGGACAGAAAGGGAATAGGCTGTGTACTTCCAAAGCTCTGATTGTATTTGCAATTAATTTCAAAGCCAGCCAAGCCACAACTGTTTCCTTTTCCTGCAATTGAAAAGGGATAGGGAATGTTCATCTCTCCACACTTGTGGAAGCATCCATTTGCTTTGAGCTCAGATATATGGATAAAGCATGATATAAATATAATCCACTGAACTAGAATTATCCCTGATAAGCTCGACATGAAGATCTGCCACAGTTATCAGACCAAGCAATCGCTTATTCTTTCTGAGCAAACTTTGTTCGCAATGGCCATCTTTTATGCTGTTGTTGAAAAATCATAAAAGTCATATGAATGTGAAAGACACATTTCCAGGCAGACGCAAAGAGGCGAATACATTTCCACGTCAAGGGAGACCGCTCCTAGATTGAGACCAGGTCACGGTAATAATCATGGATTCTGTTTTTCTAATAGTTACTGGTCGTCGTTCACACAGAAAAAAGCCTTTCAAAATATATTTAAATACGTTATTATCATTACACTAATATAAAACTTTCCTATTTTTTAGGTATTTAAATCGTTTATAAATAAATCTACTGTAAGATTTTCCCTCTCGACATATTTAAAATATTTATATATCATTAACTAATGTTTTAAAAAGTTCTAAATTATGAGACTTTCGTCTTGGCAAATGAAAGTTTCATTACTATTTACTGTGTCAAATATTGAGTTTAAAAACCATGTTGGCTTAATTTGGAAAGCTAAATATTAATCAAAATCAGCGCAATTTCCAACAAATTACTAGTTTTGTGCAGTCTGAACTGAAACACGACAGTCAGTATGGTCAAACAAGAAAAAGAAGAATTCAGATAAGTCAAGTAATGTTTTAGAATCACACGCTAATTTTAGTCTCCATACCGTGGAGCCATTGACCGTCGACCATTGACCATTGACCATTGATTTGTGATCTTCCAACCCATTGCGAATCTCATAGTGGAAAGTTCAAGGTGTTTGTTGTGAAACGTTTGTCTTTGTTTTTCCCCCATCGGAGAGAACTAATTTCTACAAATGTCCTCCCTAGTATGACTTTTTACTTTCTTCTTCGTTTTTAATTTACTTTCTTCTTAATAGCTTTTTTTAATGTTTTACTTAGAAGGCGACTCGAACAAGCATGGATAAATGAATATATTCAAAAACCGCTTCGGAGGGTTTTACAATATAAAACAGAATAGTTTTTATTAATAATATTATAGCAAAGAATCGAGTGTAATGATATAAAGTGTGCTAAAAAAAATTAAAGAATTATTGTATATTTAAAAAATAAAATTATAATTTGGTATATATATATATAGTAAATTCACAGCCAACAATTCACCGAAGGAAAATTCACCGTCAACAATTTACCGCAGGAAAATTCACCGCCATGACAATTCACCGAGCGAAAAATTAATTGCATGAATTTTTGGCAGTTAATTTTCCATGGCGGTGAATTGCCGGTGGCAGTGAATTGTTGACTTGGTGGTGAATTTTCCTGGAGCCATATATATATATATATATATAATAACTATTAAATAAAAAAAATAAAGTAAAATAAAATTAGCATACCATATATAAATGGAATGGGTGTCTCAAGAAGGATATCTCTATAAATAATTAAGATATTTTTTTAAAAGATAAATATGCTAGTTTAATATTGATAATATTTATTATTATTTTAATTTTAAGATATTTTTATAATAGTGATTAAATAATCAAAGTTATTTTGTTGAGATTATCAAATATTTAAAAGAAATAACAAATAATAAATACTCTATCTATCTATCTATGTATAGATGTGTATACACACACATATACACATGCATACATCTATAGATATATGTTTATAATATATACATATCCATACACATAAATAAAGTTAATCACTTAAAATAATCATATGTTAAAGAGAAAGATCTTAATCAAAAAGGTTTTAGAAAATCATGAATTTAATTCGAAATAATTTGACTCCATAGACAAATTATAACTTAAAAAGGTGTTGGACATATTTTCATGGCACAGAGGAGCGAAAGGAGTGAAAGGAGCGATTCAGCTGGCAAAGGCAAGGGGAAGATGCAGCAGCATCCCGAGATGTTAGTGGATGGCGTGTCGAATGGAAGGGTTGTTGAAGGAAACAAAGGAGGTGGTGGCGGCCTTTCCTGGGGAAAAGAGGTGAATAGGGATTTTAAAGGAAAGAAAAACCAAGGAAGCAGTCGTTCGGGGTTTGGGCAAAGCCAGTGTAAGGAGGATTATTAAGGGAGAAACCCAGGAAATGCTTGCTTTGGTTGGCAGTGACAAGGTTTTAATCAGCCCAACAAAAGGCGCAACAGGCATGGCCCGAACAAAACTTGGGGGGGGTCAACAAATTCAAATTCTGGTGGGAAAAGGAATGAAGATTGTGGTAGGAAGGAAAGCCCTAATTCATCCCATGAAGATGAGTTTGGTCATTCAAATTGGCAAACCATGGTGTTGGAATCAAAGTTCTTGGCTCCCTCGATAAAAAGATTGGAAATTCAAGGCCTAATTATGAAGTCATTTGGTTCTAACCTGAATTGGGACACCCTGATTTGTTGGTGACAAGGTAGGTGGGGTTCATAAATAAGTTTTAAATATTTGGCAAATGGCTATTTTCCGGTGATCTTCCCCTCACCCTTTGTGCGAATGGACATCTTGAATGGGGTTTGGTTGATGAACGCTTTCAGCACCAATTGAGCTACATTCAGGATTGGTACAAGATCCTGAAACTCCCATATGAGTTTTGGCAATCCAACATTTTAGAGGAAATTAGTTAGTAACCTGGGAAAATACATTTGTGCGGATGAATGGACAAAAGTGGATGGAATAAGTTTGTATGTGTGTTTGTGTGTCGAAAACCCCCCAAATAGCACCAGATGGAAGGAGCTAAAAATATTCATGGACAGGGGTGTTTTAAAATAGCCTTTAGTCTTTGAACCAAGACCTCAAGGGAACTAGGTTAGTACCTTGGGTTGGCGCTCTTGGGAGATCTCTAGGGGGTGTGATCCAGAAGCAAACCCATGCTCGATGCTTGTTGATCGTGTTGGTAGTGGTTTGGAGGTCAATGACAATGACATCACGCTAGAAGAAGTTCCTGGTGTGGAATGCCAAGAAATGATGGGGACGGGCGATCTAGTTTTGGAGCAGGTTGATAATGTGCCAAGGCCAAGCCAAGCTGTGAATCAAAAGCTCAACGACAAAGTCAGTGATGTGTTGGATATAATAAACAAAAACTTTAGGGAAGAGACTCTGGATTCCTTGATAGAGGTAAGCAAAGAAATTGTGGAATTGGCATAAGAAGCAAAAGCGGCTTCAAACGGAATCCCCTTTGAAGCCCATGAGGAGGAAGGAGATGATTTGGAATTGGTCGAATTGGAAATCGCAGACCCCCTCTCAGTATTTGTGGAAGGAGCCCTGAATGTGATTGGTATTGATGGTCTGGGAATCTCACAGAAAGATGGAGGGATGACTTCTCCAGATTGTGGAGAACATAAAAAATGGGGAAGAACCCCCAATGTGGAGAAGCTGAAGTTAGATGGTGAAGTCTCTGGCTAGAAGAAGATCCTAGAAATGCTTAAAGTAGGGAAGGGGGAGTCCCTTCCTAAAGGAAAATTAAAATCTTAACATAGAATGTTAGGGGCTTAAATGCCCCTAACAAGCGACATTTGGTGAAAGATCAAATTGATTTTTCCCAGGCAGAAGTGTGCATTCTACAAGAAACAAAGCTGGATCAAGGAGAAGTGGCTTCTTTCAGCAAAAGGATGTGGTCTTGGAAGTTCTTGGCAGTCAATGCAGAGGGGGCAGTAGGTGGTTTATTGACATTGTGGTGGCCAAACAAGGTTTCAATAGAGTTGATGGCGGCTGGAAGTAGGTGGCTAGCATGTAAAGTGGAGAGTTTCTCTTCAAAACTCCATTTTATTTTGGTAAATGTATACGGCCCACAGTCTTGTATTAAGAAAATAAGGGTTTGGACGGAGATCAAAAGTGTGTGTCTTGGTGCTAGCTTTGAATTCTGCTTTATCGGAGGGGATTTCAATTTGATCCTCCATTCAAATGACAAGAGAGGTGGAGTGGTGTGAAAGCTTCAATCTCAAATTAATTTTGAAGCTTTTGTGGGAAGAAATTTACTCTTTGATATTCCAACTGCAAATAGCTCTTTCACATGGACGAATCAGCAGATAGGCTTCTGCTCAATCGCTAAAAAGTTAGATAGATTCTTCTTCAAAGGCAACATGAGTACCTTCCCTTTCACAATGGAGAGCAAAATCCTACCTTGCCCTGGGTCTAATCATTTATCAGTCCTCCTAGATGTTGTAGGTGAGCTTCATCCAACAAGGTGCTCGTTTAAATTCGAGGCAATGTGGCTAAAGGATCAAAATTTCCTCCCTCTTATCTCTACTTGGTGGGGAGAAGTGGGTCCTGTGGGATCCAAAATGTTCACTTTGGAAACAAAATTGAAGCATGTCAAGTACAGGTTAAAAGAATGGAACAAGAATTGCTTCAAAAATATTTTTGAAGAGAAGCGCAAAATTGAAGGAGACTTAAGGATTCTTCATGAAGAAGTCATATGTTTGGGCATGGATAACTATCGTTATTTACGAGAAAAGGAATTGCTTGGGGAACTCAATGAGATCATATCGAAAGAGGAAATTTTTTGGCTCCAGAAGTCGAGGGGAGTTTGACTGAAGGAAGGAGACAAAAACTCCAAGTTTTTCCACAACTCCACGAATGTCAGGAGAGAGATCAATAGAATTTCACAGATTCAATCAGTAGATGGCCATCTTCTTGATAATTAAGATCAAATTATAGTAGAAGCGGTCTCTTTTTTTCAAAACCTACTCAATGATTGGGAAGGCTCAAGTATGAGTGCACAACAAATTTTACTAGCAAATATCCCAAAGTTGGTGTCAGCAAATCAAAACAAGCAACTATCAAAAAGCTTTACAAAAGAAGACATTCAGAGCACTCTCTTTCAACTACACCCAGACAAATCCCTAGGCCTAGATGGATTCCTAGCATCCTTCTTTTAGCATTGTTGGGGAATTGTAGGAGTAGATGTCATTGAGGCAATCGAAGATTCCAGGGCCACTAGGAAAATTCTAAAGGAATTAAACAAAACTTTCATCGCCTTAATTCCAAAAAGAGAAAAACCAGAAAAAATGGAAGAATTCTAACCAATCTCATTATGCAATAGAGTTTATAAAATACTAGCAAAAACGGTGGCTAATCATCTCAAGAAACTCCTACCTAGGTTGATCTCAGAAGAACAAACGAGTTTTTTTCCTGGTCGCTCAATTTTTGATGGAGTTATAATAGCACAGGAGGCCATTCATTCAATCTCCAGAACAGAAAAGTAGTAAATGTTAATGAAGTTGGACATTAAGAAGGATTGTGACAAGGTAAATTGGCGATTTCTCCTAAAGGTGATGGAAGGTTTTGGTTTTCAATCAACATGGCTTGACTGGATTTTTAGTTGGATCATTAGTCCAAGATATTCAGTTTTGGTAAATGGCTCTCCACATGGATTCTTTGAGGCCTCACGAGGGCTCAGGCAGGGGGAACCTCCTTCCCCATTTCTATTCATTATCATGGCTGAGGCCCTTGGGAGATCATTCAATAATGTTGTTGTAGCCGAAGAAATAAAATGGATTCAAATAACAAGCAATCTTCCTCCTATCATGCATCAGTAATTTTTTGACGATAATATGTTACTTAGGCACGTTGGGTTGAAAGAGGCGAGAACTTTTAAAAGGATTCTGATGGAGTATTCCAAAGCCTTGGCACAAGAGGTAAGTCTAGATAAATTTGAGGTTTTCTTCTTTCATACTAACCCATTACTAGAAAAACATATTCTACAAGTTTTGCAGTTTAGAAGGGGGAAGCTCCCCTGTAATTATTTGAGTCTTCCATTGGCGTCGAGTGTGCAGTCTGGTAAGTTGTGGGATCCACTCATCTCAAAATTTGAAAGTAAGCTTTCTTCATGGAAAGGAAGGTGGCTCTCTTGGGCCGAAAGACTGACACTAATAAAAATCGTGGTGGTGGTCTCCCAATATATATGATGTCGCACCTTCCCTTGATAGGGGACGCATGCACTAAGGTTAATCAAAAAATGAAGAACTTCTTCTAGTAGGGGAACTCAGATAAAAGGAAATTCCTATTAATCAAGTGGGAAAGGATACGTAGATCCAGGGAGGAGGTAGGGGCGGGATTAAAGAATTTAGCTCTACAAAACAAAGCATTGGGAGCCAAACTGGCTTGGCAAATATATCTATGAAAGGACCTAAAATGGGTAAAAATCATGAAAGAAAAATATCTGGAGGAAGGGGAAGCGAGTTTTTTCACAACCAGACATCTCCCCAAAGGATCACATATATGGAATTTTATTTGCAGCTATAGAAACCTAATTTTTAAATCACTCTCTTGGGATGTTAGGGAAGGTGATCAAGCTCTCTTTTGGGAAGATTAGTGAGGCAACTTTAGCAAATTAGAAGAAATTGATACACTAAGAAATGTAAGGGAGACCACCAAGCAATTGTGAGGAAGTAAAGTGCAGGACTACCTATGCATAGAACGAGTGGATGGGATTCTGAGATGGAGATGGAAGGATATAAGGCAATTGCCCCTAAGTAGGGAGGAAATAAAGATTTTTGAAGAAATTTTAAAACAGCGGCCTCTTTGTATCAGGGAAGGTAAATATTGTTGAAAAATGAGGTGTTTTCTTAGCTTAATACTCTATAAAACTTTAATATTGCTGATCTAAGTAAGTATTTTCTTTGTTACATATATTCTTTGTGGGTGATTATCTTGATTAATTTATTTTACTATTGTAGAATGAAGAGAGAAGTTGATAGAAGAACTAGACAGGATATTAGAAAGATCACACAAGATATACCATGGAGAAACCCTTTCAGGAAAAAACTCCACCAAGAATTATTCTATTATTCAATCTCTGAATTACAATAGCTCCAATTCTTGCTTGAGAATGCTTCTTTTGTCTTCACCAATCTTCTTCACAACCTGCAATAAAAAAATCTCTTCAACTTTATTCAACTTGCTTGAGATAAATAGACAATATGCAACCTTGTAATCTCCAAATGGTGATAATTACAATGCACAATCTCAAGCCCTTGAAAAGGTACGCCATATTGCTTCAAGTTGAGTTCTACTGTGAAGACCAAATCTTAGAACATGTACTTTACCCATTTGGGCGTCCCAAACTAAAGCTACAACTCATCCTTCACTTCGGTGATGATTACAAAGATCTCCCTCAAAGATGGCGCCCAAAAGAGGGTCCCACTTAATAGAGCCTTCATAAATATCTTATCATGCATTGGATTTAATTCCAAGAAAGCATCTTGGGCACCCAAGTTGGCTCCAAGTGATTTCTAGTTAACTGAAACATTTACTCAACACCATTCCCAAAGAATAGTCATCCCCTGTTAACTGGAGGTAGTCCCAGTTATCTGTCATACACCTCAATGTTATTAGCCATGCATTCCAAGTTAACTGAAGCTAAATACATGCAACTCAAAATAACCAACATGCATGCAACATGCACTTGCATGCAACTGAAGATAACTGAACCATAACTGAATTCAACTGAACTGAACTAAACTAAACTGAACTAAATTGATTCTGAACTGAACTTCAAGCATGCAAACATCAAACCCTAACTCCTAGGATCTTTACATGCATTCAAAAGTGCTATCTCTTACTCTGAATAGTTAATCGAACTCAAGGTGAGTCACCTTACCATGTGTGCACCCACACGCTCCTATTATTTAGCAATAACTACAAATGTCAATTTCATGATTTATTTCATCCTAATCTTAGTGTTGTTGAACACATTCCAAGAATCTAGGAGATACATGAAATAATTAATGTTTAGGATTTGCAATTAAATGGCATCATATTTCCAACATTCTCCCACTTGACATTATACATTGCAATTATTCTAAACAAGGAATAATAAAACAAGTACAAGACTCAAAGCCAATGGCCTTCTTGCACCAACTAATCAAACCATGCTAACTTCAAATGCAACCTACATAATCATGAAGCTTGCAAGCAAATGATTAAAACTAAGAGAACTTATCTGTATGGTTTCATAAGATAATCTATAACATTAATTAAAGTGTTAACTTTCTCAATTAATACCTTCCCATTATCTACCAAACCATTACCTTTCCCAAGCCTCTATATCCAAACCACCTCTTTAGAGGCATGCTAAACCACTGAGTGTGTTGAATTCACATTCAACCAAGGTGTAGGCTCCTCGGTCTTTTCTATTAAATTTTTTTTTCTTACAAGTAACCATTCCAGCAAATGTCTCTTACCATACGAGAACTCTAGCCTCACCTATTTCTCCAAGTATCTATGAGGACCTATAACCAACCAATCCATGCCAAACTCCAAATGCAACACAAGACTTTCATGAAGTAATCAAGCAAATGATTAATGTACCCAAAACTTAAGAGAACTACACAAGATCATTGTCAAAGCTCCAATCATGAATCATGAACATAAACATGACATCCATGATCTAACCAAACCATCTCCTCTTAGGAGATCACATGCACCATAACATACTTATACATCCTAGTCTCAAGAGAACCATGTAATATGCCAAACTCTAAACTAGTATCAAGAGTATAACATGACATCATAACAAATACATTTTAAACCAAGAACAAACCAAACCATATCCCCAATCACATGAAGATAACCTTACCAATGATGCATCCAAGTCACTGCCAACAACTCCCATTGAACCGTGGTACCGAGTCACACATGGCATTGTGACTACCATCTTCTTCATGAAGATCACTAAATCCTACCAAATCTCCCACTGAACTGTGATACCGAGCTATACATGGCAACAAGATAAACATCAAACCATCACTGTCAAAAGCATATGGGTATGTGCACGAAGTTGAGTCCACGAAACGTGGAAGTTTTTTGCCTTAGCCAAAAAATTGAAATCGGCATGGAAGAAACGGGATCCCGATTTTTAAAAAGTGGGATCCCGTTACGGTTCGGGATCCCGAGCCTGAAACCAAACGGGATCCCGTTACGGTTCGGGATCCTCGAAGCCAGGATAATAAACGATCCTCAGCTTTTAAAATCGATCCGGTGCTCGCCTGCCCCAACCAACGAGGACGGAACGGTATCCTGACTTTTAATAAACGGGATCCCGATTTGAAAAATACGGGATCCCGATTTATAGAGAACGGGATCCCGAGTTATATAAATCGGGATCCCGTTTTATAGTGTTATTTATTTTTTAAAAAAACAGCAGTTTTCACTGCTGCGAACGGGACCCCGAATTGCTTGGCGACAGTGACATCAACATCAGCTACAGGTACGCCATTTCTTCACTTTTTTTTAGTTTGAATTGAAATTTTAAAAGAAATACGTTAATTTACATGTTTTTTTTTCAATTTATGTCACGTTTTAATGCTTTTTTTAATTGTTATATTAAAATTCAATAGTTGCAAATTAGATGAAAATTTTCAATGAAATTTAAACGTTTTTTAATAAAATTGAGAAAAAAAACATTGAATTGTGTGTTAGAAACAAATTTTAACTTTTAAATCTTAAATTGATCAATTAAACCCAAAAAAAAATTGATTTTGAAAACCTTAATTGAAACAAAACAAAAAAATTTGCATTTCAAAACCCTAGAGATCGAAATGAAATAAAACATCGCATTTACAAATCCAAATCGAGCTTTTTGAAACCCTAAATTCAAATCAAACGAAAAAAACTGAATTTGAAAACCCTAGTTTGAATTGAAACGAAAAAAATCATTAAAAACCCTAATTGTTTAAAACTGAAACCCTAAATTGAATTGGAACAAAAAAAATTGTTAAAACCCTAAGTTTGCTAAACCTTAGACCCTAAACTGTAAAATCTAAACCCATAATACTAAAGCATTTGAAATTTATGAACCCTAGACCCTAATCTTTCATTGGACATACCTAAAATTATGTAGGTTCAATATCAAGAATGGGTCTATTTGGTAGATTTATGAAAACTATTTTGAATATCTAGAATGCCATAAAAGTATAATTATAGCAATTCCAATTGGAAACACTTCCATATACATATATATCCTAGATAATAATCCACCCATCCTCAATCATAATGGATTATTTGACAATTAAGAGAGATTCAATTTAACCATAAAATTACCTATATTTTGATACTATATAGATTTATGTGGAAGGATAGAAATGCATCAATATGCTTTGTGCCATATTTAATGAATATTAATATTTAAGAAAAATCTAGATAAGATTGACCTAAGTAGATGATTTATGTAAGGGCTTTTAGTGAACAAGTGACACACCATGGAGATAGGGATGGTATTTAAATTCTTATTTATAAATATAGTGTACCCCCTTTAAATTTGTATTTGGTTTTTATAATGAGTTGAAATTATCAATGTGTTACATAAAAGAAATTTGTGCTTAGATATATTTAAATTAGATAATAAAGATATAGTTATATAAAATAGGGAATCCAACATGAGGAATAAACCTTTAATGTGCCATTGTGTGCATCTAATTTATGCCAATGATTTAGTAAGAGTGATTGTCTAAGAGGATGAAATAAGCCTTGAAAAATTGTAAGATCTAACACTATTTTAATGTAATTTTATATGTGTGTACATGTCCACTATGTTTTTTGAGTTTATGTTAATGTAAGATAAGGAGGATTGGTGGATATCTTTGAAATCTAAAGAAAAAACAAAAATGATGTGAATATATAGATATATATTTTTAAAATGATTCTTTAACTTATCTATATTAAACATTGTATATTATCTCTATATTACCATCATGGCTTGATTTTCATTATGTCTACTAAATGTTGCTATATTTATTCATTGTTGTAATTAAATTATAGGGCTCAATGTGTAATCTATTTTACATCAAATTTTATAGTAGACTTATAATCCTAGAATGTTTGTAAATTTAATAGCTAACAAATAACTTGATAGGTGCAACTAAAAACCAAAAAGTGTGGTTTGATTTATCTCCATTAGGCTGGAAAGCTAAAAAATCTACTAGGTTTATCCCTATTAGGTTGAAAACCCAAAAGTGTAGCTTAATAAACTTACAAGTGGTGAAAACTCACAAAAGCACTAGAAACTAATATTTGCAAAACTACCCTTGACATATCAAAAAAAGCCAAAGGTCACCATATGTCATACCTATATAGGTTGTATAGTTATATTGGATACCTTATAGTATCTCCTATTGGTTATATATGTTTGAAGATGACATTAGCGACACATCCCTACATTTATATGAGATATATTATTAACATGTCGTGTTACACATATGCTAAGATA
>VDFB02271358.1:870317535-870467131 GCA_007258455.2 Sequoia sempervirens | reverse complement strand
TTGACCCCGTGTCTCTTTTTTCAATTTGTTTGATCTGCAACCCAAATAAAGAGCTTCATTGTCCAAACCTTCATTGTGAATTGAAAAAATTCAATGCTTTAGGTGTGATAAGTTTGGTCACTTTTCCAAACATTGTTCAGATAGACCTAAGCATCAAGCCTCCATTGTAGATGTAGATGATGTCTCTCCACAGAAGAATGAAGAGCCTTGTTACCATGCAATATAATAAGATCCTTGAAGCCTTATGCTTACAATAATTATAAAAAGAAATCCCACATAATTATCACATAAGATAATTGTCACATCCCTCCTGTAACCAACTCCCATATGGAAGAAAACCAAATAAATAAATATGATTTTGACTTAATGAAAGTTGGCGGAGGAGACAATTTGAATTTATGAATACACATTTAAGGCTAAGTAGTTCATTATTATTAGGCTAAGTAGTGTTACTATTTTCTGAATGGTACAAAACAACAAATTTTTAAGATGTACTTTATTGAGCTATTTTTTCCCAAAGTTCTTTTGATGCTTTAAAACTCCAAAATTATTGCCTTGCTTTGACTTAGTGATGCTTTACTTTTTTCAAGATATTATAGAACATTTTTATGGGTTGTTGGAAAGTCTTCCCTTGGGCTACTGAGTTTGGTTATAACTGATTCATCCAAATTATTAATTTCTATCTTGTTCTTATTAGATATAGTCCTCCTTTAATATATTTTATACTGGACTCCAATTGAAGTAGATTATTATATTTTATGAAGCAGAGTTTCATTTTCATGCCACATTCTACTATACCATATACGCTGCATTTTGAATAATGTTTTAGTCAAATTTGAAAGTAGTAACTGGGGTAATGAAATAAATAAAGGAAGGAAAGATTGCAAATTATGTTTGTTTACTTGCTCCTCTTGTTCAACCTGATAGTGACTATAGAATCACAAGCTATGCTAGTAAAAGCAATGGGAAAGAAAGGGGTTAAAAGAGGGAGGCCAACTACATCAAAGAAGGAACCATCACCCTCTCTGGAAAATAATGAAAATACAAGTAATAACATACACAATAAGAACCTAGAAGATCAAAATCAAACGAAAAGGGGTAGAGCAAAGGGGTTGAAAAGAGAACCATATCCTGTTATGGAATATGAAGAAAAGGGAAAGAATGATGGAAACTCTGGTGAATTGGTGGATCGAAAACAACTTTTGGAGTTAAATCACTGTGAAGGTTTTCTTATTACACCTATTTTCTTGAATCTCATAAGCTAGCTTGGTTACAGTTTGTGTGTGAGTGACTAATTTGTGTGCTCTTGAGTTCTTGTGATTTTGTTTTTGCATGGGTTAATTAATTTAATTTGAAAGTCTAGGTATGTGTTAGTGTATATATAAAGATGATTCCATTATATGTGTGACATGCCTTTGTCATTGTGTTGGAATGTTTCAGCATGCTGTGTTTTGTGTAATTTTGTCCAAGAATTCAGTTATGGCTTACTTTTGTTTGCAATCCTTATAAGGAGAATGCATCACATCATTGACTTTGTAGCTATTTAATGGTTCCTCTTAATTATCAAGGTTTTCCATGTTTATAATCTATCATGTATGTTTGAATATCTTCCCAATTCATCTTTTTGTTATATCGTTTGATTCATTTTTTTTAATCTTTTGTTGATTGGAATAGGAAAATTTTAATTTCATATGATATGATTTGGAATGGTTCAGTTGAACGTTGAATTGTTGCCCTCCAAGCAATTCATGATGCACAGATTGAACATGTGCTTACTCAATTGAGAGTGGCACACTCAATGTTTTTAAAGGAACAACTTAGTATGCCACTTCTACAGTTCCTAAAAGAATACTGCCCAAACACTATTGCTATCAAGAACTTAGAGGGAATTATTGAATTTGAAAGAAAGACTCAAAACTATGATGTCGATGGAAGTCATGTTGGAGAGAAATAATGGTGTATGTCACTTGGGTGTCAGGGATCATTTGAACAACAATCGGTTTCTGTTGATGACCAAACTGTAGTGATTCTGACACATGTTGGTTTTCACTTTACCAGATCTACAGGTTGGACATGAGCACTTGTAATATGATTGTCATGTTGAGGTTTTTTTAATATAAGGTCTTTACCATATTTTTCTTTCTTTTTTCATAAGAATTGGATATCACAATCCTTTGGTAATATTGAATTCATGTGTTGTTCATATGAGTCTTTTTGCTTGGCAGTGAAAGAAAAAATTATTTGTAGCATTGGTATTCATGTTTCCAACCTGCTAAAGTATCTTCAAAGATAAATTTCTACTCTTTGTTTATTTTAATTTTCATACTTGCACATTTCATAGTTTTCTAGTATGTCACTTCTATCTGATCTTGTCATATTGACTTATCAATCCACTGAGAAGCATTCCAGGGCAGATATAGTAGAAATATAGGACTGAACAAAAGATGACAATGAGATAAAGTTACCTAAAAGTCAGTTGGCATTCATTTGTAGTATCAAAGCATACATAAAAGGGTGCCTAGGTCTATGCTTTATCAACGTTAAGTGGCAGAAGGAGAGGTTTGTTATAGAGCATCAGCCAAAACATGCACCTAACTGGAAGGTGAGTTAGCGACATGAGGCTTTTGAAAGTGTGCCTAGCAGTCATGAAGCAGTGAGCAGTAGGAACTTAAGTGGTGAGAGCAGGTAAAAATGGTGCCTGGGAGGATCTAAAATGATGTTTTGAGTGGCATGATGGATGAGAATAGGCACCTAGACTGACAAGACTAACTGAAATTGGTGCCTAGCATTTATTTGACTGAGCTAAAAGGCAGGTACATCAAGGATAGGTGCTTGGAGTGGATGTTGATGACTTGTTTCAAATGACTTAGTGAATGAGAAAGGTACCTAAATCAGCCTTGTGAAGACTGGAAGTCTTAAACTGAATGATAAGTGTCAATATTTGTATTGATATTTTTTATTCATCTGGGATGCAACTTTGTTTGGAAACTAGCTATTTAGTTTTTGAAATCATATGTTGTTGATCTAAGTTGTTATTTCTTTTAGAATTGTGTTTGCATCTAATTGTTAGTCTCTGTTTTACCTAGTAGGACGTTGCCTCGTTCATTTTTAGAGTTGTTTACTTTCATTCAGTATCTAAAAATTTGTCTTGTGAGACAAGAGTTGTTACTAGTCTTGTGCTCATATCCAATGAAAAAAGACAAGTGGATAGGTAGTTATTTCATTTCATGCAAACCCTCCTAAACAAAATATCATATAGTGTGAATAGCTATATATTTTTTCTATAGCTTAGTGTCAAAGGTAGTTTTACATCTCAGGGAGCTTCCCCACATAATTTGAAGAGAGGTAATAACTCACACACTGTTCTGGTGTGAGTTGTTTTGAAGGAGACAAATTAAAACACTAATATGCAACATTGAGGATTCTTAGTTTTAATCTAGCTAACATTAAGGATTCTTAGTTTTTCTCAGAAAGAGGGAGTTGATTATGAAGAAACATTTGCTCCTGTTTCTTGTTACACTTCTGTCAGAACTATCATTGCCCTTGCTACATCAAGAGGATGGAAGATTCATCAAATGGACGTGAAGACAACTTTTCTCAATGGCGTGATTGAGGAAGAAGTTTACATCGAGCAACATGGGAAGGAGTCACATGTGTGTAAGCTGAAGAAGGCCTTGTATGGTCTTAAGCAGGCTCCTCGTGCATGGTACAAAAGGATTGATCGGTACCTGTCTAGTTTGGGCTTCTTGAAGAATGATGCTGATTCAAATCTCTACTTCAAGGTAATCAATGGTGATGCATTAATATTGGTACTAATTCATGCTTCTAGGCTGCATATATATATATATATATTTTTACATGTTTCTCCATTGTTGGCCCTACCTTAAGTAAATTGTTTGCATAGTGTGTGTGAATGAGAGGCGTATTTTGTAATTATGCCTAAATCTGCTCGGCATCCTAGTTTATTTACTTATGCAATGTGAAGTAATGGTTTGAGTTTGAAAGGGTATGCAATGCAGTAATCCCAGTAATATGAATAAATTTTTATTATTAGTTGTAATGTGAAGTAGTGCATAGCTGGGAACTTGTAAAACTATGTGTAGTGAAATTTTTTCATCTATCAGCATCTAGTTGTTACTTATGCAATGTGAAGTAATGCTTTGAGTTTGAAAGATGTGCAATGCAATGTAATCAACAATATGAATAAACTACATAATATAACCATTCTTTTTATGTTATTGTACATCAAGATATTTAACCATTGCTCACTTGATTAAAAATTCAAAGAGTTTAATTATGCACATGAGGAGGCAATTAAATTTTGATTGTCAACTTCTATATATCAAATTATCCAATAATCAAGTGTATGCCCATATACAAAAATGGTATCAACGCCAACTCAAACAAAATTTTACAATATGTGGCATATGCCATCTCGGTATCTATTCAATATTTACATACCAAAATGTCTATCTCATTCTAAACTACTTGGTGGTCCCATCAAAATGGAGCCTCTTTGAAGCCTTTTCGTTGCCTCTCTGAAGGTAGTTGCGAAAAAGAATCAAACCACAATTGAGATTAGTTATACTATATAATTTAAAATCGAATAATTAACATCAAAATCAATATACATTAAATTATAGGTGAGACTCTAAAATTGTAATCTTGATTACCTGAAATATTCGTCTCTTCAAAGGGTCGGGAGTTCTAGAATATGCCCCTCTCAAAGAACCGACCAAACCATCTTTTGTAATTTCAATCTATATAGGTGAACAAAAACATAAAAGTGATCCAAGTTAGCATACAATTGTTAGTAATAGGAACATATAAATACCAAACACAACATAAAATGAACACATACTTCTTTTGGTTGATCTTTTCTTTATCTCCTTTAGGTGTTTGACACCTCCTCCTTGTGAGTGCTTCAACACCTACTCCTTCAGTGTTCAATATATATGCACACTTTGGGCATTATGTCACTTATCCTTAAGGACTATTATAGCTCATAATTCCCTGCACATAAAATGACAAGTACATATGAAACTACCAATCTAATAGCCGATATATGTATAATCAATGTAAGATCTTAAAATTCTTAATTCAATCAAATTTGAGTTCAATTGCAACATATCCAACATTTGCCTTCCATAATCTAGACAAAGGCTGCACCCACCAAGCTTGCATAAGGCATTTCCTACAAGAGAGAAAATAAGAAAAACATATAAGTTATTATATAATTTCATTAATGACAATTCAAAGGACAAGAAAGTATATAATAAATAAATGTAAATGAGTGAGTGCAAAATATATATTGTGTGCATGTGGAGGCCAAATGAAATGGCCCTCAGGGTTCTATCCGTCACTTGTGTCAGCTCCTCCTCAGACATCAACTATTAAATAGACCATGTAAATAAATATTAGTACATTATACTATCTCTTATTAGTATTCATTTAAAAACAAATGCAAGTTATGAATTCACAACTTAAATTTTACGTGTCACTATTCCAGTGTCCCCCTCTCTAGCAGGAGAGGACTCTGTACGGTGTGCTCCACTCCCCTGCATCTGATCTATAATGTCCACATCATGGAAGTCATAATCGGAAGTGTCTAAGGGATGCTCGACAGGCTGTACAAGAGGGCCCAAGCATATCTGGCGACACATGGAGCAAGTGTGTGGTACAAAAATATGTGGACCTGACGAGGATGACACAACATCACTCAAGCCATCACCAACATCACCAGAATGTGGCTGAGCTACTACAGAAGCATGCAAAACCAAAAGACCACTCAAAGAGTGAATAGTGTGGATAGTCTATGTGGCCACATCCTGCATAATATCTGGATGGTATACTGAAGGTGGCGGAGGAAGGGGAGGAGGGGGAACATATGGGTGGGGTATTACTCTAACTACCCCTGGTCTATCCTGGGGCATACCTCCACCAATGCCCTGGAAGGGTTTAATGTCAAAGTAATTGACATGATGCCCTAACACAAACTTAGCATATAATTTTTTTATAAAGTAAAATGGTATATCACAATTGTTGTTCGGTGGTTTCAAAAAAACCATACACCAACGATCCCAAAATTTTTCTACAATGTCTCTATGAGTGCACCATTTTATAGAAAGTTTTGGTTTATTAACATTAACTGGAAAACCAGTGCGGGGGTTAACAAATAAAGAGGCTATTTGGGCTTTGGTTATTTTGAGATCTTTCACATCATCATAGGACAATCCACATGCATAATATTCTCTCATGTCTTCTGCCACGAATGAAAGGCATTATGTTGCGAGGAGAGGGTTTCTATGTTTTTAATTATTTCTTTCATTGTGTTTGACATCTCAGATAATCGAGGGACTCTCGTATAAACTTCAGAAATGCCCTTAATTGTTGCAATTTTTTAGAAATTAATTCTTGAATTGATGGCTATGGAGGTGGTGGAGGTGGTGGAGGTGGTGGAGCGTTTGGAATTTGTACATTTTCATTGTCAGCAACCATAATGCCTGATTAAAGTTAAAAACAAATCAATCTAATTAAAATTAGACAATATAAATGAAAATATTATAAAAATACCCTAGTTTTTTAAAAAAATCCAACAAAAATCCTAGTTTTTAACAAAAATCTATAAAATTCTCTAATTTTTAATCCAAATACATAAAAAACACTATTTTTAAGTCAAAATCCATTGCAAACATTCAATTTTCATCAAAATCCATACTAAACTCAAAATTTTCATAAAAAATCTATTAAAAAACCCTATTTTGAAAAAAATCAACTAAAATTACACAAATCTAATTGAAAATTTGATTAGAGCAAAGAAAAAATCAAGAATCTAACGTTTTGAAGATGGATTTGCACCAAATTGGATATCTGATTTGCGGAATCAACTTTTCACTGTGCACCCGCCGCAGTTAAGCAAATGTCAAATGAGAATGAGTTTTAATCGGGTCGAAATAGAAGTATATATGTGTCGCAAATCGGATATCCGATTTGGATCAGATATCTGATTTTGAAACCTAGGTTTGGGCTTTGCTTCGGTAGTCACCCAAGCCACATTAAGTCAACTCGGCATTTTCACGTTTTTGAGTCGTAGAAACACGTAATTTTTTCTCCATTGCCACTTTTTGGCATACCATGATCCTGCACATGCCCTTATAGAAAAATAAAAGTAAACCTACTGTCATCTTAGTTTTCATATCTATATTTTTTTTTACAAATATGATTGTTGGTTTACATTTCTAAAAATACTCAAAAATTGAATTTATGTTTCTTTCATTGTTTTTTATTATATTAGCAGGGAAAAAGGGCCCTGATCCCACTAGATACAAAAAGAGTTGAAACAACAAAAGAGAGATAGGCTGGGAAACAACACCAGTCAAACTAGCAAAAACAACAAACCAGACTAATTACTATTTAGCATCCATAAGAAGGCGTGTGGGCCATAATCGTTAAACCAAGTCTTAGCAACCATAGAACCATGCATAGTATAATAAAAAAACATAATAAGCTAACATAAGACTAACCCAACTAGGGGCACATAGGCTAGAATAGAGATTAACCATAGGCATGTAGGCCTCAAAACCATACATAGCGATCAAAAAATAAAAGTTTGAGATTAACATCTAGAAGCACCAAAGTAAAAAGACAAACATTTATTTGGAGATCCCAAGAGCCAAAACAACAAAACACTAGAGCCACATGATAGGGATCAATTATTTGGCTATAGCAATTAACTCCCAATTGTCCCCAATCCAAGAGAAATTCTCTCCAATTAGGGGCACCTTCAGTAGACATGTCCTTAGACTCTTCCTACTTGCCAACCTTCTTGAGTTATTTCCTGATCTTGGTTTGGCTAGATACCACTCCAATCATAGCTCTGCACACTAGCCCATCTATAACCTTCATGAGAGTGATAATGGATTTTTCCATATCCTCCACCTGCACCTGCAAGAAAATAATTCTTCTTTTCAAAAACTCAATGTTAGTATCTCCAAAAGTAGTAATGCCAAGGGCGTTGTCATCATCCTCCCTGGTATCGACCCAACTGCCTTGAGAGCCTCCTCCCCACTCACATCTTCCTCCTCCTTATTTTCCTCCTCTTCCTCCAATTCATCTTCCTCCATCTCATTTTCAATGTCCTCACTTTCCATTCCCTCACTATCCTCTTCCACTTGAGGTTCAAATTCTTCAAAAGTAAATGATTCCTCTTCCTCTTCCACTATATATTTATTTTATCCTTTTTCTTTTTTGTCAGAGGAGGCCACCACCTTTTCCAGTCTCGTCAATATTCGACCTCCTCTCAAAGTACCCATTGGCCCCTCTTCTATCTCCTCCTTTTGAAGACCTTCAGAATCTTCATAAATGGTGATGACATTACCCTACTTTTGATTATTGTTCATGGCTAGTTTTTGTTTAAATTTTTTGTTTTAGGGAGTTCTAGTAAAAGAGAGGAATGCTTTCTTTTCTGCAGAGTGGCTTTAAGCAGTTCCAACTCAAGGGAGTTCTCGTCAAGGAAAAGCTTGGGTTTCGAGGAAAAAATTTGGTATAGGGGTAGGGTTTTTAACAACAGTCAAGGGGCTATCCTCCACTGGTTCAATCTTAGGAGCAAGGAGCCTAGGGTTAATCTCAGGGATGGGCTGCTCATTAGCCATAGGAATAGCATCATCCTCATCATCATTTCTGGGAGGGTCATCCTACCTAATTATCAAGGGATTTCCATGAGGAGTTTTAGCCAGGATGAACTTATATAGAGCCATTATTAGCCCTTGGTGCAGGGGAGGCAAGGCACCATTCTCTATATTCCATTGTAGGGATGAAAGCAGATAAAATGGTAGTAATTCCAAGGGTGTTGTCATCACCCTCCCTGGTATCAACCCAACTTCCTTGAGAGCCTCCTCCCCACTCACATCTTCCTCCTTATTTTCCTCCTCTTCCTCCAATTCATCTTCCTCCAGCTCATTTTCAACGTCCTCACTTTCTATTCCCTTGCTATCCTCTTCCACTTGAGGTTCAAATTCTTCAAAAGTAAATGACTCCTCTTCCTCTTCCACTATAGATTTCTTTTTTATTAGAGGATTCTGCCACCTTTTCCAGTCTCGTCGATATTCGACCTCCTCTCAAAGTACCCCTCGGCCCCTCTTCCATCTCTTCCTTTCGAAGACCTCTAGAATCTTTAGAAATGGTGATGACATTACCCTACTTTTGATTATTGTTCATGGTTTGTTTTTGTTTGAATTTTTTGTTTTAGGGAGTTCTAGTAAAAGAGGGGAATGCTTTATTTTATGCGGAGTGGCTTTAAGCAGTTCCAACTCAAGGGAGTTACGTCAAGGACAAACTTGGGTTTCAAGGAAAAAAATTTGGTATAGGGGTAGGGTTTTTAATAATAGACGAGGGGATATCCTCCACTAGTTTAATCTTAGGAGTGGGAAGCCTAGGGTTAATCTTAGGGATGGGTTGCTCATTAGCCATAGGAATAACATCATCCTTATCATCATCTCTGGGAGGGTCATCCTACCTAATTATCAAGGGATTTCCATCAGGAGTTTTAGCCAGGATGAACTTATATAGAGCCATTATTAGCCCTTGGTGCAGGGGAGGCAAGACACCATTCTCTATATTCCATTGTAGGGATGAAAGCAGATAAAAAGGTAGTAATTCCAGGGGCATTGTCATCATCCTTCCTGGTATCAACCCAACTGCCTTGAGAGCCTCCTCCCCACTCACATCTTCCTCCTTATTTTCCTCCTCTTCCTCCAATTCATCTTCCTCCATCTCATTTTCAATGTCCTCACTTTCCATTCCCTTCCTATCCTCTTCCACTTGAGGTTCAAATTCTTCAAAAGTAAACGACTCCTCTTCCTCTTCCACTATAGATTTATTTTTTCCTTTTTCTTTTTTTTCAAAGGAGGCCGCCACCTTTTCCAATCTCATCGATATTCGACCTCTTCTCAAAGTACCCCTTGGCCCCTCTTCCATCTCCTCCTTTTGACGACCTTCAAAATATTCAAAAATGGTGATGACATTACCCTACTTTTGATTATTAAATTCATGACTGGTTTTTGTTTGGATTTTTGTTTTAGGGAGTTCTAGTAAAAGAGGGGAATGCTTTCTTTTCTATAGGGTGGCTTTAAGTAGTTCCAGCTCAAGGGAGTTCTCGTCAAGGACAAGCTTGGGTTTTGAGACAAATCTTTTGGTATATAGGGGTAGGATTTTTAATAGTAGTCGAGGGGCTATCCTCCACTAGTTCAATCTTAGGAGCATGGAGCCTGGGGTTAATCTTAGGGATGGGCTGCTCATTATCCATAGGAATAGCATCATCCTCATCATCATTTTTGGGAGGGTCATCATACCTAATTATCAAGGGATTTCCATGAGGATTTTTAGCTAGGACGAACTTATATAGAGCCATTATTAGCCCCTGGTACAGGGGAGGCAAGGCACCATTCTCTATATTCCATTGTAGGAATGAAAGCAGATAAAAAGGTAGATTTATCCTATCATTATGCCTAATATGGTTTAATATGGGGAAATGATAGGCATGCGCAGTCATATACCTTCCTTCTAAGGTAAAAAAACACAAAAAACATATTGACCATGGAGAAAGGCGAAGGAAGATCGAGCTGAGCATAGCCATTTTGGAACCTTGTCAATGCCTCCCCTTCATGCAACAATTTCTCCACAAAGCCTTCATATTCACCACCTTTTTACCTTCATTTTCCAAACTAGTTGCTTCGACAATTAACTGAGTTGTCACTTCAAACTTCACCGCTTCTATGGCCACACGACCTTTCTTCCAAGAGTTAGTGAACTTTGAGGCCAACTTCTCATTATAGCCACACATTGCTTCAAAGAAGGAAGCCATGCCATCCACTCTAAACATTCTCCACAGATCAACATTTTGTTTAAGGGCATCACAATTGGGTGGTTATGTGTGCTTCCTCAGTCCTCCCATTTTAGTCATGTGGAGATTTTCCAAACCCTTCTTCAAGTTAGCACCCTTCTTCATACCACACCTAGTCTCTTAAACTCTCATAAAAAAATAACTACTACCTCCAAACTTGCAAACAAAACAAATGTTGTTTGCGCTAAGAATAGAAAGTAGTTTAGGATGCCAAAAGAAATATTCTAGTTAATAGCCTCAAAATACATGAGCCTAAGGACAATCCAAAAATGATTATTCAACTCATTAATAAATCTTGCTAGGTTATCAAAATTGAGCCAAGCAATTTGAGGCATTAGTACACAAAAAATAAAAAATAAAAAGTAAAAAAAATCAAGTGCTTTAAAAAGTGTTGAGCACTTAGCGCATAACACTAAGGCTAGCACCTTAAGCACTTAACCCACCACATAGGCATTTATGCCTAGATTCTTAAGCACTTGTGTAGGGGTTTAAGCTCCATGTAATCTATAGATCACCAACATTCGTTGTTAGTAGTTGAGCTAAACTATGAATCATTAGAACAAACATCAACCTCTTTAGTACCAAACACCAACCTCAACTATCAAAGCTCCACCTAACAAATACCCCTGTGGCCACCTCCATTGGCGGTGTCACCCACAAAGTGCTAGAGGGCCACATGGCCCTCCTACAAGGCCTAAAATAGGGTATTATTTCAATTTTGCATAAATTTTTCCCCAAGAGGCAAAATTTTGCAAACAAATAGTTTAGGAAAATTTGATTTTGTCATAAACATAGTGGAGTCCTCATTTTTGTAAAAGATACTCTTTTTTATTGATTTTTTAGCCGTTGAAGTTAGAGTTTGTAAGCGAATTTCAATGGGGCATAACTTTCACGCCAGTTATCAAAACTTCACAATTTTTTTGACAAGTATCAAAATTTCACAAGGAATTTAAATTTACATGTAACAATAAGATTTGGATTACCCATTTTTTCAAAATAAAATCCCCGTGAGTTATAAATGAAATATTTAGGCATCCAATCTTCATAAAATTGTAATTTTTCTTGCATATCATTCTAGTGGGGGCCTAAATAAATAATAATGAAATTAAAGTGGGTGTCTTGATTTGTGCCTTTTATCAATTCTATGAGTCATGTCCTAAGTAGTTCCACATTTCCCTTAAACATTTTCTTTAAACACTAACCATTTTGGGGGGATCTAACCTTGAATCAATAGGAGGTGTCTTGAGTTGTGTGTTAAACACTTCCACATTTCCATTAAGCATAATTTCTTCCTACACTTCATTTATTATTTTGATCTTGCTAGTTGTAATCATGTGTCCAAATCCATGGAAAATCAAATGTGATTATTGTAAGAAGAAAAAGCATTCCATAGATGAATGCATGTAAATAGAAAACTTGATGACTTGAGTTTTTCTTGGGAACTTCATTAGGTAAAATAAAATTGCATTACAAATGGAATTGGCTTGCTAGATCCTTCTAATCCAACACTTACAAAAACATCTAGCCTCACTTAGACATCTTTTGAGACACCAACATTTGGAGATGAACAATGTAGTCTGATGACATGCATTGCATTCTCCTCACCTATTGCTACATTCAAATCCATATTTTCTTCCTTGATAACTTCTAGAGACCCCTTGCACCAAGATATTGATACATGTTTTCCAACACATTAGGATAGATTTTTCTAGAAATTTCATCTTTATTTGTAGAGTCCTACATTGTAGATTTGGAAGAAATTATTGAGGACATAAGTCTTATTTTTTATGACAGTTCTTGCACTTCTACAATGTTCAAAGACGCTTCATTGGGAGCATCCAAATATTATTTGCAACAAGACTTCATGTGGGATTTGGAATGTAGCCATATGGCATACATTGAAATTCCACACTTTAGTTCTTTGGGCATTATTGCTCTTGTTTTGCCTAAATCAACTTCTATAGTGACCAATTCTACAGATATTCATGAGTCCACATCTTCAATTTGGTGGTCATCATCATATTAGCATTTTTCATATTTTAGCATTAGCTTGGAGATAATTGAGCATCAGTTTAAAAAATCATGGACATCATATAGGACTTTAGACCATGTGCAAAATTTAGATACATTCATTCTTCTTCGTACATATTCCTATTTGGAATGGGAAGTCATCTTGCACACATTCATGGTGTTGTTTCTTTCCAAGAGGAAAATTTTTGTTCAATGATCATAGATCATCTTCAACATCCAATATCAAGAATCTACCAACACTATAGGCATCATTATAATGGGAGGCTACATGGTTTATCTTCTCATCTCAATTTTGGGAGGGAGAATCTCTTCTTGTGGAATTCTTTCCTTCTCACATTTTGGGGGGTCACATTGACCTTATCTTTATTTCTCTCATATTGGGGGGAATATTCATTGTACTTATGTGATAGAAGTAGTCCTTGGGGGGTCATGATGAGTCCTCTTTATGTCTCATATCTTCTTCACTTGTATATTTTTTAATCATTTCTCTTTTAGAGAGGAGTTTTATTTGACCCACTAGGTTTTCCTTTATGATAAATTTATACATGAGTACCTAACATGGCCTAGTAGTTGAGACTCATCATGTTGCATACATTACCCCCTAATTTGTACTTAAGATATGGTGTTAGTGTAAATCGTTTCTACACATCTAGTTAGGATATCACTTTCTAGGATTGACCTATTCACACTTACCTTAAGTTTACTTAGGATTTTTATTCTTTTGTCTCACCTCACATGGTTCACACATGTTCCCTCATTATTTGAGACACCTATTACATGCATACTTGCCACTTTCTCAAGTGAGCTCACAAGTGTTGCACCTTTGGACTGGTAGTCAAAATTTCACTCCTACCTTCTCACCTCCTCTACCATGCATATATAAGCAAGGCTCTCATCGTATTTTTACACACTTTATTATAGCTTCTTTTTGAGAAATTCTTTATGCAATTATGCCATCTTGACATTTGTATCTCTCATAATTTCTAGTTTGCATTTTTTTTTACATTTACAACTTTTGTACAGTTTAGAATCTCTCTTAAAATGTTCCTACTTATACATTTATTTTTTAGATTTATAACATAGGGTTCATATCCAAGGTTTATATTTTAAATTTAAGGGTTCAATATATAATGTTTAACACTTATATTTAGTGGTTTGTGTTTAATCTTCATCAATTAGAATTCATATTTAGTTGAACTTGTGTATAGGGTTTAGTCTTAAGGTTCATTATTTAGAGTTCAAGGGTAAAGTACTAGAGTTTAGGATTTGTGGTTTAGGGTTTAAAGGTTCATATGTTTTGGTTTATATTTTAATGCATTAAGATCAAGTACTATTCTATGTTCAGTGCTTACAATTTAGCAATTAAATTTAGTTATTTGTTTATAGTGTTCTTGATGCTAAGGTTCATTGTTAAGAGTTTAAGTATTAAGAATTTAGATTAAATGTTTAAGTTTTAGGTCCAACTTAGAGTTCAAAATTTATGGTTTAAGTTTCAAGATTCAAATTTAGATTTTAGTGTTTAGCTTCAACATTTAGGATTCAAGGTTTAAATTTGGGGTTTAAGGTTTAGGCTTTAAAGCCCGAGGTTTAGGGTTGAATGATCAATACTTTGTTCTTAGGTCTCCAAGTTCATATTCCAAGTTTTAGGATTAAGGTCCCATTTTAAATTTCAAGACCTAATGTGGAAAATTTAGGGTTTAGATTTCAACATATGAGGTTCAAGATTTATGGTTTAAGGTTTAAGGATCTTAGTTTAGTTGTTTGGGTACAAGGTTAAACACTTAATTAAATTAAATATATATTATTTTATAATGTAAATTTACTTATAATTCAAAAGTAAATAAATATGGTTTACGGTTTAGGAATATTAGGTTTATGGTTTGAAATTTTAGGGTTTAGAGTGGGTTTATGATTTCTGTGGGAAAAATTGTAAACCCATTATAAACTCTAATTCTTAAAATTAAAAATTATAAAGCCTAAACTTTAAACTCTAATCTATGTCCTAATCTCTAAAACCTAATTTTCAACCCTATTTTTTAATAATTTAAAAATGCACTTGAAAATGACACCTACCTCAAAAAACTATAGCCTATAGCCATGCCGGGAGGAGGTGAAGTACGGTTCACATACAAATTAGCAACACTATATATCCATTTATCTCTAGCTTCTATGACAAAGTCTCATTTGATATATAATAATACAAAGCCCATGGCCACAGATAAAAAAATGTAACATATACTTTTTTATAATGGATAATTGTTATCAAATAGATACTCATTACTAAATGAATATTTGTTACAAAGAATACTTCATTATAACATATATCTTTTTAGGTTCAAGTTCCCAATCTATAATGGATACCCATTTCTAAAAGTTGATATATGAATTACAAGGAACACATATCCATTATGTTCAATGACTTTAGCCCTTTATTTCCCTCTTTAATGTGGACCCATTGTCTTGCACTTACCCACATGGTTTTCAAGTTAAAAAGATATGTGATAATTTAAAGAACATATACATGTAAAACTTATAATCCTAAACTACACATAAACTTAAATTTTTTAATAAATAATGTGTGAACCCACCTTGTCACATGTTAAAAATATTGATTTCTAATAAATGTTTCCTTCTCTTCTAAGTATGTGTAATTAATGCCCATTTTAGAGGTCCCTCAACCACCATATATTAAAATAACTACAAGAAAAAATAAGATGTGTGTTTCACCATTTGATGTATAAATCACATTTAATATAGATTTCACATATAAAATTTAATTATTAACATTCATATTTTAAAACCAGCCCCTCTTAATCCACACCAACATCTCTCAACCAATTAAGATCATGGATAAATTGAGTAAGAATTTTTTATAAATTTTAAAATAATGGACCAATCCAACATTAAACAACTTTTAACAATGATTATATTAAATCAATGTTAATAGTGATCCTATTTACCTTATTATTTTTCCTTTTCCTATGTGGCTTATTGGTCCAATATAGAGTTTATAAAGCTCCTTATTTTACATATTTCCATGAAGTATATGGGTAAAAATAATTTGGGTGTCATAATGCTTACCCTTGGAAACTTGGGATTGTTTTTGTCTACCCCTATATTTTGGTTGTGTTGGAAAATCATTGTCATAAAGGATGCCAATTTTACTCCATATGACCTTAATTGAACTTGATTGAAAACTCTACATGAATAATAAGTCAATAAGAGGAAGCTAGAAACAATCATCGAATCTTTGATCATGGTAGAGTGGAAGCCATTTTTCTCAAGGAAGGGATGATAATTTCCCTCATTACAATGATTTAATATAACCAAGAACTCACAAAAAGGCAAACCAAAATACTCTTGTTTGTTGCACTCTTGGTCATTTTACTTGAATGATTTCATGCATTTAATACTAAGAGATTAATTGATGAGTTTGATGAAGCTCAACCATCAATAAAATAGATGTATGTATGATTCAAAATATCATAGAAGGTCAGAATTAGAATGATATTAAATTCTTAACTCTATCTATTATAAAAACGGTGATTGGTGTGATATGACCAATTATTTGGGAAGAAAGTTGGATAGTCTAATGTCTAAGAAAACTTACTACTTTTTTAATTTATATATTTATTGTAGATTAGAGGCCACTCATATATTTGATTGTGGAAAGCTCTCTCTATTTTCTTTTTCAAAAATATACTATGTTGCTATCATATTGAGACTAGTCATTGAAGGTTATTTATGTTAATGGACAATGAAAGATATATCTCAAAACTCTTATTTTACTTGACATGTGGATATTAATGTTCATAATGAAAAATTTCAAGAGAGAATAAATTATTAGCTCATTACTATGGTAGCTCTTAGAGACCTCCAAGTGGCAAGGACTTCCGTCACTTCTAAATATGTTTTTTTACTCTTGGTCCCCATTATGTCCCCTACATTCCTTTGACTATTACTCAATTGGCCCCCATTACTTCTACTTTCATCACTCCTTTTAACACCACAAGTAGGGGAATCATAGGTTGGTAGTATCAAGCTAGAACAACTAAAATCTACAATAGTTAAAACACTAAATTTAATCCACAATGTAGCTTCCTCAAAAGTATAGCATGGTAAACACAACACACAAGAGCCTTCAAAAAACCATTGGAATCTAGTGCATGGTTCATAAAATTGTAATAATGTAGTGTCTAGAGTGTATTATACACAACATAAGATAATATATATATTTTAGGTTCTCATAAAGTAAAGGCTATGCAACATGTTGTTCTTGAACACTACTATGGGATATATAAATTCTATTGAATTTACATTATTAACATTTAAAAAAGAAAGTTCTAATATATTTTCACTCGACGAATTAAGGAAAAAATTAAAAACATCCCAACTATAAACTCTATATAGGTGAGAAAATATTTAGAATAAAGATGACACTAATATTAAAATATTGACAATTTGGATGGCTTGTTAATGTTGAGATATAATTTCAAGGTAATGATGAAAACACTTATAGAATTAAATTGATAAAACCTTAAAGTTTTTTCTCTACAACTAGAAAAAATTGGCAAGAAAACAATCAAACTAACTGAAAAATCCTAAAAATTTGAAAATATGAATGAATTCATTCAACAAGCAAAATTAACAACCATAGTTTTTAGAAAAGCAATTTGATGTTGGAGGTAAAGAGGTTGAATTTTTTTTATCACAATTAATTACTTGTCTTTGACATTCTTAAGAAAATGTTGGAAGTCCAAAATAATGGAAGGAAACTATGTTGAAAGCCTTTAAAAATTTGTAAGCCATCACTAGTCAGAACCGATTATACACACAAATGTTATATTTACCATATAACAAGCAATCTGAAAATCTTGGTTCCACTATTACAAAAAAAATTAATTGTGTTGATGTCTCCATGGTCAATTCATGCATGTTGTGGAAGACACGTACATGATCTTGAAAACCTGGCGCAAAGAATGCTGTCGATGGATGCCAAACAGTTTGGAATGAATCTTTACCGTTGGGAGCCACGTTCATAATTATTTTAGTCTAATTGAATTTAAATAAATACAATTTTATCTGACCAAACTATACGACATACCAAGAAAGGCCGCATAAAATATCACACCAAAATTAACAAAGAAAACAAAAATACTTAAAATGATAGGTTGTCCCCGTTAAAAAGTCAGCATTCTTCTGCCGCCATTCATGTTATCTCGGAAGCTTTGAACATCAAATGATAAAGGCTCGCTGTGTGGGTACAGGTTCGCCATTTCAATTGTCTGCTCCTCATTCACTTTCCCATCCAATATGAGAGAAACAAATTCTTCTTCATTTTCCGCTGCATCAGAATTCAACCATGCGTGCGGCCTTGCCCCCTCTCTGATCCACAGCAGCTCCTGAACCACCTCATTCATTGTCGGCCTCTTCTCGCCCTCCACGCTCAGACAATCTTTTGCTAAATCTGCCAATTTCTCCATCGATTCCATATTCCCCACCTCCTCTAAAGTGAACCGAGAATCTAAAATTTCAGTCAGATCCTTCGTCTTCATCGTATTGAGGAAATAAATAGCCAAGTTGCTGTGGTTCTTTGTTCTTTCAAAGGAAAGAGGCTTCAGCCCTGTCAAAAGCTCCACCAGCACAACCCCAAAGCTGTAGACATCACTCTTCTCTGTAAGTTGAACTGTTTGAACGTATTCAGGGTCCAAATAACCCATCGTGCCTTGCACAATTGTGCTGATGTGTGTTTGGTCGACTGGCACCAGACGAGACAATCCAAAGTCTGCAACTTTGGGGGTATATACATTGTCCAGCAGAATGTTGGAAGATTTCACGTCTCTGTGTATAATGGGTATTGACGCAGCAGAGTGCAAGTATGAGAGTGCTTCGGCGGTTTCTGTAGCAATGCGTAGGCGGTTTTCCCAATCAAGGTGTTGCTCATATTTGTTATTGTATAGATGATCAAACAGAGTTCCATTAGAAATATATTCATAAACTAACAAGGGGACTGAAGTCTCTAGGCAACAACCCAACAATCTCACTACGTTTCTGTGTCTTATTTGATTGAGAATAACAATTTCATTGATAAAGTCGTTGATTTCTTTGGAATCGACTTCTTTGGAATTAGCCTTCTTGATAGCCACAAGAATCCCATCGGAAAGAGTGCCTTTGTAAACCTTTCCATAGCCACCGGATCCCAAGATTAAACTTGGAGAAAAACTTTCAGTTGCTCTCTCAACCTCCTCCAAGGAAAAGATTCTCACGCCATCTGCCTGTGACAAAATTAGTTTTTGCAAAATAGTCCCCCCATTACGATGAAAGTTGTTCTGTTTGATAAGCCTCAAGCTTCTGCGCCTCAAAATCAACCACACAACACCACCGCCGATAAGCACAGCCACCAATGTCACACATATGCCTGCACTCCAAAACATAGAACAAGATTTAACATTTTTAACATTATTGCATACACTTTGTCCAACAACCCAAAGCAGCTGCTTCAAAGTTGTACCTATGGCGACGGGTAGAATCTGAAGCCTCCTCATAGAACAACGGGTGCCATCCTTAGTGCCATCTCCGTGGCCTTTGGCGCAGAAGCACTTGTACGATCCGTATATATTTTCGCATCTCCCTCCCTCCGATGAAAGGTAACAGTCATTCAAACGAGGATCTGAGCATTCATCGATATCTGTAAAGGTGGGAAACAAAATTAGAAAATTAAAAACATTTAATAGCTCCTCTAATCTTGAAGTAAATGCATAAACACAATACCTGTGCAGCCGGTGCCATTGAAATATCCATCTCCGTCGAAACCAGACTTACATTTGCATAGATACCCGGATCCTAGATCGTTGCACTTTGCCTCCGGAACACATTGGTATGAACGCTTTGCTTTAGCTGAGGCACAGGTTTCATTCGGAATTCTCCAATTCAAACTTATGTAGGCATACTTTAAATTTGGGATATTTGATTTAGAAATCAAACCCCAGCTATCTTGATCAAGTATACCAGCATAATTACATGATGTCTTGTTCTTATCTTCTGGTAACGAGAAATTAAATGCAGCGATGTTATAATTTGTATAATTTAAAGGCACGGAAGTTTGGCAACAACCATCACCGTTGCAGTTAGAAAAAGTGGGAGGACTAGTACAGAAAGATATGCATCCACCTAAATTGGTGTATTTGCCATCCTCGACTGTGCCAAACATGCCCACTGCTTGACATCCAACTGCAACAAGCTTGTTCTGAGTGGAAAGTCTAAAGGGCCCTTCGCTAGAAATGGTAAAGTTTGTCATATTTCGATGATTTGGGCAATTAACAGTGGAAGCGAGGAATTGGGTTGCGTTAATGAGGAAATGATCTTGAAAGAAATTCAATATTTGTACTTCTCCGGAAGGAATTGAGAGAAAGGGAATGGGCTGTGTACTTCCAAAACTCTGATTGTATCTGCAGTTGATTTCAAAGCCAGGCAGGCCACAACTGTTACCTCTTCCTGCTATTGAAAAGGGGTAGGGAATGTCCATCTCTCCACATTTGTCCAAGCATCCATCTGCTTTGTAGTCTGAAATATGGTTAAAACACCATATAAATATAATCCATTTAATTAAAATCACCCCTGATAAGCTCGACATGGAGATCTTACCACAAGTTATCAGACAAGGCAACCGCTTATTCTTTCAAACAAATGTTGTTCGCAATGGTCATCTTTTATGCTGTTGTTCAAAATGTTGATTTTTGTAGCTCAAAAAGTGGGATGTGGATTTGTTTTAAAGCAATTCGAGTTGGATATGCTTTAAATCACTTTAAAGCAATTCGAGTTAGATATGTTTTAAAACAATTCAAGTTGGATTTTTAGGAATAACAGGATTTTTATTCTTTAATAGAATGTTTCCGAGTTTGTGAGGATAAGATAAATCCAAGAGTGATTTTATGTGTAATTAAAGCCAAAGAAAGCAAGGAAAGATTCTTTCCTTTCCTTGCACGCTAAGTAGAGCAGCTGGGCTCTGTAAATGTAAGATTGTTGTAGCAAACTCATATTGTATTTCGAAAGAAAAGTTTGTTGTTAGACTGAATAGAAAATCCAACATTTGTAGGTTTTTCCCCGCATTAAGGTTTCCTGGGTATATCTGTGTTATTATCTTTTTGTGATTGACTTCTTGTTATTTTTGTTTCCGCTGTTATTAGTTTTTAATTAACCCAGTTGTATTAATTGTTATAAATCACATTTCTTTTGTGAATTTTAGGTTATAGAAATTAACACAAAAATCGTATGCCTTCCATTAACCGAAATCGCAGAGTAAAAGTGATATGAATGTGAAAGATACACTTCGAGGCAGACGCAAAGAGGCGAATGCATTTCCACGTCAAGGGAGACCGTTCCTAGATAGAGACAAGGTCGCAGTAATAAACATGGATTTACCGGTTGTTGGATTCAAAAAAGTTCATACGGAAAAAACCATCACTCTGCCAAATATTTCGTTTAAAAACCATGTTGGCTTTATTTGCTAAGCTGAATATTAATCAAAATCAGCACAATTATCCAACAAATTAAAGTTTTGTGCCAGTCTGAACTGGAACAGGAACATAGGTACCTATCGTCAAACAAGAAAAAGAGGAATTGAGAGACGTCAAGTATTTTGTCTCCATTGAAATTTACTTCATGAAGGCTAATGTTTTACAGTCCCAAGCAATACGGAAAGAGGAAATGCATATTTGAATGATCGAAATGAGTGCCATTCCCTTCGCTTAAAATACACGCTAAATTTAGTCTTCGTACGAGAAGTATCGACACGGCGGAGCCATTGACCATTGACCTGTGGTCTACCCAGTGCGAATCTCATCGTGGAAAATTGAAGGTTTTGTGAAACGTTTGTTACCAGGGCTAAAGCTGGGTTTAATTCTGGTGCGATATTCGGGAAGCTTCCATAACATTTTCAAGATAAAACTAAAACTGCAATCTCCGCTTTGTATTTGTTTTATTTTATCTCCCATCGGAGAGAAAGAACGTATTTCTACAAATTGTATTACTTTTTTAATTTCTTCTAAGTATGGTGTTTTTTTTTAATGTTTTACTTAGAAGGCGACACTAACAAGGATGGATAAACTAGCTTATCTATCTTAATATATATATATATATATTATACACCGAGAGATATCATTATCTCGGCGTATTTTTTTTCTTTTTGCTTTTTTGAATTTAAAAAATACGCCTTGATAATGATATCTCTCGGTGTATAATATATATATATCTTAATATATATTAAGATAGATAAGCTAGTACTAGTTGCGGCGTGTGTAACACATTGATTTAGGATTAGAGTTTATATTATGATTAGAGTTAGCATTTAGGATTAGGGTTTATATCATGGTTAGGGTTTGGGTTTGGTTTAGAATTATTATTATGATTAGGGTTAGGGTTTGGTGTTAAGGTTGGGTTTATGGTCATAGTTAGTGTGAGAATTATGTTAGGGTTTGGGGTAGAATTATGGCTAGGGTTAGGGTTTGGATTATAATTATAGCAGGTTTCAGGTTAGCAATAAGGCTTTGGTTAGTTTTAAGGGTAGGGTTGGAATTACTATTAAGGTTTGGATTGGAATTATAATTAGGGGTAGGGTAAGGATTTATATTTGGTCGGGGCTATGGTTTGGGTTAGGTTTAGGGTCAAGGTTAGGATTAAGGTTAAGATTAGTATTAAGGTTAGGATTTGGTTTACGAGTATGATTATGGTGAGGGCTAGGGTTTAGACTTATGATTACAGTTATAGTTAGTGTTAGGGTTTAGTGTTATACATTTAATGAATTAATATAATTAGGGTTAAAATTTAGGGTTACGATTTATACCACAGTTAGGGTTAGCATTAGGATTAAAGTTTATATCATGGTCAGGGTTAACATTAGATTTAGGGTTAATCATTTAGGATTAGGGTTTAGCATTTAGGTTTATGATTATGGTTAGGGTTAAGGTTTAGGCTTATGGTTACGTTATAGTTACAATTAGGGTTTAGTGTTAAGGTAAGTGTTAGCATTAGGTTTATGGTTAGGGTTAGAATTTTGTTCTATGGTTAGGATTATGTTTAGGGTTTACATTAATGTTCGGGTTAGGGTCAAGGTTAGGATTAAGGTTAATATTAGCATTAGGGTTAGGATTTGGTTTACGATTATGATTATGGTGAGGGTTAGGGTTTATACTTCTGATTAGGGTTATAGTTAGCATTAGGGTTTAGTGTTATATATTGAATAAATTAATATAATTAGGGTTATTATTAGGGCTAAAATTTAGGGTTACAATTTATATCATAGTTAGGTTTAGCATGAGGGTTAAAGTTTATATCATGGTCAGGGTTAGCATTAGATTTAGGGTTAACCATTTAGGATTAGGGTTTATCATTTAGGTTTATGATTATGGTTAGGGTTAGGGTTTAGGCTTATGGTTAGGGTTATAGTTATAGTTAGGGTTTAGTATTAAGGTAAGTGTTAGCATTAGGTTTATGGTTAGGGTTATAATTTTTTTCTATGGTTAGGATTTTTTTTAGGGGTTTAATTACTATTAGGGTTAGGGTTAAGTGTAAACCCTAACCCTATGATTTACCTTACAAGTTCCTTAACCCTAACCCAAACACTATTGAAATTCAATCCTAATTGAACCAAATCCCTAATGGTAACCCTAACCTATTTGTAAGTGAACACTAACCCTAATTGAACTCTAACTATAATCCTAACTCTAATTGAACCCTAAGACTAACCTTAACACTAACTGTAACCCTAATTGAACCCTTATTGAATCCTAACCCTAGTTGAACCCTAACCCCAACCCTAACCTTGAATTGAAGATTTATCTTATAACCCTAACCTTAATCCTAATCCTAATTGAACCCTAATCCTAATTGAAACCTATCCCTAATCCTAACTAAATTATAACCCTAATCATTAACCATAAACCAACCTTAACCCTAACCATAATTGAACTTGAAGCCTAATCCTAAACCTAAATCCAACCCTAACCCTAATTCTAACCCTAATTGAACACTAAGCCTAATAGAATTCTAATCATTAACCTAATTAAATTGTAAGCCTAGTTAAACACTAACCCTAACCCTAATCGTAGCTAAACACTAACCCTAATTGAACTCTAACTGTAATCCTAACTCTAATTGAACCCTATACTAACCCTAATTGAATCCTTATTGAATCATAATCATAATCCTAACCCTAACCCTATTTTATCCCAAATTCTAACCCTAACCCCAAGATTTATCATAGAATCCTAACCTTAAGTCTAAGTAAAAACTAACCCTAATTAAACTCTAACCCTGATTCTAATTAAACACTAACCCCAACCCTAACCTTAAATTAATACTTTATCTTACAACCCTAACCTTGACCCTAATCCTAATTGAACCCTAATCTTAATTGAAACCTATCCCTACCCCTAACTAAATTATAACCCTAATCATTAACCATAACCTAACCTTAACCCTAACCCTAATTGAACTTGAAGCCTAATCCTAAATCTAAATCCAACCCTAACCCTAACTATAACCTTAATTCTAATTCTAACCCCAACCTTAATTCTAACCGTATTAGTAATCCTAATTGTAACAACCTGAATTATAATTCTAAGCTTAACTATAATTCTAATGTTATTTGTAATCCCCGTTTTAACACTAACTCTAATTTTTATGGCAACATTCATTCTAAAAAACCCTAACTAAACCCTACTCTATCCCTAAATAAACCCTAACCCAAATTGAATCTAACCCCATTCCTAATCAAACCCTAACCCCTATCCTAATTATAAACCTATCCCTAATTATAATGCTAATTTTAATTCTAACCTGATTTGTAATTATAATTCTAATACTAACCCTAATTGTAATGAAAACCCTAATTCTAACTGTCATCCCAACTAAACCATAACCCTAACCTTAATTAAACTCTAATGGGCTATTTTAACCCTAACACTAATCCAACCTTAACACTAACTCTAATTGAACTTGTATCCTAACCCTAGTTGAACCCTAACCCCAACACTAACCTTGAATTGAAGCTTTATCTTAGAAACCTAACCTTAACCCTAATCCTAATTGAACCCTATCCCTAACCCTAATTTAATTATAACCCTAATTCTTAACCATAACCTAACCTTAACCCTAACCCTAATTAAACTTGAAGCCTAATCCTAAACCCAAATACAACCCTAACCCTAATTCTATCCCTAACCCTAACTATAACCTTAATTCTATTTCTAACCCCAACCTTAATTCTAATCCTATTCATAATCCTAATTGTAACAACAATGATAATTGTAATGGCAACTGTAATAGAACCCTAACCCTAATATAAACTTAACTTAATTATAAATTAATGCTATACCTAATTAAATGCTAATCATTAACCTAATTAAATTGTAAGCTTAATTGAACACTAACCTAACCATAATTGTAAGTGAACACTAACCCTAATTGAACTCTAACTGTTATCCTAACTCTAATTGAACCCTTATTGAATCCTAACCCTCACCCTATTCATAATCCTAATTGTAACAACAACCATAATTGTAATGACAACCCTAATAGTACCCTAACCCTAATTTAAACTTAGTTTTAAATGAACTCTAAGCCTAATTGAATGCTAATCATTAACCTAATTAAATTATAAGCCTAGTTAAATACTAACCCTAACCCTAATCATAAGTGAACACTAACCCTAATTGAACTCTAACTGTAATCCTAACTCTAATTGAACCCTAAGACTAACCTTAAACTAACCCTAACCCTAATTGAATCCTTATTGAATCATAATCCTAATCCTAACCCTAACCCTATTTGATCCCAAATTCTAACCCTAACCCCAAGCTTTATCGTAGAACCCTAACCTTAAGTCTAGGTGAAAACTAACCCTAATTAAACTCTAACCTTGATTCTAATTAAACACTAACCCTAATCTTAACCCTTATCAAATCCTAATTCTCGACGTAAAAATCATGTTATATTATGATATTTTGTATGGAGAAATTTATAATGATATAATTATAACATTTTGACATTTAATTCTATCACGTGTTTGGTTTTTTATAGGATGTAAACATCATTAAAATATAATAGAGGTCAATTGTATTATTTATGTTCATCAGAAAGGATTATGCATGAATCATTTAAATCATAATACACAATTTGTGAGCATGTTAGATTTCTATTAAACATCTTTAATACTGTATATTTTTTACAACATATTCAAATATTTATAATTGATGATTTATTTATTTATTTTGTGTTATGTGATTTAGAGATTTTAAAATATATATAATAAAAAATAGTAAATGAAATTATCAAAGTAAATATTTATTGATTAGTTTCTTCCAAAATACTATGAATGATATTTTTTTTTATGTTGAGCATGTCTTGTTTGTTTATCATGTTGCACTATTCGTTCTCATGGACCTCATTAAGCATTTTTCAAGGGATTTTGTCATGTTCGTTGTAACTATCAAACCCAAGCATTCATTTGGATAATAGATCAAAAAGGATCAAAAGAGCATATTATGTTTGATTTCTAAGTGGTTTCATGTGTTTATAGTGATTTTTATCCTTAGTATGTCTACAAGTTAGTTTTTTGTAAGATTGCAATAAGCCTAATGTACTTGTAAAATGTAATTTTTTTGTTTGGTCACTTTCTTGTGATGAATATGAATATTGTGATTTCCTTTATGTCCTTATTGAGGCTTAAGCCAAGAAAATTGCTCTTGAATTTCAATATTTATATTATTTTCATGACCATCAAGTGGGGGCTCCTTGCACTATGATCTAGGTCACCCTTAATGGTAATATTCAAACCATCCCTCCTCTTGCCCCATGTAGGTAGAGATTCTCTAGTAGTCAAAATCACTTATCATTACCTCTTATACAATGACAGGAATGGTCTATGTCTCTATAATTGAGTCTTAACCCTAACCTTGAATTCTAATTAACGATCATGATTTATACTTATTGTTAAATTTATAAGTGAAATAAGAATGTAATCACACTTAATAGTGACCATAATATAATAAACAATATAAATCCTAAATGAATTTATAGTCCTATAGTGAGACTAAGAATCCTAGATAATGTGAAAATAAGAATAAACACAATAACATATTTCGACAAGCTTTTAGTAACACAGCTGTTCAGAAATCAGACAAAGCTCTTTTGGTCCAAGCAATAAACACGAAATCAGAAAATATGCACATTTGCGTAGAGTTAAAAATCAATGCATCGAATTTGTCAAAAAGTAATCACCATATAATGCGATTTTTGTTAATAATACAATTTCATTAACAAATCATATTAAAGGATGTGACTCCAGCAGCCGACCATGATTCAAGACGTGTACAATTTCACTCCTCTCCTACCTTATGCAAAAATAGAAATACATTAACTGTCAACGTAAGATTATCTAATCTTTTCAGTCACAGAATCCTTACTGGACACGTTAACACAAGATTTGATCCTGTGAAATCTTTTTTGTCTTGAATTCGGCTTCGCCCTGCAAAGACTCCTCTTTTTCTCTCTTCACAACCACCATTTGGCCACTCGTAACCACCGACCCCTTGTACACCTGCACTTCAATGCAAACGATTTGCATGCTCCTTCATTTTGCAGTTGGAAAGTAAAGAAGCGACTTTTGAAACCCTAATGTCTAAGATTTTGGAAGGGAAAATAATTTTCCTGATTTGTTACATATTTAATCAAAACAAGGCTTGTATACACCATAAAGTACCACAACATGCAGTGATATTTAATCAAAATAAGGCAATATAAAGAAGCGAGCCATGCAAAATTTTGGTTAAATAATAAGATCAGACTGTGTCAATATGAGATCAAATGAAATGTAATATTGCTATACCTTATGATAGCCTCAAGATCCAATTTCGTTATGAGTGGAGAAATTATTTGTAGCCTGTTTCAGTTCTCAAACGTAAAATACCTTGTACTTTTCAAATTGAGGTCATTTCTGATATATTTGCCGATTGCAATTCTCCGAGACCCTGACGAAAAATAAATGCACCGCCAAACAGAAATCATTAAACTCACCTAGACACAACTTTAGGGAAGAATATACAGATGCATTGCTTATTTTAGCTTTTTGGAGGATAAATGTATACCAAACATAACTCATTAAACAAAGAAATTCCCCTACCCAGTCGTGAAATGTCTACTGCTCTTGAAATACGAATTACTTTGCTCTCCAATACTCTTTTAAAGAGAATATGACTCTTCCACTGGCGTCAGTTACATTCTGATGATGACCATTCATTTCACAGTGTACATTAATCCACTTCCATGCCAGGTGATGTAATCGTTTGTCGTCACCCATGTCAGTTACCTCCATGCCTCCTCACCTTCCACACCTTCCACTATCTACTCCTGGCAGAATACAAAGCATTTCTTTTTGCTATGAATGTTACTTTCACTGGCCTCCTATAGAGGCTGCTACCACTGTAGGGTTACGCCTCTCGGTGTGATGAATATACTCAAGGACTATTTTGGAGGGTTTATAATATAAAACAGAATAATTTTTAATGATATTAATTACCTTTTTAGATATAATTATAGTTGTAGCAAAGAATTGAATGTAATGATATAAGTGTGTTAACAAAAAAATATTAAAGAATTATTGTATATTTAAAATATAAAATTATAAATCAGTATTGGGATAGTGTGATGATTTAAAAGTGGTGTTGTTCTTGTCACTAAATTTCAAACCTCATTGGAGTGTTGTTGAGTCTTTATGTTGGGATGAAGTCCCCCTTTTGTGACATTATTGATTCATAGTTCTAGATAAAAAAAAATTACCTTTTTAATTAATTAATTAATCAATTAATTTTTATAAAATAACTTTTAAATAAATTAATTAAAGTAAAATAAAACTAGCATAACATATATATAAATTGAAATGGTGTCTTAAGAAGGATATCTCTAGACATATTTAAGGTATTTAAAAAAAAAGATAAATATGCTAGTTTATTATTCATAATATTTATTATTATTTAATTTTAAAGTATTGTATAACAATGGTTAAATAATCAAAGTTATTTTTTTGAGATTATCAAATATTTAAAAGAAATAACAAATAATAAATACTCTATCTATCTATCTATGTATATATGTGTATATACACACGTACATCTATATATATGTATATATACACACACATACACCTATATATGTGTATATAAATACACATACATATACACAAGGTTAATCACTTAAACAAATCATATGTTAAGAGAAATGTCTTGGTCAAAAAGGTTTTAAAAAAACATGAATTTAATTGCAAGCAATTTGAGTCCGTAGACATAACTAGAAAATATGCCTAAAGGTTTCTAAATGTCCACAAAAGTTATAGAGGGGATTTTAAACACCCATAAATATAAGGTGAGATCCAATAGGGAGACTCTAATATAGGAGACACCAAATAAAATGAACCACCTTGAGTTCCATAAGTGTGAACCAAACTGTTTAAAACTTGCAATGCCACTACATAGTAGTGGATTAGAGATTCTATATAGCATTGAATTTTGGAACCATGAAAAGGTGACGAGATACCTAAGAATATCCCTTAAAGGGTTTGTAATTCATAGAAGGAATACTAGGAATCCTTGTACCAAGTTTGGTGAAACATATTCCAACCTTGTAAACCATATCAAGAGGGACTAACTTTAGAAATGTGTGAAATGATTCAAAGTCTTAGTTACCAACTCTGTTTATGGATTTAAATTTTGTATGCCCATAATATTTTATCTTCCTAAGTGCAATAAGTTTAATCATGTGTTTCATGCTTAATCTTATATTTTCATTTATTAGTTTGATTTATTTCCTTAGGTTAGCATAATTAGGATTAAGGATTATGTCCCCTACATAATTATCTCTATAAATAAGGAAGGGAAAATATCTCTCAAACTATCATAAGTTATAATATTGAATTCATATCACTATATTGAAGGTCACACCCTCAAAGTGGTTTAATATTTTTGTAATTTTTACCTTTATTCCTGTAGACATGCAAAATGTACAAGTTGACATTGCGCATCTAACTTTGATCTACTAACATCGTTTCTTCCTAAATCATCCCTCGGTCTAACTGTTTAATCAAATTCCCTATCCTGACAAATTCATCAATATTCGCTCTCTTTAATTAAATAAATTATTTTGTCTAATTAAGCTACTTTCCCTTTGTTAATTAAATCAATTCATCTAATCTAATTATCCCTATTTAATTAAATAATCAATTTATTTGATTAAATCTCTAAAGTCCATCTCTGTTAAATTAAATAAATTAAAACCTTATTTAATTTAATCTAGTACTGATCCCTTTTAATTAAATAAATCAAAATCTTTTATTTAATTAGCCTCTTATCATATTCCTCTCTTTTTGATTTAAATTAATCCAAAAATCTAAATCAAATTGTCAAATCAGCTATTATCTCTAAATTAATCAACTCGACACTTAATCCTCGATCACTCAAACTCTAGATTTTGCAACTTGCACAATTAAATCATTTATTTGATTTAATATTTCCGTTTTCATTCAAAAAGGCATCTAAGGGAATATTCCCAAATTTGAAATCTCCCCAAAAGGACTTTGTCCATCCAACAAAGCATTTAAAGCCTTACATTGTTCCTTACATGTCTCCCACTTGGCATTTAACTCATTTTTCATCCCCCCTAAACATGTCATCTCATCAAATTCAAATTTCAAACTTGCACAATCCTCAAAACTTGCTCAACCTTCATCCTCTCACATGTTGACAAGTGGCATTATATCATTGGTTGAATCTTTGTCCCACATTGATCAAATTTGGACATCTCTTCAACTTATCATTCTATAAATACAATGCTTCACCATTCATTTTATCATCCACATCTCAAGCAAAGTTACCATGCTAAAATACTTAGCAATCCTCATCCATCTCATTGAATCATAGCTAGGTTTTTTTGCAGATTTTAAGCTTGGAGCATACATTCAAAGTCTTCATCAAGTGGATCAATCATCTTCAATCAACATTTGCATTCAAGGCGTTGGGAAAGGGCAAATCTCCACACACCTATTTGCACCAACTCCCTCAAGAGATCAAGAGTTTGCTTGCATTAGATAGGATTTAATTGTTTCATTTGTGTTCTTCATTTTCATTTCTCATCTTTTGCAAATTTCAAATGGATTTCTTGAGGAATCATTGGTTTCTAATCTTGTGTTTGATCTAATTGTTTGTATGTTTATTGTGTTTGTGCAAGGTATAGATTCAAATGGTTCACATATTGGCGCTAGAAGGAGGGCATACACCTCAAATCCAACACATTTTTTTAATAAAATTTTGCTGTTTTTTGACAGCACTATTCATTAACCCGCATATGATCACTATTTTAGTGTTTTTAGATTCAATTTTAAAATGACCATATCTTGGTCATACGTAGGTCTTTTTTGATACTTTTTTTTTTAAAATAGGGTAGAATTTCACAAGCTATCCAATGGTGTAGGTGTTTCTTAATTTTAAATTAGTTAAAATTTTCAAATTTACATTTAAAGTAAACACATGATAACTTGGCTAAGTTTTAGGGTGTTTTGGTAAATGGTTTATCTAACCCCTATATCCTTTTGTTTCTTTTGATCTCATCTAACATTTTGATCACTTTTGTAGGTTGGAAATTGAAATCAAAAGAAAGAGGAGCATGGAGATGATATTTTATCTAATCAAAGTGTTTTTTAACACTTAAGTGTTTGTTTAACACTTCTTCAAAGAATTTGTCATCCTTCTCCTTCTTAGGACACTAGTTTTCAATTGGGATTAAAAAGAACCTTTTTCATTTCTTGCAAAGGTTAAAATGAACTTTAGGATCACAACTTACTAGATTTGGTTTTATTGGATTAACAATTGAACAAGGCAATTTCTCACACTTCATTTGGTGCTTTAAAATGAAATCATCATTGCATTTGAGGGTTTAAAAAGAACAAGTGTAGTTTTGTTTGTTTGTGAGGGCTTACTTAGACTAAAGCCATTGGAAAAGGACGTATGCGCTTCTCTCGCGCTTTATAGCGATCTTGAGAATCAAAAGGTCTTTTCCATGACTTTGGGTTGAGATAAAGCAATCACCTCCATACTTCGATTTGGGCTTAAAATTGAACAAACTATTGTGCGAGTGTGAGTGGGGACTTTGTTGCGTACATTCTCTCTCTTTGTTGCCTACAAGGATTGATCGAGTTACGAATATTGTTCTTCATTCGCTTTTGTTTATCTTAGAGGGCCCGCCTTGTGGGAAAAAGTAATCACCCAAGGGAACGGCTCAACCGGTAACACTCTAAAGCCAAGAGTATATTTCCAAATGATATAAATGTGGATATTGGAAGAAACGCAATATCACGCTTTGCTGACTCGATAAGATGGATCCGGAAGGGGACTCTGCTTACTGCTAATAACTCCACGAACGGAAAGTCCTTACTTGAACCCATAAAGCTAGAATTTACAAAAATCCTAACTGCTTGTTGGTGCAAGAACTTTCCGGGGTTTCCCACAATTTCCACGCTTTTGTGCAGAGATGGAAAGCATGCCATGGGAGTTTCATATGTTGGTGCTTGGCTGCCCTGCGATAAAGGGAGTGCCGCGGGAGGGGAGCCAGTGGGGTCAAGCATCTAACCATCCGCTAGAGATAAGCGTAGCTAGACTTGTCCAAGTGGGAATCCAACAAATATTGTCTTACACATCCATAGGATTGTACATGCTTTTGGGTTACAAAAACACATGCTTGTTCATAAACATTGGAAAACAAACACTTAAACATGATCATGCAAATTTCAAACCCCTTTTGATAGAGCAAATACCTTTTGACGAATTTAAGTGTTGTTGCCTTCCCTTGGGATTATGTCCTTAGAGGTTTCTCATCACTTGAATTTATATCGTCATTTGCTCTAACTAGGGTTAACCTAGGAAATCCCTTTGCCTCAATTTCTTGGAACTCCCACACAACACTTTGTGAGAAGAAAAGGAATTTTGACATAGGACATCTTTAGTTTGAAACATAATCAAGAAAGTGTATTTGGTAAAAAGAAGTCATTAAAAGCAAAGATAAGCAATTGAGCCCCACACATGTCTTTTCAATGATTTCTCACAAGATCAAGATACAAAAACCCAAGAAAAGGAAAATTAGCCCAAAGCAACATCAACAAAAACTCAAAAGGTTATATGATTTTAGAGAAAAGTTGTTGGCTAATTTCTATCCACATGCTTCAAGAGACAACCCCACTTTATATTCATTTTACTACACACAAAATCAAAGATTGTTTCAAGGGATTGGATACCTTGCTTAGGGCATAACACGTTCTTCAATACCTTGGTCTTGTTAAACAAAAGTATAAACTAGGGTCATTCTAAGATCAAAACAAACATTCATCCATCAAAAACATCAACAGCCATAAACATCTCACCAACATTTTGAGAAAATCTTGATACAACTATGCTAGGCTCCTTTGGTAGACATCAAAACTTTTCAAACATGAGACTTTGAGTTCTTCAAACATCAACATCAAACTTGTTCAACTCAAGTGTGTGTGAATGAATCCTTTTGCACATGCTTAGTTGAATTATCACTTTGTTCCAATTAATGGTGGATAGATGCATCCTTCTCCCATCACTAATTTGGATCATCTTTTGGTTAACTTGTGAGTAGACACATCCTATTCTCACTCCTAAATCAAATTATCCTTTATGAGCATTAGTTATCTTTTTTAGATCATCATCCAAACATCTTGGGGATATCTCTTGCTCAAACATCAACATTCAAAAGACAGAATTCAAAGTCTAAACATCAATCAAAGCAAACCCAAAGTACCTAGCATCACATCAAGATTTTCAATACAAATTCAAAACTTCCATTCTCACCCATATATCATACACCTTTAATTTTCACATCTTTGATCTTTTACACATCCTAGTTTGCTCTTTTATGGTTCAAACAAGATCACAACACAAGAGGAACATGGAGTTAAATCAAGAAACATCAACCACAAGTGATCTAAGCCAAAACATTCCAGAAATCCAAAACACACCACTTCTAGACCTCACTATCACTACACACGATCCACAAAAAGAGGTCTTGGTGGAAGACATCACACCAACAGAATTGAGTGAGGAAGAAGTTCTTGAGATGCTCAAACAACCAAAACTACAAAAGTTTCTTCGCGCAATGGCTAAAATAAATCCATCAATTCTCAACACTATTGAGGATGAGCTTCTTGTACCAAATGACCAAAACACCCTTCCACAATCAACCACTTCCATTACCACCATAGAACCTACTATCAATGAGGATGATACCCTCTTCAACACGCATCAAAATCCACTTTACAACCCACTTGGATTTATCGATACATCTGAGGTTCCTTACCATACCACCTCATCATTTTCCCTTGACACGCAAGTGTCTAGACCTTTGGTACAAGCAAGCTCATCCGAAATAGAGAGACCCTACGGATTTGTCTCTTCATTTGCACAAGAAAATTTTCCACCATTCAAACCATTTACACCTCCCACCACGTCAACACCATATTTGGTTTAGGGATCTCCCCTTTACCTAAACTTCCACCTTTCCCTAACATAAATCGCCCCATCCAATTCAATTCATCCAACCAAGGGGGTACATCACATCTTTCAAACACACCATCCACATCAAACCAACACATGATAGCTAATCAAAATATGGTCTCTCAAAGACCCACTATTTCACTCATCTCTACCATTCCTACCACTTCACCTAGTCCCACCATTCCTATCACTTCACCCATCCCAAATGCACCTATCACCACATTCACTCCAACCACTACATCCACTATACCTCAAACTTCCACTACCCCCATCACACCCCTTACATCACAACCTCCCACCACCACCATCGCTCTAAGCGCATCTCAAACTCCCACCACTCCATCCAACACAATTCGATCCCACCACCACCACCATTGCGACCAAGCCAAGTAAGCCATTACAATGCTGCATTCAAAGCATACCAACATTGCTCCAACAATATCAAACAATTCAGCAAGCACCTATATCCACGCACGCTTCTCAAGCTTCACGGCAAAATCAAGCTCAAACATCGCTGCAACAACAACAAGCACAACAAGCGGCACAAGCCCAAGCTTTGTTGCAACAACAACAACGAGCTACTCAAGTTGCACAAGTTGCACAAGCCGCACAAGCTGCTCAAGCTGCACAAGCTGCACAAGCAGCACAAGCTGCACAAGCAGCACAAGCTGCTCAAGTCACACAAGCTGCACAAGCTGCTCAAGCTGCAAAAGATGCCCAAGATGCCCAAGCACGAGTGCAAGCACAAGCGCAGTACTTTGCACAACAACAAGCAGCCCAACAACTCGCATATCAGAAAGCGTTAGAGCAATACCAAGAGCAACAAGAAGCAGCCCAACAAGCCCTAGCTGACCAACAACAAGCATTGTTGGACCAACAACATCAAGCACAACAACAAGCTCTATTAGCGCAACAACAACAAGATCAACAACAAGCGTTGTTGAAAGCATACATGGCACAACAAGCAAACATTCCACCCATTCAAACACCCACTCCACCCCCCCAGAACACCTTCATTCCACCTCCTGATCCACAATTGGATGTCACCGCACAAATAAAATTTCTGTCACAACAAGTGCTTGACCTTCAATCAGGAAGGACACCAAAACCACAAAAAAACCTATGCCCTTATCCATTTGATAGGAGCGTAGAAATGAAACCGTTCCCAAAAGGGTTTGAGATCCCTAAATTTGACAAATATCGCGGAACGGGTAACCCTGAAGATCACATCAGGGAATTCCAAGTACATTGCATGGAGGTGGCTTACGACGAAACGTACTTGATGAGATTATTCCCAAGAAGCTTGGCTGGAAACGCTATTGATTGGTTTTCTCGACTTTCTGGAATCAAAAAATTCCAGGAAATCATAGATGCCTTCATACATAATTATTCCTTCAACACTCCCATGGAGGTTAGCTTACAGGAATTATCATCTCTCAAACAAGGGAAAAATGAATCATTCGGTGCTTTCTTACAACGATGGCGATCCAAAGCTAATCAAAGCAAGTGGTCTATGCCTGAAGAGCAACAAGTGGGAACTATCATTGCAAATCTTGATGGACCCTTGGCCTTCCACCTCAAAGTGCAAAACATCACCACTTACGACCAATTGATCCCTAGCGCGCTCAATATCGAACGAGCCCTTGCCACACAGGGAGAAACTTCATCATATCAAGAAGGCCGCTCATCATCCAATTATCATGACAAACCACGAACATGGGCAAAGAATCGTAATGTAACCAATGATGGTGTTGTTGACGCCAAAGTTGTCATTAGTGCCCCACGGAAGAACAATCCACCATCCCAACAACAACAACACCAAAATACCAATCAAAGCAATCGACAAGTCAATACTGTGGTCCAACCATCCCATAACCAAAACACAAACAACATTGATAATCAGGGAGGACCACAGCGAAACAAGTTCTTCCCCAAACGAAAATACACACTCCTTGGGGAACCTGCTGAAGCAATCATGAAAAGATTGGTAGATGAAAAATTGATAACGGTCCCTACACATAATAATTATCAAGAACCATCGGTCAAGCCATCATGGTATAATGAGAATTATCTTTGCGACTTCCACAAACTCAAGGGACACACGACAAACAACTGCATGAGGCTCAAAAATCTAATTCAAGACCTCATAGATGACAAAATCATAGATGTGGAAGCACCATCAGGAAACAAAGATCTCAAGATTTACACGAATCCGATGCCGAATCATGGCAACAAAGGAAACAAAGATCAAGACAAAGGAAAAGGGGCTTATAAAAATGTCAACCACACATACGAGGGTGTTGTTGCTTGTTTAGACGAGTTTTGTGGAGTCATCACCATCAAAGGGGCCCAAGCCGATTGTGGAGTCACCACAAGAGGTGGAAAGGTTACCATTGCAGCACCATCCCAACCAAGCAGAAATTCCACATCCAATCCAAGGTCTAACCCTAGTGGCTATAATGTCTTGGATCAATTGAAAAGAACCCCTGCACATATCTCCATCATGGAGTTACTCAAAATCTCATCTGCACACAAAAAGATTCTAGAAGAAGCTTTGGCGTCATCTACTGTCCCCGCAGATCTAGATACAGAACAATTCCAAGCTATGGTCGCAAGTATCACCACACCTAACATTCTTACATTTTCTGAACAAGACTTCCCCACACAACCATCTCACAACCGTGCACTTCATCTGGAGGTGTACGTAAATAAAAAGAAAGTCAAGAGAGTCTTGGTGGATGGAGGTGCAGGCTTAAATATTTGCTCCTTAAAGCTTCTAAAGAATTTGAACATTTCAGAGGATTCAATTGACAAAGGAAAAGGCATCACAATAAGAGCATACGATGACCAGGAAAGGGTATCCCAAGGCACCATTCAGCTTCCTGTCCAGGTTGGACCCGCCATCATGCAAACCAACTGTCAGGTCTTGGACCTCGATTTACCATACAACATTCTCCTAGGGCGACCATGGATACATGCAATGCAAGCTGTAGCTTCAACCTTTCATCAATGTGTGAAATTCACACATGAAGGTCAAGAGGTTACTATCCATGGAGATCCTGAGCCATTTGCCTACTGCAAAAATCTAGAGGCAAAATACTACAAGATCCCGCAAGTACCCAAGAACGATGAAGGCCCATCAACACCTTACGTGGATCCCGCCACTCTCACTTCTGTGACAGAGACACCCTCCACCCCCGCCATCCCCGCCTTTTCTGATATCAAAGTCATAATACAAGATGATGGTTGTGGAAACTATTCAATGCCTAAGAATGCTTTTGTAGTAGGAGAGCTACCACAATCTCCTAGATCAAGAGGACGACCACAATCACAAGAAGCTTCAACATCTCAAGGCTCCTATGAACGAAACCCTACCTTCACAAGTGCAGGAGATCTTGGTCAGGAAACATTAGAGGGGGACCTATCTCATCTCCTCTATCGAGATGATATACCAGCAGTTGAATTACCTATGGATGAACGAAACAGAGGTATGAAGATGATGCTCTCAATGGGCTATAACCGGAACCAAGGGTTAGGCCAAGATAATAACGGGCGTGTAATACCCATTATACCTGAGAAGCAAATAAAAAATCTTGGCATTGGTCATCCTACTCCTAAGGTAACTGTACTTGGTCGAGGTGCCCATGGTAGACAGAATCGAATGCCTCCTCAGGAATCCATAGCTACTCCACAATCCTCCATGACTTTAGGAATGCCCACTGATTTAATTGAGTCACCAGAAATAGGATTATCTTTGTTGTTTGAGGATACTAACATCCTTATGATTAGCACCTTATCTTATGAGTCTGAAAACCAAAGCAATGAAATCCGATTAGTCTATCCCCAACTGATTGATTACGACCAACGAGGACCACCAATTCTTGACATGTTTGAAAATGATGAGGCGCTCTCAGAATTCATGGGACTTAGGGATGACATTCCATGTGGGGATCATAAGGCAGGTTTTATCATAGAGCTGGATACACATGCATACTATGGAGAAACGATTGAATCCCTCAGTCGCAAAAATAAAAAATTGAGAATAATCTCCAAGTCCTTGAGTGAAAACCACCTTGTGGCACTCTCCGACTCTAAAAAAGTAAAAAGAAAGGACGCATCCAATGGTGAAAACCTCTCTGAGGCGCCTGAGGATGGGGGATTCAATCTTCCTCTTACAGCTATACACCAAGAAAAGTCAGCTATGCTAGCAGAAAAGTGCAACCCCATCAATCTGGGAACACAAGAAACTCCTCATATTACATTCTACGCTGAGTCATTATTATGCAAAGAACAAGAGGAGTTGGCTACCTTCTTAAAGGAAAGGAAGATAAATTTTGCGTGGACCTATGCTGATATGCCAGGATTGGATCCAGAGGTAGTGGTTCATCACTTGGCAGTCTATCCTAAAGCTAAACCTGTGAGACAGAAGCTTCGCAAAATGCATCCTCAAATTGCTTTGTTAGTCAAAATGGAGCTCAAAAAGCTATTAGATGTGGGATTCATTCGACCAATTGATTATCCAGAATGGGTATCGAACTTGGTACCCGTATCAAAGCCTGACGGAGCCATAAGAATCTGTACGGATTTCAGAGATTTGAACAAAGCATGTCCCAAGGATGATTTCCCACTCCCCAACATCGACATGATAGTAGACATGACAGCAGGGCATGAGATGCTATCACTTATGGACGGATTTTCAGGATACAACCAGATTATGATAGCAAAAGAAGATCAACACAAGACGGCTTTCACTTGCCCATGGGGAACATACTGCTGGAACGTAATGCCATTCGGCTTAAAGAACGCTGGGGCCACATACCAAAGGGCCATGACACTAATATTCCATGACATGATCCACAAAACAGTTGAGGACTATGTTGATGACATCCTGGGAAAATCCAAAAAGAAGGAGGATCATATATCGGTCTTGAGTGCTATCTTTGACAGACTAGAAGAATACAAGGTTCGTTTGAATCCCAAGAAGTGTGTCTTTGGCGTACAATCAGGAAAGTTGTTGGGTTACATAGTGTCAATGAGAGGCATTGAGATTGATCCGGCAAAGGTGAAAGCAATACTTGAAATGGAAGCTCCTAGGACATTGAAACAACTGAGAGGTCTCCAAGGCAGGCTTCAGTCAATTCGCAGGTTCATAGCACAATTAGCAGACAAACAAATCCCTTACTCTCACCTACTCCACAAGGGGGTAACGTACAAATGGGATGACAAATGTGAACAAGCCTTCAACAAAATCAAGGAATATCTGTTAACACCTCCAGTACTAAGGCCTCCAATTCAGAACAAACCATTGATCCTTTATATCTCAGCAACTGCAGCAGCCCTTGGTGCTCTCCTAGCACAACATGATGAAAATGGAATAGAAAGAGCCATATACTACATCAGCCGTACAATGGTGGGCCATGAGTTAAACTATACATTCATTGAAAAAGCTTGCCTAGCAGTGGTGTTTGCATCCCAAAAATTCAGACACTACATGTTGGCACACAAGATCAAACTCATAGCTAAAATTGATCCCTTAAAGTATCTTCTTTCAAAGGCAATGCTTACAGGAAGAATGGCTAAGTGGGTAATGATATTATCAGAATATGACATTGAGTATGTGGAGCGCAAGGCAATCAAGGGACAGGTCATTGCAGACCAACTGGCAGATGCACCTATCTATGCGGAGAGCCCACTTGTTTCAGAATTTCCAGATGAATCCATTTTCAACATTGACATAGCTACTCATTGGAAACTATACTTTGATGGCTCCTACACACAACATGGGTCCGGAGCTGGTATCTTCTTCATCACTCCACAAGGGGATTGTATACCAAGATCATACAAACTAGCATTCCCTTGTACCAACAACATTGCAGAATACGAGGCTTTAACTATAGGTCTCAGGATAGCAGTACAGTGGAACATTATGGCATTGAAGGTATATGGAGATTCACAGCTTATCATAAATCAAGTGAACAATGAGTACCAAACAAAGGATGATAAGCTAACTCCATACAAAAGGCTGGTGGAAAATCTCAAGGAATATTTTGTTGACATCACATTTGAGCAAGTACCAAGAACCAACAACAGAGCAGCAGACGCAATGGCAACTATTGGATCACTCTTAGAGATCCCTCAAAATGTTCCGAAATACGACTTCTTGGTAGAGCAGCTTCTCGTACCAGCATTCAAGGTACCAGAGTCAGAATTTGTGTGCGAAATCGTTGGTCCAAATGATCAGTGGTACCAAGACATTTACACATACCTTAGGATAGGTATCATTCCCGCCGATTTGCGTTCAAGCCTTAGACGAACCTTTATCAAGAAAGCATCTCGGTTTGTCATTTTAGGAGAAACCCTTTATCGTAGAAGCATAGAAGGAACCTTACTAAGATGTCTTAACCCTGAGGAGGCTTCGGCTGCCTTAACTGAGGTGCACAATGGCATCTGTGGTTCTCATTCGAGTGGCATGACCTTGTCTAAGAAATTGCTGAGGAGTGGATATTACTGGCCTACCATGGACAGAGAGGCACATGAATATGTCAAGAAGTGTCTACAGTGTCAGCAACACGGGGACCTCATCCATGCTCCAGCTCAAGAGCTTCATCCAATCATCACACCATGGCCCTTTTCACAGTGGGGACTCGATCTCATTGGAAAAATCACACCCACCTCATCCAACGGCCACAAATTCATTATAACTGCGAATCGAGTAATTTCACCAAGTGGGTTGAAGCCATACCTATGACCTACATAACAGAAAGCAGATCTCAAAGTTCATCCCCAACTATCTCATATGCCGCTATGGTGTTCCACAAAGCATATCTCGTGATAATGGGACACCATTCAAAAATCAGAAGTCCGTGACCTATGTGATAAATTCAAAATCCAACATCGCTTCCACCCCATACTATCCCAAGGCAATGGCCAAGCAGAAGCTACAAATAAAACCATCCTCAAAATCCTTAAGAAAACAGTCAATGACGCAGTCGTGATCGCATTTGCAAATGCCCTTTGGGCTTATCAACCAAAGATCCGCACACCCACTGGTGCCACACCATTTTCCTTGGTCTACGGATCAGAGGCCATCTTGCCCATTGAGATCGAGTTACCATCCCTCAGAGTATCATTGCAAAATCTCATCACAGACGAAGAGTATCGAGTTTCAAGACTGAATGAGCTGGAACTGTTGGACGAGCGACGTTTGGATGCTTTAAACCATCTGCAAGTGTATCAGAATAGACTGAAAAGGAGCTACAACAAGAAAATCAGAAGCAGAACTTTCCAAGTTGGAGAATTAGTCTTAAAAAAATCAAGAATGTCCCAAATCCCAGAGCAAGGAAAGTTCGAACCCAATTGGTTAGGCCTTTCATCGCCATGAAGCTACAAATCGGCATATCGCCTATCAACACCAAGGGGAACTCCGCAGAGCCCATGAATAGCTCCCCATCTCAAAAGTTTTTGCCTAATTCTTTTCAAGCGTATAGAACCAAAAATCCAAAAAATTAGAAAGTCCTGAAAAAATGGTTACCTCGGCGAAAACCTGGCAAACAGGCGTCTTGGTAACAACAAAAAAATCAAAAAAGCAAAAAATCCAAAAAAATCAGAAAAAGGATCAAAAATAGTAAAGAAAAAAATCGTCCTCTAGTGAAAACCACTTCTGTGGCACTTTGGGCAAGTACCTTGGTGAAAACCTGGCAAACAGGCGCCTTGCGTAAATAAGCACTTTCCATCCACCAGGATCTTTATGGCTCGATCTACATTATCCCTCCATTTCGCTTCCATCGTCCATCACATCCATATCTCCATCCATCACTCATCCGCTCACATCCGCACCATGGCTTGGTCCTGTGCTCGTATCATGATCCCTCCTAGTGCTACTCGGCCCACTTAAAAGGTCAGTTTGTCCTGCCTATATCGGAGTAGTCTATCGCCTCACGCTGGGGGCACATTCTCATCGGATCGGATTCGTGTATGATCTTAAAGTCCTCAAAATCAGAAAATTCAAAAACATCAGAAAATCAAAAAAATCCAAAAACATCAAAAAATTAGAAAATCCAAAACATTCAAAAACGTATCAAAAATCCAAAAACAGTCGAAAGTCATTTAAAAGTCAAAAATAGAGTCATCTTGTCGAACCACGCCGTCTCTGAGCTTGAACGTGGCAAGGTTGATCTTTGATCACCCCCGAGACATTTAGGTCAGTCCTATAGAGTCCGTCATAATAAACTGACATTTCATCATGTATATCTTCATTTGTAAATGGGTCAAGTTGTCAGTAACTACGTGGTCTCAAGGTATAACGTAGGCAAGGCTAATCTATCGATAAGCCCCCGACCCCTAGGATAGGTCTTTAGGTTAGTATCTTGGTCAAAATCTCAGAAAATCCCAAAACATTGGAAAATTGAAAATCAAAACATTGGAAAATCTCAAAAATACCAAAAACAGCCTCAAAACATTGCAAAACTCCAAAAACATCCAAATATTTGAAAAAAAATCCATCCGCCTCATCTCGCTTACACTCGCAATAATCAATCATCCATAATAAATCGTCATCATCCTCAACCTTTGGTAACAACAGTCAGAAACAAGTCTAGCAGTCAAACGTGAAAACCTAAACTGTCAAAATCTCAAGTATAGGTCTGTCAGCATGCAAGTTGGTCAACTCTTTTCTTATCAATGGCATATAAATCATAAATCAATTTCATCATTGTTTGATAAAAGCTTGTCCTAGGATCCGTTCCGACAATGGGCACTTTTATCAAACCAACCACTTTGGGTAAACAAAACGACGTGTCATTAACATGTCCTAGGATCCGTTCCGACAATGGACATTATCTTTTGGCAATAAGTTTTGGCCCCCATCTTTCGAAACATCATTTCTCTTAGCTAACGGTACGAAGAACATTAGTTTGTCTGCTCACTTACTTTATCTTGTTTGATTTATCTCATTGTGCTCATTCCAAGGACCTCTCGATGATGTCCGAACAAAGGATTTAGAGAGATAGGAATGGGGCAACGATCATTATCTTTTGTCTGCTGTGCTTGTTGGATATCTTTGTAATATAACCTTGGTCATGCGTGCTTTTGTTTAGTCTATAGCAAGGGTGTTTTAAGTTTCTTGTTGACCACATAGAAAGGCTCGCCTTCCTATGTTTTGGTCCGAGATATTTGAAATATCTGAACTATTTTCTAGACAGGGTTCCGTATGTTAGGTGTGAACAAGAATACTCCTATCCGATTTGTCGAGTCAAAGTCCATCACACTAGGTACAATGCCATCCTGGTTCTCGATACCTTGATGCATCGTACTGCGTGTATTATCAAACATAAGGAAATCCGCCCTTTGAAAATCCCAACTCCACGGCAAGTAGTCATCACCATTTGCATGATCATCTCATTCTTTCATTCTTCTATCTTTACTAACATTTCTATCCCAATTGGTACATGAAGCTACCCACAGCTAATGAATGTCCATTCATCTACATCAACCACTCCTCTCGCATTTTATCGCGATCTTGATTGGCAATTGGCATTCCCATTCAACATCTCGAGGGGGCAATATACCAGTGCAATTCTTCTCACTGGGGCAATAGTGGGGCATCCGAAAAATCAGAATTTTTTTGATTTTGATCATGACAAGATCATTCTTTGAATCAATGCAACAAGTACATTGCTTCAAAGAGGGGCAAAATGTAGACATGCAAAATGTACAAGTTGACATTGCGCATCTAACTTTGATCTACTAACATCGTTTCTTCCTAAATCATCCCTCGGTCTAACTGTTTAATCAAATTCCCCTATCTGATTAAATTCATCAATATTCGTCTCTTAATTAAATAAATTATTTTGTCTAATTAAGTCACTTTCCCTTGTTAATTAAATCAATTCATCTAATCTAATTATCCCTATTTAATTAAATAATCAATTTATTTGATTAAATCTCTAAAGTCTATCTGTTAAATTAAATAAATTAAAACCTTATTTAATTTAATCTAGTACCATCCCTTTTAATTAAATAAATCAAAATCTTTATTTAATTAGCCTCTTATCATATTCCTCTCTTTTTGATTTAAATTAATCCAAAAATCTAAATCAAATTGTCAAATCAGCTAATTATCCTTTAAATTAATCAAATCGATTAATTTAACTCGATCACTCAAATCCTCTAGATTTTGCAACTTGCACAATTAAATCATTTATTTGATTTATATATTCCTATTTTCATTCAAAAAGGCATCTAAGTGGGAATATTCCTCAAATTTGAAATCTCCCCCCAAAAGGACTTGTCCATCCAACAAAGCATTTAAAGCTCTTACATTGTCTCTTACATGTCTCCCACTTGGCATTTAACTCATTTTTCATCCCCCTAAACATGTCATCTCATCAAATTCAAATTTCAAACTTGCACAATCCTCAAAACTTGCTCAACCTTCATCCTCTCACATGTTGACAAGTGGCATTATATCATTGGTTGAATCTTTGTCCCACATTGATCAAATTTGGACATCTCTTCAACTTATCATTCTATAAATACAATGCTTCACCATTCATTTTATCATCCACATCTCAAGCAAAGTTACCATGCTAAAATACTTAGCAATCCTCATCCATCTCATTGAATCATAGCTAGGTTTTTTGCAGATTTTAAGCTTGGAGCATACATTCAAAGTCTTCATCAAGTGGATCAATCATCTTCAATCAACATTTGCATTCAAGGAGTTGGGAAAGGGCAAATCTCCACACACCTATTTGCACCAACTCCCTCAAGAGATCAAGAGTTTGCTTGCATTAGATAGGATTTAATTGTTTCATTTGTGTTCTTCATTTTCATTTCTTATCTTTTGCAAATTTCAAATGGATTTCTTGAGGAATTATTGGTTTCTAATCTTGTGTTTGATCTAATTGTTTGCATGTTTATTGTGTTTGTGCAAGGTATAGATTCAAATGGTTCACAATTCCCAAGAACTATCCTAACAAGTGATATAAGAGCTACATTTTGGATCAAGAATTTTTTGTGTTTTCATTACTTACAAACCATTGTGAATTTTACCATGATTCTATTTAAGTTTTGAGTAATATAATCAAGGAAGATTCAAGGAAAAATTTAGCCTTTTACATTTTTAGTGAGTTATTATAATTTTATTATTTCTATTAATTTCCTCTACAAATTACAATTTTCAAAATAATTTTTGGAAAGGTCATTAAAAATTAGGTAGGATTAGTCATTTGGGTAAACCCACAAAAGTGGTTTACAATTCCAGTGAGGAAGGAAAAGTTGTAAAAATGACCCCATGCAAAAAAAATTGGTTTTTGGGGATTCGAACGAACTTTTGGTTCAAGCGAACCCAAAGGGGATTCGCTAGAATCCCCCTTCGAGTGAACCCATTAAATGTTGGGTCCCACATTTTTTGACAAAATAAGCAAAGAAAATGGTTGTGGAAAGGAGGTTCGCTCGAACCCCCCTTTCCCCCTTCTTCCCCTCTGACACCAAAAAACTCTAGAATTTTTCCCTTTGAAGCTCGGTTTGAGGATGAAAATCGAGGAGACTTCACAGACCCAACTGGATGATGGTAGTCCTCAGAACGAGCTATCCAATGAATATAATTTTAATATGTTTTGGTTTTATTATGTATTTATTTTTCTAGTTTTATTAAACATAAGTTTTTCACCAAAAATCAAGCTCTTTGTTCTACACATGTGGAAAAATAGAAGATCATCAAAATTAAAAAAAAAATATGAGTGCACTGGATATTGAAGTCCTTGATCCAACAAAAAAAATTGAATTTTGATACATACAAAAAAAAGTTACGTTGTATACGGTCCGCCTATGTTTGAATTGTAATTGGTTTGACTTTGAAACTTGATTAAGGAAAGAATATTCAATAAGACACTATGAAACCAATTGGAAGCACTAGATATCATAGTTACAAATCTAAATTAAAAAAAAATAGAATTTTATCCTTCATGGAAAAAAAGTTATATTGTATACGGTGAGCGTCACTCCTTGAAAATGGTGTTTATTGAAAAAACTAGTTTTCGAAGGAGATGGAAAAAGAAGTGCAATTTGATTCCAAAATTTTTGAAAAAAATATATTTAGAATCTACAGACAAAATGTCACAAATCACTAGTTTGCATCATCTTCAAATTCCTCACGGTTTAGCCGCTATAGGTGCCCGAAAGAGAAGATTTAGTTAGAAAAAAATATTTCAGTGTCCAGTTTGGCCAAAAATTGTAAACCAATATTGTGGGATCACCCATTTATAATTTTTTATTGGATCATAAGTTAATTACTTAATTTAATTTTCAAATATTTGATGTTTCTATAATTCATAATAATGAATTTGAGTGCTTTTAGTTTAAACTATGTATGTTTTCATCAGATAAATAATATTTTATATCACACTACATGATCCACCATTAGGATGAAGAGAGAAAATGAAAGGTGGATTTCATACCTAAGTTTACTAATAAAAAGGAGAGATGGAGTAGAGGAAAGTGAAAAATGAGTAGGAAGAGGGGGTGAGAGGGGGATGTCAAGTTGAAAATCATTAAAAAAGAAGTTTTGAAAAAAATAGACAAACTTACTCACAAACATGTATATTCAAACATTCATAAATTAATATTAATATATGAACTAAATGTACACACAACTTTATTGATAGAAAATTGGCCAATAAACTTAATTGTTTTATGTATCTAGTCTCTAAATTTTTGGTCATGGTAGTTGATGGGAAACAACTTTCTTGTGTTGGTAAAATTATTCTATCATATAAAACTCTCAATAGGGGATTATCAACTAGATTAAAAAATGTTTACTATCACAATTGGGGGAGTAGATATAATTTTTGACATGCAATGGCTTAAATAGTTGGGAAAAATGTCTTCCAATATTTATGACTTATTCATGGTTTTCAAAACAAATAGAAAAAATCATAATCTTCTAGAAATACAATAACTACCAAGTAAAATTATCGCCTCTCAAAGGATGGAGAAATTACTTAAGAAAATTTCTTATGATATATTGACATAACTACATTTTGTACAAGTACAAGATGTGAAAACTCAAGATCCACTAGAGCTTTAAGAGATCATTCAACACTATCAATAGGTTTTTCAAGAACCCAAGGGTCTACCTCAAGTAAAATACCATGATCATGTCATTGAGTTAATACTAGGAAGTATTCTTCTTAACAAAAAAAACAAAAAACAATAGAACTTATTAAGCTATCAATATGAAAAAAAGTCAAAAATAAAAATATTAGTCAAGGAAATTTTGGATTCAAGCATTCTTTGTCCCAACAAAAGTGCTTCTTCATCTCTCTAGTAGTTATGGTTAAAAATAAGGATGAACCATGGAGAATGTGCCCCAAAATACAATGATCTCATCAAGCTCACTCAAAAATAAGGTTCATATTCCTACTCTCTATGAATTAAATGGTGTAGTCTTTATTACTAGATTAGATTTGCATTCAAGCTATCATCAAATTTGACTAAAGGGGGAGAAAGTACATAAGAATACATTTAGAAAACATGGGGGTCATTATGAATTCGTAGTTATGTCATTAGTCTCACCAATGCCTTTTTAACTTTCTGAAGCCTCATTAATTTAGTGCTCCACCCATTTCTTTGAAAATGTGTGTTGGTATTCTTTGATCACATCCTCATCTATAGTGAAACATGGGAATAATATTTGTAGTATTTGTAATGTCCTATTTTATTCCTAAATGTTTGTAGCCTATATTTCAAAAGAAATCAATAAAGATAATTAATATTACACCAAATTGGCATTAAATAAAGATTAAGTTAATAATTGTCAACCAACATACAAGGAGTTGTGTCTCTTGAGAAAGATAACATGTATAAGGAAGTTAGATCTAGAAGGGAAAAAAAAATATTATTATGACTTATTACAAGTAATAGACAACATTGCTAGCAATTTAACTTATTTAAAATTAAATTATTATTCTCCAAATGTAGCTATGAAGGGTTGTAATTATTGAGATGAAAAGATGTGACCCCCTCAAACTTGAGATATAAAAGGGAGAGCATTTAATTTGAGATAGACATCCATAACATCATTCAATCAATCAATTAAAAATACATATGATGTGACTCCTTCTAATGTGAAAGTTTATGACTCTTAATGTGAAAGGTTGTGACTCCTTAAAATATATGAAAGGTTGTGACTCCCTCAATAATAATATATAAAAGGGAGATCATTTCCTTGTGGAGAAATCATCAAGTGAAGGAGATTGGAAAAAAAATAAATTATTATTTTTAGACTGCAGGAATCGGGTAGCACGACCCCCTATAAACTGCAATGCGCCTAGTAAAATTTTTAACGTGATTGGCAGCGCTGGTGCGATACGCCCTCTGGTACCACGAGGGTGGGGGAGTCTAGACCTCGTGACCAACCTCCTGTAATAGGAAAGATTTAGCCAACCGAGCTAGGGCCCCAACCCCAGAAAAAAAAAGTATTAGATATCTATTGGAAATCAATATTTTCTTAGCAAGAATATCATTGAGAAGTATGTTTTAGAATATAAATTAGGAATAGCTACTTATATATAAATATATAGATATATAGGTTTTTGTAATTACATAACAATATTTTATTACCAATTAATATAATAGATTCCTTTAGCAATCTATTTTGAATTTACAAAAGTGTTTGCAAATAGGGAGGCCAATCAACCTTTCGAGTTCACAAGAGATGAAGTATCAACCTTTCCTTCATCAAGCATGTCGCCCTAATATGGAGCGCTCATGGGCCGTGAGGCGTATGGGAGCTCCTGGGCTTGTTAAGGAAGGTAAACTTCATGTATCTTATCAAACACACAACCCCGAGATGGAGTGCTCATGGGCTAGGAGGCGAATGAGTGCTCTTGGGCTTGATCAAGGAGAATGGAGTGCCTCAAAAGTGGATTGAGGGATGGAGTGGACCTGAGATCCTGCCATGTTCATGGGCCAGGAGATAGATGAGTGCTCCTAGGCTTGAGGGTCTTCCCAAGTACGCCACCTTGAGATAGAGCGCTCGTGGGTTGGGAGGCATATGAATGCTCTTGGGCTTGAGGGTCTTCTCAATTACACCCCGAGATGGATGGAAAAGGATCCACCCATGCTCTCACAATACAAGGATAACCATCCTTAAGATTGCAATTTGTAAACATTTCAAGTAAATTCCTAATATTATTGGCTATAGGAATATGCCTCAGAATAATCTTGAATTAATGATATCAATATATTTTGAATTCAAATGTTAATGATTCTATGAACTATAGATCTAACTATTATGATGTTTTAGCTATGATGTATTGTTCTCAATATTATAATATTTTATACATGTATTAATTTGAATATTACTGTTAAGTTGATACTTCTTATTACTAATATTAGTTTTTAGTGATTATTATTGCTTCACAAGCCTAAAATTAGGAATTTCCCAAAAGGGGACATTACAGTATTTAGAGAGGATAAATTTATAAGTATTGGAAGATAATCAACGAGCTATAAAAATAATCAAAATGTGTGTTTGGGGTGAAAGAAGTGAAATAATTAAGATATATGGTGTCAGATGAAGGTGTTAAGGTGGACTAGGCTAAGGAGATTACAATAATAAAGGAGTGGTCAAAAACTAAAAATATCAAAGGTTTGAGAGGATTCTTGGATCTAATAGGATACGATAGAATGTTTATTCATAACTACACTTATATTGATCACCCTTGACAATGTTATTGAAGAATTATTTTTCATAGTCAGAGCTAGCCATCCAAACAATTTAGTGACTAAAAGAAGCTCTTACTTCTACTCTTGTGTTAGCTACCTTAGACTTTATAAGACATTTGGGGTAGAATGTGATGCTTCAAGATATGACATTAAGGTAATATTAATGTAGCAAGTGTGTCAATTGACATTTGAAAGTCAACAAGCCAAAAGAAAAAACTTGGTAAGATCCACAAATGAGAAAAAAATGTTAGCTATTATTCATGAAGTCAAATAACAAGCTGAATATCTAATTATAATGGATTTTAAAGAATAGATAGATCATGAGATTCTAAAATATTTTTTGGAGCGATTACTATCTTTAGAGGAGAAAAAAAATCCAGGTTGCCAAGATGCTAGGATATGACTTTGAAATTATCAAAAAAAAAAAAGGAGAATATTGTAGCTAGTATCCTTTCTTGATAAGAAGCAGAGGAAATAAAAATTTATGTCATTTATTTACTACTTGAACGGATAGAAGTTGCATGAGAAGAGTGGGCTCACATGATCCTCAAACAAAGAAGTTCATTCAACAACTTCAACATGACCCATCTTCTTTAGATAACTATATTTGAAAAGGAGACTCCTTATGATACAAAGATAGGTAATTTTGTGAAAAAATCTTAATTGAAAACTAACATATTGTCTCAAATGCATGACTTGCCAATAGAATTACATCCAAGGTTTAAAAAAACCTATCATATAAAGAAAGATTTATTTTTGAAAGGTCTTAAAGAAATTATGATTGAATGCTTCATACACAATATTGAAAGAAAATTTGATGGACTTCATTACTTGCCTAATATTTAGTTTAAAAACCATGTTGGCTTAATTTGGTAACATAAATATTAATCAAAATCAGCGCAATTATCCAACAAATTACCAGTATCGTGCAGTCTGAACTGGAACACTGACAATCGGCAACGTAAAACAAGAAAAAGAAGAATTCAGATAAGTCAAGAATTTTGTCTCCGTTTAGATGTATTTGGTGAAGGCTAATGTTTTAGAATCACACGCATTACGGACAGATAAAATTCATATTTTAATGACCCAGATGACTGCCATCCTCTTATTCCCTTGGATCAAAATACACGCTAAATTTAGTTTTCCCGGTCAGAAGTCCCCATTGAAATCTTGGCACTTCCGACAATTCAAGGGGTTTTGTCTGCTGTCTTATTCGGGAAGTTTCCACAACATATTCCAAGAAACTAAAGCTGCAATCTGTTTTGTCTTTGTTTTCCCCGTAGAGTACTCATTTCTAAGCTGTCTTCCTTTTCTAAGAACAAATATTATCATGAGAGATGAGTTCGTGAACAATTATTCATGAAATATGGATCAATGAGTTTGATTCGAAAAACTATACGGTTAAATCTTGATAATAATATCGTAATTTTTTTCATTTTTAATGATGTCCAAAAAACTTCTTAATGTGTTACTGTTGTCACGTGGGACCCTCAATCCTTGTCGGTACCCCTTAACTTTGATGTCGCCCTCACTGACAACTTAGACTTTTGACCAGTGTAGTGGGAGTCGGTCTAATTAACATTACAAAAAATGCAACAAACTCTAAATTGTGACTCCAACAAAGATGCATAAATGAATATGTTTTATTATTGTGAGCTTTATTGGGTTTATAATATAATGTATAAATTCTTTTTTTATTAAATATATTATAATTGATATTAATTAATAATTGGTAATATTTATTATTATTTTTATTTTTAAATATTTTGTCATTTCTTATAATTTTGTTGAGACTATTAAATATGTTCTAAAAATAAACAAATAATAAATATAAAAAAAAATTATAATATTTATTATGATGAAAAGAGTTAAATTATATTAAATCAAAAGTATACTACACATAAAAAATAGGTGGAGTGGCAACACACTTTGAAAATCAAAGCTAAAACTAAAAAGTAACAATCAATAGGCAATCACACTACAACGTTGTCAAGGCTAAATGAGAAAGAGGAGGGGAATTCTTATTAATGGTTGGGCCCCAAACATTTGAGAGATATTTTCCTTCGGGAATCGGCTCCCAACCTAGGATGGTATCATCATTAGCTTATTATTTTTCTTTATTAGGATGTGCACAAACAAAAGAGATAGTAAGGTCTAGACATGGGACTTCTCATTTTCAAGTCAACCAAAATGTCCATGATCACACTAGGAGATAGAAGACTAGTACTATGGCGAGGGGGACTAGCCATGGTATTAATGATGGGGAGAACTCTATAAACCATGATGGTCACATTTAGAGTTGTGGCCACAACCATAATGATGCCCACATTAAGGGGAAGCATCCTAATTGGCAAGAGAAGGTGAGATATGAACAATAGTACAAGGGGCATTGGCTCAATGCTTTATAAGTGTTTACAAGTGGGAAACTTCTAGAGCCATTTTATTAGCTTGGACCTATATTTGCAACATGACATAGGACCATATAATTGCTTTAGTGGAAACAAAAAATGAAGTGTCCACAATAGATCTAAAAATAAATGCTCAATATTTCTATCTTTTCATAGTGTAAAGAGAATTTCCACTTTGTAATAGCCCATCCTAAATTATTACTTAATTAACATTATTATATTCGACACATGAATATATTTCAAATTAAAAAGACATAACTAGTGGCTAAAGTCAATCATAGCAACTCATGTCCATTTAAAATGAGTCAAGATTCATATATTCACTTCAAAAGTCAAATTACAATATCAGGTTTGACTTGGCTCCTAAGGCCACAAAGTCATTACATTGTACACTTTACATCAAATATATGAATGTATTGCATCAAGTTACATCTTAGACTAAAATAGTATTGTGAACATCTAAGGTTCTTCTTTGACACTTGCCTCCACTGGTGGACGAGAACATGGTTGAAGCACTTTACTGCCCAACCACGAAACTTAAACGCTTCCCCGTTATTCTTCCGACTAGAAGAATGCTCGACCTTATATGAAAATTTTAGCAAGAGAAAAATCTACAAGGTTGAATTTGGTGTGTGCCCATACATAAACATGTAATTTCTATCTACAAGTTAGAAAAGAAAATGCAAGATCTATGCTAGGAATGGCAGAGAGTGAAATCACAGAGTTCATACATACAAATGAACTACATTACTTGGCCAAGCATAATAAATGTGTTGCAACAACAATGAACAATAGGTTCTGATAAAGCAAACTTATACTCTCTAAACTTCATTTCGACACCCATCTCGGAAGGTAACTTTCTACTATACATCTCATACCAGCTATCCACCCTCTAGCAACATCTACCCTGAGGTGCTCTAGTCAACTAAGGTATCACTGTTTCGTTCAAGTATTAGAATATTATTTCACATATGCCTTCAAAAGAAGAATCGGATTTCTAATTTACTGTCTAAACAGAAATCATATTTATGATTCAACAGAGTAACTCATCAATCAGTCATATCATTCTTATGACTGTTATATTCTTTTCATCATAAGCATTTTCCATAATTTAAAAATGTACTACTCAAGAACAAAAGAAGGTATGTCACAAGTATGTGTATGTACATAGGCGAAGTCTATGTACATACACATATATGTACCTACTTATGTTTAGAATTTGTGCATACATTCTAAAATAATTATTAAATTAGATTGCAATCATAAAATAGTATTCCATTTGACATTTCTTTTATAAAAAAAAAAAAGAATCAGAACAAGTCTATGTTAACAGTTTCACACATACTATTATTGCATTTTTACAACTGTGATACTTTATCAATTGTATGTCACCGATCTAACAGTTAAAAGTGTGTTAACCCAATAGGAGATGGACACAAAGAGAGGAAATTGGGTCGCAAGAGTGCAAGAGTATGACTTGGAGATCAAGCCGACCAAACTCGTTCGCAGGAGAGGTCTTTATTATTTAATAGGAGAGAATGGTGATAAGAAGCTCCAAGCCAAAGGTATACCTAAACTTGAACCTGAAGATAAAGAGGATCTGCCTATAGTCCTACTTGTTGAATCCACAGGAGAATGGTTTACTAAGATATGGTATTACCTGACTTATGGTGAATGCCCAAGGCACCTAGATAAACAATAGAAGAGAACACTAAAGTTGAAAGCACAAAATTATGCACTTATATAAATAATGTTATGTACAAGTGAGGGCTTGATGAAACATTTTATTTATGTGTCAACAAGGATCAACAACGACGTTTGTTGGAAGCCTTTCACAGTCAAGCATGCAGTGGCCACTTTTCATCAAGGTTTACAACATTCAAAATCCTACGAGCACAATTATTTTTTCCAACTATGTTCCGCAACACATATGAATGGGTGCATAGATGTCAGTTGTGTCAGCAGTTTGTTGCTAAGATGAAGTTGGCAACCATTCCTCTCAGGCTAGTTGTTATAGACGGTACATTTCAGAAATGGGTTTAGATAAATTGTAGGTCCTATCAACTCACATTCCAGCAAGGGGCATATTTATGTCCTAATAGCCATAGATTATTTCACCAAATGGATTGAAGCTATTCCTACCAAGCGGGCTACCTCCGAAGTTTGTGTGACTTCTTGAAGGAAAATATTGTTACGTGCTTTGGGGTGCCTCATAAAATTGTGACAGATAATGCAACATGTTTCTCATCTTAGGAGCTACTGGAGTTTTGTTTTGATCATGGCATCACTTTATCTCATTCATCAGATTATTACCCTCGGGGTAATGGACAGGTCGAGTCATCAAACAAGAACATAATCACAATCATACGAAAGTTAGTTGATTCCAGTCAACGAACTTGGCATAAGAAACTCTACAACAATCTTTGGGTAGATAGAATCACTCCAAAGAGAGCCATTGGCACTTCACCCTTCATCATTATGTATGGTATGAAGGCTATGTTACCTATCGCACTGGGGTTGTCTACCTTGTAGCTGGCTTCCATGGTGGAATATGGAGAGTTCACAGATCCTATTGAGAAGCACATCTTGTACCTAAAAAAGCTTCAAGAAGAAACGGTGGAAGTGGTAGATAGAATCACTCAACCTCAAGAGCGGGTGAAGAAAATTTTTGATAAGAAAGCTCGCTAGCGAGATTTTGAGGTTGGAGATCAAGTCCTATTGTCCGATAAAAGACACAAGCCTAAGGTAAGGCACGAAAAATTTGATTCCTTGTGGTTAGGGCCATTCAAGATTCACGAGCTCGCAGGGGAGAACACTTATATTCTCTCACACTTTGATGGAAGTCTCCTCCCACTACCTCATAGCGGGCAGTACCCGAAGCACTTCATCCCTTCGGGTGTGGAGTAAATTTTTCTGAAAACATTTTTTGTAAATAATTTTTCCATTTTATGTTTTTGCGATCCCCTTTTTGTGATGTGTTCGTTATGTTGTGTATCCCCTTTCCGTAACAATTTCATCATGTTTTAGGTGATTAGGCGTCTTGTTTTAGGTGATTTTAGGGAAATTCCAACTATTAGGTGATTCTAGGAAGTCTTGTCATAGGTGACTTAGGAAAAAGTCTTGCAATAGGTGATTAGGAAATGTTGCTAACTCTAATACCTAATGGATAAGGCACTGGTTTATGCTTAAAAATCCAAAGATTCTTTCTTTCTCCTATTCCATAGGTATCCGACATGCTCCCCAAATAGAGCCAAATTTTGTACCCCAAATTATTTTTTTTGCTACACCTAGGAATTTTAAAGAAATGGTCAAACGTCTTGTCAAAATTGTATAAAAAGGTCAAAATTAGGAATTTGCATGCCTTGCATGAGGGTCAAAAACTCAAAATTTTCAAAATATGACAATTTGGGTCTGCATAGAGTGACCAAGTCTACAAAACCACAATCTTAGTTTTTCAACCCTAAATTTTAGGAAAATTTCTATTTTTAGAAACTTTCTAGAAATAGAACCTTTTTTGGGGGTTTTCTAGGTTTCTTTTGAAATGGATACTAGAAATTTTTTCTAAAAATAGAAATTTTGGCTTCTAGGGTTCAAACTGATTTTGAACAGTCGAAAATACTTCCTCATCAGGATGGTCTAGTCAAAATTGTCAAAAGATTAGTTTTTCCCTAGTGGGTCTATTCTACCTTTTCATAAGCTTTTCAGGAGCTCCAAGGTCATTAATGGAGGTCACTCAACTTTCAAGTGTCAGATTCAGAGTATTAAGCACTACTTAGATCAAGAAGCTGCAACAAATGATCCAGGAACAAAGAACGGAGGATGGTAGTTGAAGAATCATGAAAATTGTAGAATTTTGGCTAACTCTAGAAACTTCAGGTGCCCTAGCTCAGTCTAGGTGCCTAGATGCTCATGGCTTAGAAAAATATTCATCTCCAATAGTCCAAATAATGGAAAGCACGTGGAACAAGAAAGAAAGTTGAAATTTGTAAAATAAAAACTAACACTCCTAAGCATGGGTACCCCAAGAGGAGATAGGCGCTCAATCTTTCAAGGCCTCAAATGATGGAATATGGGTTGCTCATCCTGAACAATGTTGCTCAGAATCTTCCTAGCTCCGCACTAAATCCATTGGCACAACCATCAGATCAACCAGTCAGTTGAAATTTGATATTGATCTATGAGGTTTCAACAGAGAAATAGAGCACGCAAATCATGAAATTATCAAAAAATATTCTAAGTCTGGGATTTTGGGTGCCCTAAGAGGAGATAAGTGCCTAGGGTTTTGGAGGATCAAATCTAGTAATTAGGGTTTTCTAGATAATTCAATCTCTTCAAAATCCTACCAGCTTCACAATGGATATCTCAGTAAAATCATCAGATCATTTAGCTGCCGGAAAATTCAGATCAAATGGAGGACACAACATGAGGTTTCAAGTTTCAAAGTTAAAAAAGGGTAAAAACTGACTGAGTCTAGCAGTGATGGGTGCCCTAGGGGAAGATAGGCATCCAAGGATTTGAAGGTCTAAAACATCAAATTTGTAGTTGCAGCCTCTAGCATGTCATCTTCAAACTTGAAACAACTCTTCAACATAATCATTGGAAAATCTATCAGATTTGTTAAGCATCAGATATCACAGACTGATCAAAGGGGAAAAACTGTGTAGAATGTCAAAAGTCAAAAGAAAAGTTAAAAAACTCATAAAATAAACTAACTTTGGAGGAGTTGGGCAACCCAACTAGTTAGGGGTGCCTAAGCTTTTGACCCCCAAGATTCAACTTTCAAGAGATGCAACTCCTAAGAGACCCCCCTCAGAATCCTTCAAGCTATCTGACGAGTCTAGTCATCAGTTCATCAAACCTCCAGATCATCTAGAAACACAAATCCATCAGTAGATCAGTAAGTAGTGAAAATTCTATCTCTGGAAGTCATGGGCACCCCAAGTAGCCAAGGGTGCCCAAAAATTTAAAGCCTCAGACTTGAGTAATTAGGGTTTGGGATCTCCAGAAAGATCTTCTTAGATTCAAACAAGCTACGCAACAAAACAGTCAGCTAGTCAATCAAGTCAATCTAATTCCCAGAATCATAAAATCATCTAAAGGATAGAAGACAATGTTAAAACTTCAAGAGCATAGAAATGGCTAACACTGGTAATGTTGGGTGTCCCAGGTAGCCAAGGGTGCCCAAGATTTTGAAGCATTAGATGAAGTTTTCGTCAAAAGTTTCCTCCAGGATAATCTCTTCAAATTCACTTAGGCTATACGATGGATCATTTAGTTAGCCTACGGGATTCACTGAGCACCCAAAAATCAAAATCAAACTGGGGTCCAAAATGAAGAAAATTTTGAAATTGCCAGACAATTGGTTGACTAAAGAAGAAAAATGCCTCTACCCAAGAAAGGTGCCCATGAAGCTTTGCCTTAGTCAAATTTTTAATTTTTCATCATAAAATGAAATATCAAGAAAAGGAAAAAAGTGCCCAAGTTCAATGCACCTTAGTTAGGGTTTCATAGCTCTAAATTTAGGAATGAAAGTAGTTTTCCACCTAAAATCTTATTTAAGGTAGCCTTGTGCATTCATTCTTCATAATGTTTTGCAGGTGACTTTATGGAAAGAGAGGAGAAACATAAATTTTCATCCTTTTTCAGAATTTGAATGCTAAAACATGAAGAATTTTTAGATTTATTCATAATTTTCAAATCGGCTCACAAAGAGGCTCCTTTTTTCATGCTTTTTTCATCTAGAGCATCAATTTTCAGAAGGAGGCTATATTTTTCAATTTTCAGCAATTTGGGTCGGCTCAATTCTTGATTTTGAACAATTTTGAATTTTTTTATATTTTTCAAGAACCTGATTTTTGCTTGCATGTCCAAGAAATCTTTAGTATTTTCAACATCTGATCATATGGGTCCCTCTCAAACGTTATTCTGCACAAAACCAAGCTCTTAGCTTTTTTGTCAAAATTTTCAAAAATTAGGGTTTGCTACTTTTTCAACCAACCATCAAAATTTTCAAAAAAGATCAATTAGGGTCTTCTTGTAACGAAAAATCTCTACAAAAGCCATATCTCATATTTTTTTCAAAAAATCTACCCATTTGAAGAAGAAAAATCAGCAAGCTAAATTTAGGGTTTGTGCTAAACTTGTCCAAACATAGTCAAGTTTATAGTCAATCTTCAAGTTTTTCAATATGGAGTACTCTCCCATCGAATTCAAGGCCAAATCAATGTTGTACCATGATTTCATCAAAATAGTTGGAACTAACTTGCATCATCTCAAACCAGTGTTCAATTTGTGTGCTTTGGAAGACGCAGGCAATGTTGCAATCAGGCACCTTGGTCATTTTGGATTACTAGCAGCAGCACCAATCCCTATCTCAGTACAAAGTCGAGAGTTCATAATTGCTTGTATCAAGCATTACAATCCAACTACACGAGAGATTCAAACAATAGATGGAAGAGTGGTTTGCAGCCTCAAGCCTAATATGATCGAAAAAAAAATTCAATGCCACCTTGGGCTGAAAGTGTAACCATATCCTTTGAAGAATGTGAAAGAGTATGGGACATGCACAAGGAGAAATATCGCAAGAAAATTGCACAAAAATGGATGAAATAAAAATAGAAAACTTTTCCTAGGAACTTCGGGCGTGGAGAATTCAAGGATGAGTTTGCAATAATGATCACTCTACTCAACCAAATCATTGGTCAAGTAGATGCTACAAAATTCCAACCTTGGATGTTTTATGTCATATCTCATATCATGAAGAAAACATAATTCTATGATTAGCCAACCTTCATCAGTGATAGTCTTCATCACTAGATAACTTAATACTTCAAAATCCATGAGTTCCACATGAGTTCATATCTAGTCTATCTAGTGGCCTTTCAAGGAAAGTTCAGAGGATTGAATACCATGAGAATCCTGGATGTGCAACATGTTTACAATCATTACCCTCAGTTGGAGTTCTTAGAGTCAACACATCACTACAAAAGGGTAAATGAGGCTTTCTTGATGCATACGGTGAGAGACTTGGACAACGAGTTGCACGTACATATTTCATCAACTACCAGGGAAGCAATGGCGGAGTGGAAAATTAGTTCATTCAATTTCCTACCTTCACCTACATTAGAGCATACGGCTTCTCAAGTGCTCCAGTCATGTTGCCAAGATGTCCTTCAAATGAAGTGGTTTTCATGGAGTTCCTGAGGCAAGTATATGATGTTCACACCTTCTTATGGAATCGAAAGAAGCCCACCTTCAATTTTCCATTTGAGTTGGGAATCTATAGATGCAGATCATTGACAGATGCTAAGTTAATGGGGGATGAGTTGTCTAATTTTGGTCTCAAGCCATTCAGTGAGAGACGATCATACGACCCTCATGGTTTCTCTGCATCTCATCTTGATCAAAATTATGCTCATGTGCCCGCACTTCAAGATTTTTGGGCTAATTGCAAAGATGAATTCAAGGTATGGAGGTGTGGTAATAGTAGGCTTCCACTCCATCAGATGAAATATTGCTTGTCAGAAGATATTGAAGGATTATTTGATGATGATGGAGATGTACTTCTTCCAATGTACACCTGAAATCAAATTGAGCAGCAACCTCTTCTACAAGTCAATTGGTCCAACAAAGAGTGCATCTCAGTTGAAGAAAGAATGAGTCGAGTCATTAAGAACAACAATATCTTCTTAGGCCTCAAGAGGAAGAAGTCTATTCTAGTAGTAGAGCCACCAAGAATACAATCATCTCTTCCTTCTTCTTCTAGAGCGTAACCAAAGATGAAGGTTGTAAGTTAGCCCCGAGAAGGTGTAAAGGGTAGCAAAACAACAAAAAATGTAAGGAGGAGGTTGGACTTTTCAAATATAATTATACAGGAGCATCCAATAGTTGAAGAAAAAGATCGTCTAGAAGAGCCTGCACCACAAAAAGAAGCAAAGGTTGTGCCACATCTCATGATTCTCAACCATCGCCAAGGTCTTCACCGATTCACATTGATTCAAAAGATGAAGAAGTTGATGAAGTTGCAGTCGAACCTCCTAGAGAAGTTAGTAGAGGCACCACGTCTTGGATTGAGAGCTCCTTGGGAAGGAAGAAGAGGAGGCCTTCATATCAACTAAACTTTGATGAACTTGATAACATTTATCAAGATGCACCTATGAAGAAAGCAAAGAAACGAGTTCATTTTGAAAAGAATCCAGATGGTGAGATGATTATGGAGATTTCTATGCCTCTAGAAGATAAAAATATTGATGAAGTGGAGGTCCAGATGATTTCATAATGGCTAAGGCCAATCTCGGAAAAAGCACTAGGCATGTAGATGTAAATTTGTTCAAAGTTGCAGCAAGAAATCTTCAAGATAGAGTGCTTAAAGATGGAGAGGATAAGGCATCCCTCAAGGCTGAAATCTAATAACTTCAACAATATATATCTAACCTTGTTCATGGAACTTCACAAGCTACTCAGTTGTTGCCCCAGATTCTAGAGACGCCAGCTGATCAACAACGGTTGAGACAATTGGTGATATATGGGAAGCAAACATGAGATTGGATTAATGAGGAGTTCATCACCAGAGGCAGAGAGATTCTTACACAGCTATATCAGCTAAGGTATAATTCCCATGACCTACGCCAAGGGATTCAGGGATTCGAGTAGTTGATGGCAGAAGTGAAACTTAGGCACGAGATCATCATTGCAGATTTGGATACAACATATGGCCCAATGGTTTCAAGAGAACACAAGAGACAAATCCTTGCATGGAAAGAGCGTCACCTCTTCAAGGTGAAAACTTATGAAAGGATATTTGAGCAGTTAGTTGCATACAAACAAAGGGTTGTTGATGCTCTCCAGCTCATAAGTGAATTTGTTTCAGATATCCCTTATCTGTATTATCATGATGATGGTTCTTACATTTAACTTGATGGAGTACAAGATGAGTTCCAAAATGTTGTTCATGGAAGTGTTAGCGGTGATCCTGTTGCTGGAAGGATGAGTCAAATTTCCATGATGTCAACGAAGTTCAATAAAGCGGCCAATGAGGTCAAAGTTTTTTTGAGATCAATTGCAGAAGGAGAAGAAATCCTAGAAAAGTGAAACTTTGCTATAGATAGTATTAATGCTCCTTATACAAATACAGTTTCCCGATTTTTGGTAGATGTGGTTGAGATTTAAATCAACAATTATCTATAAGCTTTCTCCAAGCTTTCTTTCTATTCTTGTCTCAATTCTTATCCACACTTTGAAGAAGAGAAATAAAACAAGTTGTAATAGTTGGCATTTCCCTGTTTTATGCTTTCATAGGTTGTTAGATCCTTATCTTGTTTTATTTTTAGAAATAAAGCTTGCATGTTGGCAAGTCTTAGTTGTAAAAGCAAGGAGATTTTAGGGTTCCCTACTCCTCTGCTTGTGTATAAATAAGGGCAGCCTTGCCCATTATTTTCTTAACAGTTATTGTGATAGCAAATTGCTGAGTCTATTTTTCCTGCAAGTTTTTGTTGTTTAGTTTCATGTTCACTTAGTGTAAGAGCAAGCTTGTATGCCTCTTTAGCTACAAGTTGTTTTTCAGTGCATGTTCTTGTGTCAATGTGTTCTAGTTTGATGGCTAAACTGTAAACCTATTTTTCTACAATCTTGTTGTCCCAGAAGTGTAATCTTTTGTTCTTGAGATTTGAGAAATAAAGTCTTGTGCCTACTTTTCCCTGATATAATGTCTCAAATTTCCATTTCATGTGTTATGCTTATATGATCTCTATTTTAGCTTGCATTGAAAGTAAGTAGATGTGCATTGAGAGAAAGTTTATTTAAGTATTTATGTCAAAGAATCCTTGTTCATTTCTAACTCTCTTGCTCTAAATTTACTTGAGAATTTAGAAACTTCATTAGAGTAGGCTTAGTCATAGTTGAACTTCCAAAAGAGAAAATCTCAGCTATGGCGCTTGAGTTTTATAACCTTGTGCTCTTAGTTGAACAAAAAGACAAGAAAAATAGTTTTAGTTTACTTTCTTTTAAGCAACGTCAGCAAAGAGGGAGCTTCCCCTTCTAATTCGAAGAGCATTTTATCTTTGCATAGCTACCCATTTATAATCCCCATTCCAGAGGTGCGAATTGAAATGCCAACACAGTGTACCTATCATGGCTCTCCCTTTTTAGCATTATAGGGGGGTTTCTACTATTGGTGCTAGTGCTTCCTTGGTTTTACATCTGAGTGATCTATGTATCTAGTTCTTATTCCTATGTACTTTTAGATGTAGTGTACATCAGTGGTTGGTTACCCATGCATTTTGATGAGATGGATCATTTACCATATGGATACTCTTGCATTCTTTTTTCTAGAGGTTCTTCATTTTAGCACTATATCAATCATCATTTAACAACAGTCTACAACTTCATGATTTAGAGATGTTCACATGTTCCTTATTTTGGGACATTGTTTTGGTTGGAGGCTTCTTAGTCCTTCACCTTGATTTGGAGGCTTTTGCAGTCCTTCATTCACCTTTCACTCTTTTGGAGAGGAGTTTTTCCCACGTGGTTTTCTCTTTTTCTCTAGTTTTGAGAGATTTTTTATTTGTACATGGGTACCTCACTAGGCCTTGTTTTTCAGGACCCATCTTGCATTATTTTTAGAGTTTTTAGCTACTCCCTAAGTTCATCTTAAGAGGGGTGTTAGAGTAATCATGCAATAGTTAATAATTAATTTTCAATTAATTACTAGTCTAATTTATTCTCATGCACTTAAGCTAAACTTAGGAGTGATTTACTATGCTAATTAGAGAGCTATTATTAGATGATTTTGTCTCATTGCATGAGATGTTGACACTTGCCATGATCTAATTCCTTTCTCATTTAGGGTTGCTCCAATATAACATTCAACCCTCATTGTATTCTCTCTCGATATTTTCTCTTTTATTGTATTTTGTAGCTTTTTCGTGTTGAAGAATATATCAATTCTTTGTTTGCAGATCTTTTGCGTGGAATGTGTATTTGTTCATTGTTTTATCCTGTGGCTCGTGTTTTTCACAATTCTAACATTTATCATTTTGATAATGGATAACATTGTTAGAAGAAGTTACATTGATGTAAATATACCTGTGAGGGGGATTAGAGAAAAGTAAAGAAATATCTTTTTGGTACCATTTGCCCTTGATGTCAAAGGGGGAGTAGTTTTGGCTAGGTGCATTGCCATCAATGACAAAGGGGGAGATTGTTGGAAGTTTTTTATTCATTGAGGAGATTGTTGAGAGTATGGCATATGGTGTTGTTATGGTGTTGGCATTGATTTCAACCCATTGTGTAGATGTAGAAGATTTTTTCTAGAGAAGACCAAGTGGTTTGGATAATTCCCTACGTCCCGAGTGTAGTTTTAGTGTTACAGTGAACCTGTTTTGTGGTCCGCATTGTTCCGCTATAAAGAATTTTGTCATGTGGTTTTGAGGTGTTCATTGTGTATGTTGAGCATGTTCAGATCCAAAGTTTCATGGTTGTTTGTCTTCCATAGTTGAAGATATTGTTGATAGAGTATCAACTCTATAATGGAAGTATTAATGGTATAGAGTGTATATTGGAATGATTTGCATTCCACCGCAGATGAATATTTTTTTATGCACTTTTGAGAAAGTATTTGAGGATATCAGCAGTGTGTATGCTCCAACTGGCAAGTGTTTTGGTGGTTTGTGTATCAAAGTGTGGATGAATAGTTGGTTCATTCATATATTACTTCACCAATTTTTCTATCCAATGTCAACCTAAGTATTTTGGGGTCATACGAAGTTGATTTGTGCAAGGAGAAAATTCATGATAGCAATTATGGGTCATGTTGACCTATTTTGGTGGTGTATATGTTTTGGTTCTTTCTGCAAGGCGTGTATGTTAATGTTTTGGGCCGATGGATTATGTGGTGCACAATACATCTAATTAAGTTGACCTAATTGATGTTTTAGATAGTTATAGTATATATACAAGGTTGATTCATTGTGCACGAATGTGTGGATAGTGTGTGTAGAGTGTGTGTGCGAGATCTAGTGTGGAGAGAAGTGTGAATCATAGTTGTGGTGAAGTATGAAGTTTGTTAATTCAATTTTTTGAGCTTTAGTGGAACTATATCTTCAGCATATGTCAGCAGTTCATCATTGGTAGTGAGTCACCTTTTCTTCTATCACTTTCTATTCTGGCTAGTGAGTCCTTGACAGTGAGTCATCGATAGTGAGTCATTCTCCTTTTGGATAGCACAAGTCCACCATTCTATATCAAACATTGTAACCAATTATAATATATTGTGAGCTAATCCTCATCATGGTTTTTCCTTTTTTGGGTTTTCCACGTAAAATTTGGTATTCTTGTGTCAATTGATGTGATACATGCTTTTATTATTTCTTTCCATTAATGCACATTGAATGAGATGTTGTTAAATGCATATTAATTTAATGAATTTCAGGGAATATTGATTCACCCCTAGGCCTCTTAGTATTTCGGGTGTTCAAAAATTAGATATGCTCATGTGGACTCTCCTAGTAAAGTGGATATATTTATGAGATATTTGGCAACATGCTTGAAAAATTGAAGCAAACACTTTGGAACAAGGATCTTGATTTGGGATTATATGAGCAACATATTAAGCCAATTGCAATGTGGCAATTTAAAACTATGAACACCTTGCTTCATATGCAACCTTTTCTCTAAATCCCAAATGGTATGCACTAAAAGCTGGTAGATTGCCTCTTTGTGATGATGATGAAGAGGTGAAAGAAGGATTAACAAAGGCCCTTTGAAAGATGTATTGAATTGAGGAGTTGAGTTTACTTTACACATAATAGATTTCCTTTACTAATATTCATGGTCCAACATTTGGAAAACTACAGGAAAAGATAGGTAGAGCCTGCTCTACATAAACTCAAATTGATCCTATTGGATGGTGGACATGACACAACAATGATACACCAAAGTTGAGGACGTCCACTATTCACCTCCTATCATAGGTTGTCAATTTCTTTGTTGCAGAGAAGAATTAATTTACATACAAATTCATTCACTCTATCAAGAGGAATAGGATGACCTCTACACAAGCAAAGAGGTTGGTGGTTGTGCATAGTGCTTTGTGATTCCAAGATCATTAGAATTCAAAGTATTTGTAGAATCTAACTTTATGATGGGATGTTGATCCAGAGGAGACTACCTAGATTGATGAGGACAAGACACATGAGGGATTGGTTCGAGTTCCATTTTATGAGGTATCCCCTCATAGTGGAAATGACTTAGAATCAAAGTCCAATTTTGATGAGTGTTGGCATGAACAATTTGAAAGCCCGCCGTACAAAATGAGTTGTGAACGAGCTAAAGTATAACCAAAACACGAGATAAACAATTCAAGTATTCAAATGTATATAATAATGAGGATGGATAAATCTTAGTGGTTGGATGTCATTTACTTGATTCTTACCCCATGTCTTATGCGGCTATTTAAGTGTATTTCTGGCTATTTAAGTGCATTTTTTGCTTATATTTAAGTAGTTAGAGTGTTCCCATGCAAATTTAAAATTGTGGGAAAAAGGATAAATTTAAATTCTTTCCATTTTTTAAAATTGTGGGAAAAAGGATAATTTAGATTCTTTCCTATTTTAGTGGAGCAACTATTGTTTAGGAATTGAAAATAGGCTATGGAAAAAAAGGGTGAGGGGAGGGGTGAAGAGGGGGAGCTGGAAATAAGCAGTGGTTGCATATTGAGAAAGATGCTAGGTGACTCCATAAATTTATTTCTCTTTTACATTTGTCTCCAGTTTTTCCCTCTGAATTTTATCTGCAAAAATTATTATTGGTAATATTCATTCATACAATGCAAATAAACAATAACTACATATTTTTAACATTACTGTTTAAAAATAAGTAGTGAATTAAAATTCATGGGTCCACTAGCCCCACAAATTACTCCTAAAAAAATTGAGTAGTGGTTGCTATCAAAAATAAGCTAAACAGTTGCATGGGGACTTGCCCTTATAGACATATTCCTTTGCATAGAGGGTATTTCCAAAATCATGATAAAGGAGGGTTGGAGAATCTTCAATATCTCCTTTATAGTAGGTTTGATGGGTAATATATGGAAAGCCAATTATTTTGCAGATAAAGTGAGTAATAGGGTTAGTTAAGATTATATTGATAGGACATATGTTAGCAAAAATATCATAGCAAATGTCATTTCTTTTAGATATGATTGCAACATTGGTTGTGAAATTGAGAAGATAATTATTCAAACCATGTACATCTTGGTAAATATAGACAATTGGAGGAGGTTGCATCCTTGGTAGAGTTCATGGCTCTTAGTCCAATTGCCAACTATAGAACAACTTTTCAAAGTTGATAGATGGATATATATGTAAAGTCAAAAAGATGCTCTAGAGTTGATGAATTTGAAAATTGTGTGACATGTACTTTTTAATTAAACTACTATTACAATAATAAATCCTAAGCCTATTTACTATTCACAAGTAGAATTCTAGATAAGAATGGTGATAAATATTAAGAAATTTTGTATTAGACAACATAGTGCAAAGCATAACTATTTAGTACCCCTTCTAATTGTTTGCATTTCACACTTTAATGCTAGATTAATGTTTAAGTCATGATATAACCATTCAACACCATGTTTGTCAATATGAACAAGTACTACTATCTTTGTTGGATATACATCAAACGTACTTGTTGAAAAAGTATCAAAGATATATAACCAAGTCTAGTATGGTAGTGTGAAGCCAAATCTAGATTTTTTTTTGTATATCTACGCAACATGGCGAAGTTAAAACTTAATAGGGTATACTTCTAGATGGAAAAAGGTTATAGTCAAGTAGATGTTTTCCAAGTTGAGACAAGGCAATTATAACTAAAATCACATTAAATTTGAGTAGAATTCTTATCTTTTATTGTAAATGGCATTCATAAATATTGTATTGAATTTTTTTAATGAGATAAAAGGTATAATCATTTAAAGACTAAAATATACACACAAAAATGAGATTGTCCATGAAATGGATGCATCAAATTTATGAGAACATAAAAATATTTAGAAACCATAATTTAGTAGATGTACACTAGGACCTATATCATCATCAAAATCAAGAGTCCTCTTAGTCCATGTGAATTATAGGCATGCTCGAGCGTATAATGCTATTGTCACCTCCTCTTGGTGGAGTTTTCTATTCTAAACTTGGGAGACTAAAATAAAAAGAAGCTTCAAATCAATATTCAAAATTATTGAAGTGTATGTATTATTTAATCAAATATTTAAGATAAAATCATGAAACATGTAATTTAAATATAGCCTAGTTGTACATACCACTAGTTGATCATCATGTGCCTCACCCTATATTGATGAACTAGCAAAGGTGGCATGTGCAAGATCCTACATTTAAATAAAATTAATTAAACCCGATTTTTCAAACATGCAATCTCGAAAACACCTAAATTGCATAACACATAGCTTGCATAAAATACATGTGCAAACTTCAAATGGCATAAAATTAGGCCACTCATGATGAACCACACCTTTTACCACCCATAATGCATTATCTTGCATATATTTTAAAGATTATTTAAAATTATAAATTTAAAAAAATCAACCAATATGCATATGTAATATGTACTTGAACAAGCTATTTAACATACATATAGAAAGTTAAATTGGATGCAATGAAAACTTGTACAAATGCAATTTACAATTTAGTAATGATTTAAGAGCATCTAATGGAAGATCAATAGCATGTTGTAGCTGGTATATGTGGAATGGTTGTGATCTCATACAAACATAATTAGGAACAATTATTAGAATTAAATATTAAACTTTAATGTTCTTCTAGGAGTTCACGTGTGATTTATTCTAGACTAATATAAAACCTAGTTACATTTAATTTTAGTTCTAATTAAATTGAACTAGATAGGTTAAGGGAAATATTTTGGTTTACTGTATAAGGTGTGATGAATAGCCATCAACACAAGATGATCTAGTCTAGAAGATTTTCCACACATCTGCAAATGAAAAATAATAATTTTCTAATTAATACTTGACAAATAGATGTACATGTAGTCAAATGCACTTAGTATAAATTAATATAAATTTTGAGTTCAAAATTTATAAATAAATATACGTAATATATTTAAATGTGAGATGCTTGTGTAGAAGTCATTGGTGTACTACTCTATAAAAAATCATACATGAATGCCCCCTCTATTGTAGCCCCTAAAGTGGATGTATATGGATTATAATAGAGTTAATTACAATGCTTTAAAAATGGGGTGAACTCCTTACTAGTATTGATGTTCCTAGGGTGCTAGATGGACTATCCCCATCTCCATGATCTCTATTGACTTGAGCTACAAATTGATTAGCTTGGTCAATCTTGAGTTCTTTGAGAGCCTACCTAATGCTCCTAGTGTTGCAGTCATCCTCATCTAGTGAATGGGGGAAGAATGGTGGTTGTAGGAGCAACCAAATATGGAATATGAAATAATTTATTTGGATCATGTGCACCAAATCTAGATTGTGGAATGTCACCACCAACACTCTAGAGTGATCTCATATCAAAATAATTAGGTTTTAAACCTATTTAAAAATTATCTCATAATTAAAAAAATTAATGACACCTCAAATTTTCCATGTAGTTTATAGTCATATACCATCCACTAATGGACCTAAAATTAGTTAAGATTTGGAGGTTCCAATATCATTTGATTTTTTTTTTTTGTGGGATGGACATGGGGATATTGGTAGAAAGGGTCAATCAAATATGATTATAATGTTTTTGTATACATAAATAATTTATTTGTTTGTAGGAAAATCCACCCAAATAAAGTTGCCTCCTCTCCTCCCTCTAGTAACGAAATCTATCTAAATCAAAATTTATGCTTCTAATTAAATCAATACCAATCTACATAGATTTGGAAAACCTATCTATATGAGTGGAAATTTATAAGGATTAACATGAAACAAATCTATTCAAGTTTGGATAATGACTATGTTTTGAGTTATCTCCACTTTTAACCCTTGCTCATTGATTTGAGGTTGATTTTGACTGGGGTTTTGGGGTGGAGTTTTGGGGTGGGATTTTCGATGGGGGTTTTTGAAGTGGGGTTTTGGATTTCTCAAGTAAAGGGTCATTCAAAATAATATCATATGCATTCATTTCATCCATGATCTCAACTACAATTATAATAATATAAATATAAATATGAATGTACATTAAATGCTTTATATAAATAAAATTTGAAAATATTTACAAATTTTGTAAATAAATTAATTCTATTTTGAATTAATAAAATTAAAAATATTATACATTTTTAAATAAATAAATTTTATTTTGAATTAATAAATTTTAAAATATTTATATTTTTTTCAAATAAATACATGAATGGCATGCATCAAAAAGTAGAAAATCTAACTTTTCAATTAAATCTTGCTCAAATAGTGTAATAATTTCTATGAAATAAGGTCATCTTAGGTTTCCTAATATTACATACATCCATCATAAAAACCATGAAGCTAATGATTGATGGAACGAGACACTAAGGAGGACGCTATCATTGTAAGGCAATAATTTCTAAATTCATCACTAGATGTATCACCATAAGGAGGTGAGAGATCTAGGTGTAAGTAGCATACAAGTCATGCACACAAGATTGAAATAATAAAAATACATGTTTTTTATGAATATCAGTAATATCTTAGGGTTCAATAATCCAGGCATAACTTGGTTCAACCTTTAGGGGCTAGCATTTAATGTTTAAGGTATAGAGTCTATTTTTCAAGGTTTTAGGTTTTGGTTTTGTGTTTGAAGGTTTATTATTCATAATTTAGTATTTAGGGCTTAGTTTTAAAACTTATGGATTGAGATTTATGCTTCACAATGTTAGGTTTAGTAATCAACATATAGTGTCTAATGTTTAGTATTCATGATTCAACATTCATTATTTAATATTTAAGGTTCAATGTTTATTGTTAATGTTTAATGTTAACATTTATAGCTTAGTGATGAAGTTCATTAGTTAGGGTTAAAAGGTTAAAGCCTAAAGTTCAATATTTAGTGTTTAAGGTTTAGAGTTCAAGTTTTACAAACTAGAGTTCACATTCAAGGTTTAGATTTTAGGACATCAATGGTTCAACACTCAATGGCTAGCACTAATATTTAATTATTTACGTTTTATTTTCATCATTTAGCATTTAGAATTAATTGTCTATGTACAAGGTTCAATTCTAAGTTTCATTATAAACAAGGATATATAGGTTAAAGGCCCATGGTTTATAATTTGGGATTTAGGATTTAGAGTTCAAGGTTCATCTAAAGTTTATGATTCAAGGTTTAGGGTTATCATTTCTTTTTGCAAGGTTAACATTTATCATTTGGTAGCTAGGGTTTTGGTTTCAAATTTAGTGCTCAATTTTTAAGATTCATGTCCTATGACCCAAGACTCAAGCATTTTGACTTCAAACTTATGGATCAGGATTATATTTAATATTTAGAGTTTGTCAGGACATAAGGTACAACATTAAATCATTTGACATTTGTAATTTACCATTCAACATTTATTGTCTATTTTTTGGTGTCCATGGTTTAAGGGTGAAGGCCTAGGGTTCACCAACTAGGGTTTAGGGTTTAGAGTTCATATTTAATATTTAGGGTGTTAGTGTAAATAACTTGTCTTTACATAGATCTAGTTAGGATATCATCTTTCTAGGATTGACCTATTCACACTTAGCTTAAGTTTACTTAGGTCTTTTTATACTTTTTTCTCACCTCATGTGGTTGAGACATGTGTTCTCATCATTTGAGGCACCTATTGTATGCATACTTGTCACTTTCTCACCCACTTGTCAAGTGATTTCCCAAGTGTTGCACCTTTGGAGGGCTAGTTGGAGTTTCACTCCCACCTTCTCAGCTCCTCTACCTTGCCTATATATAAGAAAAGATATAATTTAATTTTTACACACTTTATTGTAGCTTCTTTTGGAGAACTTATTAATACAATTCTATCTTCTTGACAATTTTCATCTCTCAAAATTGTTGATTTGCATTTTTTTTTCATTTAATACTTTTGTAGCTTATAATCTCTCTTAAAAATTTCTTAGTTATACATCTATTTTTTAGATTTTTAACATGGTATCAGAGTGAAGATTTTGAGAGTTTTGAGTTCTTAGATTCTTGATGAGAGAGAATAGAGTTTTCTTATGATCTTGTAAATTTTTGTATGCTCTTCTGTTATGTTTTAAATTATTTGGAGAATCAATTTAGGGAATTATGAAAATCTATTAACCTCTTTTGCATATGTATTTTTGGTGAGACCTAGTGATTGTAACATTTATGGTTATATTGGTAGCATTTCTAGTTGATCCAATGCATTCAAAAGGCTTGAAAAATTCAAGATTGGATTTTATTTCATCTGATTAGGTCATTGTATGGCACAAGAACAAATAAGGGTTTGAAGCTCAATTTGTTGAACGACTTTCAAATAGTGCACTTTCAAGCCAAAAGTCCACCCTTCCATTAAGTCTAGAGGCTTGAACAAATGAATTTTGATATAAAATTCACCTACTTTCAATGTCAAAAGCATCTAAGGAAATTTTTTGCATAGGAGTTCGTACGAACCCTACATGTAGTTCAAGGCATGAATTCAAAAAAAATAAAAATAAAAAGTAAAAAAAATTCAAGTGCTTTAAAAATTATATAATTCCTCGTGAGTTTGAATGAGGCAAGAGACCAAATGTGAGGTCTATTTGTGGGCATATTGGATAGTATTTCACTCTCACACATATACCAATATTTTCTTCACCTCTAAAAGTATCTAACAAATATCAAGGAGGAAGACCCAAATTTTTAAGAGAACACAAACAACATAGTCCTACACACTTAAAGGGCTCCATTACAATATTATTTCATTATAGACCTACAATCATATTGCCATTGTAACATGTAAGTAACCTAATAAATGTTTGAGCATAAAAAAAAACTTAATACTAGAGCACATAATTGATTTCATTTAAATCCATCATGGTCGGGACCTCTTTAACACCCTCTACATCAACCCCTTTAAAATTAATAGCAATCAATTGTAGCCAAATTGAATTTGGAGAAGTATAGCAAGGACAATAAGTGTTTCTGAAATAAAGACTCACATGACATTATTGTTCACTATACAATTTTCAATTGAGTGCCACATGATGGTGAGGAGGATAGAAATACATCATTGCTTGCATATTCCAATTGAGTGGAGACATGCCTCCACATTGGAAAATTTGAGGGGCTAAGAATAACCTTAAAAGGCTAATGCTCCATGTCTTCACCATAGGAGGGTCACTTAAATATTTTTGCTAGTCAAGCAATTTTAGAGTTAGCTCTAATGGTTGCATTTCAAGCAATTTTAAGGTTAGGTGTTTTAAGAATGAGAAAAAAATATATTAGGTTTAAAGTTTTATTTGCAAAATATCATATTATTAAAATAATTTGATTAACCCCATTTTCCGATCTAAGTGTTAGTCCTACTTGAACTTTAAGAGTGTGATTTCTTATCCACTTATTTTTTTTAATATGTGTACTAATAGTTTTATAAATGATAACATAAACACTTACTCATAAAAATAAACAAAATTGATTAGATTAAAAATATTTATCTTGTAAAATTAAATTATTTAATTTATTAATTGTATAACTATATATACATATTTAGATGAAATAGCTAATTTTTAAAATATTATGAAATAATAAATATTTTAAATCATTATGTAAATAATATTAAATAAATAAATATTTAATTATTGGTACGTAATGCATACTCCATCATAATGAATTTGAATGCAACTGATTATACACTTCTTAATTGGAGAGATGGTATGTCATATATGTTTCCAATGTGAATCGTAGCAGGTAAAAAAAGTGATCTTGAAAACCTGGCGCAAAGAATGCTGTCGATGGATGCCAAACAATTTGGAATGAATCTTTACCCTTGGGAGCTACGTTCATAATTTTTTTAGTCTGCTTGAATTTAAATAAATACAACTTTATCTGACCACAATGTACGACATACCAAGAAAGACCGCCTCCAATGGCCTCTCGGCCAAAATATCACACCAAAATTAACAAAGGAAAACAAAAATACTTAAAATGATAGGTCGTCCCCGTTAAAAAGTCAGCATTCTTCTGCCGCCATTCAGATTATTTCCGAAGCTTTGAACATCAAATGACAAAGGCTCACTGTGCGGGTACAGGTCCGCCATTTCAATTGTCTGCTCCTCATTCACTTTCCCGTGAGAAACAAATTCTTCCTCATTTTCCGCTACACCAGAATTCAACCAAGCGTGCAGCCTCGCCCCCTCTCTGATCCACAGCAGCTCCTGAACCACCTCCTTCATTGTCGGCCTTTTCTCCCCCTCCACGCTAAGGCAAGCTTTTGCTAAATCTGCCAATTTCTCCATCGATTCCATATTACCCGCCTCCTCTAAAGTGAACCGAGAATCTAAAATTTCAGTCAGATCCTTCGTCTTCATCGTATTGAGGAAATAAATAGCCAAGTTGCTCTGGTTCTTTGTTCTTTCAAAGGAAAGAGGCTTCAACCCTGTCAAAAGCTCCACCAGCACAACCCCAAAGCTGTAGACATCACTCTTCTCTGTAAGCTGAACTGTTTGAACGTATTCAGGGTCCAAATAACCTATTGTGCCTTGCACAATTGTGCTGATGTGTGTTTGGTCCAGTGGCACCAGTCGAGACAATCCAAAGTCTGCAACTTTGGGGGTATACATATCATCCAATAGAATGTTGGAAGATTTTACATCTCTGTGCACAATGGGTATTGATGTAGCAGAGTGCAAGTATGACAGTGCTTCTGCAGTTTCTATAGCAATGCGTAGGCGGTTTTTCCAATGAACGTGCTGCTCATATTTGTTACTGTCTAGATGATCAAACAGAGTTCCGTTGGAAATATATTCATAAACTAACAAGGGGACCGAAGTCTCAAGGCAACAACCCAACAATTTCACTACGTTTTTGTGTCTTATTTGATTGACAATAACAATTTCATTGATAAAGCCGTTGATTTCTTTGGAATCAACTTCTTTGGAATTAGCTTTCTTGATAGCCACAAGAATCCCATCTGAAAGAGTGCCTTTGTAAACCTTTCCGTAGCCACCGGATCCCAAAATTAAATTTGGAGAAAAATTTTCAGTTGCTTTCTCAACTTCTTCTAAGGAAAAAATTCTCACACCATTTGCTTGTGATAAAACTTGTTTTTGCAAAATAGTCCCTCCATTTCGGTGAAAGTTGTTTTGCTTGAAAAGTCTCGTGCTTCTGCGCCTCAAAATCAACAACACACCACCACCACCGATAAGCACGGCCACTAACGTCACACACACTCCTACACTCCAAAACATAGAACAAGATATAAAATTTATAACATTACAAGAAACAATGCATACAATTTATTCAACGCCACAACAATTGCATCAAAGTTGTACCTATGGCAACGGGTATTGTTTGAAACCTTCTCGTATAACAACGGGTGCCATCTTTAGTGCCATCTCCATGGCCTTTGGCACAAGAGCACTTGTACGAGCCATCTGTGTTTTTGCATCTCCCTCCCTCTAAGGAAGGGTAGCAGTCATTCAAATTAGGATCTAAGCATTCATTGATATCTGCAACAGTTGGAAAAAAAAAATCAAAAAATCAGCTTGAAAAGCATTCGATGTCTCCTCAAATGTGTAGAAGTAAATAGATTCACAGGACAAATACAATACCTGTGCAATGGGTGCCATTGAAGTACCCATCTCCATGGAAACCAGGCTTACAATTGCATAGATAACCCCATCCTAGATCATTGCACTCTGCCTCCGGAACACACTTGTATGAACCCTTTGCTTTAGCTGTGGCACAGGTGTCATTTGCAATACTCCAATTCAAGCTTATGTAAGCATAATCTAAGTTAAGAGTGTCTGATTTAGAAATCCAATCCCAACTTTTTTCATCAAGTATACCGGCATAATTACATGATGTTTTGTTCTCATCTTCTGACAATGAAACACTTGATACACTGATTTGATAATCTGTATAATTTGAAGGCACGGAAGTTTGGCAGCACCCATCCCCATTGCAGTTAGAATAACTCGGAGGATCAGTACAAAGAGAAATGCATCCACCTACATTAGTAGAATTGTCATCCTGATCTATTTTAAACATGCCCATTGCTTCACATCCAATTGCAACAAGCTTGTTCTGTGTAGAAAGTCGGAAAGACCCTTCCCTAGAAATGATAATTTCAGTGGCAGTCGGCTGGCCTAGACAATTGGAAGTGGAAGCGAGGAATTGGGTTGCATTAATGAGGAGATGATCGTGAGAGAAATTCAAAATCTGTACTTCCCCCGAAGGAATGGACAGAAAGGGAATAGGCTGTGTACTTCCAAAGCTCTGATTGTATTTGCAATTAATTTCAAAGCCAGCCAAGCCACAACTGTTTCCTTTTCCTGCAATTGAAAAGGGATAGGGAATGTTCATCTCTCCACACTTGTGGAAGCATCCATTTGCTTTGAGCTCAGATATATGGATAAAGCATGATATAAATATAATCCACTGAACTAGAATTATCCCTGATAAGCTCGACATGAAGATCTGCCACAGTTATCAGACCAAGCAATCGCTTATTCTTTCTGAGCAAACTTTGTTCGCAATGGCCATCTTTTATGCTGTTGTTGAAAAATCATAAAAGTCATATGAATGTGAAAGACACATTTCCAGGCAGACGCAAAGAGGCGAATACATTTCCACGTCAAGGGAGACCGCTCCTAGATTGAGACCAGGTCACGGTAATAATCATGGATTCTGTTTTTCTAATAGTTACTGGTCGTCGTTCACACAGAAAAAAGCCTTTCAAAATATATTTAAATACGTTATTATCATTACACTAATATAAAACTTTCCTATTTTTTAGGTATTTAAATCGTTTATAAATAAATCTACTGTAAGATTTTCCCTCTCGACATATTTAAAATATTTATATATCATTAACTAATGTTTTAAAAAGTTCTAAATTATGAGACTTTCGTCTTGGCAAATGAAAGTTTCATTACTATTTACTGTGTCAAATATTGAGTTTAAAAACCATGTTGGCTTAATTTGGAAAGCTAAATATTAATCAAAATCAGCGCAATTTCCAACAAATTACTAGTTTTGTGCAGTCTGAACTGAAACACGACAGTCAGTATGGTCAAACAAGAAAAAGAAGAATTCAGATAAGTCAAGTAATGTTTTAGAATCACACGCTAATTTTAGTCTCCATACCGTGGAGCCATTGACCGTCGACCATTGACCATTGACCATTGATTTGTGATCTTCCAACCCATTGCGAATCTCATAGTGGAAAGTTCAAGGTGTTTGTTGTGAAACGTTTGTCTTTGTTTTTCCCCCATCGGAGAGAACTAATTTCTACAAATGTCCTCCCTAGTATGACTTTTTACTTTCTTCTTCGTTTTTAATTTACTTTCTTCTTAATAGCTTTTTTTAATGTTTTACTTAGAAGGCGACTCGAACAAGCATGGATAAATGAATATATTCAAAAACCGCTTCGGAGGGTTTTACAATATAAAACAGAATAGTTTTTATTAATAATATTATAGCAAAGAATCGAGTGTAATGATATAAAGTGTGCTAAAAAAAATTAAAGAATTATTGTATATTTAAAAAATAAAATTATAATTTGGTATATATATATATAGTAAATTCACAGCCAACAATTCACCGAAGGAAAATTCACCGTCAACAATTTACCGCAGGAAAATTCACCGCCATGACAATTCACCGAGCGAAAAATTAATTGCATGAATTTTTGGCAGTTAATTTTCCATGGCGGTGAATTGCCGGTGGCAGTGAATTGTTGACTTGGTGGTGAATTTTCCTGGAGCCATATATATATATATATATAATAACTATTAAATAAAAAAAATAAAGTAAAATAAAATTAGCATACCATATATAAATGGAATGGGTGTCTCAAGAAGGATATCTCTATAAATAATTAAGATATTTTTTTAAAAGATAAATATGCTAGTTTAATATTGATAATATTTATTATTATTTTAATTTTAAGATATTTTTATAATAGTGATTAAATAATCAAAGTTATTTTGTTGAGATTATCAAATATTTAAAAGAAATAACAAATAATAAATACTCTATCTATCTATCTATGTATAGATGTGTATACACACACATATACACACGCATACATCTATAGATATATGTTTATAATATATACATATCCATACACATTATAAAGTTAATCACTAAAAATAATCATATCTTAAAGAGAAAGATCTTAATCAAAAAGGTTTTAGAAAATCATGAATTTAATTTGAAATAATTTGACTCCATAGAAAAATTATAACTTAAAAAGGTGTTGGACATATTTTCATGGCATAGAGGAGCGAAAGGAGTGAAAGGAGTGATTCGGCTGGCAGAGGCAAGGGGAAGACGCAGCAGCATCCTGGGATGCTGGCGGATGGCGTGTCAAATGGAAGGGTTGTTGAAGGAAACAAAGGAGGTGGTGGCAGCCTTTCCTGGGGAAAAGACGCGAATAGGGATTTCAAAGGAAAGAAAAACCAAGGAAGTAGTCGCTCAGGGTTTGGGCAAAGCCAGCGTAAGGAGGATTATCAAGGGAGAAACCCAAGAAATGCTCACTTTGGTTGGCAGCGACAAGGTTTTAATCAACCCAGCAAAAGGCACAACAGGCATGGCCCGAACAAAACATGGGAGCGGTCAACATATTCAAATTCTAGCGGGAAAAGGAATGAAGATCATGGTAGGAAGGAAAGCCCTAATTCATCCCCTAAAGATGAGTTTGGTCATTCAGATCAACAAACCATGGTGTTGGAATCAAAGTTCTTGGCTCCCTTGATCAAAAGACTGGAAAGTCAAGGCCTAATTATGAAGTGGTTTGGTTCTAACCTGAATTGGGACACCCTGATTCGTTGGTGGCAAGGTAGGTGGCGTTCAGGAATAAGTTTTAAATATTTGGCAAATGGCTATTTTCTGGTGATTTTCCCCTCACCCTTTATACAAATGGACATCTTGAATGGGGTTTGGTTGATGGACGGGTTTGGTTTCTATGTGCAGAAATGGGAAGTTGGTTTTGACCCCTTTTAGCACCAATTGAGCTACATTCAGGATTGGTACAAGATCCTAAAACTCCCATATGAGTTTTGGCAAGCCAACATTTTAGAGGAAATTGGTAATTACCTGGGCAAATCCATTTGTGTGGATGAATGGACAGAAGTGGATGGAATAAGTTTGTATGTGCGTCTATGTGTCAAAAACCCCCCAAATAGCACCAGATGGAAGGAGCTGAAAATATTCACGGACAGGGGTCTTTTAACACAGCCTTTAGTCTTTGAACCAAGACCTCAAGGGAACTAGGTTGGCACTCTTGGGAGATCTCTACAGGGTGTGATCCAGAATCAAACCCATGCTCAGCGCATGTTGATCATGTTGGTAGTGGTTTGGAGGTCAATGACAACGACATCACACCAAAAGAAGTTCCTGGTGTGGAATGCCAAGAAATGATGGGGACGAGCGATCCAGTTTCGGAGCAGGTTGATAATGTGCCAAGGCCAAGCCAAGCTGTGAATCAAAAGCTCAATGAAAAAGTTAGTGATGTGTTGGATATAATAAACAAAAACTTCAGGGAAGAGAATCTGGATTCCTTGATAGAGGTAAGCAAAGAAATTGTGGAATTGGCACAAGTAGCAAAAGCGGCTTCAGACATCATCCCCTTTGAAGCCCATGAGGAGGAAGGGGATGATTTGGAATTGGTGGGATCGGAAATTGTGAACCCCCTCTCAGCATTTATGGAAGGAGCCCCGAATGTGATTGGTATTGATGGTTTGGGAATCTCACAGAAAGACGAAGGGAAGACTTCTCCAGATTGTGGAGAACATAAAAAAATGGGGAAGAACCCCCAATGTGGAGAAGCTGAAGTTAGATGGTGAAGCCTCTGGCTAGAAGAAGATCCTACAAATGCTTAAAGTAGGGAAGGAGGAGTCCCTTCCTAAAGGAAAATTAAAATCTTAACATGTAATGTTAGGGGCTTAAATGCCCCTAACAAGCGATATCTAGTGAAAGATCAAATTGATTTTTCCTAGGCAGAAGTGTGCATTCTATAAGAAACAAAGCTGGATCAAGGAGAAGTGGCTTCTTTCGGAAAAAGGATGTGGTATTGGAAGTTCTTGGTAGTCAATGCAGAGGGGGCAGCAAGTGGTTTATTGACATTGTGGTAGCCAAACAAAGTTTCAATAGAGTTGATGGTAGCTAGAAGTAGGTGGCTAGCATGTAAAGTGGAGAGTTTCTCTTCAAAACTCTGTTTTCTTTTGGTAAATGTATATGGCCCGCAATCTTGTATTGAGAAAAGAAGGGTTTGGACGGAGATCAAAAGTGTGTGTCTTAGTGTTGGCTTTGAATTCTACTTTGTCAGAGGGGATTTCAATTCGATCCTCCATTAAAATGACAAGAGTCTAGGTGGAGTGGTGCGAAAGCTTCAATCTCAAATTGATTTTGAAGCTTTTGTGGGAAGAAATTTACTCTTTGATATTCCAACTGCAAATGGCTCTTTCACATGGATGAATCAGAGGACAGGCTTCTGCTCAATCGCTGAAAAGTTAGATAGATTCTTCTTCAAAGGCAACATGAGTACCTTCCCTTTCACAATGGAGAGAAAAATCCTACCTTGCCCTGGGTCTGATCATTTTTCAGTCCTCCTAGATGTTGTAGGTGAGCTTTGTCCAACAAGGTGCTCGTTTAAATTCGAGGCAATGTGGCTTAAGGATCAAAATTTCCTCCCTCTTATCTTTACTTGGTGGGGAGAAGTGGGACCTGTGGGATCCAAAATTTTCACTTTGGAAACAAAATTGAAGCATGTCAAGCACAGGTTAAAAGAATGGAACAAGAATTGTTTCAAAAATACTTTTGAAGAGAAGCGCAAAATTGAAAAAGACTTAAGGATTCTTCATGAAGAAGTCATATGTTTAGGCATGGATAACTATCGTTATTTACGAGAAAAGTAATTGCTTGGGGAACTCAATGAGATCATATTGAAAGAGGAAATTTTTTAGTGCCAGAAGTCAAGGGAAGTTTGACTGAAGGAAGGAGACAAAAACTCCAAGTTTTTCCACAACTCCATGAAGGTCAGGAGAGAGATCAATAGAATTTCACAGATTCAATCAGCAGATGGCCATCTTCTTGAGAATTTAGATCAAATTACAGTAGAAGCAGTCTCTTTTTTTCAGAACCTGCTCAATGATTGGGAAGGCTCAAGTATGAGCACACAACAAATTTTACTATCGAATATCCCAAAGTTGGTGTCAACAAATCAGAACAAGAAACTATCAAAAAGCTTTCCAGAAGAAGAGATTCAGAGCGCTCTCTTTCAACTACACCCAGAAAAATCCCTAGGCCTAGATGGCTTCCTAACATCCTTCTTTCAGCATTGTTGGGGAATTATAGGAGCAGATTTCATTGAGGCAATCGAAGATTCTAGGGCCACTTAGAAAATTCTAAAGGAAATAAACAATACTTTCATCGTCTTAATTCCAAAAAAAGAAAAACCAAACAAAATGGAAGAATTCTGACCAATCTCATTATACAACAGAGTTTATAAAATCTAGCAAAAATGGTGGCTAATCGTCTCAAGAAACTCCTACCCAGTTTGATCTCAGAAGAACAAACGGGTTTTGTTCCTATCGCTCAATTTTTGATGGAGTTATAATAGCACAGGAGGCCATTCATTCAATCTCCAGAACCGAAAAGCAATAAATGTTAATGAAGCTGGACATTAAGAAGGCTTATGACAAGGTAAATTGGCGATTTCTCTTTAAGGTGATGGACTGTTTTGGTTTTCAATCAACATAGCTTGATTAGATTTTTAGTTGGATCGTCAATCCAAGATATTTAGTTTTGGTAAATGGCTCTCCACATGGATTCTTTGAGGCCTCATGAGAGCTCAGGCAAGGGGAACCTGTTTCCCCATTTTTATTCATTATAATGGTTGAGGCCCTTGGGGGATCATTCAATAATGTTGTTGTAGCCAGAGAAATAAAAGGGATTCAAATAACAAGCAATCTTCCTCTTGTCATGCATCAACAATTTGTTGACCATAATATGTTACTTGGGAATGCTAGGTTGAAAGAGGTGAGAACTTTTAAATGGATTCTGATGGAGTATTCAAGAGCCTCGGCGCAAGAGGTAAGTCTAGATAAATATGAGGTTTTCTTCTTTCATACTAACCCATTGCTAGAAAAACATATTCTACAAGTTTTGTAGTTTAGAAGGGGGAAGCTCCCCTGTAAGTATTTGGGTCTTCCATTGGCGTCGAGTGTGCAATCTGGTAAGTTGTGGGATCCACTCATCTCAAAAGTTGAAAGTAAGCTTTCTTCATGGAAAGGCAGGTGGCTCTCTTGGGCTGAAAGACTGACACTAATAAAAATAGTGGTGGCAGAACTCCCAATATATACGATGTTGTGTCTTCCCTTGACAGGGGACGCATGCACTAAGGTTAATCAAAAAATGAAGAACTTCTTCTAGCAGGGGAACTCAAATCAAAGGAAATTCTTGTTAATCAAGTGGGAAAGGATATGTAGATCTAGGGATGAGGCAGGGGCGAGATTAAAGAATTTAGCTCTGTAAAACAAAGCATTGGGAGCCAAACTGGCTTGGCAAATGTATGTAGGAAAGGACCTAAAATGGGTAAAAATCATGAAAGAAAAATATCTGGAGGAAGGGGAAGCAAGTTTTTTCACAACCAGACATCTCCCCAAAGGATCTCATATATGGAATTTTATTTGTAGCTGTAGAGACCTAATTTTTAAATCACTCTCTTGGGATGTTAGGGAAGGTGATCAGGCTCTCTTTTGAGAAGATTCGTGGGGCGACTTTAGCAAATTAGAAGAGATCGATACACTAAGAAACATAAGGGAGAGCACCAAGCAATTGTGGGGAAGTAAAGTGCAGGACTACCTATGCATAGAATGAGTGGATGGGATTCTGAGATTGAGATGGAAGGATATAAGGCAATTGCCCATAAGTAGGGAGGAAATAGAGGATTTTTGAAGAAATTTTAAAACAGTAGCCTCTTTGTATCAAGGTAAAGATGTGCTTAAGTGGTGTGGTGCAGCTTCAAGCTCTTACAATACCAAGGAAAGGTACAAGTTACTAGCATATCAACCAAGCCAAACTCAGTCGATTCTAGAAGACTTATGTTGGAATAACAATTATCTTCCCAAAGCCAGAATCTTTTCCTGGGCAGCCATCCAAGGAAGAGTATTAACAGTGGACAAGTTAGCAAAATTTGGCATAAATGGCCACTTGAGATGTGTGTTATGCAAGGTAGCCTCAAAGACAGTGACCACCTTTTCCCCAGTTGTCCATTCACAGCAAAGTGCTAGAGCTGGTTATGCGCAAAACTTAGACTAAGCATGGCCTTGCCAGATAAGGTCTTGAGTAGGTTTAAGAGCTGGTCGAAGTTGGGGGAAAATCTATGTTTTCCTGTTTATGGAGGTTATGCCCGTCGATGCTCTTATGGGAAGTATGGAAAGAAAGGAATCGACGTATATTCAATGATAAGGCAATGGCTCTCCCTTCATTTTTGAACAAGTTGGAAGCCAATATAGTGGAGCTGGCTAACTCAAGAGCAGTTGGGGTAGCAACATCAAATGCTCCTTTCTCAAGTTGGGATTTAGTAATGGTTACGTCATGAAGTGGTCTAAACTTCCCCCAAGCATTGGGTTTAAAGCGGCTCGAGAGCGTGGTTGTTCGAGAAAGCATCAAATGGCAACCACCAAATCAAGGCTGGTTCAAGCTAAACTTTGATGGCGCCTCTAGGGGAAACCCTAGAAAATTTGGCGTTGGTTGTATAATCAGAGATTGGAATGGGAGGGTGGTTGGAAAGTTGCATCTACTGCTATGCTGGGGGACCAACAATGCAGCGGAATTACAAGTAGCTCAAGCTGTCATTAAAATTTGTTCACAGTTAGGACTAAGGAAAGTGGTTATCGAAGGTGATTCCATCATTATTATAAATGCTTTAAGATTGGGTGTACTTCATAATTGGAACCTAGGAGCCATTTTAGAAGTCATGATTACCCTTTTGATTAAATTTAAAAGTTTTGAAATAACACACACTCTACGGGAAGGAAATGCTAAGGCAGACTCTCTAGTAAACATGGGAGAAGATGGCTTTTCTTTAAAATACATTTCTACCGATTTGAATATACTTGGTTGAGTGGTGTAGTGGGTGGTAGGGCGGGCACCACTTCACCACATGCATGTGTGCATGAAGTGGCTAGGTGGTAGGAGATGGAAGTAAGGAATGTGATGGAAAATCACATGGCATAAAGAAAGCTCTAGAATGAGCTCGTTCCATAATTGCACGTTGGCATAGGAGCTGAGTGGCATCCTTCTCCGGAAATTCACCAAACATTATGCATTCATTACCATGTGTGTGAAGTTGGGTTAGAGTGATCCAAATGGTGATAAGTATCATTGTGCCTCGATAACAAGCAATTCTTCCATTGCAAGCCTTGCATTTTGAATGGGAAAAAGCATATTCATTTTTCTTTCCTCAGCGCAAGAGTTGGAAATGGGAAGCATGGTTACCCCAATTCAATTGAAGGGCTCTAAACACCAGGTTGTCTTTGAAGGCCCTATTTTGATGCTTCAGTTGTACAGCGTCTGATCTGGCACCCGAACTACCTCACATTTGCAGCAATCAAATGTGTAGCAGGGAAGGGCTTCATGGAAGATGCAGAAGGGTACCACCTTGACTCAAACATTTCATCCCATGTCTTAGCGGGTCTACTAGATGCTAGCGTATCAAAGGAAAACTCTTGGGTGATTGTGAAAAGGCTAGAGAGGGAACTGGCAAAAGCCTCCTTGGGAAAAGGCATCCCTCGCCCTCACGACTTGGCTCTCCTCAATGACCCAAAAGCCTTGGTAAAGTATTATCCTTTCATCTTAGACATTTTTGGAATGGAGTTAATGGAATATAGGCAATTGGCTTCCATAGGGGCCGAATTCTTCAGGAAGAGGTTTTGACTAACACTAGTGGCAGACGCATCTTGGAAGAGGGAGTTCCATGTGTTTGCACAACAGAATGTATGGTAAAGTTGGTTGGTTGGTGGGTTGGGTTTGATCGGCAAGGTTGGTTTTCTGGTGAATTTTGTTTGGTAATGTAGTAGGTTCTTGTAATTATTAAGTGCTAAAATGATCAGTAGTATGTACAGTTTCTAAGTTTAAATCTAGGTTGAAGGTGTCAGTCATGGCATTACATTATGGGGTCTTTAGTAGTTTCTTTTTGGGTGAAGTTTGAATTAGTTGGTAGTCTCTAAATCATCCCCAGGAGGGCTAGAACTTTGTAATCTATGTTTTTGAAATCAATACAATATATCTCTTACCTATCAAAAAAATTTGACTCCATAGACATAACCAATGGACCAAAAAATATGTGTAAAGTTTTCTAAATCTCCACAAATGCTAGAGGGGATTTTAAATACCCATAAGTATAAGGTGAGATCCAATAGGGAGACTCTAATATAGGAGACACCAAATAAAATGAGCCAATTTTTTATGCCCCTAATATGCTATCTTCCTAAGTGTAATAATTTTCTAAATGTAATAATTTTAAACATTTGTTGCATGCTTAATCTTATATTTTCATTTATTAGTTTGAGTTATTTCCTTAGATCAACATAATTAGGATTAAGGGTTGTGTCCCCTACATAATTATCTCTATAAATAAGGAAGGGAAACCATCTCTTAAAAAATCATTAATATTGAATTCATAGATCACTATTTGGAGGCCACCCTCTCAAAGCGGTTTAATATTTGTCAATCTTTACCTTTATTCCCAAGAACTATCCTAACAAGTGATATAAGAGCTATAATTTGGGTCAATATGTTTTTTCCATAACTTACAAACCATTGTGAATTTGATCATGATTTTATTTAAGTTTTGAGTAATATAATCAAGGAAGATTCAAGGAAAAATTTAGCTTTTATGATTCTTTTAGTGAGTTGTTGTAATTTTATTATTTTTATTAATTTCCCCTACAAATTGTAATTTTCAAACAAAAAAAATTTGCATTTTTTGAAAGGTCGTTAAAAATTAGGTAGGGTCAATCATTTATAATTTTTTATTGGAGCTAAATTAATTCTTTAATTTAATGGTAAAAGATTTGATGTTTCTACAATCCATAAAAATGAATTTGAGTGTTTTTGGTTTAAACTATGTATTTTTTCAATCAGGAAAATAATATTTTAGATCACACTACATGATCCACCATAGGATGAAGAGAGAAAATGAAAGGTGGATTTCATACCTAATTTTACTAATACAAAGGTGAGATGGAGTGGGGGAAAGTGAAAAATGAGAAGTAGGAAAAGGGGGTGAGAGGGGGGATGTCAAGTTGAAAAGCATTAAAAAATAAGATTTGAAAAAGATAGACAAACTTACTCACAAACATGTATATTCAAACATTCATACATTCATATTAATATATTAAAGCATGTTCATCTATTTGAAAAAAAAACTTATATGTACACACAAATTTATTGATTGAAGATTGACCAATAAACTTAATTGTTTTATGTATCTAGTCCCTAAATTTTAGGTCATGGTAGTTGATGGGAAACAACTCTCTTGTGTTGGTAAATGCCATCATATAAAACTGTCAATGGGGGATCATCAACTAGATTAAAAAATGTTTACTATCATAAGTGGGGGAGTAGATGTAATTTTTGGCATGCAATGACTTCAATATTTTGGAAAAATGTCTTTCAATTTTTATGACTTATTCACAATTTTCAATACAAATAGACAAAATTATAAGCTTCTAGGAATACAATAACCACCAAGTAAAATTATCACCTCCCAAAGGATGGAGAAATTACTTACAATTTTTTTTATGGCTTATTGATCCAAGATGTGAAAACTCGAGATCTACTAGAGGTTCAAGAGGTCACTCAACACCATCTTGATAGTTTCTCAAGAACCCAAGGGTCTACCTCAAGTCAAATACCATGATCATGCCATTGAATTAATACTAGGAAGTATTTTTCCTAACACTAAACCTTATTTTTTAAAAATATAATGATTTAAGCCTTGAAAAGTTCCATGTAAAGGATTTCAATTGAAGAGGCTTTGATCAAACCACCTTAGATCAAACCCCCTTGGATAGAACCCTGCTAGTTTAAAACTATACCTATAATGAAGTCTCCTTTACACCTATCAAAATGCTGATAAAAAACCACTTTTAATTTACCTTTTGGGGGATCAAATGAATTCATTTAAATTTTATTTTTTGTAAACTTATGTATTCCTTATTATAAGCTTCCCAAAAAGTATAATTTTAAATAGATTTAATTTGATTATTATATTTATTTTTTATTTCTTGTGAATGTAGGTTTTTCATGGAAAATCAAGCTCTCTATTATTCACATGTGGAAAAATAGCAGATTATCAAAAAAAAATCTGAAAAATATCTATGCACTAGATATTGATGTCCTTGATCCAACAAAAAAAAAAGAATTTCGATACATACAAAAAGTTATGTTTTAGCCAATAAATCATGTCTAAATTGTAATTGGTTTGACTTTGAAACTTAATTAAGAAAAAAATATTCAATGAAATGCTATGAAACTAATTTATGCACTAGATATCATAGTTATGAATCTAAATTTGAAAAAATTATAATTTTATCCTTTATAGAAAAAAGTTATGTGTTAGCCAGTACCGTCACTCTTTAAAAATGGTGTTTACCGTTAAAAACTAATTTTCGAAGGAGATGGAAAAAGAAGTGCAATCTGATTCAAAAATTTTGAATAAAATATATTTAGAATCTACAAACAAAATTATGTTACAAATCACTAGTTTTCATCATCTTCAAATTCCTCACAGTTTAGCCGCTATAGGTGCCCGAAAGTGAAGATTTAGTTTAAAAAAATTAGTTCAATGTCTAGTTTGGCCAAAAATTGTAAACCAGTATTGTGGGATCACCCAGTCAAAAATGAAAATATTAGTCAAGTAAATGTTTGATTCAAGCTTTGTATGTCCCAAAAAAAGTGCTTCTTCATCTCTAATAGTTATGGTTAAAAATAAGGGTGAATCATGGAGAATGTGCCTCAAATTACTTTTTTTTGCTATGTAAGAGTATATTTTCATTAATATCAAAAAAAGGAGATTACATTTTTTTTTGTACAAACAAGAGAATGACCGATGCTCTCATTCCCAATAGTCCAAAAAGGAGCCACTTATAAAAATGGGGACAAACCCAAGCTATTTATAAAAAATCATTTACAAAAATGCCTCACAAATCCTAAGGCAAACACAAAATGATTATGCCAAATTTAAAACACTTGACCTTTTTTAACACCCTTCTCTTATAGATAGATAATGAAATCACCAACCCAAGTGAAATATTGAATTGGTTCCATATATAAACACTTCCTCAAAAACCTCACCCCCTCAAACGCCCATTTCTATTGAGGCATTAGGTCGTCTCCTTTGGCATACATCAAGAAAGGGTAGAGCTTGACCACTACACCTGGTACATTGAACAATCCCAGGTCTTGTGCCTTGGAATTCCAGCACCTAGTTGAGTAGCACCCACTACCTCCTCGAGGCCTCCCAACAGCTCTGGCCTCACCAACTTCCTTTTTATTTGTAAAACCTCATTCTATGGCAATTGGAGATCCAACAACCCTACAACAAACCAAGAAGATATATCCATGTCCACTCGGTATGCTTAATATGTCGCTAAGAACATAGGCCCCAGTATCAGCTTCACTACTCCCAGCGACAAGAAGTTTCTCTCAACCAAAATCCTCCTTAGTCTAAGCTTTGAGATTTCACCCAAAAAATCCATTTTTCGATGAGAACTTACCAACCTTATAGGGTTGTCCATTACTCTATCCATAAAATGCTCCAAACATGCTGAATGTTTTTCCTCCAAGTTCATCATTTAAAGATCGGTTCGCTCATGTTGAAGCTTGGCAATTAAAAGCTTGTCAGGATTACAATTTGTCTGTGCAACACTTTTGGACTATGAAATCCTCCCTTAGTATTCTTGCATGGACGAGAGCTCGACTTAGTAAATGCTTCACCATAACTACCAGAGCTAGCCCATGTGCTAAGACACTTAAGCTAGATTGAGTGATGAGACATATTAATTAATTCATTCTACACTTTAAATCAACTCGAGTGAAAGAGTTACAACATTTTTTCAACATTAAATTTACGTCATAGCACGGAGAAACTTTAAAAATGGTAGGCCCAACAAAATGTGTTGGAAATTGTTGTCATTGATGTCAACACTAAGGAGATTGTTGGTAGTTGTTGTCATTGATGTCAACATTGATTGTTGGTTGTCATTGATGGCAGCACTTAAGTAGTAAGTTTTTAATCATTGGTATTAGTTACCATTGTTATATTCAATTTGGGCTATCATTGGTGATGAAGTTCATGGTTGGATGTCATACCTTATCAAACAAGAATTGCTAAAGTTCATGGTTGGATTTCATGCCTTATCAAAGAATAATTTATGAAGTTCTTGATTGGATATCATTCCTTATCAAAGAAGAGTTGTTGAAGTTCATATAATGCATTATTATTGTTAGCACAGTTGATTTCATAATGATATATTCAAATGAGGATTTGAAGCATTAAGATGAGGATTAGAAGCATGACCAATAGTGGAGAGATGTTTTTGAAGGTCTAAAATATGTCTTACACTCTCTCATAATGTTCCTAATGAAGTATGTGTTGTTGAAAGGAAGTTTTGGCCTCCACAAGTTTCTTAAGTGTTTTTGGTTTAGGAAGATGCAGTGAAGTTTTTTTGAGAGAATTATCTGTATTCCTTCATTTTGATGCTTTGGTCTTGCAGTTTGGTATTCAATGTCAGTATTTTTTCGAAGTTGTGCTCCTATCTTTTTAGGTCACTTGTGTTTCTGAGGAGATCTTAGTGAATTGCAAAAGGTTAAAGCAGTGTTGTTAGTTGTCTAGATTGGTCTAGGAAATGCTCCACATTTCTTCGTATTGGTGTCTATGCTCCTGTGACTTGGTGAATGTGCTCTTAATTTCTATGTGTTGTCTCATTTCCAATCTCATGTGTTGAAGTGTTCTACAATTTGTTCTACTAATGCTACATCATCTGGCTATGTATTTTGTGGCTCCTAAATGAAGTATTTTGTACCTGTTTGATCTGCGGTGGTTGTTGATTGCATGACAGTATGGAAGAAGTGAATGAAAGTATTTTTGATGTTTAGGGAACATCCCCATGTGATCCACACATTGCTAATTAGCCACTTTGGTGTCACATTGTGTCTTGAGTTAGCTTTGTGGGATATTTGTGGATATCTAGCTGACAAGGCTTGTTCCTTTGCATGTGTCATATGCTTGGGGGGCTATGCCAACAATGGAATATGTGTTGTGAAAGATTTGGGTCTTGGCCTATCCTTCTTGGGACTACATCATGTTAATTCAATAAGAAGTATGTTTATGGGCCAACTCGTTATGTGCTTCAATGTTTCATCCACATGTTTCCTTGATGTTGAATTAGGTTGACATGTGATTGTGTGTAAATGGTTTTGGATCACATTGGAAGAAGTGATAAAAGTTTTTTTGGTCCTCTCTATCTTCTAGATAGGACCACATTATGTTTTGGTGGCCAACCAATTGATTTCATTGATTATCCTTTACTTCTCTAACCTAATTATTGAAGTTTTGAAATTTTGCAGTGGATATAAATGCAAGATCATTTTGAATGCAACATGGTGGGGAATTGTACAAGTACAAATAAGTGTGTACAAATTGTATTGAATATCCAATAGTGATAGTGCTAAAGTATGTGAAAGGAAAGATCAATTGTGTTATAACGCCTCAGTCAATAGAGTGTTGTGTTGGCAATCATTATAATTCTCTCTAAATCATATTATATCACGTTCTAAGATAGTGAATCTCATTCGGTCCCTGTATCTTGCTCCTGAAGTCGTGTTGTCTCCAGTTCAACAAGTCCTCTTTATCTTTCTCTAAGGTAGTGAGCCTTCTTGCAAGTTTTTTTGGAAATGAAACTTATATTGTGAGTTCTCACTATGGTTTTTCCCTCATTGGGTTTTCCACATAAATACGATGTTCTCTTTGTACATGTGTGTGCTCTTTGTTTCTCATTGTTGTTGATCTAGTTAGAAGTAGAATTTCTATATCTTTCATTGTTTAAGAAGTTTTGAAGTTATTAAGGATTCAAACTGTTATATTCATTCTTTGTTACTATTCTACTTAAAGGTTTCTTGATTTGGTAAAGAAGGTTTTCTTGTGCCGAAAGAGTTAAGTTGCGGAAGGGATTAATTTTTGATAAGACTAATTCACCCCCCCTCTCAATCTCTGGAAGTGTTCAATAATTGGTATCAGAGCTAAGTTCCTTTGTAGAAGCTTAATAGCTTGAGGAAAAGATATACGATGGCACATGATGGTTCATACAAGGGTCCTAGGTTTGATGGGACTAATTACTCCTTTTGGAAGATGAGAATGGAAGGAAACATAAAATATCTTGGGTTTGGTGTGTGGTAATCATTCAAAAGTGAATATACTACTCCTACCACTCCTCTTAGATATCCAAATACCACTCTTGCAAATCCAAATGAAATAAGACTATATGAGTGCAATTCCAAAGATAAGAATGTTATTTTGTGTGGGTGGGCTGATTCAAAACTTTTGAAGGTGATGAATTGCAATTCTGCCAAATATGCTTGGGAAAAGCTTAGTAGTATCTATGAAGGAGACAATAAAGTGAAGAAAGCAAATATGTAGATCTTTAAAAGTAGATCTTAGAATCTAAAGATGATTTAAGATGAATACATTACAAGTTATATGCTCTAAGTACAAGAAGTTGTCTCTAGCATCTCCGGACTTGGTGGAGAAGTGAAAGAAAGTAAAATTGTAAAGAAGGTTTTGATATCTCTCCCAAAAATATTACAGTCACAAAGTGTCTACCATTGAAGATTCAAAGGACTCAGATCAGTATTCAGTTGATGAAATTTTTGGTGTGCTTACTTCCTTTGAGATGAGAGAGTTTGATAAAGATGTTCCAAAGAAGGAAGCTACATTCAAAGCCAACAAAAAGATTGAAGATGAAGTTGTTAATCAAAATGATGACCTTGATAAGGTTGAAGCAAACTTTGTGAGAAGATTAAAGAAAGGCATTGGCAAGTACAAAGGTAAGTTGTCATTCAAGTGTTTCAATTGTGAAAGAATAGGTTATTTTGCATCTAAATTCCCTTATAAAGAATTAGATGATAGTAATAAAAGAGATAAGGTTAAAAAGGGTCTCTATTCCAAAGAAAGGAGTAGCTTCTCTAAAGATGAGGAGAATGATTCAAATGATGAAACTCTCTTTATGAATTTCAATACTACTGACATAAAGTGCAATATTGAGAAATGGAAGGAGTCTGACTCCTTGAGTGATGAAGATATGTTTTCCTCTAATCCGGATTTGGAATCTATGGAACCTAAAGGTCGAGACTTCAATTCAGATGATTAGGGAATAGACTTTGAAGTAAAACAATGGTCTGCTCTGGAAGACCGGAATGAAGCAAGGGGACTAAATCAAAAATATGAAAGCTTGCTTGCAAAAGCAAAGGAAGAAAATGGCAAAATAAAAATACAAGTTGAAAAAAGGCAAGGGTGGGTGCAAAAAGATGGGGGGGGGCAAATTGTGGCCAAAATTTTAAAAAACTTCTCATAGGCTATAACACGAGTGCATTATAACACGCTCACATTATGGCTTGGTGTGTCAAGCCTAAGGCTCAGCCACGTCGAGCCTATTTTGTGCTCGTGTTATAACGCGAGTGCGGAATAATGCACTCACGTTATGAGTTATTAGAACAAAAAAAATAAAATCAAATTCATTTTTATGTTGATTTTTTTTTCTCTTACCCATGGCCAAAAACCATTCTCTTGCACGCTCGCATTCTGGGAGGAGACAATCTTGAATTTTTTCATCATTTTGTTGCTATTTCGTCACTAGGATGCCGCCACATCGACGGGGAGGTAAAATAGGTAAGGATTGTTTGTTTTTTGTTGTGAATTTGTTAGTTTTAGGTTGTTTTTTATATTCATTTGTTGAATTTGGAGGAAATGATAATGATCCTAGAAACCCTCTTCAAAACCCTCCTGAGAATCCTCAACAAACAGAGCAATAATAACATGAAAAAAATCCTCAAGTTCAACAACCACAACAACAATATCCTCCATCAATCCCTCAACATCCTCCTGGCACTCAGCAAAATTTAAAGGGGGTAATTGAAACCAATAAAAAACAAATTGAGGAGTTAATCACGTGGTTGAGTGATCTAGTAGGTTCAACCATGGAGAGAATAACACTTGTAAATTCACTTAAAGAAATATTAAAACATGTAGATGAAATCAACAAACAATTAAGTCATTGGCAAGATAGGAGGCAGGTAGCTAAGAATTTTTACCAGAATAAATTTTCATATAAAGAAGTAAAAGATGAAAAGATTACAAAATTAGATTTGTGCTCATTATTCACCGACCCATGCACAAATAAAAATATTGACCTCAATGCAAAGAGGTTTCCTATCCATTGGTGCCACCACCAAGGGATTAGGAACTTTTTTTGGGATAGGTGGTACATGGTTTTTTATTACCCACCATGCAACAATTGCAAAGTCCCACAATATTTCCTGAGGAAAAAATATTGTGAGATAATAGTGAACAAAATCTTGAATTATTTTGATATGAGGGACTTCCAGAGGAGAGGTGAGGAGTCGGCTCAAGATAGACCCAATGCACGATAGGATCTTATGTGGCAAGCGAGACGAGCTCTCGCTAGGTTGGATCATGAGCACACTTTTATCCCTTCCATCGTGAAGGATATTTCTAAGGTAGAAACTTTGTAGGCTATCACCTCTTTGACCCAGAGTTTCATCCAGCATGTTAGTCCTATAGTACAGCGTCGTCGATGGGAGTCTTCGAGTGGTAGGCTTCCACCCATTCATGTCAGGTTTGTGAGGCGACTTGTACATATGACCCCACCAATATTGAGGAGGTTGCTACATAAGATATGTTTGCAGCTACGGAGATGGCGAGGGCAACTGACATTTTGAATGAGGCTTATGGCATTGATACTCTGGTAAATGTTAGCATGTTCATTGAATTTAATTTATTAAATTTCATTTTTGAAATGCAAGATTAACTCATTTATTTTTATGATTGTAATAAAATTTTAGGGTCACGGTGTTGATACTGGATACATCGGTGCTACACATGCTTATTACTCCACTGCATCTACCGTTGAGGTATGTAACCAATAAACAATGATAAACTTATTACATGTTAATAGCAATGTTATATGAATGGTATTCTAATATCTAATTTTGGATGTTGAATAGGTTAATATTGGAGGTTTCGTGGGAACACCTCTCAGTGCCAATGGAGTTAGACAAATCTTCATGTAGGTAATAGAATAAAGAGTTTAACTAATGAATTGTACTTAATAGATTTGTGTAGCTTGTATTCATATCATTGATTACATTGCATTGCACATATTTCAAACTCAAAGCATTACTTCACATTCCATAACTAATAACTAGATGTTGATATATGACAAAATTTCAACTACAATATAGTTGTTTAGAAAGTCAACATAAGCAATGATGCAATTACTTCACATAGCATAACTAATAACTAGGAGCAGTTGCCAATTGCATTTTCTTGTCATGGCATTCCATGAGACCTCTTTTTATTGAGGCATCTTTTCAAACAATTCACTACCTTGTCTATGCTATGGATGCTTGGAAGAAATATATGAAAGAATAATAGTAAGCAATAGCATAGACAAGGCAATGAGTAGTTTGAAAAAATGCCTCAAAGAAATGTGGTCTCATGGTGATGTCCATCACCATGAGACCCAATTTATTTGAGGCATTTTTTCAAACAACTCACCACCTTTTCTATGCTACCATATTTTCCATACATGTCTACCAAAGCAATTTATCAAACAGTTCACTTGTTGCTATGGCTAAAAGTTTAAAAAAAGGTGCTTTCCAACAAACTATGGGTTCTTAGAAAAAAAAGCTATCAGAGAATAATAGTAAGCAATAACATAGATAAGGCAATGAGTAGTTTGAAAAAATGCCTCGAAGAAATGTGGTCTCATGGTGATGGAATGCCATTACATCACCACGAGACCGCATTTCTTAGAGGCATTTTTTCAAACAGCTCACCACCTTTTCTATGCTACCACATTTTCCATACATATCTACCAAAGAATTTTATCAAACTACTTGAAATTCCTTGTTGCTATGGCTAAAAGCCTAAAAAGGGTGTTTTCCAACAAACTATGGATGCTTGGAAAAAATCTATCAAAGCATAATAGTAAGCAATAGCATAGACAAGGCAATGAGTAGTTTGAAAAAATGCCTCAAAGAAATGTGGTCTCATGGTGATGGAATGCCATTCCATCAACATGAGACCACATTTCCTTGAGGCATTTTTCAAATAGCTCACCACCTTTTCTATGCTACCACATTTTCCATACACATCTACCAAAGCATTTAATCAATCTACTCACTTCCTTGTTGCTATGGCTAAAATCCTAAATTAGGTGCTTTCCAACAAAGTACAGATGCTTGGAAAAAATCTATCAAAGCATAATAGTAAGAAATAACATAGACAAGGCAGTGAGTAGTTTGAAAAAATTCCTCAAAGAAATGTGGTCTCATGGTGATGGAATGTCAGTCCATCACCATGATACCACATTTCTTTAAGGTATTTTTTCAAACAGTTCACCGCCTTTTCTATGCTACCACATTTTCCATACATGTCTACCAAAGCATTTTATCAAACTACTTCGAACATCCTTACTGCTATGGATAAAAGCCTAAAAAAGATGCTTTCCAACAAACTATGGATGCTTGGAAAAAATCTACCAAAGCATAATAGTAAGCAATAGCATAGAAAACACAGTGAGTAGTGTAAGAAAATGCCTCGAAGAAATACATGGTCTCATGGTGATGCAATGCCATTCCATCACCATGAGACCACATTTTTTTGAGGCATTTTTTCAAACAGCTTGTTGCCTTTTCTATGCTACCACATTTTGCATACATGTCTACCAAAGTATTTTTATCAAACTACTCACTTCCTTGCTGCTATGGCTAAAAGCCTAAAATAGGTGCTTTCCAACAAACTATGGATGCTTGGAAAAAATCTATCAAAGCATAATAGTAAGCAATATCATATTCAAGGTAGTGAGTAGTTTGAAAAAATACCTTGAAGAAATGCAGTCTCATGGTGATGGAATGCCATGACACATTTGTTTGTAATGGCATTCCATCACCATGAGACCCCATTTATTTGAGGCATTTTTTCAAACATTTCACTTCCTTCTCTATGCCACCATAGTTATCGTACATGTCTATGAAAGCATTTTATCAAATGGTTCACTGCCTTGCTGCTATGGGTAAAATCCTAAAAATAGGTGCTTTCAAACAAGCTATGGAAAAATAGTAAGCATGATAGTCAGAAATATATAGTTTAATAAGTACTCAAAATTTTGTTCATTATCTCATACATTATAAGCTATGACATGGATCGCTATTGTATTTTTTGTGATTGAATAATTTGTTGTTTTATTTTCAGATGTTGGAAGGGGACACACTTCCAAATGTTCATAGGGCAATAGAGCTTGGTGTTTCATCTGCGATAGACTCCTTGATGCCTCTCATGGAGGTATGAGGCAAATTACTAAATTTCAATTTACATTTGTTGTTATAGTTGTTAGTTAGTGAAAAATCAAACCATTATTGATTCGTAGTTTAATTTCTCTATGGATGGTTTCTACAAGGATTTAGCACGCCTCAGCATGGTAATTTGAACCTTTCCCTCGAGGAGAGTGATCATCAAATGGCGGTAAGTGATTATTTTGTTAAATATATCATTTTTATAATGTAATTTCTATATATTAATGTCTTTACTTGTTATTGTAACAGATAAGGCTTGACCAAGAACTAAACCCTGGGAGGAGCACCAGGAGCACTCCTCAACCTTAGAATAAATGAGTGACAAAACTATGGTCATTTGATCAACAAGCAAAGGGAAAGAGTTTATTTCGAGAGCATGGAGAGCAATGACTTTTGATTCCAGAGCCCTTTGTTGTATGCTTATATGGAATTTTTGTACATATTTTGTATTGCATATATTTTACATTGAATGCCTATATGGCATTCTCATAATCCTATATGGCTATTTTGTATATATTTTATACTTATATCGACATATATTGATGTATGCCTACATGGCTCTTTGGTTAATACAAATATTTTTTATTGATGGTGTATGTATTTGCATTATAAATCCATGGTTCAATAGATATGAGTTACGTGTATTCAAGTGTATACTTTAAAAATTGTGTGTATACTTTGTGACTTACGTGTATTCCAATGTATACTAAATGCAACTTACATGTTTTCATGTGTATACCTTGTATTCATGCATATACTTTGTATTAATTTGCATATACTATGTGTTTGCGTGTATACTTCAAGGCTTACGTGTATTTGAGTACTTGTGCTTCCCTTATTCATATGTATGCTTGACTTATTCACATGTATACTTATTAATTGGTTAGCCCTAGCATTGATCATTGATTCCCTTCATGGTTTGTCTTGAATATTTATTGTTTGATGTTAAACAACTTTATTAGTTCATGCTAAAAAACTTTAATATTTCTAGGAATACTAGTAGAGTTACAAATTAAAAAATTGCACAAATTGAAAAGAAAAGATTAACTATAAATAAATGCACTGATTATTAACTTGATAATTGATTAAGAATGAGTATAATATATATATAAAGAGATTTCTAGAATGGCAACTACCAACTAGAAAATAGGAAAAGCATTCCCAATACTTTGAAAGCAATAATCCACCCAAAATTGCAATGAGAGATAAGGAAAATGAACCCACATAGGCATAATTGAATAAAGAACAGTTCACCCTTCACAGCTTGGTGAAACCATTGTCAAACTTAGAACTTAAAGATAAAGAAGAATTATGATCTATATAATATAGAATTAGTACCCACTTTGATGACTACAAAATTTTCAACCATGGGCTTATCATGCTTTTTCAAATTTGGTAAGAAGGCTTATTTAAGATCCTTGAGCAATGTATATCCTAATGCTTCCTTGTTCTTACATATCTCAATTCAGTTTAATTCAAAGAGTTCCATAAAATGTTTTATCTAAAAGCAAAAACACATTTTCAATTGGTATTCCATGAGATGTTCAATAAAAATATTCCAGTATATTTAATCTTTTGATTGGAACAACTCAATTAAGCAAAGGATACATAATCTTCACAACACTTGCAAAACATAATATTCATAGTAGATGATGAGTAGTTAACATCTTGACACATTATCATACAAACATTTATCTTGAATGGTCTTTAAACATTTTCACAACATAATCCTCACAGTACATAATGAATTGTTATGTTCTTGATCCATCACCATATAAACATGTCGAAAGATGTATATGTCAACTTTTTGCAATATTATTTCTTGTATAGGAAATGGACATAGGAGAAAGCTTTATAATTTATAATACAAATAAGAAATGGACTTGGGTGAAAACTTTATTTATCACACCAAATAATAAATGTACGTGAGGGCATCACTTGTTTCTCTTAGACTCTATTTTTCAAGCATAGCAAATCATTTCAAATGAAAATGACAAAATGCTTCACAACCTAAGTTGTTAATTAAGGAAAAATAAAATGTTTTCAAGTTCCATTGTTGTATGCATTTACAATTAGTTTTATCTTGTTGTAAGGGAAAGGAGGATAATTAAAAAATGTCTTGCACGTGCTAGACTTGAGGATGATCATATGCTTTTGGTGTGGAAAAATCATACTTCTCAACTATCGTGTGAATGTTTCTCTTTTCAATTGTTTTGTATGCCATCATAAGGGATCGAGCCGGTTGAACATAGGTCAGAGTGATTCGATGTGTTTGGGTGCGAAAGAGGACCATTCCTAGTGTAAATGTACCTATCAAGATGCGTTGTAACAGTGTGTTTGGTCACACGAGTTGCATAATGAAAGTTGTACCACTTTGCAACTTTACACTATTTGCATTTGATACTTTTTTCATCAAGACAAAACTGGACACCACGAGAAAACAACTCTGAGATAACAAAAATTGAGAGAGGTTATTGTAGAGGATTCCAACATGATCCCATAGGATCAGATGAAGAGTTCGTAAGTTTCACGGTTTCTGAGTAATATCCCGTCAAAGATTTCAGCCATTTTGCACTTTGGACCCTTATGGGATCAAGTCAGTTGAATGTGGATCGAAGTGATTCTGCATGTTTGGGTGTGAAAGAGGACCATTCTAGTGTAAACGTACCCATTCGGATGCATTGGAACAGTTCATTTGGTCATACAAGTTGCAAAATGAAAGTTGTACCACTTTGCAACTTTACACTACTTGCATTGACACTTTTTCCATCAAGTGAAAATTGGACACCACAGGAAAATGACTCTAAGATAATAAAAAAAAACTAAGAGATTTTTTTGCAAAGGGGCCCAACGAAATTTTGTAGGCTCATATGGAGAGTTTGTAAGCATCATGATTTTTGAGTAATAGTCCGTCAAATATTGCAGACATTTTGCACTTTGAACCCTTAAGGGATCGAGCCAATTGAACGTAGTTTGAAGAGATTTTGCATGTTTGGGTGTGAAAGTGGACCATGACTAGTGTAAACGTACCCATCCAAATGTGTTGGAATAATTCGTTTGGTCACATGAGTTACAGAACAAAAGTTACACCACATTACAACTTTACACTACTTGCATTTGACACTTTTTCCATCAAGTGAAAACTAGACACCACGAGAAAATGACTCTGAGATAACAAAAATTGAGAAAGGTTATTGTAGAGGGTCCCAACGTGATCTTGTAGGCTCAGATGGAGAGTTCGTAAGCGTCAAATTTTGTAATTTATAGCCTATCAAATATTGCTGCCCTTTTGCACTTTGGACCCTTAAAGGATCGAGTCGGTTGAGCGTAGCTCAGAGTGATTCAACGTGTTTGGGTGTGAAAGAGGACAATGCATAGTGTAAACGTGCCCATCTGAACATGTTGGAATAGCTCATTTGGTCACATGAGTTATAGAACAAAAGTTGCACTACTTTGCAACTTTACACTGCTTGCATTTGACACTTTTTCCATCAAGTGAAAACTGGAAACCACGGAAAAATGACTCAAAGATAACAAAAAATAAGAGAGGTTATTGTAGAGGGGCCCAACACAATCCCATAGGTTTAGATTAATATTTCGTAAGCATCACAGTTTTTGAGTAATAGCCCATCAAAGATTGTTGCTCTTTTGCACTTTAGACCCTTAAGGGTCGAGTCAATTGAGCATAGCTCGGAGCGATTCAGCGTGTTTGGGTGAAAAAGATGAATATTTCTAGCATAAACATACCCATTTAGATTCATTGGAATGGTCTATTTGGTCACACAAGTTGTAGAATGAAAGTTGCACCACTTTGCAACTTTACACTACTTGTGTTTAACACTTTTTCCATCAAGTGAAAACTGGACACCACAAGAAAAATGACTCTGAGATAACAAAAACCAAGAAAGGTTATTGTAGAGGGGCCCAACATGATCCTATAGGCTCATACGGATATTTTTTAAGTGTCATGCTTTTCAAGTAATATCATGTCAAAGATTTTTGGCCTTTTGCACTTTGGACACTTAAGGGATCGAGCCAGTTGAACATAGCTCAGAGCGATTCAGCATGTTTGGGTGTGAAAGAGTACCATTCCTAGTGTAAATTTACCCATCTAAACATGTTGGAATAGTTTATTTGGTCACACGAGTTGCAAAATGAAATTTGCACCACTTTGCAACTTACACTGCTTGCATTTGACACTTTTTCCATCAAGTGAAAACTAGACACCACGAGAAAACAACTCCAAGATAACAAAAACTGGGAGAATATATTGTAGAGGGGCCCATTGTGATCTCATAGGCTTAGACGAAGAGTTCGTAAGCATCATAGTTTTCAAGTAATAGCCCATCAAAGATTGATGCCCTTTTGCACTTTGGACCCTTAAGGGATTGAGTTGGTTGGACATAGCTCAGAGAAATTCGATGTGTTTGGGTACAAAAGAGGACTATACATTGCATAAAAATACCCATCTGGATGCATTGGAACAATTTTTTTGGTCACACAAGTTGTAGAATGAAAGTTGCACCATTTTGCAACTTTACACTGCTTGCATTTGACACTTTTTCAATCAAGTGAAAACTGGACACCACAGGAAAATGACTCCAAGATAACAAAAATCAAGAGAGATTATTGTAGAGGGGCCCAACATGATCCCCTAGGCTTAGATAGAGAGTTCATAAGTATCACGGTTTCTGAGTAATAGCCCGTAAAAAATTGTAGTCATTTTGCACTTTGGACCCTTAAGGGATCAAGTCGGTTGAAAGTAGTTCAAAGTGATTCAACATGTTTAGGTGCAAAAGAAGACCATGCCTAGCATAAACGTACCCATTCAGACGCGTTGGAATAGTATGTTTAGTCACACAAGTTGCAGAATGAAATTTGCACCACTTTGCAACTTTACACTGCTTGCAATTGACACTTTTTCCATGAAGTCAAAATTGGACACCACGGAAAAATAACTCTGAGATAACAAAAACTGAGAGAGGTTATTGTAGAGGTTCCCTACGTGATCTTGATTCCTCAAATGGAATGTTTGTAACTGACACAATATCGGGGTAACAGGTTGTCAAAGATTGTTACCCTTTTGCAATTTGGACTATTAAGGAATTACGTTGCGTGAATTACAAATGTTTGAGGGCAATAATAAATTTTAAAATTTGAGTAAATATCATAAAAATGTTTATGTGAATAGATGGTATGCTATATTGATACTGATATATAATCATTAGGTTGATTTGTTTTAATAAATGAAGTTTTTATAATAAGTTAGTCAATTGGTGCTAGTTATAATAGGGAGAGAATAAAGGAAGAAAAAGAATGATTGGTAACCATCAATGGTTATTACACTCACTATATTATAATATGATGTTTACAATAAAATGAGATTTATTTGGCTGTCCTAATTCTTTTGTTTGTGCTACAATTTTCTAATATGCTTCATACACCATTCTGAAACCCAAGTGCTTGTACTTGTAGGCACAATGCTTTCTCAAAACTATCAAGTGGTAATGCAAAATCATGAGAAAAATTCAAACTATATGAATTCCAACACTCCACTTAAATCAAATACTGAATCAATATGCCCCATTTTCATGCACACAAACTCAGCTTATAAGATTCTCTCATAATAACCAAAATTACGATTTAAGGATGCCCTAGGTACTCCATTCTCACATATCTTTTACAATGTCACTCATACATTCGAGATTCTCTTTCTATATCATAGGTGATCATGATGAGGTTAACTTCAAATGAATAACTTGAAATTCCCTCTCTAATCTTCACACACTCTTTTATAATGGCTTCAAATTAGAATTGATATTTGTCAAGATCATCAAAATAAGGATGTTGCATTACTTTTTGGCAGAGATTCTCTTGGATGGCTCATAAATCGACATTTTTTGTAAGGAGACACCAAACAATTTTTATTAGTTTACTTACAAATAGGAAAAGTAAAAGAAGAAAAAGAAAGATCATCCAAAATGGAAATGAAATGAAAATAGATGGAAGGCACTTACAAACAACAAATCCACACCATTTGGTTCCAAGTCGGGAACAACAACACTTAAATATTGATGCTTCCATTGAGGATAGGCATGCTAATGTCTCAACTTAGTCACTTTTGGTCATACCTCTTCATTGGGAGTTCCAAGATACTTATTGCACACAACACCTCTCATGAATAGAATAACTTGAAATTTGAGATGCTCTTATAATGTCTACATCATAGGTGCTCATGATGAGGTTAACTTCAAATGAATAACTTGAAATTCCCTCACTAATCTTCACACACACTTTTATAATGGCTTAAAATCATAATTGATATTTTTCAAGATCATCAAAATAAGGATGTTGCATTTCTTTTTTGGCCGAGATTCTCTTGGATGGTTCATAAATCAACATTTTCTGCAAGGGGACACCAATCAATTTTTAGTAGGTTACTTACAAATAGGAAAAGTAAAAGAAGAAAAAGAAAGAGCATCCAAAATGGAAATGAAATGAAAATAGATGGAAGGCACTTATAGACAACAAATACACGCCATTTGGTTCCAACTCGGGAACAACAAGGCTTAAATCTTTATGCTTCCATTGATGATAGGCATGCTAGTCTCTCAACTTAGTCACTCCTGACCATGCATCTTCATTAGGAGTTCCAAGATACCTAATGCACACAACAACCTCTCATGAATAGAATGTAACCAAAATATTACTTTCCAACCTTTTGGAAACTTGTAACCTATTATAAAAACAAAACAATTTAATCTTCCACTTAGTTTACTAATCTATTGAGAATATCCTACATTTTTTTTGGCATATTTTTGAGAAAAAATAAAATACCATTGAACTCTATTTCCTTTTCCATAGTTCTAAACATAAATTGTGCTACATTTGCAAGTTTGATAACTTCATCAATCACCTACATACATGATATAAACATTAGATGATAGCATTGGAATCATACAAATTATTATGCATATAAGTATAAATTAATAAGAACCAATGTGCATACTTTAAAAAAATTAATCTAACGAACCATCTGGGCCTGCTCTACTCTTTATTGTGTCAAGTATTGCCTCATGGTCAGACTCATGGACCTTCCACAAGGTCTTATTGAAAGGTCTATCCCCATATTTGGTCAAACAAACATTGGATGTCACGACAAGGTTTGAGTAATGAAGAATCTTCTGACGCATGTCAAAGTCCTAAAATGACCAATATTTAACACTCTTATGTGGGTACCTTCTAAGCCGTGTTCCAGCAACAACAACTGAGCCTGTAGGGTATTCGATGTTTTCTCCATCTATAACTAGGACCTCCAAAAAAATTTGGCCTCAACACAAATACACAAGTAATAGTTTGTTCCCTCTTCGTTGTCTTCATCTACAATAATTGCATAAACATGCCTTGCATTGATATGTGCAGCAAATTAGATGAAATTAGTCAACATTACAAATACACTACAAAGTAAGATAACAATAGGAATTTCAAAAACTATGCAAGTAGATATATTACCTGGTTGAACTAGATCTGATATGTGGTCAAAGTCAATCGATGAATCCATCTGTGTTAGTTCCAATGTCATCAGATGGCAATACGTGTGAAGTGGGCTAAGATAACAACCATTTCTCAACCCACTCCTTTGACTCACAATCATCCTAGGCTTGCATTGTACATGAAGAACAAAAGCATGTCATCTTTTGTGTATTGATACTCCATGAACCTACATTTGAGCTAAGGAAAGAGTGTATCTCACTCAATCCTATCAGTGTACAAAAATCCTCATATGGTGCAATGTTAGTATCATCCATCAACCAAAAAATCTAAGAACTGAAGATGTACCTTCATTACGTAGACCCATCAAAGCATTACACCACTTGACAATTGATTTTGCATTTTTCAACGTTGACATGAACCACCCAAGAATTTTTTCTATAAAATATTTGGCCATCCTCTATTTCACATAAAAAAATTTATAAGAACTCTCTTGAATATGTTGGTGGGGCTTGTATGCCACAATCTTGCAAAACATCGTTAGAATGTAAATCTAAACATATAGAATGATAAACATCATAATGGTTAGAGAATTCAATATGTATTCTACAACAACAAGTAGTGCATGTGTGATTTATCTTGACATAAAAAGGTTTAATCATTTCAAAATATTTTTGAAAATTTTGAATTTGAGGATAATCCTATTGAAATTTATGAAAAAATTGGGTTTGATTCATATCTAAAAAATGCTTTGGATGTGGCTTACAGTTCTGACTACCGATTCTCCTTCTTACTACATCCCTTTGATTTGAAGATGGCCTTGTGTTATTCTTCCAATACTTTTCAATTAGTGTTCTCAATGCTTCAACAACTTTTTTTATCTTTTCGTGGGAGTCTCCCTGAGAATTCCCATAATTCATTTGAATCGGTGCCCTCAATTCTTTGCCACCTTTGAATGGCTCTTGATAAATTTTTTCTACTAATTCTCAATTGTTTGTATTTGTCTTTCTAATGAGACAAGATCTCCTTGTTTGACTACTTACCAAATTTGATGTAATGACACGCCAGGCGACATTACTTTCCTTAGAGCATGAGGTCTTACCCACACTCTCATAAGCATCCATTAGATTCTTCACAATAGTGTTTTCACTTGAAGCATTCAATGTTCTCAACCCAAGCATCTTCATGATGTTTCTATACTTTATACCCTGCATCATTTCAACAAATAGTTGACATCTTGCGGTCTCATTTAGCCTTTCAAATAACAATTTCCAAATCTTATCAGCATATCTTCTACAAATGCGTGTTAGAATCTTACCTTCCATGTGCTACAAAATATCCTCATCAATATTAATCAAATACTTTGGCTTTCAACGCAAAATTTTAGGTGGTGTTCACCTAGGTACATACATCTCAACATTAGGAATTTCATCAATATTTAAGTGAGGTGGGATAGATCACATACCTTCGATCGAGGGTGGAATAGACGACATACCTTGAGGTTCACATTGGTATGATGATGTACCTTCTTCGTCAAATCCGAGTGATAATGTACTCTCAATTTGAGATGTAGTGGATGATGTCCCTTCATATTCACTTGCGGTAGATGGTGTCCAACCATATTCAGTTGTGGTAGATGGTTTCCAACCATATTCCCTTGTAGTAGATGGTGCCCCTACATATTCACTTGTGGTTAATGGTGTCCCTTCGTATTCACTTGCGGTAGAGGGTGTGTCTCCAACTATGGTATTTGAATTTTTCTTACCATGATGCTTTCGCATTTGTGCCCTTTGTGCCGCCAATTCCTTTTCTCTTTTTGATGGTTGAGGTTCCTCTTCAATTGGCTCATTTTTTTCAATCATATCCAATTTCTTCTTTTGATGATATTCCCTCATCCATTCTCTATTTTTTGCTTTATTAGTTTCATACACTTCGTTTGTTGGTTTATTCTTTTGTTTCCTCGGCATGGCGGATAATTTTACCTATAGCATGGTAATGAGACAAATATTAGTTCCTAAAAATTGAATCCATACAAATAAATGAAACATATATCATTCAAAGCTTCATACAAAATACTTACAATCATCATGTAGAAGAGTATTTCTAGCATAGACAAAGGTCACAATAATTTTTTGGATGGAATGCCTTAAACAAATGTGGTAATGTGGCATGTAATGATTGCAATATAGGCTCAAAATGGAAGCATGGACAAGGCATGTGAATTTTTTGACAATAATGTTTTCGTAGACATGTATGCAACATGTGGTACCTTTGACAAGCTAGTGAGTTGTACATCATCGTGACACTCCATTTCTATGAGGAATTTTTTCACGCTGCCCCTACCTTGTCAACCCTACCGCATTGGCAAGCTAGTGAGCTCACTAGGCTGCCAATGCGGTAGGGTTGACAAGGTAGGGGCAGCATGAAAAAATTCCTCATAGAAATGGGGTGTCATGGTGATCATCTTTTCACGCTCCCCCTACCTTGTCAACCCTACCGCATTGGCAAGCTAGTGATCTCACTAGCTTTCCAATGCAATAGGGTTAAAAAGGTAGGGGTACCGTGAAAAAATGCCTCATAAAAATGGGGTGTCACAGTGATCCCCTATCTTGTCAACCCTACAACATTGACAAGCTAGTGAGCTCACTAGCTTGCCAATGCGGTAGGGTTGACAAGGTAGGGGCAGCGTGAGAAAATACCTCATAGGAATTTTTTCACACTACCCCTACCTTGTCAAACCTAAGTGAGACCCCATTTCTATGAGGCATTTTCTCATGTTGCCCCTACCTTTTGAACCCTACCGCATTGGAAAGCTAGTGATCTCACTAGCTTGCCAATGCTACCACATTTTGTATACATGTCTACAAAAACATTATTGTCAAACAATTCACATGCCTTGTCCATGCTTCCATTTTGAGCCTATATTGCTATCAAGTCATACCACATGACCACATTTCTTTAAGGAATTCCATCCAAAAAATCATGTGAGCATTGGCAAGCTAGTGAGCTCACTAGCTTGCCAATGCAATAGGGTTGACAAGGTAGGGGTAGCATGAGAAAATGCCTCATAGAAATGGGGTCTCACAGTGTCACTATCTTGCCAATGCAGTAGGGTTGAAAAGGTAGGGACAGCATGAGAAAATGCCTCAAAGAAATGGGGTCTCAAGATGATAGCTCACTAGCTTGCTAATGCAATAGGGTTTACAAGGTAGGGGTAGCATGAGAAAATGCCTCATAGAAATAGGCTCAAAATGGAAGCATGGACAAGGCATATGAATTGTTTGACAATAATGCTTCCACAGACATGTATGCAAAATGTGGTAACATTGGCATGCTAGTGAGCTCACTAGCTTGCCAATGCGGTAGGGTTGACAAGGTAGGGATAGTGTGAGAAAATGCCTCATAGAAATGGGGTCTCACAATGATGTGCATCACTACCCATTTCTGTGAGGAATTTTCTCACACTGCCCCTACCTTGGATGTACATCACCATGAGACCCCATTTCTATGAGGCATTTTATCATGCTGCCCCTACCTTGTCAACCCTACCACATTGGCAAGCTAGTGTTTTTCCAATAGAGATAAAAAAAACAAAATAGTTTCAAAGATCCATCAATGTGGGAGGAGTATATTCCAATTTTTTAGAGACGTGTATGGAAAATTTGGTAGCATAGACAATGCAATCAACTACTTGATAAAATGCACATCACCATGAGACTCCATTTCTTTGAGGCATGTCTTCAAACAGTTGATTTCCTTCTTTATGTTGTTTGATAAAATGCTTTGGTAGACATGTATGGAAAATTTAGTAGCATAGACAAGGCAATAAATTACTTGGTATATCTATTTGACAAAATACCTCAATGATATATGTCCTCATGGACTAGAATGATTGCAAGATATGCACAAAATAGATTTTCAAGCATATGCAATTTGTAGGTGTAAAACCAAATTCATCTACATTTTCCAACATCCCCCATACCTATACCAAAATGAAAGCTTTGGAGAGTGGTATGCACATCCATAGTAAAGTATTGAGAAATGATGTATTATTTTACTTATAACTTTTGTCATATATATATATATGTGTGTGTGTGTGTGTGTGTGTGTGTGTGTGTGTGTGTGTGTGTGTGTGTGTGTAGAAAATGTGGAAGCATACATAAGTTAATTCAATTATTTATCAAAATTCCTCAAAGAGATGTGGTTTAAAAATGTAATTGGCAAGTGTAAAGAATTGTGTAATTTAAAATGTGCATTGAAAAGATAACGTTATAATGACAAACAAACAATGATCAACATGGAATTTGCAAAATAAAAAAATCAAAGAAAACCAAAATAGAATGAAATAAAATGTGTAAAGACTTCACATACCTGAAAAACCAAAGTTTCAAATAAAAGAGTTCTGCCCAATTATGTAGCATTCGCTTCTTCTTTCTTCAAACTCCTCCACAATTTGACTTTTTCAAAAGCTTGTTCCCCTCCAAAATTCAATTGTATATCACTCTTCAATGGAATTCAGACTTGAATTGATCTTATATGCTTTTCAATGTGAAAACTCTACTATTTCATACAAAGGTGGTGGAAAGATCATGAAGAAGGTGGTGGAATGTGAAAAAATTACATGCACACTTCACAAAATCATCAAAAAGATTTTTTTTGTCGAAACGCATGCATAACCAGGAGAATACACAGAATGTAGGCCTTGAGATCACAAGTATATTGAGTTTTTATCCTTTTTAGAGCAATAAAAAATGCGCTCACATTATAATGCACTCATGTTATAATGTGCTCGTGTTATAACGGGCTCGCATTATAATGTGCTCGTGTTATAATGTGCTCGTGTTATGTCTTGCTAAAATAATGACCATATCTCTACTACTTCAAAACACACTTGTGTTATGAGAAAGCTGATTTTTTATGTTTCTTTTCTCTCTCTTTATCTCTATCCCCTACCCTCTACCCTTTATCTCCCTCCCTCTCTATCTCCCTCTCTGTCAACTCTCTCTCACTCACTCACTCCTATCTCTATCCCCTCTACCCTCTATCCTTAACCCTTAACCCTCTCTCTCTCTCACTCACTCACTTCAAGTCTCTCTCTCCTACCCCATCTCCCTCTCTTAAGTCTCTCACTCACTCACTCACTCCCATCTCTCTCCCCTCTACCCTCTACCCTCTACCCTTAACCCTTAAACCCTCTCTCTCTCTCTCTCTCTCTCTCTCTCTCTCTCTCTCTCTCTCTCTCTCTCTCTCTCTCTCTCTCTCTCTCTCTCTCTCCCCTCTACCCTTCTCTCTCTCCCTCTCCCACCCCTCTACCCTTAACCCTTAAACCCTCTCCCCTTTACCCTTAACCCTTAAACCCTTAAACTATCTACCCTATATCCTCTCTCTCACTCACTCACTCCCTCTATCTCTCCCTCTCTCAAGTCTCTCCCTCACACCCCCTCTCCCTCGCTCAGGTCTCTCTCTCACTCCCTCTCTCTATATCTCTCCCCTATACCTTAAACCCTAAACCCTTAAACCCTTAAACCTTGTACCATCTACTCTTAACCCTCTCTCTCTCTCCTCTACCCTTAACACCCTAAAACTCTCTACCCTCTACCCTCTACCCTCTATCTCCCTCCCTCTCTCTCTCCCTCTCTGTCAAGTCTCTCTCTCTCACTCACTCACTCCTATCTCTATCCCCTTATTGCCAACCCTTCTCTCTCTCTCTCTCTCTCTCTCTCTCTCTCTCTCTCTCTCTCTCTCTCTCTCTCTCTCTCTCTCTCTCTCTCTCTCTCTCTCTCTCTCTCTCTCTCTCTCTATCTCTCTCTCTCTCTCTCTCTCTCTCTCTCTCTCTCTCTCTCTCTCTCTCTCTCTCTCTCTCTCCTCTCTCTCTCATTTACCCTTAACCCCGCGTAAACCCTCTACCCTCCTGCCCCTCTACCCCTTAACCCTTAGGCCATCTGCCCTCTGCCACTCTGTCTACCACTCCCTCCCTCTCTCTCTCAGTCTCCTCTGCCCCTCTCCCTCTCTCAAGTCTCCTCTTTCACTCACTAACTCACTATCTCTCTCCTCTTGTAAACCCTCTACCATCTACTCTTAACCCCTCTCTCTCTCTCTCCTCTCTCTCTCTCTCTCTCTCTCTCTCTCTCTCTCTCTCTCTCTCTCTCTCTCTCTCTCTCTCTCTCTCTCTCTCTCTCTCTCTCTCTCTCTCTACCCTTAACCCTTGACCCTCTACCTCTGCCCTTAAACCCTCTATCCTCTGCCGCCAACCCTTAAACCCCACCCAAACCATCTACCATCTACCCTCTCTCCCTGCCATAACCATCTACCCCCCTCTCTCTCTCTCTCTCTCTCTCTCTCTCTCTCTCTCTCTCTCTCTCCCTTAACCCTTCAACCCCTCTACCCTAAACCATCTACCCTCTCTCCTTTACCCTTAACCCCTCTACCCTCTATCTCTCTCCCACTCCCTACCTCTCTCTCTCAAGTCTCTCTCTCTCACTAACTAACTCCCTTTATCTCTCTCCCCTCTACCCTTAACCCTCTACCCTCTATCTCTCTCCCAATCCTCTATCATCTATCTCTTTCTCTTACTCCCTTTGTCTCTCTCCCCTCTACCCTTAACCCGTAAACTGTGTAGTGGCCTGTTTGAAAAAAAGGGTCCAAGAAATGGGGTCTCCTAGTGATTTACATCACCAAGAGACCTCATTTTTTCAAATAGGCCAAGTTAGGTTGCCAATTTCACCGAATTGGCTAGGTAGTGGGCCTACTAGCTTGCCAATTTAGTGAAATTGGAAAATGGGTCCAAGAAATGGGGTCTCACAATGATGTAAATCATCGGGAGACCCCATTTATTGAACCCATTTTTCAGGCCAAGTAAGGTTTCCAATTTGGTCAAATTGGCACTGTAGTGGCATGTGTGAAAAAATGGGTCCAAGAAATGGAGTCTCTCGGTGATGTAAATCACCAGACCCATTTTTTCAAAGAGGCCAAGTTAGGTTGCCAATTCGCTGAAATTGACAATGTAGTGTTCTGTTTGAAAAAAATGGGTCCAAGAAATGGGGTCTCCCGGTGATGTAAATCACTGGGAGACCCCATTTCTTGGACCCATTTTTTTCAAACAGGCCAAGTTAAACCCTCAACCCTTAAACCCTAAACACTCAACCCCTATACCCTCGACCCTATACATTGGACCCTCAACCTTAATCCTTCAACCCTTGCCCTCAAACCCCATATCATAAACCCTCCTACCTCAACCCTTGCCTCAACCCCTAAACCCTTAAACCTTCACCCTCAATCCTAATCCCTCAACTACCTCAGCCTAAACCATCAGGCCTGAGTCCTCAACCCTCATATATCCTTATTCCCCTCCCTCACCTCTCCTCCATCATCCCTCCTCTCTGCCTAGTCCCTCAACCATATACCCTCAACCCATTGTTGCCAAAACCTCAACCCTAAACCCATCAACCCTTAAACCCTCTACCCTCAACCCAGCCTCTACCTCCAGCCCCGCCAAACCCAGTGACTCTCTGCAATCCTCGCCTCAACCCCTAATTCCTCAACCCCTTAAACCCTCACTCCCCTCAACCCTATTTTGCAACCCTTAAACCCCTAATCCCTCAGCCCCTGCCTCTACCCTATACATTTGGACCCTCAACCTAATCCCTCAACCCCCATACCTCGACCTCTACCCTCAACCTTAAACCCTCCCTCTTCCTATACATTAAAACCTCAACCTCAATTCTCAACCCTCATCCCATAATCCCTCGCCTCAGCCCCTATACTCTCTACCCTATACATTGGATCATCAACCCCTGATATTATGCCCTCAAGCCTATACCTACGACCCTCTCTGCCTCGGCCCTTAACCATCAGCCCCTAAGCCCCGCCGACCTTCTACCTTCTACCTCAGCTAATCCCTCATCCCTATACCCTCAACCCAATACCCTAAACCATCAACCCTATAGGTCCTCAACCCTATACCCTTAATTCTCAACCCTCTACCCTATACATTGGATCCTCAACCCTCATATATATATGTCCCTACCTCCTCTTCTCTCCTCTCTATCTCACTTCTCCCTCCATCTCTCCCTCCATCCATCCCTCCCTCTCTACCCTAATCCCTCAACCCTAGACCATCAACCCTTAAAAAATCAACCCTAAACCCTCAACCCTCAGCCCTTAAACCCTCTACCCTCTACCCTCAACCTAATACCCTCTACCATCAACCCTCAACCCTTAAACCCTTAATGTTAGGTATTGCATGCAGAAAATATCAATTAAATGCAAATAAAGATTAAACAGAGGAATGAAAATACATAGAAATAATAACAACGAGAGACAATTTTTAACGTGGTTCACCCAAACTTGGGTTGCATCCACCAACAGAGAGTCCAATATTATTATCTAACAAATAAAACTGATTACAACCAACAATCTTTGCAACTTAATACTATTGCAAATGTTACAATACAATATCAATGAAAACCCTAACCCTTGGTCATTTTATCAAGACTTATGTCGGTTACAAAATAGGGTTTTATGTCGACCAATAGAAAAATAACTCTTGACACCTTTATAAAATAATAAAAGTCATTTGAGGTTTTGGGGGTGTTGCCCCCGAGCCCCCACAGGGGCCTTTCCCCTCAATCCCTCCATATATCGCAACATGGAGTGCGCCAGGGGTGCTTCCCTTGGACGTCGTCTTGGGGACGCTACCCCCAAACCCTTGTTGAATAATTTTGGGGCAAACCACACCGATAAAAGGGGAAAATTTAACCTCTAAGTTTGATTAGGCTCCATATAACAACACTTAAACCTAAGTAAACTCTCTACCCTAATCACACAACCCTCAACACTTAATCCCTCAACCCTTAAACCCTCTACCCTCAACCCTCAACCCTTAAACCCTAGTCCCTCAACCCCTATACCCGTTGTGTCACCAAAAAATGTATAGTTGAAATTTTTGTGCTCACTTGAGTCTTTCTTATGGACTTTGGCTTGATTTTGCCTAGATTTAATGTTGTTATGTGGCCAACATGTTCACATTAGGTCTTGGAACCTTGTGAATCATTAAGACTTCTAGGATGTCTTGTAAATGTGTTGTGAAGCATTGTAACCCACTTTCACACTTTTCTAGGAATTTTCATTATAATTTACCTAAATAACCTCCTTTTATCACTTACTAAGTCTTATTTCAAAGTGTTGTAACAAACTCTCATGCTTTTCTAGACTTATCATCACTAATTCAACCCTTTATCATGTTTAAATGACCCCTTAATGCACTTTCCAACCATACTTAAGTGTATTTTTGAGGATATTCCCATTAGACCTTATTTAATGCACTTTAATTTTTGAAACCCAGTGAAATTTCCCTGGTGGGACCAAGTCACCACCTAGGGTGACTTAGTCCCACTAGGCTCAAAATTCAAAATAATTTTAATTTCTTAGTGGGATTTTATTCTCTTACCCTTGAGGTCAACCTGTGATGTGTTATTTTTGAGAAGTAGTGGAAAATAAAGTATAAATAAGGGTTTTTCTCCCCATTTTTCATCTCCTAATTCATTAAGCATTCAAGCATTCAATCTCTTAATCATTCTCAAGCATTCAAGCACTCTAAGCATAATCACTTGTCATCCATTGGAGCACTTCATTGCATATCTTCAGATTTTCACATCAAGGGTTTGGTAAGTTTATGACATTGCATGTTGTTTATTTATCATTCTCTTCTCATTTCATTTCATTATCTAGGGTTTGATTACCAACGTGGGGTTTGACCAAGGAAAACTCCACTACTCTAACCCTTAACCCTTTTTCTCCTCTTTGCATGTGTGTTTGCAGGTCTTGTATGCAACTTTGTCAAATAGTTTAGTGTCAAAAAGTGGTCAACAATCCATCAAAGTCAACATAACCCTAATTGAAGCTTGGAGACTCTTTTCATCCCATTTTCTATAGATTCATATTTGGACACCTGCCAGAAAAGGGAAGTGTAGACCGAGAGCTACAGAATCCTGTCCCAAAATTCCAGAAATCCCCAAGTGGACTAATTCACCATCTGTGGTGAATTAGTCCCACTACCAGGCCTAAAAAGTGGTTTCTACAATTTTGGACACCCATTTGGCAGATTCCTATTCTGGCAAATTTTCCCCGAAACTGGACTAAGTCGCCCAGCTTGGCGTAAGTGTCCTAGTCAACATTTCTAGTCAACTTTGCAAGATTCTAGAGCCTCTCTGCATCAGATTCCAAATTCCAGGTGAACCTCTCCAATTTTATTTAATTCTTTTATCATTTACTTGCATTCTTAGGTGTTTTTGCATACATCACCGTGGTTTCCAACACTTTGCATTTCTTAGGTTTAGAATCAATAAATCATTTCTTTTTTAGTTTGTTGGATTATTACATCATATTTAGATACATTGCATTCCCATTTACATAAATTTTGAGTATATACATTAGCATTTTGGGCCCATTTCTCTCCTTTTAGGTGAAAAACCTAGAAGGGTTAGAGAAACCCTTGGGTTACCAAAATCATTGTCCACATTTTGGTGAACCCGAATTTTGAGCATTTTTACTTCTGATTTCAAATGCATCTTAGGTTTAACTTGCATTAGCATTGCATTAGGTGTTGCATTGTCTAAATTGCATCCTAGGGTTTAAAAAATTGCATTAGTGAAAAGCTCATATAGCTTGCATTTTTGCATCACATTTCATTAGAAAACAACAAAAATTCTGCATTTTCATACTGTAGCTATATATGTGCACCTAAAAGACATCAACTTGCATTCAAAATTTTTGAACAATCACAAAAAAATCCTCATTGGGCTACTTATTCCTTCTACACATTTTGCACTATAATTTCTAGCATTTTCTACATTTTTGCTTTTTGTTATTTTCTTTATTTAGCTTGCTTTCATCATGGATTTTTTCTTTAATAGGTTTTAAATGTCATTAAAATCTTTAGTGGACATGTCAAATTGTGCCTTTGGAATTGATCCTAATTACCTTGAGCTTCCTCATGCTCCTTCAACTCCTCATGAATGTCCTCCTTGTGTTGTTGACATCATTGGAGAAGATGATGATAGCATGACTAAGTTCGTAAATGAATGTCTTGACAACCTTGAAGCCAATGCATCATTTTATCCATCCATGAAACAACAAGACCTTCCTACATTCTCACCTCCTGATACATTTGGATACCTAAATCTTGAAACAAATGAAGGACCTAAGTTCCCTCCAACAGATGGACCTAGTTCCTCTAACCAAGCAACTCCTCAACCATTCTATGATAACAAAGTTACCAACACACCAATCAACCTTGAAGAAACATATGGAAAATGTTTTACCATATTAAGAAAACAAGAATGTGACACAACAACTGAACATGACTTTCATCAACTTTTAGAACAAAGACCAATAGATGAAAAGACAACAGGGTTAGGCTATCAAGATCTTCATCATGACAAAAAGCCTCTTGTAGAATATTGGAGACTTCATGATGATGGCACGGTGATCTTTGATTCCCCCTCGATCTGAATGTCCTTCCTTGTGAACAACCCTTATGTGATACTAATGACAAGGATGATAGGATCCCCATGGGTCCTCTTCCTCCTTCAATCCATGAAAAGGGTGAATCTAGTAAATGCAAACAACCTTATAAGTTGAAAAAACTAAATTTTCCTCTCCATCCACCACTTGAATGTGAAAGGAAATTGCAAATCCTCCTAAATAACGAACTCATCTTATTACCACCTATGAATAGGTTGGCAATCTACCCTAAAGATGGTAACGTTCCACATTGCACTTATCATCGTGTTCTTGGACATAGAAGTGATGAGTGTCACCAATTGAAAGAAATACTGAGCAAGTATCATTTTGATGGCGATAATTGCTATCCAATAAATCCTTAAGACATTACCAATTCCCCTCATCATGCAATAGTTGTAGAATCTTCCATTCTCACTATTGCATGATATTTCCCATCACCTATCTCGGCTCATTCTTGCCTTACACTTAGTGGGGGCAAGAAGTCGATAGCCTTGTCCTAGTACTGCATTTGTCATTGTCCCGTAGCTACGTTATTCACCTTCCACTTAATACTGATTGAGATTGGGAGGCAGATGACTCGTTTGATGGTTGACTTTCCTTTGCATTACTAGTATTTTTCTTTCCCTTTTTATTTTATGTGTGTATCGTGTTCCCCCATGTCGTGATGTTTGATGTTCTCTCTCTTTGTAACATTCTTCCATGTTTACCTTCATTCTTCTATATGTCATACATTTCTTTTTCCTTTTTCTTGTGTTTTCCTTTTGGGGATGACGCAAAGCATTGAGACATCCTATGTATCTTCAATGTTGACCCAAAATATTTTTCATTTTCATTTTCATTTTCTTGTGTTTTTTTTTCCTTTTGGGGATGACACAAAGCGTTGAGACATCCTATGTCTCTTCCATGTCGACCCAAAATCTTTTTCATTTTTATTTGCTTGTGCTTTTGGGGATGACGCAAGGCATTGAGACCGTAATGTCTCCTTCATGTTGACCCAAAAGCTTTTCCTTTGTCTTTTGCCTTTTCATTTTCATTTTTGCTTGTGTTTTCCTTTTGGGGATGATGCAAGGCGTTGAGATAGCAATGTCTCTTCCATGTTAACCCAAAATAGATCTTTTATTTTTCTTTTATTTTTGCTCTCCTTGTGTCATTATTCTAGTTCTATATGTATTTGGGGAATGATGACAGTTCTAAGCTCTTTAATTAAAACATTGCAGCAATGAACATACTGACCCCAAATCCATAGATTCCTTATGAGTTTGGTGTGTTCCTTTTGGGGGAAACCCCTCTTTCTTTTGTTTCTCTTTCTTTTGCATGACACAACCTTACTCAGAAACATATGACTTGGCATAGGGACTTTCCAAGTTGGCTCTCATGTCGTGTTTCTTTTTGCATTTTTCATTTGCTACTTTTAAGTAATTGCTCACAGAACGGTGTGTAGCAATTCCTTTAAAGTGGGGGCATACATTGGCATAATTCATTTTGAATTTTTCTTTTTCTTGGTTCTTAGTGCAGCCTTGTTACTTTATACGATGTGTTTGTCACTTTGTGTATGACATTGGGTGTGATGTCTTTCATGAGTGTGATCTATCTTAGCATATTACATTCCACTTGGTGGCCTGATGCGACAAATTGCATCCCCTAAGTTGTGGATATTCTATTCTTTGATTGGTCTTCTCTTGGAGACATTAGACACAATGTTCCCTAAGTTATAGACCTCACATAAACTAAGCAAGACTCATTCAAACATTCTTTTGTATGTTTCATTTTTCATTTATATGGCCACCTTGCATAACACAACTTCCATGTCTGTGGTGCCATTACATTTGTTCATGAGTTTTAAGCCTGTGAAGCTTTGCTTGTCTCATGAAGCACAAAATGACATTGTCCTTTGTGGCACCTTATTAAAGTTATTAGGAGGTATAACTTTAGTATGGTTGAGCAGGAATCCCATTCTGAGGCATGACTTTTCCCCATAGCCACCTGCTTGTGTGTGTGAGTGCATACCAATCGTGAGTGTATGTTCCTCACCTTTCAGGCCTTCTCACCCCGTGGATAACTAGAAGTTTCATGGCCCCAGAGTGAGTATACTCAATCCTTCTCACTCGGCGGCAGACCACCATGATTTTTGTCGCCCCAGAGTGAGTACACATTTATTGTTTCAAACAAACAGCCTAGATATGATCCACAACGGTCTGGAAAAATGATCAAAGCTTTCTTTCATTCTTTTTCATCATCTTCATGTGTGTTCCTTTGTGTTTATGTTTGGTTTGCCATGGGATCATGATCCCGGGGGCTTGATCAGCCTTCTTGATTACTATTGTCTCATCTTATCAAAATGAGTGCATTTGGACCCCTCTCGGCGTGCATGTTGGGCTACTTTAGTGTGAGTTTGAAGCAAGTTCATCCTCTCACTAAAGTGGGGGCTTAATGTGTCACCAAAAAATGTATAGTTGACATTTTTGTGCTCACTTGAGTCTTTCTTATGGAATTTGTCTTGATTTTTCCTAGATTTAATGTTGTAATGTGGCCAACACGTTCACATTAGGTCAAAGACCCTTGTGAATCATTAAGACTTCTAGGATTTCGTGTAAAGGTGTTGTGAAGTGTTGTAACCCACTTTCACACTTTTCTAGAACCCTTTCATTATAATTTACCTAAATAACCTCTTTTTATCACTTACCAAGTCTTATTTCAAAGTGTTGTAAAGAGTTGTAACAAACTCTCATGCTTTTCTAGACTTGTCATCACTAATTCAACCCTTTCTCATGTTTAAATGACCCCTTAATGCACTTTTCGGCCATACTTAAGTATATTTTTTAGGATATTCCCATTAGACCTTATTTAATGCACTTTAATTTTTTAAACCCAATGAAATTGTCTTGATGTGACAAAGTCGCCACTTGGGGTGACTTAGTCCCACTGAGCACAAAAATCAAAATAATTTTAATTTCTTGGCAGAATTTTATTCTCTTACCCTTGAGGTCAGCCTGTGATGTGTTATTTTTGGGAATTAATGGAAAATCAAGTATAAATAAGGGTTTTTCTCCTCATTTTTCATCTCCTAATCTCCTACAATCTCCTAATTCATTAAGCATTCAAGCATTCAATCTCTTAATCATTCTCAAACATTCAAACACTATAAGCATAATCAAGTCATCCATTGGAGCACTTCATTGCATATCTTCAGATTTTCACATCAAGGGTTTGGTAAGTTTATGACATTGCATGTTGTTTATTTATCATTCTCTTCTCATTTCATTTCATTATCTAGGGTTTGATTACCAAAGTGGTGATTTGACCAAGGAAAACCCCTATACTCTAACCCTTAACCCTTTTCCCCTCTTTGCATGTGTATTTGCAGGTCTTGTATGCAGATTTTTCAAAGAGTTTGGTGTCAAAAGTGGTCAAAAATCCATCAAAGTCAACATAACCCTAATTGAAGCTTGGAGACTCTTTTCATCATGTTTTCTACAAATTCATATACGGACACCTGCCAGAAAAGGGAAGTGCAGATCGAGAGCTACAAAATCCTGTCTCAAAATTTCAGAAATCCCCAAGTGGACTAAGTCCCAGTGCCATTTGTGGCGAATTAGTCCCACTGCCAGGCCTGAAAAGTGGTTTCTGCAATTTTGGAAACCATTTGGCAGATTCTTGTTCCAATAGATTTTCCCCAAAACTGGACTAAGTCGCCCAGCTTGGCATAAGTGTCCCAGTCAACATTTCTAGTCAACTCTATAGGATTCCATAGCCTCTCTGCATCAGATTCCAGATTCTAGGTGCACCTCTCTAGTTCTATTTAATTCTTTTATCATTTACTTGCATTCTTAGGTGTTTTTGCATACATCACTGTGTTTTCCAGCACTTTGCATTTCTTAGGTTTAGCATCAATAAATCATTTCTTTTTCAGTTTGTTGGATTAGTAAATCATATTTAGATACATTGAATTCCCATTTATATTAATTTTGAGTGTAGAATTGCCATTTTGGGCCCATTTCTCTCCTTTCAGGTGAAAAACCTATAAGGGTTAGAGAAACCCTTAGGTTACTAAAATCGTTGTCCACACCCTCTACCCTATACATTGGACCCTCAACCCTAATCCCTCAACCCTATACCATCAACCCTCTACCCTCAACCTTAAATCCTCAACCCTCTACCCTCTACCCTATACATTAAACCCTCAACCCTCAATTCTCAACCCTTCTCAACCCTCAACTCCTAACCCTTAATAGATTGGACCTTCAACCTAATCCTTCAACCATATACCCTTAAACCTATACCCTAAACCCTCAACCCTAAACTCTTTAACCCTAAACCCTTAAACCTTCTACCTTCCAACATCTAACGAACCCAATCAGTAGTTCCTTTACCTCGATCCTCAACCCCTACTTTAAACTTTTACTCTTCGATTCAACCCTTTGCCCTCCACCTTCTACCCTTTTAACTCCATCTCTTGTTATACTAATCTAATACATCCTCCCTTCACTTCCTTACCACGCATCTCGCTCAATCTATCTATCTCTCTTTTATATATCTATTTCTTCCATCCCTCCCTCTCTCTCTCCCTCTCCCTTTCTTAGGTTCTCACTCCCTTTTCTTGCCTCAATCTTCCCTCCTTCTCCTCTTCTTCTTTATTCTCACTTCTTCTCTCAAGTCTCATTCTTTCTTTACTTCCCTCTCCTTCTTTCTCTCTTCTTCTCATCTCAGATTTTTTCTCTCTTATATTTATTTACATTTTCTCTCGCCAGATTTCTCTCCTCCCTCTCTCTCTCTCTCCCACCCTACCTATCTAAGACCTCTCACTCCAACCCCTTCTCTCCCACTCCCTCTCTTCTCTCCCTTCCACCCCCTCTCCCTCTCTCAAGAATCTATCTCACTACCTCTCTACCTCTCTCTCTCAGGTCTCTCCCTCCCACCCTACCTAGACAACTATCTCTCTCTCTCTCTTAAAATTCTCCCTCCCTCTAAAGACATACATACTTACATAAATACAAGCATAATACATATGTACATACAATCCTACATACATACAAGCATATATGTACATATGTACATACAATCTTAAATAGATACATACATATAGGCATACATACATACATGCATTGATACATACATACACGCATACATACATACATACATACATACAAGCATGCATACATACATACATATACATGACATACAAGCATACATGTACATACAAACATACAAATATATAAACATACATTCAATAGAGTAGCATTTAACATAAAGCAAGACATAATGCGAGCGTGTTATAATGCACTCGCGTTATGTCTTGCTAGTGCATTATAATGCACTCATGTTATGTCTTGCTAGACATGTCTCGCACAAACACAAAAACCATGTCAAAAGTAAGATATAATGTGTGTGTTATAATGCGTGCATTATAATGCGCTTGTGTTATATCTTTCTTTGGGAATCCCCAAGCCTTAGGCTTGGTATTTGCCTTGGAATACCAACCCAAAGGCTTGGAGGACCTTCCCAACGACCAGAGATGTGTTTTTGCAAATTCTACAATATTTCACATAATCGAGTTGGTGCTCAACATTAGGATTGCACATGTTTCAATGTCGAACAAATCGAACAACTGGGTAATGTTAAACTCTCTCTTAGCTATCCAGGGATGTAATTTTTTTCACTTTTTGTCAATGTTAAGCCTTTGATCTATAATTTATTTTGTTTGTGTCTCTTTTTTGGCAAAAAGCAATGTTTGGTGTTTTTTTCATTACAAATTAACCGTTCATCAAAATTTCAAATAAATTACATTTTTAGAAACTAGACTCCATTCTACAAATATTAAAAAAAATCAATTAGTTTCCAAAATTTGTAGGGGTAGTGTGGCCAAAATTCTATTTTTCAGGAAGTTTCCACTTTAAAAATTAGTAAAAAATCAAATATTCATAAAAAAATTATCAGAAAAATTGTGCATCAAGTATATTCTATTAGCTAATTTCCAATCAAAGTGAATTTAAAAATACTAAAAAAAAAAGTTCACTATGCTACGTTCCCACAAAAGTTGTTATGTTATGTTTTTCTGACAAAAACAACACCAATTTTTGTGGGTACATCATTTGAACCCCTTAATCTCAACCATTTTCAAAATAAATTAGTAGTTTAGAAAGTAGACTTGGAGCACTATGATCCTTGTTTTTTTACATCTCAAAATTTTGAGTGTAACTATCCTCAATTTCACATCCAAGGTCAGTATTTCCTGATTTCAAAAAAAAAGTGGCCACTTAAGCCCCCTTTTTGGCCCCCCATCTTTTTGTACTTACCCGCAAAGAATGTGAAATCAAACTAAAAGAGGCAGAATGTATGATCTCTGATTTGAAAAGGGTTGAAGAAGGTAAGAGGATTAAAGGTTGCTTGAATTCCAAGTTCAATGACAAAACTGCTAAATTTTTAAAGCTTGAGGAGGAGACTAACTCTCTCAAGAATTCCCTAAAAATAGAAAAGTGACAAATTGACAAAGGAGAGAAGTTTGATCTTGAGGATAGCTCCAAAACATTTGAAAGGCCTAAAACAAAGGAGAAAAAATCTTATATTGAAGACTCTAAAAGGAATGGCTTTGGAGATGCAAAGACCGTTTAGAATGGCAAGAAAGAAAGTGGATCCAATCCTGAACAGAAGCAAAAATGAAGTCCTCCATTTGCAAAATAGCATGCTCCTTCTAGATTCAATCAATCCTTTCAAGGTTATTGTTTTTCTTGCAATATTTTTGGACATAAGGCTATTGATTGTAGAGTTAGAAGGAATGATAATATGTGTATAAGATCATTTATGGGCTTCAAAGAAATAATAATGTTTTATTTCATGGATATTGCTATGCTTGCAACAACTATGGCCACACGACTGATGAGTGTAGATCGGAGGTGGAGAGAAACAACCATTTTCCATAGCACAATATTGTGTGCTACAAATATAATAATATGAGACATAAGGAAAACTACTGCAGAAGTGGCTTTGCTAATCCACTAGTTTAGGAAAACGTTGAATCCCATAATCAACAAAATAAGGGAAATGAAAAGGTCTGGAAAGAAGACCATGAGAAGAAGGATGATACTACACTTGTGCAATTTGCACAAGATTCTAAGACAAATAGAGATAGAGAATTATCTCAGGGGGATATTTCACCTGTAGAATATTTTTCCCCCTGAAAAGAAAAAGGTGCTAAAGATTTTATCATGAAAGAATATTTGAATCAGATCAATCAGTGTACAAATCTGTTGTACATAAATGGGCCTTCACTAAAGATCTCAGTAAAGGTAGATGGTATGTGAAGGTTGGTACACTTTTTCTGATTGATTCCATTCCAGTTTGGTGTACCACACATAAAGATAATGTCTCAGAAGAATAAGGCATTCACAGTACATTCTCTTTGGTCTGCTCCTCTCTATAGAAAAGGGTTATGCCTTGTAGTCCAGAAGTTAAGTTAATCAAGGTGTGAAGGTATTATATCCAAGCTTTCAAGTATTTATACCTTCTAACTTTAGTGAAAAATATTAGTGATAGAGTTCCAAACTAGCATAATGTTGAAGGCTTGTTGGAATGCACTGTATTCTTTTGAAAGAAAAGTCTTGTCCATATAGATCTATGGAGATGTTCAGTGCATGTAATCTTGATGTATGAGATGATTTGATGTGCCACAAAGCTCTATACGATCTCAAGAAAGCTTCCAGATCTTGGTATGCTAGATTGGATAAGTACCTACATCAAAAAGGGTTCAAGAAAGGTAATGTAGATAGTAATTTGTATAGTAAGGCTTAGAAAGACAACTTGTTGATTGTGGTTGTGTATGTTGATGACATCATCTTTGGTGGAGATGATGATATGTGTAAAAAGTTTACAGAAGAAATGCAGAAAGAATTTGAGATGTTAATGATCGGTGAGTTGTCCTTCTTCCTTGGACTGCAAATTATTCAGCAAGAGGGTGGCATCTTTATTTCTCAAGCCAAATATGTAAAGGAAAAGTTGAAGAAGTTTGGGATGGAAGATTCCAAACCAATGGATACTCCTATGGTAATAGGTTATCACTTAAGAAAATCTAATGAGTCTCTATAGGTTGTTTATACTCTCTATAGGTCCATGATAGGAGGTTTGTTGTATTTAACTACTTCCAGATCAGATATCATGCATGCAGTATGTTTGGTTTCCAAATTTCAAGCCAATTCTAAGCAATCTCGTGAGAAAGCTATGAAAAGAATCTCCAGATACTTAAAGGGTACTCCAGATTATGGCCTATGGTACAAAAAGGATCAAAATTTCTCTGAGTTCCTATACTGATGTTGATTGGGCAAGTTGTGTTGATGATTGAAAAAGTACAAGAAGAAGTGCATTCTTTTTGGGAGACAAATTGGTCTCATGGTTTAGTAAAAAGCAGGATTTAGTGTCTTTGTCCACAACAAAAGTAAAATATATTGTTACAACATCTTGTTGTACATAGGTGCTTTGGATGAAGCAGACTTTGAAGGATGTGAAGTTGGTTTATGATGAACCTATTCTATACTATGTGACAATCCAAGTGTAATTGACATTTCCAAGAATTCAGTAATGCACATTACACACCACGACGAGTCGTGATAACCCATTCTGTTAAACGTATTTGTAGTCAAAATCCTTCCCTTGATTACAGTCCAGGAAAAGGCCCCAACTTTCTAAAGGCATTTGTTGTCCCAACATAATTTCCATGGGAGTGAGGTCCTCCCATCCTACTTCCCCAACATCAAGAAACTATCCTTAGTGTTGTACTACCTTGAATTAGCAGCGGTCAAAACTAGCTTGTCGTTTCCCTCTTGGATAGTTATGGTTTTGTCCTTAAGAATTGATTGCAGTTGTGTTGTTTCAGCGGTTGGAATATTGAGCCTATTGAAGTCCTCCTATTGCCATCTACTGATCCCATCAACATGGTTGATCTCCAAGTAATTTTTCACATTCATTCCCCAAAGCTATGTGAGTATGCCTTTTGTATGCTGCATGTCAAGCAAACTATCAATTATAGGGTACCCCCCATGATTCCTCCTAAAACATAGCAGTGTTGTCATCATAAATGTCCCAAGATAAGAACTTTGTTATTAGCGACTTGCACTCCACCATGAAATTACAAATTCTCAAACCTTTAGGAAGTGTGGTGGCAGTAAAGATGTTGCTCTCAATGTCGTTCCCCAGGTATTTGTTCTGAAGAATCCAAACGCATTTTGACTTGCTCCCTGTGTACATCTTCTAGATCAGCTTGGCCCCCAATGCTTTATTTTGCATTAAAAGATCTTGTAAACCTATTCCCCCAACCTCCTTCGCTTTACAAATCCTATCCCATGCAATTAGCACAAACTTTTTCTTATTTGCATTTCCTTTCTATAAGAAATTCCTCATACTTTGGTTTAAATTTTGATGTCCCCTAAAGGCAACACCAAACATGACAGTAAATAAATTAGAAGCATGGAAATAACAATCTTTAGCATAACTAACCTGCTAGCCCATGATAGCCACCACCCCTTCCATGATGACATCCGATTGTTGACCTTATTTACTAGAGGGTCCCATAACTTGCCACTACCCACTCCTTTTGCTAAAGGCAAGCTAAGGTATGTGTGCCCTAAATTACATTGATCTCATCAAGCTCACTCTTAAAAATAAGGTTCATATTCCTATTCTCCATGAATTAAATGGTGTAGTCTTTTTTACTAAATTAGATTTGGATTCAAGATATCATCAAATTTGACTAAAGGGGGAGAATGTACATAAAAACACATTTAGAAAACATGAGGGTCATTATGAATTCTTAGTTATGCTATTTTGTCTCACCAATGCCCCGTTAACTTTTTGAAGCCTCGTTAATTTAGTGTTCCATGCATTTCTTTGAAAATGTGTCGGTATTCTTTGATCACATCCTCATCTATAGTGAAACATGGGAAGAATATTTGTAGCATTTAGAGAGGGTATTACAAGTATTGGAAGATAATCAACTCTATGAAAAATTGTCAAAATGTGTCTTTGGGGTGAAAGAAGTGAAATAATTAGGATATATGGTATTAGATGAAGATGTTAAGGTGGATTGGACTAAGAAGATTATAATAGTAAAGTAGTAGCCAAAAACTAAAAATATCAAAAGTTTGAAAGGATTCTTGGATCTACTATGATACCATAGAATATTTATTCATAACTACACTCACATAGATCACCCTTAACAATGCTTATTGAAGATTTTTTTTTTCATAGTTAGAGCTAGCCATCCAAGCATTTTAGTGACTAAAAGAAGCCCTTACTTCTACTCTTGTATTAGCTACCTTAGACTTCTCTAAGACATTTGTGGTAGAATGTGATGCTTAAAAATATGACATTAAGGTAATATTAATGCAACAAGGGTGTCAATTGACATTTGAAAGTCAACAAGTCAAAGGAAAAAACTTGGTAACATCCACAAATGAGAAAAAAATGTTAGTTATTATTCATGAAGTCAAATAACAAGCTCAATATCTAATTATAATGGATTTTAAAGACAAGATAGATCATGAGATTCTAAAATATTTTTTGGAGCAATGACTATCTTTAGAGGAGAAAAAAAATCTAGGTTGCCAAGATGCTAGGGTATGGCTTCAAAATTATCTAAAAAAGAAGAAAAGGACAATATTGTAGCTAGTATCCTTTCTTGATAGGAAGTAGAGGCAATACAAATTTATGGCATTTATTTATTACTTGAATAGATAGAAGTTGCATGAGAAAAGTGGGAACCTGATCCTCGAATAAAGAAGTTCATTCAACAACTTCAACATGACCCATCTTCGTGATATTGCTATCAAGATTCAACCGTGTAGTTTTACGAGTCAAACTCATTGACCCATGTTTGGATAGGAGACTCTAAATAACTATGTTTAGATAGGAGACTCCCTATGATACAAAGATAAGTAATTTTGTGAAAAAATCTTAATTGAAAACTAACATATTAGATTTCTTTTTGAAAGACCTTAAAAAATATGTAAAACAATTGCGCTTGAATGTTTCATATACCAACAAAATAAAGATAAAACAATAAATAACCTTGACCTCTTATAACCATCAGACATTCTAATATTTAGTTTAAAAACCAAGTTGGCTTAATTTGGAGAGCTAAATATTAATGAAAATCAGCGCAATTATCCAACAAATTACTGGTATTGTGCAGTCTGAACTGGAACACGACAGTCGGCACCGTCAAACAAGAAAAAGAAGAATTCAGATAAGTCAAGTATTGTCAGGCTAATGTTTTAGAATCACACGCATTACGGACAGATAAAATTCATATTCTAATGACCCAGATGACTGCCAATCTATTATTATTCCCTTTGCTTAAAATACACGCTAAATTTAGTCTTCTCGGTCAGAAGTCCCCATTGCCGAATGAAGACGGTAACGAAATCTTGGCACTTCCGACAATTCAAGGGGTTTTGTCCGCTGTCTTATTCGGGAAGTTTCCACAACATATTCCAAGAAGCTAAAGCTGTAATCTGCTTTGTCTGTGTTTTCCTCCATCGGAGAGTACTCGTTTCAAAGCTGTTTTCTTTTCTGTGAATAATTATTATTTTGAGAGATGGGTTTTTGTGAATAATTATTTATGAAATATGGGTCAATGAATTTGATTTGGAAAATTACAAATTGAATCTTGATAATAATATGATAAATTTCTTCATTTTTAATGATATCCAAGAAACTTCTTAATGTGTTACAAAGGAGACACAAATGCAGTGAGCTCTAAGTTGTGACTCGAACAAGGATGAATAAATGAATATGTTTTATTATTGTGAGCTTTATTGAGTTTATAATAGAATATATTGTGGGCTTGTGATTCTTAAAATAGGTACTGGGATACCATTAACAATCCTTCCATCAACATTTAGCACAAGTTGTAAGCTTATGAACTATATATCAAGAGGAATCAACTCTAGAATTATGTGAAATGATCCAAACCCCTGATCATCAAACATATATTTGGGATTAAATTCTAGCCAAGAGAACTAGTTCGTAGTGGCTCTAGAGAAGATGTCTAAAATAGTGTAAATCCCATGCTTTAAAATCTTAATGTGCAAACCTAGGGATCTTTGGCAAGAGAATGATCCTAGCAAATTATCATAGAAGACCATCAAAGGGATTGTTTGTTGATAGAGATCCAAGCCCTATAATTGTTCACATTCTAGATAAGCCATTGCTTGATGGCTTCCCAAGATTACCATATATTTTTAGCAACAAAAGTACCTTAAATTTGCATAGGTTCCTTCATGATGAGGATGGAATGAAATCCTAATCCTTTCCAAGCTTTTTTTCCATGATAAACACAAAAGCAATAAAATTCCTAAGGATATTTTTCTAGACCTCATTACCTTCCAAGGACTAGATTATCCACTTAATACAAAACAATTAACTAAACCAAGACCACCAAAATCATGGGGAAGGCAATAAAATTCCTTGGTGAATGAGAATCACTTCCTCCATGACAATTCCCTAGTTTCAAAGGTTCTACCTACAAGTCCTACCAACCTCCTAAAAGAAATTAAAAAATGTTTTCTAAGTGTGTGAAGAGATCTTTTGGATTAAACTCTCTATGAGTTTCAATCCAAAAGCTATCTTTAATTAACTACATGGACTATGGAAAACTCATACCAACTATGTGAATTATCTTGTGTGCTTTACTACTTCTAAAGTTGTGTAAAACTATAAATTTATAAAAAAATATTTCAAGAGATAGGGTTTGTCTTGTATTATGTATAAACTATGAAGAAATTGTAATATATTTGGGGAAGAATTTCATTTTAAACTATCACTGTGTACTAGTTTATAAGAACCCATAGTAATTTAACCCATGCATTTTTGTAAACCGTTGAAACTAAATTAAGAGCATCAAAATAGAACCAAAGGGAGCTTATGATGAAGATATAATAGAGATACTACCATGGGCATCTAAGAGGTACAAGAAAACAATTGGTAAGGGGCCTATTTTCAAGGAGCACTTTATAAATGAAAATGTTAGAATTAGAGATGTCATGACCACCATCACTAGAAGGGATTTGTATAATAACATGTACAACAAATCAAATCACCTTAGACCATCAAAAAATTCCTAAGAGCTATATTTATCCAAGGTGGTAGTGCCCAACTATTTCCTAGATTTAAATATTGTTATTTAGTCTTACAAACAATATATTCATCAAAAAAATTACAATCAGAAACTAGAGTTGTTGACACTTTGAAGCAGATGAAGTAGTTGTTTTTCTTTATTATTTTTTGAATTTTTGTTTGTTGTTGGTCGGTTGTTGTTTAGCTACGCTTTATCTTACAGTAGTATTTTGTTTGTAGGGTTTTAGGTCCCTTCTAAACCTATTTTACTTATTAATAAAAAATAATATGATATAATTAATTAATGATGGATAGTGATAGAAAATTTATTTCCCCTTGAACAAGCTAATTATTCAAAAATATTTTAGGCTAAGGCTAGATGCTTATAAGGTTTTGAACCAATAGTTTCTAGAAATACAATTCATGAAGGATTGCTATGCATGGAGATGGGTCAAGCTACCACATTCTAGGATAAAAATATAAAAAGAGCTCTCTAGTTAATCCATATTCAACAACATTAGGTTGAGCCCCTATATACTATAATATTTTCATACTTCTAAGATATTTATTATCTCATGTGATAGATTAAGGTTATTGATCAAGATGATTGCATATCTCAAGGGACATAGGTTTTTTTTATGGTAATAAAAACTCCATGGACCACTACTTGTTTGATTATATAGAGATCCTATATAGGCACATATATGATGACATTATGAATTTTACCGAAGAAAATGCCAAACTAAGTGAAAAAAATTTCTTGAGAGATACCCCCTCATATATCTCTCTTTTCCTTGGCTCAAGAATAGGATGATAAATTATGATTAAAGTATTTCTCACTTAAGGCACCCAAGAATATGGTCAAATCTCATTTAATTATAGTTATTTTTATGGAAAAAGACCACCTATATGGCTCATTCGATAATTTGGGAGCCTTCTTTGTAGCTAAATAAATAGGTCCATTCAAGGACCAAAATTTTAGATGAAGAAAAGTTGTTCCTTAGGCCACTGTGATTCCAACTAGAGTGAAATACTAGAAGCAATTGGGGTAACTAGATTATATTTGAAAATACATTGCCATAAAGATACAACGTTCAATTATATATGCATACATATTTTCCTATGTCTTACCAAAAATAATTTTATACTTGGAGACAATTAGAGAGTTTCACTCTATAGACCACGATCACTTCAAGAAGGCATCAATGGTGGTTTTCTCCCACCAACCATTCAAATTGGTGGAACTCTCATATTCTGAACAAGGAGGGCATGGATAAGGTTGTTAAAATTCTAAGGTCATCAGGCATGCTACCTCTTCATTGCATAAACTATGATCCTAAAAGGGCACATTACTAAATGGGGAAAAATCAAAGGAAGGAGTGGATATGAATATGAATACCAAGAGTCAAAGGATCTAATAAGGAACTAATATTTATATGAAATGGAAAGGATAATTATGAAGAGGTGGATGGATATACAGTTGGTAAAGAAGAAGAGGGAGTTGCTATATCCAAAGAATCATATGATTTTCTATATTGTTAAGGACAAATTAAAGAAGACTAAATTTCTCCTAGACAATGTGCAAACATTAGAAAAAGTTTGAAAGTGTCCTATACCAAAAGTACCTAGACATAAAAAGGTACCAAAGATACAAATTCCACCATTAAAGATACCATTTCTATATAATTTATCTTAAACTACCTGCAATATCAAAGATGTCATATTTTTGTGAGAAGGTAGAGGCATAAGAAGAGGAGTTAGATTAAGTGAAACTACTAGAGAAACCCCGAACAAAAACCTTGGAGCCTATAACATTGATTATACACCACAAGGAGGTTATGAAGAAAAGGTCAAGTTTCGATCCAATCTAGGGTCCCTCCTTTCATTGAATATTCTATTATAAAAGGTAACACAAGATTCATTCCCCTTATGATGCATTGGCTATATAAATTTGATCCCCACATAGAGAAACTGACAAGGACTAATTAAACCTAGTTCTTAAATAATCATTAATAAATACTTTTACACCGCCAAAATGAGAGACACATAAAGAAAAATGCATGTGATGATTTCATATCTAATGACACCTTCATTAAGATAAGAGGGTTCTAAAAAAAACTAAGAAAGAAGAATCATAGAAGAAATACAAAGAGTAAATGAGATTCTCACAAGGAAATTATAACACCATTCGAATTTTAAACCCTACCCCTGTGTTTGATTTTATAATATTGAGAAAATGACTCAAAAAACAAGAGAGGTGGATCACAATAAGGGAATGTGGATGCCTATAATTACCTAGATGGAGCCTAGTGGATTTCAAGGTCCTTGATACAATTAAAATAAGGGAAGGGGATGAAGAATTATTCAATATCCAAGATGAGGCAAGCAAATTCTCTTAAGGATAAAATTTTACCATAATTTGTAGACAATGGATATTTGGGCATTAGCTCCTCTAGAGGATAAGACTCGTATAAATTACATGCCACAAGAGTTATAGGGTATTATTGTTGTGACGAGAGTGGTAGATATGTGTTTTCACTTGAAGTAGTTGTATTATATGTCCACATTAGTCAATTTAGTGAGGCCACAACCAAGAAATTACACAAGGATTATTGTAAATTAAGAGATGAAAATTTTAAGCTAAAGGATGCCTTATAAGAAGAGAGATTCATAGTGGACAAGGTACAAGCACAAGTTCAAATAGGAGATAGAAAAGAAATCATGCCTCCTATAAGTAACATGTAATCTAGCAGTGGTTTAGGGAAAGAGGTGAGTGAGTTGAAAGAGTTATTGAAAGAAGATAAAGAAAAATTCAAAGAATATAAGGAAAGAGTTAAAGACACACAAAGGTGTTTTCTAAGCTAGGGTATAAATCCTATCAATATTGGTTCATTATTCAAGTGGAAATGTCATTTAGATATTAATGATTTGATTAATATCATGATGGCTTTTGGATTATCTTTGAGGTACTTAAGCAAGATTTTTTCAGCCCCACAACCCTAATCTATTTGGGAATGACCACTAGTACGTGTGAAAATCTAATTGCCTTAACTAGGCAATATTTTCTATTATGGTATAGCAGTGCTAATAATTGGGGTGTGTGTTCTTCCCATTGGAATTTTGAATTACCACTCGCTCTATTATTCCGATTGAAAATACATGAGTTGGGGGAGAAAATGGGTGGTGATAAAGTTTGAACTAAGCCTAGTTCTTGTGAAGAGCTTCACAAGGACCCCCTTGTTTGGTAAATTTGTGTTGAGGGAGGTATTATGCCTCTAATGGAATGCCTTTAGGGATAGGCTTGTATGGAAATTTAGGGAGTGTATCTAATGAAACTCCAAACAGTAGTGCCTTCAGTAACTTTCATTTCGATTAGATTACCTCAAAGACACATACAACTATGTCCTAAAGCGGAAACAGATAGTTTATTTCCCACATTGATCCATATGAGAGAAGCACATGTAAATTCAACAACAAGCATTAACAAATTCTATTACACGAACCAATAGACATGAAAGATGAAACAGAAAACCAGAACACAACGATTTACGTGGGGAAAATCCTTTCGGATAAAAAACCCCACACTCCAAGATCGAGCCATTGTATTATTCAGCAAAAAATGGTTACAATACAGTTTTAGGCTCTTAGCCTTTTCAGAGATTACATCTTGTTCATCTAGATACAACTGGTAGCAAAATCCCCCAAAGAGATCAACCATGGCATTCATGTTCAAGAGAGATTCCAGCACAACTCTTCCTCTCTCTTCCTCTGCTTCGACCTCATGGCCTTGGCCTTTCAGCTAGCCACTCGGTCCTCACTATCTCTCTCTCACTAGCTCTTGGCTCTTTAGCTCCTTGGCTTATCAGCCCTCTATTTTAGAACGTCCAATGCATACATATATACATTCATTCTCTACAGGATCTATGAAATCGTTCTTTTCCAATTGTCAGATTAGAACTCACAAATCATCCAGCCCAGCATCATCAGATGTTTCCACTTCCTCATGCTTTAGTTTTCCAACTTCTACACAGAAACGGTTCAACAAACAACTCATCCTGCTTTCTCTGATTTGTCCACATCGCACCACATCAGATAGTCTTCACTCGGTCAAAAAGCATTCAACCTGTGTCGCATGTCGGTGAGACACTAACCATGTCTCCCCGATGCCATAGAGCCCATATCGTCTTTATCACCAAGAGTCTTCACTATCGGAAAGACATTACACTGAGCCCAGAAAACTATCGCTCAAACTTCCCCTTGTCACCAAGACATCTTACCGATGTTTACAAGTCACATCGACCTCAGTATTCTCATCGGCGAGACAATCGCCATTCGATGAGACATCATACCGGGTTTCCTTATGTTATACCAACACCCCAGCAGCCGCCAAGACATACTCTTACTGAGTCAGGTCGATTAATATTTCCTTTTCGCCCAGACGTTGCTTAGATTATCGCGGTCATGCCTTGGAAGTCAGTAATGAAACCCGGAGCCAGTTGATTATTTCATTATTTCACAGAGTTCTCTACCGTGGATTCAAATACGCAAGCTGTATTACAGCACAAGATAAATCAGCCTCTGTATACCAGTGCCATACGAATCGTCTGGGGATCACCGTTTGACTTTGCCTCGAGTTCTCTCGGTATCATTGCTTCTTCATCTTTGAGTCGTTCATATGGGTCTGGCCCATTTGTGGATGTAATCACCGTTCGATTTCGTGAAGCCCTTTGTCATTGAGGTTCTTAATCGCCGGGTGAGAGAATCAACCTTCAGAAAGACTTCTTACCGAGGTTTCCATGATATCCTGAAACCACTTCTCGCCAAGAGTCACACCGAACCGATGACCCCACAAGCTGTCGACGAGACTTCTGATATTCGATGAGATATTATATCGAAACAAGCCTTTTCAGCCTTTGGCGGTCTCCTTACGCTCGAAAAGCGATTGTTCCAAGAGTTCATAGCTAAACCTTATGTCACTCAAGAATCTTAGTGTATAACCGCGAGACTTAGCTGTTGGGACTTACACCGGAATCCGATTTCTACGCATGGTCTCTCTGATATATGATAGAATGGCCTGTCAGCTAGAGATCTCCACAAGCGGTGAGAGGTTATACCAAACACAAGAGGTCATAGCGATAGACTTCATTCGGCAAGATAGAAACAAAGTCTCAAATGACTAGTGCAAAACCATAGGGTTCCAAAATCACGCCAATACGTTAATGTCATTAATCGACTTTGCTTTTCTAGGGGTTACAGCTTGTGAGATTGAGGAAAATATTCCAACAATCTCCCACTTGACGAAGATCACACAGGCACCTCCAAAGCAACCAGGAACTAAGATCACACTAGCTCCACCAGTTCAAATCCTGCAACACTCCAGACACCGGATAAACATGATTCCATAGATAACAGTCAACTTGAAAATCTACAACAAAGACCAGGCATCCAACTACAACTCACTGTCAACAAGGCAACCGATCACAGCCTTGCAGGAAACCACATAGATCTCAACATGTTCTCATGCTCCATCAAGAATTCTACTCCAACACCCAAGATGCCCACCATTCAAGTAGCATTCATGTCATCTTCCACGTGTGGAAGAAAGATACATCGCCAAGGTGAATAAGCACCATTCCAACGAACACAAGCAAAATATCCTAGTGATATCTTCAACAAGATACTGCTACCACTTCACTGTGCTCAGACGCCATACAGAAGCAATATCAACTTCAAAGCTTCAAACAAAACACAACAGTGAAGTCATTATCTAGAAACAAGATAAACAACACTAGTTAGAACAACAATTAGACTGACTGCTTCCATCCAACTGATAAACCCACATGACTGAAAATAGCACCCACAGCTCGTGCTATACCATCCAAACTCACATACCTCAACAGGTATCAACATTAGTAAACTTATGCCAAACCAGAAGCAACTCATCAACAACAAATACAAGCTCCAAGTGCCAACCAATCTAAGACGACAAGACACATACAAAAACTCCCACTGCTTGAGTAATCCTGATCTGAAAGATCAAACAAAATCGTAAGTCTACCAATACTAGCACATAGAAAATGTAACCATGTAGTATCAAGGAAAAATCCACAATGATATGCACAACCTGCAACAATCTTCCACAAGAAACATTTCTCTCACCACAAGTCTTCACAGTCATAGAGAGAAACTTTGCACATCATCTTCTTGTAGAACATCCTCCTACATACACTTCTAACAGCCAGTTGTGTCAAGAATGATCTTCTTCACATCCCAAAAGAAAAAACTTACCAACATCCATTCATTCAATCACCAAGATCAAACTGACTTTTTTAAAAACATGGATGTGAGCTTCTCAAAGAAGATCAAGCTACTTCATTCCCCATTTCATGAAATCAGCCCATACAACATCTCCTGCCAATTCTCATTAGTAACAAGGAGATAAAATGAAACTGTACAACTTCCACTATGAATCCTCCAGAACCATTAGACAACAATTCAAGATCCATATCATGAAAGTGAACATAGAAATACATCTGAAAAATATAATGGGCCAAATACCTTTCAGATAAACTTCTAAGTAGACCAAGAGTGGGAACGAGAATACTCCTTCAAGATATACAAGTCATCATGACTAATTCAAGAGCAATCTCCTCAAAGGTCTCTTATTGAACTCGCGTTCAACCAAGGTGTAGGCTTCTCGGACTTTCTGCTGAAAAACTTTAACAAGAGAAGCAAGCAGCAACACTTCTCTCATAAGAGAAAAAAAACTTCACCTTATTCTTCATGTATCCATGAGTACTAGCAACTGATCATCTCATGCTAAACTTCAACTGCATTACTGCACTATCATGAAGTATCAAGAAGATAATCAAAACACTCAATACACAAAGAATTACCAGACCACTGTCAAAGTTCCAATCATCTGAATCAGGAACTTATCATGACACCATGATCTACACATCCCCATAGGAGATACCATGCTCCAAGTGTCTTCACCATTGTCTCAAGTATAATGCACAATGCCAAAAATCCAATGCACAAGCAAGAGTATACCATGACATAAAGAAAATAGACTTAAAACCAACATCACTTGACAAGCACCACCAACACCTCAGCCAAAGACTCCAAGCATCCTCCATGATTCCAAGATGTTGCACATCTTCAAATAATGTCCATGCAAATACGAAAGAACTCTTCTGTAGCAACAGGGTCAAAGAGCTCTCCCAAGTAACATCTACAACACTAAAGAAGACTATTCACCACCATTTGATGAATCCACAGTCACTGCTAGAGCTCCCACTAAAACGTGACACCCGAGCTCTCCAAGCATCATGACTACCTACTACAGATTCCCATAACTGACTATCCAGGTACTCAATAGTATCCATCCTCTCATCTCAAAGCAACACACCAATGCACAAGTGACCACAGACAAGGCCAACTAACAAGTTTGCACCAACAATGAATCAACCTCGTAGATATAAACAGTCCACTTCCGAGTTGTCTCACAGCAAACATGTAGGTAAAGACAACCCACAACATTACACAACCCGTAGATCCATTCAACAGAAACGTGCAAACCCATCATCACATTGGAAATGCAAAACTGATATTTCAAAGAGAATAACCACGTAGACAACATGACTCAAACACCAGATCATGCCAAATCTGATTTGCCAATCATGTCCACAATGAGCACCATAATCAAGGAACCCTCAAGTACCACCACAAGAATGTTGAGTGACAAGTCTCGTCCCAACACTCCCATGCAGAGAAGAAATCATACCCCCTCAAGCCATGCACCAAGCATGCATGCAGACCTGCAACTATCTCATCCAACAACACCCCAAAAGGCCAGTGTCTAGACAATAGCTTAACAGTAACTCCACATAGACACAAGTTTTGCTTAACCGTGTAAAACCTGCAAAACCACAGAGCCATGCAAGTACAACAGTTCAAAAAATCCAGGCCCCTTTTAGGCCAAATCTAAAACCACCATGTACATGCATCTGAGAAAGAGAGAAAGGATATTTCAGAAGCTTGCAAATCATCTAATGATTAACTCCATAGCCTTTTAGTATCTGAGGTTAACAGGAAACAGTGCCTTCCAACACCAGGAACCACCACCTAGCATAAGCACTCTCTTCCATGGTTGAGAAACAATCTAGGCTTCTCCATATCACCCAGGAGCCTGACACACAGACACCCAATATGAAAGCTTTATTGCTACACAACCACAGAGCAAAGTAATCCACCTCATACTCCAAAGTTAAACCTCTACCATCTAGGAGACACAGATCACAACATGATCAACTCCTTTTTCCATCTTGACCATCCTTCAAGCTACAAGTTGTCTCAGAATACCACAAGGTTTCCACTCATAAAAGGATCAATACATTAGTCCATTCCTCCAAATTTCCTCTAGCCCAACAAACTGAGAGATCTTCACAGGAGAAATATCTAGAACCAACAACCAGAAGAAGGCTCTGATACCACTTGTAAGGAAATTTAGGGAGCGTATCTAATGAAACTCCAAACAGTAGTGCCTTCAGTAACTTTAATTTCGATTAGATTACCTCAAAGACACATACAACTATGTCCTAAAGCGGAAACAAACACAGTTTATTTCCCACATTGATCCATCTGAGAGAAGCACATGTAAATTCAACAGCAAGTATTAACAGATTCTATTACATGAACCAACAGACATGAAAGATGAAACAGAAAACCATAACACAAAGATTTGCGTGGGGAAAATCCTTTTGGATAAAAAAACCCACACTCCAAAGATCGATCCATTGTATTATTCAGAACACAAATGTTTACAATACAATTTCAGGCTCTTATCCTTTTCAGAGATTACATCTTGTTCATTTGGATACAACTGGTAGCAAACTCCCCTAGAGAGATCAACCATGGCATTCATGTTCAAGAGAGATTCCAGCACAACTCTGCCTCTCTCTTCCTCTACTTCGACCTCATGGCCTCGGCCTTTCGGACAGCCACTCGGTCCTCACTATCTCTCTCTCACTAGCTCTTGGCTCTTCAGCTCCTTGGCTTATCAGCCCTCTATTTCAGAATGTCTAATGCACATGTATATACATTCGTTCTCTGTAGGCTCTATGAAATCATTCTTTTCCAACTATCGGATCAGAACTCACGAATCATCTAGCCCAGCATCATCAGATGTTTCCACTTCCTCATGCTTTAGTTTTCCAACTTCCACACATAAATGGTTCAACAAATGGCTCATCTTGCTTTCTCTGATTTGTCCACATCGCACCACGTCGAAAAGTCTTCACTCGGTCAAAAAGCGTTCAACCTGTGTCGCATGTCGGTGAGACACTAACCGTGTATCCCCGATGCCACAGAGCCCATATCATCTTTATCGCCAAGAGTCTTCACTGTCGACAAGACATTACACCGAGCCCAGAAAACTATCGCTCAGACTTCCCCTTGTCGCCAAGACATCTTACTGATGTTCACAAGTCACATCGACCTCAGTATTCTCATTGGCGAGACAATCGCCATTCAATGAGACATCATACCGAGCCTTTATGTTATACCGAACACGGAACAGTCGCCAAGACATATCGCTTTCGCTGAGAGGTCATACCGACATCAGTATTCCCATCGGCAAGACAATCGAGTTCGCCAAGACATCATATCGATGCCTTTAAGTCATACCAAAAACCTACCATCGGCCAGACATTCCACATTTGCTAAGAGTCTCACCAAAGACATCCGATCACATGTTGCTTTGTCGGCCAGACATACCGCTGTCGCCAAGAGGTTACACCAGGCCTCTTATGTTACACCGAAGTCACACAACCATCGGCGAGACCAACCCCTGTTGCCAAGACTTCATGCCAAAGTCTCCAAGTTACCCCGAGCCCACCTCTCACCAGGAGTCATGTCGAACACATCCCACACTGTCGGTGAGACAAACACCCATCGCCAAGACTTCATAATGAAGCCTTCAAGTCATACAGATGTGTTCCACTGTCGACGAGAGAATCAACCTTCGACAAGACATCTTACCAAGGTTTCCATGTTATCCCAAACCACTATTCGCCAAGAGTCACACCGAACCGATGACCCCACATGTTGTCAGTGAGATTTTCGATATTCGATGAGACATCATATCGAAACAAGCCTTTCGGCCAAGGGTCTCCCCAATGTCTTCGATTGTTACATTGTCGCCAAGAGTTCATAGAAAAACCTTATGTCACTCTGAAGACTCCTAGTGTATAACCGCTGTCAGCGAGACATTCACACATCGGTAAGACTTCTTATCGAACGCCCTAGACTCTCCCTGAAGACTTCAACAACTGTCGGCAAGACTTTAGCTATCGCTGGGACTTCACACCGAACTACGCCTTTCGGCCAAGGGTCTCCCCGATATACAATAGAATGGCCTGTCGGCCAGAGATCTCCACGGGCGGTGAGAGGTTATACCGAACACAAGAGGTCATAGCAATAGACTTCATTCAGCAAGACAAAAACAAAGTCTCAGCGACCAGTGCAAACCACAGGGTTCCAAAACTGTCAGTCGGCCAGACAAAAAGAATGTCACACCGACTTTTCTTTTCCATGGGTTACAGCCTATGAGATTTAGGCAAATATTCCAACAATAGGAGAGTCACAGTTGGTGGCATATCCTTTGAAATTAATGAGGATATCATAGCCAATCCCACTGGGCTATCATGCGTGGGGAAAAAGCTTAAAAAGCATACTAAATTGTAAGATATGGAAAACCTCCATACTTTATGTCAAGGGAATGTGAAACCAACGAAGTTGCATGTGGGGTTCAAAAGGGAGTCTCTATCGAAGCCTTGGAACCAGGTATGTCTAGCCATTATGAAGTGCATTACATTGTAGGGGAGATTCAAAGTGTTTTATTTTTACCATCTGCCCTTATTGAACCATCTTAGGGACAAAATCCTTATAAGCTTCCCTTCTTCCTACTTCCATCTCTAGAAAGTTTTGTTAGGGAAACCTTTAAATTGGCTACCAAGAACCCTAACAAACTGTTACCTTTTCCCCTGTACTAAGGCCTAATTTTTTGTTTGTACCACTTTCATCTAGCCCTTTTCCTCCCAAAACCTATTTTGGTTGTTAGAGTCGAGGAACAAGAAGCCTCTGACCATTCCCCTAATAAACCTTCCCTGGCCACTTCATTTGGACCCAAAAGAAAGAATCCCCCTATGCCTTGTGAAACCCCTGTCGACCCTAAACATAAGCCCCTAGCTAAGAAGAAAAAAGGGAGTGTGGGCCTTGCTAGGTCAAAAGTGGTTGCTGGACTTTGTGAATTGAAGAGCACTCCCACTAAAAATTATTATAAACCAGCTGCCAAGAATAAATCTAAACCAAAAAAGGGAAAAAAGGATACCCTGTGCCATGTAGTGCAGCTGAACACGGACACGAAGGAGGGGAGCTCTATTGACATAGATTCTCATGGGGACACTATTGTTTTTTCCAGTGTGGACTTAGGGGTGGAGCATACTAGCATTAGACATTCTAACAGATTGTCCAAGAACAAAAAGGACCATTTTAATGAAATTTTTAGCAATTTTGAGTAGAAGAGGGCAAGGAGAAGAGAAAACATGATACCATTGAAGAAACCGAGGATTATGTTGAAGGGATGAGCCATTTTTAAGAGCTAAACAAAATGATATGTAAATATTCCACTCTAGAATCCTCTAAACACTTGGATGGGAATGAGGAATTGGAGAAGGCAGAAAATGAGAAGAATGAAGAACTCGACAATCTGCAGGATTGAGTTGAAAAATCAAAAAGTCTAAACTTACTAGGCTCACACACTTCATGGTTCGGGTCATCCACAGGTCCGTTGTTACTCTGTCTGATGTGTTGTGCAAGGAGGTTTTCAAAACGAATGATGAAGATGGACCTAGCAACAAATGGTGTTGGAGTAAATAAGTCAATATCTGATAATTAAATCATCAATTAATTATTAGAGGCTTTTTTACTTTAGTTCACTTAAGCTAAACTTAGGATTTTCTTTTTAATCTTTAGTTTGATTCTTTTATTAGTTTAGACTAAATTTAGGACAAGTAGTGTCATTGCATGAGATTACAACACTTGCCTCTATCTTGTCAAATCTGCATGTAGGGTTTTCTTGTGCAATACTTTTATAAAGCTTGCACATTCATTTGTAATTTCATCTAGGTTATTATATCAATAGAATTCTCAGTTTATTGAGCACAATCTTGCTTCAAATCTGATCTATTGTGATAGGTAATTGCACACAGGTTTTTTATGGGAGTTGTGGATTGAATCATCAATTCCAACATGGTAGCAGAGCCCAGATCTGCAACCCCCTATTCAATTTTTGGAGGGATCTGACTTGAAGCGATTTTTGGGTGCATTTTGGAGAAAAACAAGCCTTGCCATCATGTCCAAAATAGCTAAAAACCTTAAGATCACCTGTCGTTTCATTAATTTTGGTGTAGTTGAAAAAAAGTAAAAAAAATTAGAGTAGGGTTTTATGCACAAAAATCCATATGGCTATATAAATCCATATGAACCTGTTGCATACAATTTTGTGCCAGGTACGAGAGGAGAATAAATTTGGGTTTTATTTATTTTTTTCATACAAAAATTTGCAAAAAAATCAATCAATTTTTTGCTATCAATTTTTTTTTTGAAATTTCATAAAAAAACACTGGCGGTAGGGTACATATTGTACCCTGCATGCTCAGCAAGGCACATGAGCCCATGGTGTATGTTTTCCAGCAATCAAATTTGGTTGATGGGGTCTATTTATCCCTAATAGCTCTTCCACCCTCAACCGATGATCCAAAAACATGCTAACAATCTCAAAACCGATGGCCATATTTGCAAATCAGGCGGTCACTTATAAAATTCGGCGAAAGCACAAAGAATCTGATGGTGAAAAAAATAACCAGAGAATATTTCGTTCACCTAAAAAATCTTCCCAGTGGTCGCAAAATATTTTCCTGACAAAGGGTGATTTTTTGCATTGATGGCCAGGAGACCATCAAATTTAACCTAGAAGTTTGTTGACATCAATGTGATGTCATTGTATGACCAACCTCTTTTCCCCCCTCCAAACCCTTGTTTGTCTTAAAGGAGTAGTTTTTTTCTTTTTGGCTTAACTTGGACATATAGTGTCGAAATTGAGCAAACAAGATATCACCCAAAAGTTGGTTCTGCGAACTTTCCAGTGGTGCAAGTCTCATCATCATATTTTTCCATTGGTTCATGTTATTCTTAGTCACACTTAGATCATCATTTTGTGCTGCCAAGATCATAACTTTTTGCTTGTATCTCTGATTTTTGCAATTCAAGTGACGTTGGAAAGGTATTTTAGAGCTCTATAGATCTATTCAAGCACTTTTTCCAGAATCTACCCCAGGTACATTCTATTCAGTATTTTGTATTTTCACACTTTGCTTAATTACTTAGACGTCTTGGCACCTAGAGAAGATTTGTTTGCGTGAGATGAAATATTTTGATCTACTTTATTAGACCCGAGGGCTTTAGTTTTTTATTTTCTCATTTGAGTATCACGGGTTTTTTTTGTTCACCCTTTTTGATCAACTTGGATAAGGATAACTATGAGTCTTGGAAAAATGGCATCCTAACACATCTTAGGTGGCTTGATATTTTTCCTTATCTATATAGAATCATACCTACACCAGACACATCAAGGAGTTTATCAGTGTGGGGCATCATTAGAGATCATTTTGTAGGGGTTATATGTTCTAGTGTTGATCTTGACACTATATATGTTGTATCAGACATTGAATGTCCCCACATACTTTGGACACAACATTGGGAGATCCGTGGAGACCCTCATATTTGTCCATACCGAAAGGATCCTACTGCAAATTGTCTCATCCCTCTTGCAGATGCAAATTCCATGCCCTTTGATGATGATACTTTAGAGGAGCTTGAGTATATCATAGTTCTTGCATGTTTTGATGGTTCAAATACTTGTCTTCATGTTACCACTCTTTAGATTGAGACTACATCATCATATGTTGTTCATGATTAGCTTGGCATTGCCACATCTTTGGACCCTATTGATTCAATGCAACAGGACATCATACATCTTCTAGAATAGCTACTTGGGATTCATATCTTGCAGACATATCATCCTTGTTTATGGAGTCCTATATTGTAGATCTAGAGGATTACTTTGAGGACATTCATCTCCTCTTTGTTGACAACCACATCATCATTGTTGTGCCACCATCTTCATCACCTTTGCAACTTGTTCTATATCAGTCTTCTTAGGATTCTAGATCGACATCATCACTTTCTAACATGTGGACATGTGAGCAATTTTTAGAGGAACACATCATTTGAATTTGGATTCTGGCATCACCCATCCTTTTGGGTTGGATTCTCCAATCACTAGTGGATCTGTTTCTTCCTATAGGGAGAAATGTTGTTTGCAGGAAGTGGATCATATTCTATCTTTAGGCATTCATCCTTGGCATGGGAGCTATTTCATTATTAGGGGATTCATATCCTCTTTTCGCTCTCCTATCAGGGGGGTATCAATTGTACTTGCACAAAAAAAATAGTCCTTGGGGGGTCACTTTGAGTCCTCCTATCCTGCTTTCACTATTGCAGTCATTTCTTTTTCTCTCTTCTAAAGAGGAGTTTTCCCATGTGGTTTTCTCCTTTTCTCCAGTTGTGAGAGTTTCATTTATTTGTACATGGGTACCTCATCAGGTCTTGTATTCGGGACCCATTCTACATTCATTTAGCTTCCTTTTTCAATTGTTTAGTTTCTCCCTAAGTTGATCTTAAGGGGGTGTTGGAGTAAACAATTCATTATCTGATAATTAATTAATCATCAATTAATTATTAGAGGCTTTTTTACTTTAGTTCACTTAAGCGAAACTTAGGAGTTTCTTTTTAATCTTTAGTTTTATTTTTTTAATAGGTTAGACTAAATTTAGGACAAGTAGTCTCATTGTATGAGATTACAACACTTGTCTCTTTCTTGTCAAATCCGCATGTAGGGTTTGCTTGTGCAATGCTTTTATAAAGCTTGCACGTTCCTTTGTAATTTCATCTAGGTTATTTGTATCAATAGAATTCTCAGGTTATTGAGCATAATCTTACTTCAGATCTTCTCTATTGTGATAGGTAATTGCATGCAAGTGTTTTAGGGGAGCTGTGGATTGAATAATCAATTCCAACAAATGGGTGGGTGATGAGGTTTTGGATCTCCTCTTTTAGGAGTGGGAGGGCTTATCAAAGTAATGGGTTGGGTGTGTGTTACTGGTGGGTTGGGTTTCTTTTTGCTATCGGTTTGTTGTTATTGTAAGTTTTTGGTGTTTATCTATTGTTTTTGCTACTAGACTATCGAGTGATAGTTTTTATTTTTATCCTTTTCGGCCCTTTGGGCTATTGGTGTAAAGGGTACTACACCCTATAAATGCAGCTTACCTTATCAAAAACATCAATCTAAATGAACAAAATTGAACCCCAACTAGTAGGAATTAGTAACAAGTGCATTCCCATGTATATCCTATAAAAAAGATTCATAAAATGTTATTCAAATGATTTATTTTTTGCTATGTCTTGTTTAGATAGATTATTTTCACCTAGGTTTCAATGATGATTTTTTTTCTAAGTGTTAGTATTGTGGGCTTCTATGGGTCAAGTGAACTTCACCTTTCTAAGTCTTCATTCAATTTACATGACTTTTTTGTATGCGGGTCAGATGGGTCCATCTTCCTTTGCAAAGTTTCTAGTTTGGACCACCCGATATATTTCCACTTTATATGTCCCCTTACACATATTTGTGTGGTTTTAATTCTCTTAAAAAATAGTTTTTATTTCACATGTTTCCCAATTGACTATTGGAAGGATTATTTAAAACTGGTTTATTCATTTGTTGATTTGCCATGATGAAAGATAACAAATAATATGCTTCACTAGTAGAAATGATTCAATGATAAGCAGCTAATGAGTCAAAGATGTTTTTTTTAATTAGGATTTAATTTTTTATTTCTAAGTTTGATTAAAAAATTAAGTTGTTAAATCTTAGTAAAATATTATAATAATTATTGAATTAATTAGAGTGTACTAAAATATTTTAAAAAAAGATAAATATTTAGAGAAATTAAGATTAATTAATATTCTAATTAGAATTTAGAAAAATATAATTGAATGGAGTTATTAATAAGATATGTAAATTATTTATTATATAAAAATAAGAGATTTGTTTTTAAACGAGGTTCAAAGATTACGTCTATAGAAAATTATATGTATGTTAATATGGTAGATAGTATGTGTTTGTGCATGCAAATTCTAGTTGTATGTGGGTGGATTAAATAATTAATAATAGATACTAAATAATGGAATGAAATAAACTTAGAAAAATCTAGATTTTTTCCATAAAGAAATTAAGTATTATTTGATTATGAAATATTTGCATACAAATTTAAAACATAAAGGAATGCAAATGAAAAAAGAAAGTTGCCATCAAATTGACAAAAACCACTACAAATGGAAATAAAATGTTCCCATCCAATTTTCAAATCAATATTTATCTCGCCTTTATGTGACAAGCGAGATTTTGGAGGCTTTTACCTAATATTTTGGAGGATTTTACCATTAAACGATAGCTGGTTTACCGTTAGACAACAACTGAAATTTGTTTTTCGACAACTCAATAGTGTTTTGTAGGCATGAGACTTGTTTCAGGCTCAAATCTCACACTATATGTAGCCTATTGGCTAATTAATTAATATTTTAATTAGAATTTATACAAATATAATTGAATTGAGTTATTAATAAGATGCAAATTCTTTATTAAATAAAAAATAAGAGATTTGTCTAGTTCTTTAATAATAATAAATGTATTTGAATTAGACTATTATACATTATCAAAATAATTTTTGATTACAAACTTAAATCTTAAATGTTATTTTTGAAGTAGATGAATCTTGTTAGAGTTGGCTATGTAGATACCCAAGATCTAGAGGCCAATTGGAAAGCACAAAGAGATCAATATGCAATGCTCAAGATTCCAATGGAATTGAGTATCCCAGAATTCAATATAATTTACATATGAGATCACCTTGTTATATAACCAAGGTGAGACATAAGATATCATAAGATTATGACAAGTGACTTAATCTTATGATATGAGAAAACTTATCATAACTATCCAGGAAAAGATAAAATCTAGACATGACAACTAAGTCTTCTAGAAAGAATCTTAGGACCTAAGTAAACTTAACATGTGACTATGTCCCCTAAGTCCCTAGTGAGTGAATTAACTAGGTACAAGACATGTATTTACACTAACAACCCCCCTTAAGTGCAACTTAGGGAGAATATTATTATGCAAATATGGGTCTTAGCTACTAGGCCATGTTAGGTACCCATATGCAAATGCAATTCAATCTCTCACAAATGGAGAAAAAGAGAAAACCCAGTGGGACAAAACTCCTCTCCAAAAGGAGATGAAAACAAAATACTCTCAATGAAGAATGAGGAAAAATCCCCATGTGAGGAAAAAGATTCCCCCATAGGAGAGAAGAAGAGAGACCAGGTAGGCCCCCCTCAATGGTGAGTCTCTTGCAATGGTTGAAGCTCGACATTGAATGTTGAAGATGATCCAATCTCGTTGAACAACATTCCTACCCTTAAGAAGAAACAAAACCAAGATAGCATGCAAGATTTCTTCCCATTCTTGAAAGGAAGATGCGGGAAGAAGGATGATGTGTGATGTCTCTGAACTATGCTCAAGTGTCTCCATATCAATGTTGAAAGTTGTCACACTCCAAAAAGGAATTCTAGGCCACACAACTAAAGATGTCAATCCATAATCTAGTAGAGATGAATGTAGAGCACAATCCAAAGACAAAGATACCCCCTTTAAAGACAAACAAGCCTCCTCCAAATGTTGTTTAAAAGTATCCACAATCACATCAAATTGTGAAGAATGATCATGTAGAGAGTGAACAAGAGGGTCAGAGTGTTCCCTCACAACAACTAAAGAAGGATCATCTCCATCAAAAAGAAAATGCATGTAATCAATGATGTCTCCCAAATCTAAAATGTGTGACTCAACAAACAACCCACCAATGTATGCCAAGTATGCATCCCAAGTAGATGTAGTTGGAAGACTATGAATATCCTACAACATTGAATCGCAAGAAGCCAACACTATAACAACACAAGCATCATCAATTGCAACAAAAGATGGAGGAGATGAAATGCAAGGCTCAAGAACTGGATCAGTTGTGAGAACACCCAAGTTTAAGTAGCCAAAAGTCTCCTCAAATTCATGGTTCACATTAGAAGTGGAATAGCTGAAGGAACAATGACATCAACAAAAGCAAAATATGCAAAGGTGTACAATTGAGATGAATGATCAACCATCCTAATAGCAATAATCTCTCTACTCTCCAAGTCTCTAATGATAACTGAATTGGGAGTGAATTCCACAGTCCTCCCATCTCCACCATGTGTAATTTGATAGATGGAAAGAAGATTGATAAGTAGGAGGTATTTTCCACAACATGTCAAATTATGATATTGCTATTAGGATTCAATTGTGCAATTTTTTGATTCAAACTTGTTGGCCCATGTTTCATGAGTAGTGGTTCACAAGAACCCATCTCTCATGATAATGAGTTGTCCACTTAGCACTCATTGCATCTAGGCGATGCTCATAGAGGTGAAGCACTGGGCCTTCTTGGGAGGTCACCCATCCCAGTACTACTCCAACTCAAGCACACTTAACTATGGATTTTTCCCCAAGGTTAAGCTCATTTCTCTTGCAACCCCATTTGTAAATGAGGAACACACAAAACATCATTGAAAGTGCCCTCCCTAATATCAATAGATCCCTTCCCAATTACACTCGTGTATGTATCATTTCCCATCAAAATAGGATACATAGTACAAGGCTCAAAAGAAGAGAATATAGACTATGAAGATGCCATATGATGAGATTATCTTGAATCTAGAGGCCATCTCCCTAATCCAAGACTTGTAAAAGCATAAAGAGCTTTCCCTTTATTATTTGATGTAGAAGCTAAACTAGCATGACCTTTATCCTTTTTAGACTATTTTGAAGATGAAGAAGAAGGTGACTCAGACATGAACTAGAAGGAAAATCAATCTAATTATTTTTTACAAGATGTTTCAACTCATCAATATCCTTCTTATAAAAAGAATGTTCAACATGTCCAAGCTTCTTGCAATATGAAAAAGTTATCTTCTCCTTCTTAGATGAATTCTCTTTTGAAGAGAATTTATTCTTTGCTTGATTTGAATGTAGATTATTCTTTTCCTTCTTTTGTTTCTTATTTGATTCTATTTTTTTTACTTGACTAACCAACAATGCCTGAGATTTTGAAGTCTTGATGAGACGCATTGATATAAGCTTTTTTTGCTCATGTATAAACATCTCAAAAAATGATACAAATGAAGGTGTAGTATATGTAGACCCCATAATCAGAACCAATGAGTATGAAAGCTAGAAACAAAAGAAGCATAATCAAAACCAAGTTTGTTCAATGTATTATAGACCAATTGAATTTCCTTATCAATTCCACATGATTTGTATTGCTCTCTTAGAACATTAAACGTAGTGATGTAGTCCTAGATGTTTTCAAAGTTCTAAGGATCAAGGCTCATCAGTTTATTATCAATTTGATAGCCTCTTACTTCATTTGTAGTACCATACCATGTTTTTAATTTTTTCCATGCTTCATGATAATTCTTACATGATTCAATTTGAAATAATAGATCTTGAGAAACTAGTCCACGAAGACATCTAAGAGCTTTAGTATGTTCAATCATCTATTTTATCTTTTTTATTTGCATCTATAGGTTTAGGTACCTTATTTTCAACATATAGTGAGTGACCTTCAGTCATTAGAGTACTCCATGCATTTTGATGCCATGTTGACTAGTTATATGATGTAAGAAAAGGAACCTTAGAATGATCCATGAATAGAAGAGCACAAGTAAACAGATCAAAATAATGCACCAAGAGACCCCCCCTAAATCACTCAACCAAGAATCCCACCAAAAATATATGATTTGGCACTTTATAATTAGTGCATTTACAGTTGCTAGATGCAAAAAACAATAAACTAGACTTGATCTTAGTCCTTACAGATTCTAAAATTGGCCACAAGCTAAAAACAATAAACTAGACTTGATCTTAGTGCTTACAGATTATGAAATTGGCCACAAGCTCAAAGTAAAATTTTTACATAAAATAAGATCAATTTGATCATACCACTGGAAAGTACATAAAAAATATGCACTTTAAAAAAAATCACCTAAAAATGTTACTGTAGGAGAAAAAAGGGAGCTCCGAAAGTTCTTAAAACAAGAATGATTCAACAACACCTATGATAATCTACAATTTTTGGAAAATCCAGACACCAAAATCAAAAACTGATTACACCACAATGAAGAGAACAAAATTTTACCCCAAATAAAAAAAATTGCACTCAAAAAGGAGGTTGTATGCCTAAGATATAGTCATTGGAAAATCGTCCTCCAAATTAAAAATGAAAATGGTGAGCGGGCCTTAAAATTTCAAAAGAGGTGCTAACACCCTACTCACATTAGTAATTCATGAGGTTAAATGTAACTAGCTAATGGTTGTCACAGCAAAATATACCCCAATCATCAGAATATGCTATTAAGGTCATCAAAATATTCTCTTCAAAGAATATTTGAGGGAATATTTTGTCTATCGGCATAGTTGGGTAGAATCTTTTCAAAAGTGGAATATTCTCTATTTTATGCCACCATTTTTTAACAACTATTATCAGTTTGTAAAAATGGATGCCAAATTTTTAAATTGCTAGTTTTGAAACACAGATCACCACCAATTGTTGTGGGCCCTCCCTCCCTTCCTCCCTCTCCCCCTCTCTTCCCCTCCCTCCCTCTCCCCCTCTCCCCCTCTCTCCCTCTCCCTCTCCCTCTCCCTCTCCCCCCTCTCTCTCT